>CM051234.1:233949661-234528965 GCA_027917425.1 Gastrophryne carolinensis | reverse complement strand
GCCGCAGGGTATCCCAAACCACCACGTTGCACCCTATCTGTTATACTAAATAAGCTTGTTCATCCTCAGCTTTATAAAGCTATTGCATTTTGAATTGGTTTTTGTCCTGCTGTCAAAACACCAGGCCGCAGGGTATCCCAAACTACCACGTTGCACCCTATCTGTTATACTAAATAAGCTTGTTCAGCCTCAGCTTTATTAAGCTATTGCATTTTGAATTGATTTTGTCCTACTGTCAAAACACCAGGCCGCAGGGTATCCCAAACCACCACGTTGCACCCTATCTCTTATACTAAATAAGCTTGTTCATCCTCAGCTTTATAAAGCTATTGCATTTTGAATTGTTTTTTGTCCTGCTGTCAAAACACCAGGCCGCAGGGTATCCCAAACCTGCACGTTGCACCCTATCTGTTATACTAAATAAGCTTGTTCATCCTCAGCTTTATTAAGCTATTGCATTTTGAATTGTTTTTTGTCCTGCTGTCAAAACACCAGGCCGCAGGGTATCCCAAACCACCACGTTGCACCTTATCTGTTATACTAAATAAGCTTGTTCATCCTCAGCTTTATAAAGTTATTGCATTTTGAATTGGTTTTTGTCCTGCTCTCAAAACACCATGCCGCAGGGTATCCCAAACCACCACGTTGCACCCTATCTGTTATACTAAATAAGCTTGTTCATCCTCAGCTTTATAAAGCTATTGCATTTTTAATTGGTTTTTGTCCTGCTGTCAAAACACCAGGCCGCAGGGTATCCCAAACTACCACGTTGCACCCTATCTGTTATACTAAATAAGCTTGTTCAGCCTCAGCTTTATTAAGCTATTGCATTTTGAATTGATTTTGTCCTACTGTCAAAACACCAGGCCGCAGGGTATCCCAAACCACCACGTTGCACCCTATCTGTTATACTAAATAAGCTTGTTCATCCTCAGCTTTATAAAGCTATTGCATTTTGAATTGTTTTTTGTCCTGCTGTCAAAACACCAGGCCGCAGGGTATCCCAAACCTGCACGTTGCACCCTATCTGTTATACTAAATAAGCTTGTTCATCCTCAGCTTTATTAAGCTATTGCATTTTGAATTGTTTTTTGTCCTGCTGTCAAAACACCAGGCCGCAGGGTATCCCAAACCACCACGTTGCACCTTATCTGTTATACTAAATAAGCTTGTTCATCTTCAGCTTTATTAAGCTATTGCATTTTGAATTGGTTTTTGTCCTGCTGTAAAAACACCAGGCCGCAGGGTATCCCAAACCTGCACATTTGACCCTATCTGTTACACAAAAGCAGCTTTTAAAGGCTATTTCTCATAAATATATTGCAGTTTGAATTGTTTTTGTGTGTGCTGTAAAAACACCAGGCAGCACGGTATCCCAAACCTGCACATTTGATCCCGTTACACTAAAGCAGCTTTTAAAGGCTATTTCTCATATATATATCGCAGTTTGAAATGTTTTTGTGTGTGCTGTAAAAACACCAGGCCGCAGGGTATCCCAAACCTGCACATTTGACCCTATCCCCTCGATTCAAAGAGCAAAAGTTAATTGATTTCGTATCGAGAATCGTAAGTTTGGGTGGGTGTTTGTCATTTTTTCTTGTTTTTCTGCCCATTTCGTATTCGCACGATCGTTCGCGCATAGACGTATATGAACATACGCATTTCGTACGAGAATCGTATAATTTGCGTTAGTTCGTGTGTTTTTCCCGTCCAAATCGTATTATTTGCGTCCGATCCTATTTTTTACGTCCTTCACATGGGCTTGCGACCAATTCAGAGAGGTGATTGCTAATTGTTTTGAAGCCCATTAAAGAGCTGCTTTACGAAATGTTTGCCGGCAGCTATTTGGCCTCGGGAGTAGGATGGAGAGGAGCGAGTTTGTGGCACATCAAGGGCTTATGCTTTTTGGCATTGAGTTGATCGAGATGTCTGAGAGCAGATTGCCCCTGCGTCGTCGCATGAACATCGATAGCATGAATGATGTTAAGCTGTTCGAGCTGACCAGGCTTAATCGCGCTTCCCTCCATAAATTATATAGTGAGCTGCGGCCATGGTTAGCCCGCACCACAAGGAAGGGGCATGCAATTTCAGGTATGACCAAGATGCTTGGCTGCCTGCAATTTTTGGCGAACGGCTCGTTCCAGAGGCTGGGTGCCCTCTCCGTGGGGATGTCACAGCCTACGCTGAGCCGCGCACTATCTAAATTTTTGGAAGGCATGGCTGCCATAACTCCAAAATATATTTATTTTCCGGATGATATGGCAGCCAGAAACGCCATTAAGCTTGGGTTTTATAATGTGGCCGACATGCCCAACGTTATTGGTGCTATTGACTGCACACATGTGGCACTCGTACCTAGGGCTGCCGACGAGTATATATATAGGTATTGAGATTGGTTATTATGTTGGCCAACGTGTAATGTAACCTGTTTTCCTTTGCGGCAGCATATTTGTTTATCCCTCATTTGTGTAGCTGCTTTATCTAGGCTTTTTATTAGTCTTTCCCAATAGAGTGCAGACATGTTTTTTTTTTTATTTTTTTTTTTTGGGTCAAATATCAATTACCCATTTTGTATGTTTTTGCCTTAAGGAATCGAAAAATGGGACACTCCCTTAATGTCCAGGCCGTGGTTGGTCCGGACATGCGTTTTATGAGTGTCCTTGCCGGCTACCCAGGATCGTCCCACGACTCATATATCCTCAGGCGATCTGGGTTGTTTCGGAGATTTGAGGCAGGTGAATTTTCGGGGGCATGGCTGCTTGGTAAGTGTGTCCTATTTGTGTGCTATTAAATGTGGGATTAATCTTGTATTTGTTGATATGTTTGTATTTGAATTCTTTACATAAGCCAGAAACTGCCTTTTTCTTGGGTCATATATTATGAACTTCCAAAAAAAATGCTTGCCTCGCTTTGTCCTTCAGAATGTTTTCCCTTTAGTTAGGATGTCTGTAAGTTCCATGTCCCTAAATATATTGGTTGGGAGTTTATACCCAAGGATCTGTGATCTTTGGCTCCTTTTGTAGTATTGGTCTTTAAATGTCAAAGTGGACTTAAACTGCATACATTGTAGTTTTCATCTAAATGTGTATAGCCCCTCAGCAGCATCCTAATTGTAACATGTCTGAAAACTAAAAATATATTTAAATTCCAACTACCCTTGGCCGTGCAGATGTTTGTTAATTAATTGGTATATTGAAGTGCCATTTTTAATTATGTACTACATTAGTGGCAATATTTATTTTGCTAATGTGCCCTGGGTGTTTTTTTTGGCCCTTTACCTTACATCATTATGATATATGTAAAATTCTTGGTGTTTGTTGTGTTGCCTTTTTAATTTTGATTACATTTAATTGTCTGTTTAAGGTGATTCCGGGTACCCACTTCTACCCTGGCTCATGACGCCTGTGCTGCGGCCCCAGGATGCCTCTCAGGAAGCGTACAACCGTGCGCACCGCAAGACCAGGGCTGTTGTGGAGAGGGCCTTTGGGCTGTTGAAGACACGTTTTCGTTGCTTGGACCATACTGGGGGCGCCCTGCAATATGATCCCAAGAAAGTGATCGACATAATCATGGCATGTGCTGTTTTGCACAATTTTGCGATCCTGGAACGTGTCCCACGTTATGTGGATAGCCTGCCCTCTTCAGCCGTAGAGGATGATGTAGAGGATTTTGTTGGGCCACCCAGTGAGTCTGCCCAATCAGTTAGAGCCAACTTGATCTTGCAGCATTTTAGTTAATTTTATTTCGTGTCTCAACATTCTGTGTGTCTGTGTTATCCTTTTTGTTAAATATGTTGTTTTGCCGTAATGTGGCATTACCTCAAAGTAAAACATTTTTACCTTAATTGTTGCCTAATGTATTTCATGTAGTTTCCTTAGCTTTAGATTTGCATTGTTACACCTCTTCCAACCAAAATTATCTGGTTTAGCCCAAGCTGTTTAAAATGTGTTCCCACTAAAAACGCCACAAGTATTGTAAGTGAGAATATTTTTTTACTTAGAAAATTAAAAATTATTGTGCTTAACAGAAAATATCCCACATACATCTGTGGTTACAAATGGATGACATAACAAAAAAAACATCAAGCACATCTACACCTGGAAGTGAGTGGCACAACCAAACAAGGACACCCAGTCCAAAGGCCAGCCTAGTCCAGTCATTAATATTGCCTGTGCCCAGGGATATTTGGGCATGGCCATAATGTCACACAAACATGTCTGCAAACAGGAGGAGCACCAACCAAATACATATTTAAAGCCATAAGTGGCCAGATACACTCCCCATAGACCTATGGCATTGGCTAGTGGCCTTAAGCATTACTCTAAGGAGCTATATGGGAGCAAATACAAAACACAACCTGCATGAGCAACACAAAATGGATTGTTTGAAACCTCAAAGGAAAAGTAAATACAGTGGGGGTTAAGAGAAAAGATGTCCCACACACCCATGGCTTAATAGGGTGGCTGCCCATAATACCCAGGTGGAGGTCCAGGTGGAGGTCCATGTGAATGGGACCTAGCCTGGGCCATGGCAGCATTGTGAATTTGAAACTGCTCCACAATGTTTCTCTGCATATTGGTCATCTCAGCCATGGCTGACTGGATGCCATTACTTGCAGTGACCACGTTGCTGTTGAGGGTACGCAACTCCGCGAGGATGCCCTGTAGACTGGTATTGATGGTGACCATGTCGGCATGCCTTTCCTCACGCTCTGTAATGAGCTGTGCCTCATAAGAGTCCCTTTCTTGGGTCCATAATTGAAGCAGGGCACTCTGCCTCCCCTGGGAAATTGTGGGGCGGCGTAATGGTGTCCGCCGCACAATTACCCTGGCTCTTGGGCGTGCCCTGCCGCGTGGTGTCGTCCCCTCAACAGCAACAGGCCTGCTTTGCAAATCCTCAGCAGCAGAGTGAACACTGGGGACTGTAGTGTCAGTCTCCCCATGTGCATGCACAATGGATGGAGATTCACTCTGCTGCTGAGGATTGGCCAGAGAAACATTATGGAGCAGTTCCAAATTGGGACCCAGGGGGAGGTCATCCGACGTGCCCTGCATGGAGACATCATCATCTTCCTCCATTTCCTGGATCTCGTCCATGAGTGTGCGGGTCTGTAGGGACATATAAAAAAAAAAGGGTAAGTTGGCGTCCAAATTTGGGATTCCCACAGTTTAACACATTCTTAAGCACTTGGTAGTATTTATGGTAATAAATTAACTTACCGGAAATCTCGGATCTGGGCTCCTATGCTGTACGGACCTGGTAGGCATAACCAAACTGGGGGGTGAGTTTACCCTTGCTGAGGGATCATGCTGGGCTGAAGAAGAGAAAAACAAACCACGTAAACACACACATAACCATTTTTGGGATAGGTAATCAAAAAAACCTCTATTTGTAATATTAAGCAACTCTAGAGCAATGGGGACATTTGTTAAAAGACACGCAAGTTTAGATAGGTGCAATGCCTCGAGAAAACTGCTAACTGACCTCAGTTCTAAGTCAGGAAGTGTACCCAGTCAGCATACAACTTGCAACGCACATTTTTGGATTTAGCCTACCATTCGCTAGGTCCGGGGTACTCAAACAATTGTTGTAAAGGTCCATTTAAAGGTATGTGGTGAGAGGTGAATGTCTGGCCATGGGGCTGACGCAGGGGGTGTCTAGTTAGAAATAAACACACTGGTGGAGGGGCTTGAGATTTCAAAGTGCAAACTAATAAAGGCTGCTTGCCCTTGCTGGGCTGGATGGGGCAGAGCTGAGGGGACAGGGATTGGATGGCTAAAGGGGGGAGTTAACGAATTGATGGTGATGGGATGGATGGAGCAAATCTGTTACAAATGTATGGGGCTTATGTGGGGGGGGGTCATGGGGGGACTGTGGCAGATGGGGCAGAGCAGGGGCAGCGGGACACGATTGTGCCAAGAGAAAGAGGTACCAAGTTACTGTGTACCTTGCAATGCCACTTCCTGTGCAGTACTTCATATTGCAATGCTATGTTTCAGGGAGCCATGACATTGGGCAGGAGAACAACCACTACATCGCCGATCAAGGGGGCAGCTCTGAGCATGTCAACACAGAAGTAACTGAGTGCAGGGCTGTCTGGGCAGGGGTCCTGGAATCTGGTGCCAAGGTCCGCATTGGTACCCCGGCCCGCCAGTTGAGTCTCGCTGCTCTAGGTCAGATATGTTTGGGGGTGGGTAATTAAATTGTTAACTCAAACACAACTCACACAACAAATAGGCAACCCATCCATAATGATGTGTGTTTTGTGATTGATTCAAAATATATCACTTTTCAGGAGAAACTTCATGACTTTACCAATACAATTTGAAATTTGATCTTTGCCATAATGGATGTGGGCCTAAATGTGTGATTCACAGGGACCAAAAGAGGACACAAACAGGCAGAGTAGTGCGAGGCCAAGCAAGGCAAACCATAGGGGCATCCCGTTATCTTGTTACTAGTGAACTTTAGATTATTTAGCAAACAGGCAAACATGCAGATTTAAGAGTACTCACCGTGGGTACGGGTCGGTGAGTCTGTGTCCCTTAGACCAGCATGTCCACCGACCGCGACCGGATGGAGAAGCCCCAGCACAATCTCCTCAGCAGGGGTAAACTCCAATTTAGAAGGAAAGCCACCTCCAGTTTTCAGGCTGAAAAGAGAAAATCGTTTGGTACTCAGAAAAGGTGCATACAGTACATCATAAACATTATATTTGGAGAAAACATTTATTTACCTGTAATTATGCCTTTTAATTTCTTTTTGCCGTACAGCATACTTCAGATCAGAGATTTTCTTCTGAATTTGGGACACATCTTTCCTCTCTTCCCCCGCTGCATTTACTTGTCGTAGGATGGTTTCAAACAATTCCATCTTGCGCTGCTTTGTGGTGTGTTTTGATTTGCTCCCATAGAGCTCGTCATAGTATAATGTAAGGCCACTAGCCAATGCCATATTTTGGTCATGGGAGAATCTCCCACTCAACTGGCCGCGGCGCAATGTGCGGCCAGATGGTTGGCTTGGCTGCTCCTCCATGTGTGCAGACACATGTGGTGACATTATGGCCTGGGGCTGGGTAGGGGAATGGCCGGATTGGTGGCTTCCCAATGACTGGACTGGACTGGCCAAGGGACTGGGTGTTCTGGCGTGGCTGGCCACCGAACTTCCAGGTGTAGATGTGGTCATGGTTGAAATTCTGGGCCCTCTTGGGGGGCTATGTTCCCGGCTGGTGCCAGGTCGGGGGCTCTGTTCCCGGCTGGTGCCAGGTCGGGGGCTTCTGGCCCTGGATGGGGTTCTTCGGGCCCTGTAGGGGCTTCTGGCCCTGGATGGGGTTCTTCGGGCCCTGTAGGGGCTTCTGGCCCTGGATGGGGTTCGGCGGGCCCTGGCTGGGCTTCTGGCCCTGGATGGGGTTCGGCGGCCTCTGGCTGGGCTTCTGGCCCTGGATGGGGTTCGGCGGCCTCTGGCTGGGCTTCTGGCCCTGGATGGGGTTCGGCGGCCTCTGGCTGGGCTTCTGGCCCTGGATGGGGTTCGGCGGCCTCTGGCTGGGCTTCTGGCCCTGGATGGGGTTCGGCGGCCTCTGGCTGGGCTTCTGGCCCTGGATGGGGTTCGGCGGGCCCTGGCTGGGCTTCTGGCCCTGGATGGGGTTCGGCGGGCTCTGGCTGGGCTTCTGGCCCTGGATGGGGTTCGGCGGGCCCTGGCTGGGCTTCTGGCCCTGGATGGGGTTCGGCGGGCCCTGGCTGGGCTTCTGGCCCTGGATGGGGTTCGGCGGGTCCTGGCTGGGCTTCTGGCCCTGGATGGGGTTCGGCGGCCTCTGGCTGGGCTTCTGGCCCTGGATGGGGTTCGGCGGCCTCTGGCTGGGCTTCTGGCCCTGGATGGGGTTCGGCGGCCTCTGGCTGGGCTTCTGGCCCTGGATGGGGTTCGGCGGCCTCTGGCTGGGCTTCTGGCCCTGGATGGGGTTCGGCGGGCCCTGGATGGGCTTCTGGCCCTGGATGGGGTTCGGGCCCTGCTGCGGGGCCTGGGTTGCCGAACTGCCCTACTTGAACCCATGGCCGGTGTGGGCTCCCTTGTGCGGCCTCTTCTGGGGGCAGAGGTGGTGGGTGCTGCAGTTGGCTGCTTTTTGGCTGCAGGGGCACGTGGCTTGGGGCCCCTTTTTTGGGTTCCTGAGGGTCCAGTGTCCCTTGGTGGGGCCGAGGTAGTAGTCTTGCCTCTCAGCTTTCTCCTACCTTGCTGGGACCTTGTTGTTGGGCCCTCCGCGGTCTGGCTTTGCTGGGGTCGCTTGGTCATAGGCTTTTTAGGTGCCATCTTCCACAAATGCTCAAAGAGAATGAGCTTTGGGTGCAGGGACCTTTAAATAATGAGCCCAGCGTGTGACGCCTATGCGCACGACTACGCGCTCGTACGAACGTACGTTCGAGCGGAACCAGGAAACCGCTGGGGTTTCACTTATCTGCTGCCTTGAAGAAGCATAAAGATGGCGCCCACTATCTTCACCCGTCAACAGGAAGAGATCCTCATGCTGGTAAGTGGCTGCCTGTGCATTTTAATCTAATAGTCAATGATGGCCTAAATGTAAATGATGCGTTTGGAACTAGTTTGGGGTCTCTTAATGTTTAATAACTGGCTCCTCACACTTCATCCTCAAGGGCCAAGCCTGGCCACGTTTTCACCTGTCTATGCTGATGTCCTAATTCGGCCAATTGCTCCGGCTTAGCAACAGTTAATTAACCTGTGGAGTAGCGGGGCTAGCTGGCAAACCTGGCCTGTCTCGGACCTTGATGCGGATGTTTGAGGAACACTGTTTTCCTAAGCCATAAAAACAAGACGGGAAGCCACACACGTGGTCCAAAAGCCTAAGCATTAGCCTACATCTTGGATGTTTAAACCATCCTAACATGCCCTAGATGCAGGTGGCCTGATTCTTGATGTTGGCTATTATCTGTATGTACATGGTGTGTGATACATATAACATAAGACCAGACTCTCATTCACAGTCAACGTCCTCTTTAAGGCACTCCCCAAAAATGGCTGCCACTCTAAATGTGTGTGTTAATGACATGAAATTCTCAACTTGTGATGCAACACATATGGGTGTGTGTGTAAAAGTAAAATCTCTGTGTCCATTATGTTTTTCAGATCATGCTTCAGCGCCGGTATGACTTCGCGCCCAATGTGTGCGAGAAAAGGGACATCGCCCGGGAGATCATCGCGGAGATACACCGTGTCACCAGCACCACCTTCACTCACACCCAGATAATGCAGCATTGGTCGGACCTGAAACGTCTGCACATGCCCCGGGTGCGGAGGTTTTTTGGAATCCATTTCCCAAGTAAGTACCAAGCAATTGCATGGTATATGTTCCAAATGTATAAGTTATGCCTTTATTTATAATGACTTTTCTTTGGTAGTGTTGGAAATGGATTTCAGAATTCGCCGCACCCGGAGGCGTACAGGCCGACCAGTGCTGCATGAGTCTGCATCTGTGAGTGAAGGTGGTGGATCTCCCGGGCGACGGACCTACCCCTCCTCTGTGGCCTCCTCAGACCAGCCCCTGGACCTTACCACAGAGGAGGGGCCAAACCGCGTGGGCGTGGAGTCATACCTGGCCAGGCATGGGGAAGGCTCTGGTATGTCACTCTTCATGTATAGGCACAAAGATATACATGGCAGGCCAAAAACTAAGTTATCCTTTATTATGTATTTGTAGAAGCTTCTGGTGCGGGTGAAATAGTGGAGGAGGAGGCAGCAGAGATGCTGGAAGTCGATCCTGGCGAAGGTGAGTGATGTCAGCCAGACTGGGAGCCAGATATGTTGGGAATAGTGACTCGCTACAAGTACTAACCAAATGTCACATGTTTCTCCAGGGACTTCTTCACAGCATAGCCAGGACCAAGGGCAGCCTGTTGGCCCCAACCAGCCATCTGTCGGCCACCAACTCCGTAAGTCTCCATGCCATTATTCATATTAATGTTTGGTTAGCTAATAACACACACATAACTAAAGGCGTAGCCAATGTGTAGTTCACACTTTCATGTGGGCACTTCGTTAGCTTAAAGAGGACCCTAACTTGTATTAAGAACCTAAGAATTAGCCATCACACTGTACCTACAGATTAGAAACATGGAAAAACACCCTTCAGCCATCTAATGCATGTTATTAGACTGAACAAAACCAATATTGCGGAATATGGAATGCGCAATATTTACAGGCAGCATGGGATACAGATTGAAAAAAGGAAGGTGCTGCCATGCATTGTGTGAGTGATGACCTTTCCCTCAACCCAGCTATGCTCGGGATTCCCAACGCACCACTGTAACCTACTCCCCTGTACTTTATCCAACTCTCCACTCCTCATTAAGTGTTATGCTTCAGAGTCCAGATGGCGGCGCTGTAATCCCCAAAAAACACAAATTTACTTTGAGCTGGTGCAGAATCATTTGGGAATAGTTATTGGTTTTCATTAAATAATGTTGAAGGTCCGGTTTAAGGAGTTTAAAGACTTACCTGTGGGAAATGCATTAACTGTATCCCTTGGAAGAATGACATATGTCATGCATTTACATGTATTTGATTAACCCCAAATCTATTTCCAGCATACAAACCGGTCTGGGACTCCTATTTATGTTTCTTTCTCTATTGGTTACAGGGATGATCCCCAAAACATTGGCGGCCAAAAAAAAAAGAATGAAGGAGTTGGTGGCCGAGCTGCTGGCCATACAGGCGACGTTGGGGCCAACAGATGAAGAAGACGAGGAGGATTAGTGCCCTTGGTCCTGGCTACTTTGGTTCAAAGTTTAAAAAAGTTTATTATTGTTTTTAAAGTTTTAAAGTTTTGGGTTTTTCAAACCCCAAAAAAAAAAAACTCTGTTTTTAAGGAAAGCCAAAAAAACTTTTAAGATGTTTGTAAAAAAAAAAAAAAACCAAAAAAAAAAGGGGTTTAAAACCAAACACCCCAATAAAAAAAAAAAAAGGAAACAAAAAAATATCACAAAAGCACCCAAAAATTTTAAATAAATTATATTTCAATACTTCAAAAATGTGTCTTTTCTAATATGCGCAAACACAAACAATTACACAAACCAGAAAAAACACACTTAGAAACATATAGACATATGTACATTATGTGGTTTGGGTAAGTTTTAGGGTCGTCAACATGAAGAAGGATGCAAGCGCTAAGGGGTTTAGGTAAGTTTTATGGACCGATAAATGAAGTTGGATGCAGCCGCTAAGGGGTTTAGGTAAGTTTGAGGGACCGATAAATGAAGTTGGATGCAGCCGCTAAGGGGTTTAGGTAAGTTTGAGGGACCGAGAAATGAAGTTGGATGCAGGCGCTAAGAGGTTTAGGTAAGTTTGAGGGACCGATAAATGAAGTTGGATGCAGCCGCTAAGGGGTTTAGGTAAGTTTTATGGACCGATAAATGAAGTTGGATGCAGCCGCTAAGGGGTTTAGGTAAGTTTGAGGGACCGATAAATGAAGTTGGATGCAGCCGCTAAGGGGTTTAGGTAAGTTTGAGGGACCGATAAATGAAGTTGGATGCAGCCGCTAAGGGGTTTAGGTAAGTTTTATGGACCGATAAATGAAGTTGGATGCAGCCGCTAAGGGGTTTAGGTAAGTTTGAGGGACCGATAAATGAAGTTGGATGCAGCCGCTAAGGGGTTTAGGTAAGTTTGAGGGACCGATAAATGAAGTTGGATGCAGGCGCTAAGGGGTTTAGGTAAGTTTTAGGGACCGAGAAATGAAGTTGGATGCAGGCGCTAAGAGGTTTAGGTAAGTTTTATGGACCGATAAATGAAGTTGGATGCAGGCGCTAAGAGGTTTAGGTAAGTTTGAGGGACCGATAAATGAAGTTGGATGCAGCCGCTAAGGGGTTTAGGTAAGTTTGAGGGACCGATAAATGAAGTTGGATGCAGCCGCTAAGGGGTTTAGGTAAGTTTTATGGACCGATAAATGAAGTTGGATGCAGCCGCTAAGGGGTTTAGGTAAGTTTGAGGGACCGATAAATGAAGTTGGATGCAGCCGCTAAGGGGTTTAGGTAAGTTTGAGGGACCGATAAATGAAGTTGGATGCAGCCGCTAAGGGGTTTAGGTAAGTTTTAGGGACCGAGAAATGAAGTTGGATGCAGGCGCTAAGAGGTTTAGGTAAGTTTGAGGGACCGATAAATGAAGTTGGATGCAGGCGCTAAGAGGTTTAGGTAAGTTTGAGGGACCGATAAATGAAGTTGGATGCAGCCGCTAAGGGGTTTAGGTAAGTTTTATGGACCGATAAATGAAGTTGGATGCAGCCGCTAAGGGGTTTAGGTAAGTTTGAGGGACCGAGAAATGAAGTTGGATGCAGCCGCTAAGGGGTTTAGGTAAGTTTGAGGGACCGATAAATGAAGTTGGATGCAGCCGCTAAGGGGTTTAGGTAAGTTTGAGGGACCGATAAATGAAGTTGGATGCAGCCGCTAAGGGGTTTAGGTAAGTTTGAGGGACCGATAAATGAAGTTGGATGCAGCCGCTAAGGGGTTTAGGTAAGTTTGAGGGACCGAGAAATGAAGTTGGATGCAGGCGCTAAGAGGTTTAGGTAAGTTTGAGGGACCGATAAATGAAGTTGGATGCAGGCGCTAAGAGGTTTAGGTAAGTTTTATGGACCGATAAATGAAGTTGGATGCAGGCGCTAAGAGGTTTAGGTAAGTTTGAGGGACCGATAAATGAAGTTGGATGCAGCCGCTAAGGGGTTTAGGTAAGTTTTAGGGACCGAGAAATGAAGTTGGATGCAGGCGCTAAGAGGTTTAGGTAAGTTTGAGGGACCGATAAATGAAGTTGGATGCAGGCGCTAAGAGGTTTAGGTAAGTTTGAGGGACCGATAAATGAAGTTGGATGCAGCCGCTAAGGGGTTTAGGTAAGTTTTATGGACCGATAAATGAAGTTGGATGCAGCCGCTAAGGGGTTTAGGTAAGTTTGAGGGACCGAGAAATGAAGTTGGATGCAGCCGCTAAGGGGTTTAGGTAAGTTTGAGGGACCGATAAATGAAGTTGGATGCAGCCGCTAAGGGGTTTAGGTAAGTTTGAGGGACCGATTAATGAAGTTGGATGCAGCCGCTAAGGGGTTTAGGTAAGTTTGAGGGACCGATAAATGAAGTTGGATGCAGCCGCTAAGGGGTTTAGGTAAGTTTGAGGGACCGAGAAATGAAGTTGGATGCAGGCGCTAAGAGGTTTAGGTAAGTTTGAGGGACCGATAAATGAAGTTGGATGCAGGCGCTAAGAGGTTTAGGTAAGTTTTATGGACCGATAAATGAAGTTGGATGCAGGCGCTAAGAGGTTTAGGTAAGTTTGAGGGACCGATAAATGAAGTTGGATGCAGCCGCTAAGGGGTTTAGGTAAGTTTGAGGGACCGATAAATGAAGTTGGATGCAGCCGCTAAGGGGTTTAGGTAAGTTTGAGGGACCGAGAAATGAAGTTGGATGCAGGCGCTAAGAGGTTTAGGTAAGTTTTATGGACCGATAAATGAAGTTGGATGCAGGCGCTAAGAGGTTTAGGTAAGTTTGAGGGACCGAGAAATGAAGTTGGATGCAAGCGCTAAGAGGTTTAGGTAAGTTTCTGGTTGAGGGTGCGCATGCGCAAGATCTTATAAACATACGAACGCACGAATCTAAGAGGCCAAAAACCAATGAAAGCCAGAGGCAAACGCAAGTAATTGGAAGAGGTGGACGATGGAAGCAGCCGAAAAAACAGGCTGCCGCCGCAACAGGTGAGCACATGAACGTGATTTTTACGATTGGCAACTGACTGAGGCAAGTTCGGGAGATATCATACGAACGGACGTATCTTTTAGGATAGAAACGTATTTGCTTATTGAATCACTCGCAAGTTCATACGAACGCACGAGCGGACGTGAAAAATAGGATGATCGTGAGCCAAATCCAAGCTGTTACATGTTTCTTTGAATCAACCCATATGTGTTACACTAAAGCAGCTTTTAAAGGCTATTTCTCATACATATATTGCAGTTTGAATTGTTTTTGTGTGTGCTGTAAAAAAAAACAGGCCTCAGGGTATCCCAAACCTGCACATTTTACCCTGTTACACTAAAGCAGCTTTTAAAGGCTATTTCTCATAAATATATTGCAGTTTGAATAGTTTTTGTGTGTGCTGTAAAAAAACAGGCCTCAGGGTATCCCACACCAGCACATTTGACCCAAGCCCACATGGGCATCCCAAACACTAGCATAAATATCTCAAGACTACCTGTCTAATAGCTGCTTGCATTTTATAATTAACATCACTTTTCCACAATCAAGGGAGGCCTCCTCTGTATGTGAGGAAGGGGCATCCCAAACACAGTACAGTAATATTTCAAGAGTACCTGTCTATTAACTGGTTGCATTTTGTAAAGAAAGTCACTTTGTCAAATTGCCAGCAGCCATTGCCTTTAACCGGGGGGGTGGGGGCATCCCAAATATGCTAGCATGCGTCTTTTAAGAGTGCTCACATTGGAGTTGGCAGTAGCAGCATTAGGAGCCCATATATTGCCTGAAAGACACACCCAGGAGTTGGCAGCAGCATAGGGAGCCCATATATTGTCTGAAAGACACACCCAGGAGTTGGCAGCAGCATAGGGAGCCCATATATTGCCTGAAAGACACACCCTGGAGTTGGCAGCAGCATAAGGAGCTACCATGTATCAGCTACTACCGTGGATCAGCTGGAAATCCTGGTTGAACCATGCCTGATTCATCTTCACAAAGGTGAGTCTCTCCACATTATTCGTGGACAGATAAGTTCTCCTTGGCATGACTATGGTCCCCGCCGCACTAAACACCCGCTCACGCTACTGGCCAGGCAGGACAGCTTTTCCAGGGCAAACTCTGCTAGTTGCGGCCACAAGTCAAGTTTGGTTGCCCAGAAGTCCAGCGGATCCTCAAGTTGTGTTGGCATGGTCATGTCAATGTATGACACGACCTGCTGGTTCAGGTCCTGCTCCAGGTCTTCATGCTGCTCATGAGTAGACTCACTATGCGGGTGTAGAAAGCTACTCATTAGCGACTGAAGACTGGGGCTGCTGCTGATGGAGCTGCTGCTGCTTCTCCTTCCACCCCCCCAGCAGCCATGGCAGTGGAAGGTGATCGCAGAGGTCCCCCCGAGTCATACCTGCGAGAGTATGGACCATGGCGCAGATAGGCATCGGCCAACTGACTACGTAGAATGTCTTTGTAGTAGGTCAGTTTGTCCTCCCTCTCGGTGGGTTTAAAAAATGCCCCCATTTTGTGCCGGTTCAGTTCCGACACGGCTTGATCGACCATTCCTGTCTGCTGCCTGTACTGACCTCTGCTTGGTCTGACCGCGAAGCTGCCTGCCCCTCTGGATACCCCGCAATCTCTGACCTCCTGGCTTGACCCTTTGGCTACTCCTGACTATGCACCTGTCTCATCCCTGTACTCTGACGCACCCTCCGGATTGACTACCTGTAAACGAGCTCAGCTTCAGGATACCCTTGTGGTTCAACGGCCTTCACCGTAAGCAGCCATCCTTTGCGCCTATTAAGACTTGGGGGCAACCGTGTGCGGTGAGGTGTACCTAGCGTCCCGGCAAACGGGGGCTTGACTATAGGCAGAAGTGGCGATTGGGGGTTGCCTGCTTACAGAAGGCTGGTGTCCTGCTGGGCATCACAGTATGGACCATGGCGCAGATAGGCATCGCCCAACTGACTACGTAGGATGTCTCTGTAGTAGGTCAGTTTGTCCTCCCTCTCAGTGGGTGTAAAAAATGCCCCCATTTTGTGCTGGAAGCAAGGGTCCAATAAGGTGGAGAGCCAGAAGTCATCCCGCTGACAAATGGATACAATTCTGCGGTCACTACGCAAGCATGTGAGCATGCATCGTGCCATTTGTGCAAGTGACTCGGAGGGACTACCTGTCTCCATCTCCACTGCAAACTGCCACGGTGTGTCTGGGTCCTATGTCTCACCTTCCTCACAACCCTCTAGCTCCTGTGGCTGCTCCTGCTCCTCCTCTCCTGTCAGATGACTAGATAAAATGGCCATTTTGTCAAACCTAAACTGTGCTTCGCTGTGCCCCTCCTCCTCCTCCACTTCAGCCCCACAGGCTTCATGTGGCTGTGAAATGTATGCGCCATGTCTCCAGTGCCCTGACCAGCCATGGTTTCCAACATGTGTTGTAGTACATGAAGCAGTGGAATCACATCGTTCATCTCATAGTCCTGGCGACTGACTAATAAAGTAGCTTCCTCAACGGGCCTGAGCAAACGGCAGGTGTCACGTATGAGCTGCCACTGGTTTACACAGGGGAGTCCCCCTATCCGTTTGGATCATCAAGAAATCCGTGATGGCTTTTCTCTGTTCCTATAGTCGATCCTGCATATGGAGGGTGGAATTCCAATGGGTGGAAACATCGCAAATCAGACTATGTTTGGGGATACTGTTCTGACGTTGAAGCTCAAGAAGGGTGTGCTTGGCGGTGTAGGAGTGGCTGAAGTGCATGCAAAGTTTCCTTCCCGTTGTTAGGATGTCTTGGAGATGGGGGGAAGACTTCAGAAAACGCTTGACAACTAGATTGAACACGTGTGCCATGGCAGGACGCATGGCTCAGGCTTCCTTGTCGCAGCACAGACAAGATGTTCTTCCCAGTGTCAGTCACCATGGGTCCCATTTGTAGTTTTCGTGGAGTAAGCCATGATTTAATTAATTGAGTTCTCATTTTTAGCAGTTCCTCCCATAAGTGGCTCTGTGGCTCAAGGCAAACCATGTGAAGAACAGCGTGAAACCGCCGTGTCCTGCACACATGGTAGGCTGGAAGGGCACTGAGAAAAAAAAAATAAAAAAATAAAAAAAATAATTTAGAAAAGACAAAATACAAAAAAAGATAAACAATGTAAAAGAAATTGGTACAAAAATTCACAAAATATGAAAAAAGACAATGGAAAAAAAATATTAAAAAAAATTCAAAAAAATATATGTTTTTAAAAAATACAAAATATGAAAAAAAATGTAAAAAATAAAAAATATCCACAAAAAAAAAAAAAAATTTTGATACATTTTATATGTTACTGTTATTATGTCAGATGTTATTGTTGCTATGTTATATGTTATTATTATAAATATGTTCAAATAAGATAAATGTTAACTATTAATATGTAATAATTGACAATTAGCCACTTTTTTCTGTGGCACCATTGCTAAGTGCAAGTGCACTGTCACAGGCACAAAGGCCTAGGAGCGTGGAGGCCACAGCAGAGGGACCTGTCCAAGTTGCTGTTGTGGTTGTGCAGGAACCACAATCACCCAGTGGGCCTTAAAGGATATGTATTGGCCCTGACCGTAGTTACAGCTCCAGACGTAGGCACTGCTGTGCACTTTGGTACACACTGACAGGCTAAAGGACTGGCCCACCTTCTGTTCAACAAAATTGTACAGGGCTGGTACTGCCTTCTTAGCAAAGAAATGACAGCATGGGACTCTCCACCTCGGCTGGGCACAAGCCATCAATTCTCTGAAAGGTGCACCAACTCAAAAGGGAGGGACTGCAGCACCTGCAACTTATACAGGAGCACATTTAGCTTCTGCACGTTGGATGAGTGGGCACATACTGTTGTCTCTTGGACATGGCTTGGCCAATGGATTGCTGGCGGAATGACTGACTCGGATTAAGAGGAGGAGGAGCATTTGGAGCGACAGAGGATGGGTATGACACACAGGAGGTGGTGGAGACTTGGCTGGCTGGAACAGAGAGCGGCGTGCCAATGGGTAATGCAGCAGGCTGGACCACCACTTTGGAGCCAACTCTCCCGGGAGATCAGTCCTCTCACTGAGACTCCTGCTGCCACTCACCCCTAGTCTGCTGCAACCTCTGCTTGATGAATTTAGGCCTCAGCAACTTCTCTGTGCCCATCCTGCCACTTCTCTGCCTGACATACTTAGTGCGTATATGAGGGGAGGACAAAACGCTACACTACACTTAAAACAGGATTTGTCGTTAAGAGCAGCAGGTGTGTAACTATCTATGGTCTTTCACTAAGTAGTAACTAGGCCCTGAAGACTTTAACACGAACAAAGTGCTGAAACTCTTGGATGTGCATAAGTGAGGCTCTGATGAGAGCAATTCAATGTGCTCCAGTATGCTTCAAAAATGTTTTTTTTCAGAGACTGGCCTGCGTGGAAATGAATCGGGCATGGATCAGCCAAGATTTCCACCCACCAATGCCTGATGCATTAGAGTAGATTGATCATGGGGCCAGACCAACACTAAAGAAATATAGATCGTGCAAAACTGATTTAAGGCACTGCTCTCCAGTTACAGACATTCCTCCGCATCAGACCACAAGTAATTATTGAGAAAATGCTTTACGTTACTCTTACTTTTTATTAAAATTTTTCGGATAAGATATCTGTGCCGAAAATCTGTATATGTTCTCTTAATGCTGCTGCCAACTCCAGGGTGTGTCTTTCTGGCAATTTTAGGCTCCTGCTGCTGCTGCTTGCAACTTCAGTGTGTCTTTAGGCCAATTTGTGGGCTCCTGCTGCCAAGTCCAGTGTGTCTTTCAAGCAATGTTTGGGCTCCTGCTGCTCCTGCTACCAACTCCAGTGTGTCTTTCAAGCAATGTTTGGGCTCCTGCTGCTACTGCTGCCAACTCCAGTGTGTCTTTCAAGCAATTTTGGGCACCTGCTGCTGCTGCTTGCAACTCCTGTGTGTCATTCAGCCAATTTTTGGCTTCCTGCTGCTGCTGCTGCCAACTCCAGTGTGTCTTTCAAGCAATGTCTGGGCTCCTGCTGCCAACTCCAGTGTGTCTTTCAAGCAATGTTTGGGCTCCGGCTGCTGCTGCTGCCAACTCCAGTGTCTCTTTCAAGCAATGTTTGGCCTCCTGCTGCTGCTGCTGCCGACTCCAGTGTCTCTTTCAAGTAATATTTGGGCTCCTGCTGCTCCTGCTGCCAACTCCAGCGTGTCTTTCAAGCAATGTTTGGGCTCCTGCTGCTCCTGCTGCCAATTCCAGTGTCTCGTTCAAGCAATGTTTGGCCTCCTACTGCTGCCAACTCCAGTGTGTCTTTCAAGCAATGTTTGGGCTGCTGCTCCTGCTGCCAACTCCAGTGTGTCTTTCAAGCAATATTTGGGCTCCTGCTGCTGCGGCTTGCAACTCCAGGGTGTCATTCAGCCAATTATTGGCCTCCTGCTGCTGCTGCTGCCAACTCCAGTGTCTCTTTCAAGCAATGCTTGGGCTCCTGCTGCTCCTCCTGCCAACTCCAGTGTCTCTTTCAAGCAATGTTTGGGCTCCTGCTGCTCCTGCTGCAAACGCCAGTGTGTCTTTCAAGCAATGTTTGGGCTCCTGCTGCCAACTCCAGTGTCTCTTTCAAGCAATGTTTGGGCTCCTGCTGCCAACTCCAGTGTGTCTTTCAAGCAACGTTTGGGCTCCTGCAGCTCCAGCTGCCAACTAGAGTGTCTCTTTCAAGCAATGTTTGGGCTCCTGCTGCTTCTGCTGCCAACTTTAGTGTGTCTTTCAAGCAATGTTTGAGCTCCTGCTGCCAACTCCAGTGTCTCTTTCAAGCAATGTTTGGCCTCCTGCTGCTGCTGCCAACTCCAGTGTCTCTTTCAAGCAATGTTTGGTCTCCTGCTGCTCCTGCTGCCAACTCCAGTGTGTCTTTCAAGCAATGTTTTGGCTCCTGCTTCTCCTGCTGCCAACTCCAGTGTCTCTTTCAAGCAATGTTTGGGCTCCTGCTGCTGCTGCTGCCAACTCCAGTGTGTCTTTCAAGCAATGTTTGGGCTCCTGCTTCTGCTGCTTGCAGCTCCAACGTGTCATTCAGCCAATATTTGGCCTCCTGCTGCTCCTGCTGCCAACTCCAGTGTCTCTTTCAAGCAATGTTTGGCCTCCTGCTGCTGCCAACTCCAGTGTGTCTTTCAAGCAATGTTTGGGCTCCTGCTGCTCCTGCTGCCAACTTCAGTGTGTCTTTCAAGCAATGTTTGGGCTCCTGCTGCTGTTGCTTGCAACTCCAGGGTGTCATTCAGCCAATTTTTGGCCTCCTGCTGCTGCTGCTGCCAACTCCAGTGTCTCTTTCAAGCAATGTTTGGGCTCCTGCTGCCAACTCCAGTGTCTCTTTCAAGCAATGTTTGGGCTCCTGCTGCTCCTGCTGCCAACTCCAGTTTGTCTTTCAAGCAATGTTTGGGATCCTGCTGCCAACTCCAGTGTCTCTTTCAAGCAATGTTTGGGCTCCTGCTGCTCCTGCTGCCAACTCCAGTCTGTCTTTCAAGCAATGTTTGGGCTTCTGCTGCTCCTGCTGCCAACTCCAGTGTCTCTTTCAAGCAATGTTGGGCTCCTGCTGCCCCTGCTGCCAACTCCAGTGTCTCTTTCAAGCAATGTTTGGGCTCCTGCTGCTCCTGCTGCCAACTTCAGTGTCTCTTTCAAGCAATGTTTGGGCTCCTGCTGCCAACTCCAGTGTCTCTTCCAAGCAATGTTTGGGCTCCTGCTGCTCCAGCTGCCAACTCCAGTGTCTCTTTCAAGCAATGTTTGGGCTCCTGCTACCAACTCCAGTGTGTCTTTCAAGCAATGTTTGGGCTCCTGCTGCTCCTGCTGTTAACTCCAGTGTGTCTTTCAAGCAATGTTAGGGCTCCTGCTGCTCCTGCTGCCAACTCCAGTGTCTCTTTCAAGCAATGTTTGGGCTCCTGCAGCCAACTCCAGTGTGTCTTTCAAGCAATGTTTGGGCTCCTGCTGCCAACTCCAGTGTCTCTTTCAAGCAATGTTTGGCCTCCTGCTGCCAACTCCAGTGTGTCTTTCAAGCAATGTTTGGGCTCCTGCTGCTCCTGCTGTTAACTCCAGTGTGTCTTTCAAGCAATGTTTGGGCTCCTGCTGCTTGCAACTCCAGTGTCTCATTCAGCCAATTTTGGCCTCCTGTTGCTGCTGCCAACTCCAGTGTCTCTTTTAAGCAATGTTTGAGCTCCTGCTGCCAACTCCAGTGTCTCTTTCAAGCAATGTTTGGCCTCCTGCTGCTGCTGCCAACTTCAGTGTCTCTTTCAAGCAATGTTTGGGCTCCTGCTGCTCCTGCTGCCAACTCCAGTGTGTCTTTCAAGCAATGTTTGGGCTCCTGCTGCTCCTGCTGCCAACTCCAGTGTCTCTTTCAAGCAATGTTTGGGCTCCTGCTGCTGCTGATGCCAACTCCAGTGTGTCTTTCAAGCAATGTTTGGGCTCCTGCTGCTGCTGCTTGCAACTCCAACGTGTCATTCAGCCAATATTTGGCCTGCTGCTGCCCTGCTGCCAACTCCAGTGTCTCTTTCAAGCAATGTTTGGCCTCCTGCTGCTGCCAACTCCAGTGTGTCTTTCAAGCAATGTTTGGGCTCCTGCTGCTCCTGCTGCCAACTTCAGTGTGTCTTTCAAGCAATGTTTGGGCTCCTGCTGCTGTTGCTTGGAACTCCAGGGTGTCATTCAGCCAATGTTTGGCCTCCTGCTACTGTAGCTGCCAACTCCAGTGTCTCTTTCAAGCAATGTTTGGGCTCCTGCTGCCAACTCCAGTGTCTCTTTCAAGCAATGTTTGGGCTCCTGCTGCTCCTGCTGCCAACTCCAGTGTGTCTTTCCAGCAATGTTGGGATCCTGCTGCCAACTCCAGTGTCTCTTTCAAGCAATGTTTGGGCTCCTGCTGCTCCTGCTGCCAACTCCAGTGTCTCTTTCAAGCAATGTTTGGGCTTCTGCTGCTCCTGCTGCCAACTCCAGTGTCTCTTTCAAGCAATGTTTCGGCTGCTGCTTCCCCTGCTGCCAACTCCAGTGTCTCTTTCAAGCAATGTTTGGGCTCCTGCTGCTCCTGCTGCCAACTCCAGTGTCTCTTTCAAGCAATGTTTGGGCTCCTGCTGCCAACTCCAGTGTCTCTTTCAAGCAATGTTTGGGCTCCTGCTGCTCCAGCTGCCAACTCCAGTGTCTCTTTCAAGCAATGTTTGGGCTCCTGCTACCAACTCCAGTGTGTTTTTCAGGCAATGTTTGGGCTCCTGCTGCTCCTGCTGCCAACTCCAGTGTCTCTTTCAAGCAATGTTTGGGCTCCTGCTGCCAACTCCAGTGTGTCTTTCAAGCAATGTTTGGGCTCCTGCAGCCAACTTCAGTGTCTCTTTCAAGCAATGTTTGGCCTCCTGCTGCTGCTGCTTGCAACTCCAGCGTCTCATTCAGCCAATTTATGGTCTCCTGCTGCTGCTGCCAACTCCAATGTCTCTTTCAAGCAATGTTTGGGCTCCTGCTGCTCCTGCTGTTAACTCCAGTGTTTCTTTCAAGCAATGTTTGGGCTCCTGCTGCCAACTCCAGTGTGTCTTTCAAGCAATGTTTGGGCTCCTGCTGCCAACTCCAGTGTCTCTTTCAAGAAATGTTTGGGCTCCTGCTGCAAACTCCAGTTTGCCTTTCAAGCAATGTTTGGGCTCCTGCTGCTCCTGCTGTTAACTCCAGTGTGTCTTTTAAGCAATGTTTGGGCTGCTGCTGCTGCTTGCAACTCCGGCGTGTCATTCAGCCAATTTTCGGCCTCCTGCTGCTGCTGCCAACTCCAGTGTCTCTTTCATGCAATGTTTGGGCTCCTGCTGCTCCTGCTGCCAACTCCAGTGTCTCTTTCAAGCAATGTTTGGCCTCCTGCTGCTCCTGCTGCCAACGCCAGTGTGTCTTTCAAGCAATGTTTGTGCTTCTGCTGCTGCTTGCAACTCCAGCGTGTCATTCAGCCAATTTTTGGCCTCCTGCTGCTGCTGCTGCCAACTCCAGTGTCTCTTTCAAGCAATGTTTGGGCTCCTGCTGCTCCTGCTGCCAACTCCAGTGTCTCTTTCAAGCAATGTTTGGCCTCCTGCTGTTGCTGCCAACTCCAGTGTCTCTTTCAAGCAATGTTTGAGCTTCTGCTGCTCCAGCTGCCAACTCCAGTGTCTCTTTCAAGCAATGTTTGGCCTCCTGCTGCTGCTGCCAACTCCAGTGTGTCTTTCAAGCAATGTTTGGGCTCCTGCTGCTCCTGCTGCCAACTCCAGTTTGTCTTTCAAGCAATGTTTGGGCTCCTGCTGCTCCTGCTTGCAACTCCAGGGTGTCATTCAGCCAATTGTTGGCCTCCTGCTGCTGCCGCTGCCAACTCCAGTGTCTCTTTCAAGCAATGTTTGGGCTCCTGCTGCCAACTCCAGTGTGTCTTTCAAGCAATGTTTGGGCTCCTGCTCCAGTGTGTCTTTCAAGCAATGTTTGGGCTCCTGCTGCTCCTGCTGGCAACTCGAGTGTATCTTTCAAGCAATGTTTGGGCTCCTGCTGCCAACTCCAGTGTCTCTTTCAAGCAATGTTTGGCCTCCTGCTGCTGCTGCCAACTCCCGTGTGTCTTTTAAGCAATGTTTGGGCTCCTGCTGCAAACTCCAGTGTGTCTTTCAAGCAATGTTTGGGCTCCTGCTGCTCCAGCAGCCAACTCCAGTGTCTCTTTCAAGCAATGTTTGGGCTCCTGCTGCCAACTCCAGTGTGTCTTTCAAGCAATGTCTGGGCTCCTGCTGCTCCTGCTGCCAACTCCAGTGTGTCTTTCAAGCAATGTTTGGTCTCCTGCTGCTCCTGCTGCCAACTCCAGTGTGTCTTTCAAGCAATGTTTGGGCTCCTGCTGCCAACTCCAATGTCTCCTTCAAGCAATGTTTGGGCTCCTGCTGCCAACTCCAGTGTGTCTTTCAAGCAATGTTTGTGCTCCTGCTACTGCTGCTTGCTACTCCAGCGTGTCATTCAGCCAATTTTTGGCCTCCTGCTGCTGCTGCCAACTCCAGTGTCTCTTTCAAGCAATGTTTGGGCTTCTGCTGCTCCTGCTGCCAACTCCAGTGTCTCTTTCAAGCAATGTTTGGCCTCCTGCTGCTGCTGCTGCCAACTCCAGTGTCTCTTTCAAGCAATGTTTGAGCTTCTGCTGCTCCTGCTGCCAACTCCAGTGTGTCTTTCAAGCAATGTTTGGGCTCCTGCTGCTCCTGCTGCCAACTCCAGTGTCTCTTTCAAGCAATGTTTGTCCTCCTGCTGCTGCTGCTGCCTACTCCAGTGTGTCTTTCAAGCAATGTTTGGTCTCCTGCTGCTCCTGCTGCCAACTCCAGTATGTCTTTAAAGAAATGTTTGGGCTCCTGCTGCTCCTGCTTGGAACTCCAGGGTGTCATTCAGCCAATTTTTGGCCTCCTGCTGCTGCTGCCAACTTCAGTGTCTCTTTCAAGCAATGTTTGGGCTCCTTCTGCTCCTGCTGCCAGTGTGTCTTTCAAGCAATGTTTGGGCTCCTGCTGCTTGCAACTCCAGGGTGTCATTCAGCCAGTGTTTGGCCTCCTGCTGCTGCAAACTCCAGTGTCTCTTTCAAGCAATGTTTGGGCTCCTGCTGCTCCTGCTGCCAACTCCAGTGTCTCTTCCAAGCAATGTTTGGTCTAATGCTGCTGCTGCTGCCAACTCCAGTGTCTCTTTCAAGCAATGTTTGGGCTCCTGCTTCCAACTCCAGTGTGTCTTTCAAGCAATGTTTGGGCTAATGCTGCTCCTGCTGCCAACTCCAGTGTCTCTTTCAAGCAATTATTGGCCTCCTGCTGCTGCTGCCAACTCCAGTGTGTCTTTCAAGCAATGTTTGGGCTCCTGCTGCCAACTCCAGTGTGGCTTTCAAGCAATGTTTGGGCTCCTGCTGCTCCTGCTTGCAACTCCAGGGTGTCATTCAGCCAATTTTTGGCCTCCTGCTGCTGCTGCTGCCAACTCCAGTGTCTCTTTCAAGCAATGTTTGGGCTCCTTCTGCTTCTGCTGCCAACTCCAGTGTGTCTTTCAAGCAATGTTTGGGCTCCTGCTCCAGTGTCTCCAGTGTCTCTTTCAAGCAATGTTTGGGCTTCTGCTGCTCCTGCTGCCAACTCCAGTGTCTCTTTCAAGCAATGTTTGGCCTCCTGCTGCTGCTGCTGCCAACTCCAGTGTCTCTTTCAAGCAATGTTTGAGCTTCTGCTGCTCCTGCTGCCAACTCCAGTGTGTCTTTCAAGCAATGTTTGGGCTCCTGCTGCTCCTGCTGCCAACTCCAGTGTCTCTTTCAAGCAATGTTTGTCCTCCTGCTGCTGCTGCTGCCTACTCCAGTGTGTCTTTCAAGCAATGTTTGGTCTCCTGCTGCTCCTGCTGCCAACTCCAGTATGTCTTTAAAGAAATGTTTGGGCTCCTGCTGCTCCTGCTTGGAACTCCAGGGTGTCATTCAGCCAATTTTTGGCCTCCTGCTGCTGCTGCCAACTTCAGTGTCTCTTTCAAGCAATGTTTGGGCTCCTTCTGCTCCTGCTGCCAGTGTGTCTTTCAAGCAATGTTTGGGCTCCTGCTGCTTGCAACTCCAGGGTGTCATTCAGCCAGTGTTTGGCCTCCTGCTGCTGCAAACTCCAGTGTCTCTTTCAAGCAATGTTTGGGCTCCTGCTGCTCCTGCTGCCAACTCCAGTGTCTCTTCCAAGCAATGTTTGGTCTAATGCTGCTGCTGCTGCCAACTCCAGTGTCTCTTTCAAGCAATGTTTGGGCTCCTGCTTCCAACTCCAGTGTGTCTTTCAAGCAATGTTTGGGCTAATGCTGCTCCTGCTGCCAACTCCAGTGTCTCTTTCAAGCAATTATTGGCCTCCTGCTGCTGCTGCCAACTCCAGTGTGTCTTTCAAGCAATGTTTGGGCTCCTGCTGCCAACTCCAGTGTGGCTTTCAAGCAATGTTTGGGCTCCTGCTGCTCCTGCTTGCAACTCCAGGGTGTCATTCAGCCAATTTTTGGCCTCCTGCTGCTGCTGCTGCCAACTCCAGTGTCTCTTTCAAGCAATGTTTGGGCTCCTTCTGCTTCTGCTGCCAACTCCAGTGTGTCTTTCAAGCAATGTTTGGGCTCCTGCTCCAGTGTCTCCAGTGTCTCTTTCAAGCAATGTTTGGGCTCCTGCTGCTCCTGCTGGCAACTCCAGTGTGTCTTTCAAGCAATGTTTGGGCTCCTGCTGCCAACTCCAGTGTCTCTTTCAAGCAATGTTTGGCCTCCTGCGGCTGCTGCCATCTCCAGTGTGTCTTTCAAGCAATGTTTGGGCTGCTGCTGCCAACTCCAGTGTGTCTTTCAAGCAATGTTTGGGCTCCTGCTGCTCCAGCTGCCAACTCCAGTGTCTCTTTCAAGCAATGTTTGGGCTCCTGCTGCCAACTCCAGTGTGTCTTTCAAGCAATGTTTGGGCTCCTGCTGCTCCTGCTGCCAACTCCAGTGTCTCTTTCAAGCAATGTTTGGGCTCCTGCTGCTCCTGCTGCCAACTCCAGTGTGTCTTTCAATATAGCAATGGGGATAGATCACCAACATGATTATATATTTTATATAGGCCGCTCCCTAATTCAATTCAATTCAATTTACTTAATTAAAACTCTGCAGTCCACTGCCCATCCGTGTGTGGTGTGTGTACGCTCTTTGCGTGGGAGTATGCTGTCCCTAACGGTAGGAGCGTAAGCTTTTCTCGGCTTGTGGCATTATATGACGCCCGCCGGCTTCTGACACTTCAGTAATGGAGATAGATCACTAAAATGATAATATATTCTATATCTTATGCTCCGTATAGGCGGTTTTCAAATCTTATTTAATTTAATTTATTCTAATTACACTCCGCAGTCTATTATCCATCCGAGCGGTATGCGTACGCTCTTTGCGTAGGATTATGCTGTCTTTAACGTTGGTAGCGTACGCATTCTCCGGCTTGTAGCGTCATATGACGCTCGCCGGTGCCTAATACTCTATTGGTTCTCGTGTGGCCAATGGGAAGATAGCGGTGACGGCTTTCTCTTCCGGATCAGAGGACAGCTCGTATCATCAGGTGTTCTCGGGCGGGAGGTAAGTTTTCATTTTCCTTTCTGATTTGTTGATTGTTATCCCTAATAGTATTTAAGGACACCTTGCTCGCTTTACTAGTTGTATGATTAAGGGCCCACCCGGGCCTGAAACACGTAACGCTTCACTTGCTTCAATGGTTCAGGCCATCCATACCCAATCTGATTGATGTTGGTTTTAAAGAGTCTTCAATAAAGGTTATATCTTTTATGGATACGCTGGACAAACTTTTTGCTTCTGGACTTTACATATATTTGGAGGAGTTTTTGCAGGATCTCCCCTGTCCATGCGGACACAAGGTTGGTGAGCTGGCTAAACTAATTTTATATCCCTTGTTTTCCTGATTGAGCCGTGCCCTGCCTTCCTTGATATCCAACAACTGGTATATTATCAATCAATATACAGTAACAGGTATTTGTGTATTTGGATTTGGGTGAATATTCACTTAAGATGATGGAGCCTGAACCCATATCAGATATGGAAAATGAATGGGTAACTACATTGGATGCTATTTTTTCTGTGACAACCACTACCCCACCACCTCCGGAATTAAAGGAGAAATTTTGGGATTATGAAAAGTTGAAATCCAAAGAAATTAAATTATGGTGGGATATGTCATCATTAACTAAATATCTTGATAATCAGATGATCCCACGAGGTCTCAGATTAAAGAAACGTCCGACATTGGCGTTTGGTGAGGACTTTATTAAAGCATGGTATGAGATCTTAACTGATGCTTCAAAAAAGCTGATGTGACTTTTGGTGGATCAGGAAGCCAAAACACTCCAGGAAGTCAAAAAATGTAATATGGATTTTAAAAATGAATTAGAGCACTTTAAGTTGGATCCAAACTATGAGAAATTCAGACAAGAAATGGACAATAGAATCCAGAAACTACAAAAAGAAATAATAGATACTAAAAAAACAAAATTTCAGTGCGATCTTCAAGATTACCAGTCCAATCATGTGTATGACTGCCCCAGTGTTAGGAGATCAAGGAGACCTAAATCAATCTTAAGAGATCATAGCAGAAATAAACAAAGGCAAAAATCTGTTTCATTCTGGGACTCCGATACACAGAGCCAATCAGATTCGGCAAATGAAACAACAGGGATCCCGAACGATCGGAGATTGGACACACATACTAGGCAATCTTTTTTAGAAGATCGACCCCCAGTGAGGGGCAAACAAAAAGGACGTCCCGGCATAGAGCAGGACGCAAACACCGGAAAAACGTATCAATTAAGAAACAAGAATCACAAGCGGACTTGAGTACGGTGGTGAATCTCTCATCATGCGTATTAAATGAACAACAAGTGAAAGTACTACAAAAAGGTTTATCATTTTCACCAACGCATACAATGAATTTATTTGAAGTTATTACGGATGTTAATAGGTTTGTCCGCCTTCTTACACTAAAGAAACATTTTAAACAAATGGAGTCTGATGATTATGATTTTGAAAATGTTCCCTCATCTAACACAACAAATTATATTCAATCTGGTGATGCACAGGACCCAGAGTGGTTACATCATACATTTCCAGACCTGTGTGCTCTGGTGAATTTACAACAATTACAATTATATAATGGAATAGATCAACTTACTAAATTTGAGAGTCCAACGTTTTCCAATCCAAGTTTCTATCCAGTACAGTCACCTAGTGAAGCGATTAATAGGTTTCAAATGGTGGTGGAACAACAGTTGATAGATCTATCCAAGAAGTCTGAACTGCACCGATTTCACCACAATTTAACAAGAAGGGAACAACTAGCCCTGAGGAGTCTGGAGGAAAATTCTGCCCTGGTTATCAGGAATGCAGACAAAGGGGGCTCTATAGTGGTCATGGATCGGGACACTTACATTAGTGAGGCTGAACGCCAATTGAGTGATACTGAAACCTATATACAGTTAAGGGGAGATCCTACACAGGTCTTTATGCATGAATTAAATCTGGTGTTTGAGGAAGGAATGGCAGTGGGTATGTTTAGCACCAGTCTTGTGGAGAAAATGAAAGTAGAGTACCCTGTCATTCCAATTTTCCACCACTTACCAAAAATCCACAAATTAGAGAGACCACCACGAGGACGACCAATCATGGCCGGAATTGGAGGCCTTAACGAAAGGCTTGGTCAGTGGTTGGATTCTATCCTACAACCTATTGTGAAGATGTTGCCTGATTACATAAAGGATACCAGAGAGGTGCTCAAAGCGATCCACCAATTAAAATGGCCTAAAGACGGTGTGTGGATTTCAATGGATGTATCATCATTGTATTCCTGTATTCCCCATCAGAAGGCCATCCAGGCCATAGACTTTATGCTGCGTAAATATACCAGTCTGGAGGATGATAAAATTCAGTTTTTGGGTTTGGTGTTGGATTACTTACTACGTCACAACTACTTTTTATTTGAAGATAGGTTCTATCTCCAGAAATGTGGAGCATCGATGGGCGCACCGTTTTCACCATCGCTGGCCAATATTTATATGGGCTGGTGGGAGTTAGAGTTTATTTTCACAGAAATGAATCCTTTCCATGATTACATCTTTTGGTACGGGCGCTGTATCGATGATCTGCTCTGCATTTGGGAAGGACCATGTGAAAAAACGGAAGACTTCCTAAAGTATGTGAATGAGAATGAGTTCAATCTAAAATTCTCAGGAAACATCCAAACTAAGGAGATAGAATATTTAGATCTTGTCCTATCCTCACCAGAAGACGGAGGGAATATTGATACTAGAACATTTAGAAAGTCAACTTCAGGTAACTCAACGCTGCATGCCACAAGCTGTCATCCACAACATACTAAAAGAGCCATTCCTTATGGCGAATTTGTGAGGGCGGCTAGGAACTGCAGTACACCAGAAGCAAGAGAGAAAGAATTTGATGTGATACAGTCTCGGCTGTTAGAAAGGGGTTACAACTGTAATATTATCAATCAAGCTAGAGAAAAGGCCAAGTCCCTAGAAAGAGAGAAATTGTTATATAATTCTAATGAGAAGATCCCGAGGGGGCCTAGACCCCTAACAATGGTTACGAAATATTGTAAACAATTCAATCAAATCAAAAAGATTGTGAATTCAAACCTGATAATCCTGAAGTACGACCCGGATCTGCAACCTTTGATCGAACAAGGAGGGGTTCAGGTGGTAGCTAGGCGGGCTCCAACTATAGCCAGTAGGCTTTCGCCATCCTTATTACAAAAATTGGAAGCTAAATCTCCAACCTGGTTGCAATGTAAGGGGTCTTTTGCGTGTGGCCAATCGCGTTGTGCATGCTGCAAATTTATGAGTAAAAGTAGCGGCTTTGTATCAACGACCACTGGAAAAAGTTATACAAGCTCTGTATTTTTTAACTGTAATTCACGAATGGTGGTCAATCTGGTGACTTGTGTGCATTGCAAACTCCAATACGTGGGTTGTACCACAAGAAAGCTGAAATTGAGGTTTTTGGAACACATCTATCAGTGTAAGTCACAGATACCAAAATCTAATATTGCCAGGCATTGCCAGAATTTCCACAATGGAAATCCCTCTACTTTAACAGTTGCAGTTCTGGAGAAAGTCCAGCAAAATATTAGAGGAGGGGATCGGCAGAGAAATGTATTACGAGCTGAAGTGAGATGGATCCTGAGATTAGCAACTCGCTTTCCTGAAGGACTCAATGACAGAATGGATCTCTCTCTTTTTACAGATTGATAATCATAGATATATGTTGTTTATACTGTTACCCATTTATTAGTTGTTACAGTTATATATAGTGGCAGTGAGTGCTTTTAACTTCACCACGATATTTTAATTAAGAATTTTTTAGCACTTTAACTTGTGGAGCGAGCAAGCTGTCCTTTCTTCACCCCCCCCCCCCCCCTTTATGGTGTATTATTTATTTCTTTAGTAGCTCCCAATCCATGACTTAATCGGTTCTTTACTTAGGAGGCACATGGTGGCCATCAGCCATTTGATGGACCGATGACCAGATGAGTATATGTTCTGAGGTGAGTTGTTTCATTTATTAGGTGTATGATTGTCATGTATCCACAATGAGTAGGCTCTATTTATGATAGTTATCATGTTTTAATTATTGTTTCTATATGCCTACATTCAACCTTACCTTTGCCTGCAACTAATTTGGGTCTGCATTTAATTTGCCTTAGAGGGTCTAGATCCCCTATACTATACGCCGGGATGTGTAATCCTAATCTATCGGTGGCCAGTATATATTATATTTAGTTCTATTTTGATTCCAGTGGGGACCGATAATTGGGACTGAGGTCTAGGGTTCCGTAGGTCGGCCGGCGTATTGGGTTTGGGTCCTCCTTATTACTGCTGTGTGAATTTTTGGGTTTTCCAGAGTAGTCCCTGGTTTACAACGGTAGGGGAGTTAGGTGGGCTGTGAATGTGTGTACCACCATACTGATTTTCATTACCATATGGGGGGGTTTTAGGAGTGTCTACCCATCACAGATAATTGAAATATTCTAAGGTCTGTGGCCTTTGGGAGTTAGGTGTGGTGGCCCCGCGATGATAGCACTGTTTTAATATAGCAATGGGGATAGATCACCAACGTGATTATATATTTTATATAGGCCGCTCCCTAATTCAATTCAATTCAATTTACTTAATTACAACTCTGCAGTCCACTGCCCATCCGTGTGTGGTGTGTGTACGCTCTTTGCGTGGGAGTATGCTGTCCCTAACGGTAGGAGCGTAAGCTTTTCTCGGCTTGTGGCATTATATGACGCCCGCCGGCTTCTGACACTTCAGTAATGGAGATAGATCACTAAAGGGATAATATATTCTATATCTTATGTTCCGTATAGGCGGTTTTCAAATCTTATTTAATTTAATTTATTCTAATTACACTCCGCAGTCTATTATCCATCCGAGCGGTATGCGTATGCTCTTTGCGTAGGATTATGCTGTCTTTAACGTTAGTAGCGCACGCATTCGCCGGTGCCTAATACTCTATTGGTTCTCGTGTGGCCAATGGGAAGATAGCGGTGACGGCTTTCTCTTCCGGATCAGAGGACAGCTCGTATCATCAGGTGTTCTCGGGCGGGAGGTAAGTTTTCCTTTTCCTTTCTGATTTGTTGATTGTTATCCCTAATAGTATTTAAGGACACCTTGCTCGCTTTACTAGTTGTATGATTAAGGGCCCACCCGGGCCTGAAACGCGTAACGCTTCACTTGCTTCAATGGTTCAGGCCATCCATACCCAATCTGATTGATGTTGGTTTTAAAGAGTCTTCAATAAAGGTTATATCTTTTATGGATACGCTGGACAAACTTTTTGCTTCTGGACTTTACTTATATTTGGAGGAGTTTTTGCAGGATCTCCCCTGTCCGTGTGGACACAAGGTTGGTGAGCTGGCTAAACTAATTTTATATGTCTTTCAAGCAATGTTTGGGCTCCTGCTGCTCCTGCTGCCAACTCCAATGTGTCCTTCAAGCAATGTTTGGGCTCCTGCTGCCAACTCCAGTGTGTCTTTCAAGCAATGTTTGTGCTCCTGATACTGCTGCTTGCAACTCCAGCGTGTCATTCAGCCAATTTTTGGCCTCCTGCTGCTGCTGCCAACTCCAGTGTCTCTTTCAAGCAATGTTTGGGCTCCTGCTGCTCCTGCTGCCAACTCCAGTGTCTCTTTAAAGCAATGTTTGGCCTCCTGCTGCTGCTGCCAACCCCAGTGTCTTTTTCAAACAATGTTTGAGCTTCTGCTGCTCCTGCTGCCAACTCCAGTGTGTCTTTCAAGCAATGTTTGGGCTCCTGCTGCTCCTGCTGCCAACTCCAGTGTCTCTTTCAAGCAATGTTTGTCCTCCTGCTGCTGCTGCCAACTCCAGTGTGTCTTTCAAGCAACGTTTGGTCTCCTGCTGCTCCTGCTGCCAACTCCAATGTGTTTTTCAAGCAATGTTTGGGCTCCTGCTGCTCCTGCTTGCAACTCCAGGGTGTCATTCGGCCAATTTTTGGCCTCCTGCTGCTGCTGCTGCAAACACTCCAGTGTCTCTTTCAAGCAATGTTTGGGCTCCTGCTGCTCCTGCTGCTCCTGCTGCCAGTGTGTCTTTCAAGCAATGTTTGGGCTCCTGCTGCTTGCAACTCCAGGGTGTCATTCAGCCAATTTTTGGCCTCCTGCTGCTGCCAGCTCCAGTGTCTCTTTCAAGCAATGTTTGGGCTCCTGCTGCTCCTGCTGCCTACTCCAGTGTGTCTTTCAAGCAACGTTTGGTCTCCTGCTGCTCCTGCTGCTCCTGCTGCCAACTTCAGTGTGTCTTTCAAGCAATGTTTGGGCTCCTGCTGCTCCTGCTTGCAACTCCAGGGTGTAATTCGGCCAATTTTTGGCCTCCTGCTGCTGCTGCTGCCAACTCCAGTGTCCCTTTCAAGCAATGTTTGGGCTCCTGCTGCTCCTGCTGCCAGTGTGTCTTTCAAGCAATGTTTGGGCTCCTGCTGCTTGCAACTCCAGGGTGTCATTCAGCCAATTTTTGGCCTCCTGCTGCTGCCAACTCCAGTGTCTCTTTCAAGCAATGTTTGGGCTCCTGCTGCCAACTCCAGTGTGTCTTTCAAGCAATGTTTGGTCTAATGCTGCTGCTGCTGCCAACTCCAGTGTCTCTTTCAAGCAATGTTTGGGCTCCTGCTTCCAACTCCAGTGTGTCTTTCAAGCAATGGTTGGGCTAAAGCTGCTCCTGCTGCCAACTCCAGTGTCTCTTTCAAGCAATTATTTGCCTCCTGCTGCTGCTGCTAACTCCAGTGTGTCTTTCAAGCAATGTTTGGGCTCCTGCTGCTCCTGCTGCCAACTCCAGGGTGTCATTCAGCCAATTTTTGGCCTCCTGCTGCTGCTGCTGCCAACTCCAGTGTCTCTTTCAAGCAATGTTTGGGCTCCTCCTGCTCCTGCTGCCAACTCCAGTGTCTCTTTCAAGCAATGTTTGGGCTCCTGCTGCTCCTGCTGCCAACCCCAGTGTGTCTTTCAAGCAATGTTTGGGCCCCTGCTGCCAACTCCAGTGTCTCTTTCAAGCAATGTTTGGGCTCCTGCTGCCAACTCCAGTGTGTCTTTCAAGCAATGTTTGGGCTCCTGCTGCCAACTCCAGTGTCTCTTTCAAGCAATGTTTGGGCTCCTGCTGCTCCAGCTGCCAACTCCAGTGTCTCTTTTAAGCAATGTTTGGGCTCCTGCTACCAACTCCAGTGTGTTTTTCAAGCAATGTTTGGGCTCCTGCTGCTCCTGCTGCCAACTCCAGTGTCTCTTTCAAGCAATGTTTTGGCTCCTGCTGCCAACTCCAGTGTGTCTTTCAAGCAATGTTTGGGCTCCTGCTGCCAACTCCAGTGTCTCTTTCAAGCAATGTTTGGCCTCCTGCTGCTGCTGCTTGCAACTCCAGCGTCTCATTCAGCCAATTTTTGGTCTCCTGCTGCTGCTGCCAACTCCAGTGTCTCTTTCAAGCAATGTTTGGGCTCCTGCTGCTCCTGCTGTTAACTCCAGTGTTTCTTTCAAGCAATGTTTGGGCTCCTGCTGCCAACTCCAGTGTGTCTTTCAAGCAATGTTTGGGCTCCTGCTGCCAACTCCAGTGTCTCATTCAAGCAATGTTTGGGCTCCTGCTGCAAACTCCAGTGTGCCTTTCAAGCAATGTTTGGGCTCCTGCTGCTCCTGCTGTTAACTCCAGTGTGTCTTTCAAGCAATGTTTGGGCTGCTGCTGCTGCTTGCAACTCCGGCGTGTCATTCAGCCAATTTTCGGCCTCCTGCTGCTGCTGCCAACTCCAGTGTCTCTTTCATGCAATGTTTGGGCTCCTGCTGCTCCTGCTGCCAACTCCAGTGTCTCTTTCAAGCAATGTTTGGTCTCCTGCTGCTCCTGCTGCCAACGCCAGTGTGTCCTTCAAGCAATGTTTGGGCTCCTGCTGCCAACTCCAGTGTGTCTTTCAAGCAATGTTTGTGCTTCTGCTGCTGCTTGCAACTCCAGCGTGTCATTCAGCCAATTTTTGGCCTGCTGCTGCTGCTGCTGCCAACTCCAGTGTCTCTTTCAAGCAATGTTTGGGCTCCTGCTGCTCCTGCTGCCAACTCCAGTGTCTCTTTCAAGCAATGTTTGGCCTCCTGCTGTTGCTGCCAACTCCAGTGTCTCTTTCAAGCAATGTTTGAGCTTCTGCTGCTCCTGCTGCCAACTCCAGTGTGTCTTTCAAGCAATGTTTGGGCTCCTGCTGCTCCAGCTGCCAACTCCAGTGTCTCTTTCAAGCAATGTTTGGCCTCCTGCTGCTGCTGCCAACTCCAGTGTGTCTTTCAAGAAATGTTTGGGCTCCTGCTGCTCCTGCTGCCAACTCCAGTTTGTCTTTCAAGCAATGTTTGGGCTCCTGCTGCTCCTGCTTGCAACTCCAGGGTGTCATTCAGCCAATTTTTGGCCTCCTGCTGCTGCCGCTGCCAACTCCAGTGTCTCTTTCAAGCAATGTTTGGGCTCCTGCTGCCAACTCCAGTGTGTCTTTCAAGCAATGTTTGGGCTCCTGCTCCAGTGTGTCTTTCAAGCAACGTTTGGGCTCCTGCTGGCAACTCCAGTGTGTCTTTCAAGCAATGTTTGGGCTCCTGCTGCCAACTCCAGTGTCTCTTTCAAGCAATGTTTGGCCTCCTGCTGCTGCTGCCAACTCCAGTGTGTCTTTCAAGCAATGTTTGGGCTCCTGCTGCCAACTCCAGTGTCTCTTTCAAGCAATGTTTGGCCTCCTGCTGCTGCTGCTTGCAACTCCAGCGTCTCATTCAGCCAATTTTTGGTCTCCTGCTGCTGCTGCCAACTCCAGTGTCTCTTTCAAGCAATGTTTGGGCTCCTGCTGCTCCTGCTGTTAACTCCAGTGTTTCTTTCAAGCAATGTTTGGGCTCCTGCTGCCAACTCCAGTGTGTCTTTCAAGCAATGTTTGGGCTCCTGCTGCCAACTCCAGTGTCTCTTTCAAGCAATGTTTGGGCTCCTGCTGCAAACTCCAGTGTGCCTTTCAAGCAATGTTTGGGCTCCTGCTGCTCCTGCTGTTAACTCCAGTGTGTCTTTCAAGCAATGTTTGGGCTGCTGCTGCTGCTGCTTGCAACTCCGGCGTGTCATTCAGCCAATTTTCGGCCTCCTGCTGCTGCTACCAACTCCAGTGTCTCTTTCATGCAATGTTTGGGCTCCTGCTGCTCCTGCTGCCAACTCCAGTGTCTCTTTCAAGCAATGTTTGGTCTCCTGCTGCTCCTGCTGCCAACGCCAGTGTGTCCTTCAAGCAATGTTTGGGCTCCTGCTGCCAACTCCAGTGTGTCTTTCAAGCAATGTTTGTGCTTCTGCTGCTGCTTGCAACTCCAGCGTGTCATTCAGCCAATTTTTGGCCTGCTGCTGCTGCTGCTGCCAACTCCAGTGTGTCTTTCAAGCAATGTTTGGGCTCCTGCTGCTCCAGCTGCCAACTCCAGTGTCTCTTTCAAGCAATGTTTGGCCTCCTGCTGTTGCTGCCAACTCCAGTGTCTCTTTCAAGCAATGTTTGAGCTTCTGCTGCTCCTGCTGCCAACTCCAGTGTGTCTTTCAAGCAATGTTTGGGCTCCTGCTGCTCCAGCTGCCAACTCCAGTGTCTCTTTCAAGCAATGTTTGGCCTCCTGCTGCTGCTGCCAACTCCAGTGTGTCTTTCAAGAAATGTTTGGGCTCCTGCTGCTCCTGCTGCCAACTCCAGTTTGTCTTTCAAGCAATGTTTGGGCTCCTGCTGCTCCTGCTTGCAACTCCAGGGTGTCATTCAGCCAATTTTTGGCCTCCTGCTGCTGCCGCTGCCAACTCCAGTGTCTGTTTCAAGCAATGTTTGGGCTCCTGCTGCCAACTCCAGTGTGTCTTTCAAGCAATGTTTGGGCTCCTGCTCCAGTGTGTCTTTCAAGCAACGTTTGGGCTCCTGCTGGCAACTCCAGTGTGTCTTTCAAGCAATGTTTGGGCTCCTGCTGCCAACTCCAGTGTCTCTTTCAAGCAATGTTTGGCCTCCTGCTGCTGCTGCCAACTCCAGTGTGTCTTTTAAGCAATGTTTGGGCTCCTGCTGCCAACTCCAGTGTGTCTTTCAAGCAATGTTTGGGCTCCTGCTGCTCCAGCAGCCAACTCCAGTGTCTCTTTCAAGCAATGTTTGGGCTCCTGCTGCCAACTCCAGTGTGTCTTTCAAGCAATGTTTGGGCTCCTGCTGCTCCTGCTGCCAACTCCAGTGTCTCTTTCAAGCAATGTTTGGGCTCCTGCTGCCAACTCCAGTGTGTCTTTCAAGCAATGTTTGGCCTCCTGCTGCTCCTGCTGCCAACGCCAGTGTGTCTCTTTCAAGCAATGTTTGGGCTCCTGCTGCCAACTCCAGTGTGTCTTTCAAGCAATGTTTGTGCTTCTGCTGCTGCTTGCAACCCCAGCGTGTCATTCTGCCAATTTTTGGGCTCCTGCTGCTCTGCTGCCAACTCCAGTGTTTCTTTCAAGCAATGTTTGGGCTCCTGCTGCTCCTGCTGCCAACTCCAGTGTGTCTTTCAAGCAATGTTTGGGCTCCTGCTGCTGCTGCTTGCAACTCCAGGGTGTCATTCTGCCAATTTTTTGGCTCCTGCTGCTCTACTGCCAACTCCAGTGTCTCTTTCAAGCAATGTTTCGGGTCCTGCTGCTCCTGCTGCCAAATCCAGTGTGTCTTTCAAGCAATGTTTGGCCTCCTGTTGCTCCTGCTGCCAACTCCAGTGTGTCTTTCAAGCAATGTTTGGGCTCCTGCTGCCAACTCCAGTGTCTCTTTCAAGCAATGTTTGGCCTCCTGCTGCTCCTGCTGCCAACTCCAGTGTGTCTTTCAAGCAATGTTTGGGCTCCTGTTGCTCCTGCTGCCAACTCCAGTGTCTCTTTCAAGCAATGTTTGGGCTCCTGCTGCTTGCAACTCCAGGGTGTTATTCAGCCAATTTTTGGGCTCCTGCTGCTCCTGCTGCCAACTCCAGTGTCTCTTTGAGCCAATGTTTGGGCTCCTGCTGCTGCCAACTCCAGTGTGTCTTTCAAGCAATGTTTGGGCTCCTGTTGCCAACTCCAGTGTGTCTTTCAAGCAATGTTTGGGCTCCTGCTGCTTGCAACTCCAGGGTGTCATTCTGCCAATTTTTGGGCTCCTGCTGCCAACTCCAGTGTGTGTTTCAAGCAATGTTTGGGCTCCTGCTGCCAACTCCAGTGTGTCTTTCCAGCAATGTTTGGGCTTTTGCTGCTCCTGCTACCAACTCCAGTGTCTCTTTCAAGCAATGTTTGGGCTCCTGCTGCTTGCAACTCCAGGGTCTCATTCAGCCAATTTTGGCCTCCTGCTGCTGCTCCTGCTGCCAACTCCAGTGTGTCTTTCAAGCAATGTTTAGGCTTGTGCTGCTGCCAACTCCAGTGTGTCTTTCAAGCAATGTTTGGGCTCCTGCTGCCAACTCCAGTGTGTCTTTCAAGCAATGTTTGGGCTCCTGCTCCAGTGTGTCTTTCAAGCAACGTTTGGGCTCCTGCTGGCAACTCCAGTGTGTCTTTCAAGCAATGTTTGGGCTCCTGCTGCCAACTCCAGTGTCTCTTTCAAGCAATGTTTGGCCTCCTGCTGCTGCTGCCAACTCCAGTGTGTCTTTTAAGCAATGTTTGGGCTCCTGCTGCCAACTCCAGTGTGTCTTTCAAGCAATGTTTGGGCTCCTGCTGCTCCAGCAGCCAACTCCAGTGTCTCTTTCAAGCAATGTTTGGGCTCCTGCTGCCAACTCCAGTGTGTCTTTCAAGCAATGTTTGGGCTCCTGCTGCCAACTCCAGTGTGTCTTTCAAGCAATGTTTGGCCTCCTGCTGCTCCTGCTGCCAACGCCAGTGTGTCTCTTTCAAGCAATGTTTGGGCTCCTGCTGCCAACTCCAGTGTGTCTTTCAAGCAATGTTTGTGCTTCTGCTGCTGCTTGCAACCCCAGCGTGTCATTCTGCCAATTTTTGGGCTTTTGCTGCTCCTGCTACCAACTCCAGTGTCTCTTTCAAGCAATGTTTGGGCTCCTGCTGCTGCCAACTCCAGTGTGTCTTTCAAGCAATGTTTGGGCTCCTGCTGCTGCTGCTTGCAACTCCAGGGTGTCATTCTGCCAATTTTTGGGCTCCTGCTGCTCTACTGCCAACTCCAGTGTCTCTTTCAAGCAATGTTTCGGGTCCTGCTGCTCCTGCTGCCAAATCCAGTGTGTCTTTCAAGCAATGTTTGGCCTCCTGTTGCTCCTGCTGCCAACTCCAGTGTGTCTTTCAAGCAATGTTTGGGCTCCTGCTGCCAACTCCAGTGTCTCTTTCAAGCAATGTTTGGCCTCCTGCTGCTCCTGCTGCCAACTCCAGTGTGTCTTTCAAGCAATGTTTGGGCTCCTGTTGCTCCTGCTGCCAACTCCAGTGTCTCTTTCAAGCAATGTTTGGGCTCCTGCTGCTTGCAACTCCAGGGTGTTATTCAGCCAATTTTTGGGCTCCTGCTTCTCCTGCTGCCAACTCCAGTGTCTCTTTGAGCCAATGTTTGGGCTCCTGCTGCTGCCAACTCCAGTGTGTCTTTCAAGCAATGTTTGGGCTCCTGCTGCCAACTCCAGTGTGTCTTTCAAGCAATGTTTGGGCTCCTGCTGCTTGCAACTCCAGGGTGTCATTCTGCCAATTTTTGGGCTCCTGCTGCCAACTCCAATGTGTGTTTCAAGCAATGTTTGGGCTCCTGCTGCCAACTCCAGTGTGTCTTTCCAGCAATGTTTGGGCTTTTGCTGCTCCTGCTACCAACTCCAGTGTCTCTTTCAAGCAATGTTTGGGCTCCTGCTGCTTGCAACTCCAGGGTCTCATTCAGCCAATTTTGGCCTCCTGCTGCTGCTCCTGCTGCCAACTCCAGTGTGTCTTTCAAGCAATGTTTAGGCTTGTGCTGCTGCCAACTCCAGTGTGTCTTTCAAGCAATGTTTGGGCTCCTGCTGCCAACTCCAGTGTCTCTTTCAAGAAATGTTTAGGCTCCTGCTGCTGCTGCTGCCAACTCCAGTGTGTCTTTCAAGCAATGTTTGGGCTCATGTTGCTCCTGCTGCCAACTCCAGTGTGTCTTTCAAGCAATATTTGGGCTCCTGCTGCTGCTGCTTGCAACTCCAGTGTGTCATTCAGCCAATTTTTGGTCTCCTGCTGCCAACTCCAGTGTCTCTTTCAAGCAATGTTTGGGCTCCTGCTGCTGCCAACTCCAGTGTGTCTTTCAAGCAATGTTTTGGCTCCTGCTGCTTCTGTTGCCAACTCCAGTGTGTCTTTCAAGCAATGTTTGGGCTCCTGCTGCTGGCAACTCCAGTGTGTCTTTCAAGCAATATTTGGGCTCCTGCTGCTCCTGCTGCCAACTCCAGTGTGTCTTTCAAGCAATGTTTGGGCTCCTGCTGCCAACTCCAGTGTCTCTTTCAAGCATTGTTTGGACTCCTGCTGCTGCTGCTTGCAACTCCAGGGTGTGTCTCTCAGTCATTTTTGGGCTCCTGCTGCTGCTGCCAACTCCAGTGTCTCTTTCAGCCAATGTTTGGGCTCCTGCTGCTGCCAACTCCAGTGTGTCTTTAGGCCGATTTTTGGGCTCCTGCTGCCAACTCCAGTGTTTCTTTCAGCCAATGTTTGGGCTCCTGCTGCGGCTGGCAACTCCAGTGTCTCTTTCGACCAATTTTTGGGCTCCTGCTGACAACTCCAGGATGTCTTTCAGCCAATATTTGGGCTCCTGCTGCTGCCAATTCCAGTGGGTGTTTTTCAGCCAATATAGGGGCCCCTCATAGTGATGCCACCTCAACTCTTTGTAATTGTGCCACTCTGCGATTCTAATAGCGATGCCTCTGATCTGCATGTCATAATTATTTACAGTATTATTTCACTAACCCAGTACGCATCCTATGCGTGTTACAGAAAGGCAGAATGGTTTACAACCCTATTGAGGCTCTAGGAAGCTCAGAAATAGCTGTTTTTAATAGCGATTCATCGCGAATAAATTCAGACCGAAACAAATTTTGTCGGAAAATTCGGCGAATTAGCCGAATCGAATTTTTCAAAAGTTCACTCATCTCTAATTGAGACAGTCAAGGTGGGCTTCATTATCTCGCTGCTGCAGGGAGATCCCCAAATCTGAGCTTATAACCTGATGGAACAATAAGGATTCCCCACCAACTCTCCATGATGGCCCTAAAAGAACTGCCACCGCTGAATCAGGCATCAAAAATCTAGTTCAAGGAAGGAGGCTGGTGGAAGATTATGTTCCTGACTTTAGAAGGTGAAGTCTGGATACTCAGTGGAATGACCCCGCTTTAAAGTTCCATTTCTGCTTTCGCAGTGTCAGAGGCACTCAAGGATGAACTCGTCCAAGATGGAGTGCCTGATTCTTTAGAGAGATTTTTCCCTCTGGGACTCCTGCTACTGGTTCTTTAGAGCATATGCAAATTGGTCTGATTAAACCAGCCCTTTCTGTGGAGGAACAGGCAAGATGCTGACAGCAGCAACTTTGCTTCTACTGTGGCACCCATGGACATTTTATCAGTTCCTGTCCTGTTCGAACCAAGAGTAACACTTGCTCTCAGTAACTCCCCTGTCTCCCCGTCTTCTTGTGCTCACCTCCTTCTCTTTGTCTCCTTTCAGATCAATTACAAGACCATTGATGCTCAAGCTATAGTGGATCACAACCTCCCCATCAGCTCCAAGCTTCTACCTGTTGTTATCACTTTAGCCAATTGCTCACATTAAAGACGGACCCATTGCATAAGTGACCATGGTGCCTTGCCATTCCTGCTGGGGGTCACCAAGAATTGCTTTTTCTCAACCTTGTCACACCTCTAGATGTAGTCTCTTCATTAAGCAGCTACAGCCAAGTCCTCAGGGTGAACATTAAGAAAGCCCAAGAAAGAATGGTGGTTTGTAGTAAACAGGCAAAAAAACCTGTCTTCTCTCCTAGAGATCCTGTCTGGGTATTCACAGCTAACCTAAAGTTACTGTGTCTCTCTAAGAAGCTTGTTCCTTGTTTCATAAGGCTATTTCCAGTTAAGCAAATGATTAGTCCTGTGGTCAATGAGCTCTCCTTGCCCGCCAAGTATAAAATTCATCTGGGCTTTCATGTTTCTCTCCTGAAATCAGCCATCCAGCATACTAGGGGATGCCCCATGGGTCCTGAAGGCATACTAATCCAAGGAGAGGAGGAGTATGAGGTTGAAAAGATCCTGGATAGCAGGATTAGACTAAATCAACTTCAGTATCTTATCAAGTGGAAGGGCTATGGCCAGGAGTATAATTCTTAGGAACCAGCAAGAGAAGTACACTCTTCTCAACTTATCAGGACGTATCACCTTCATCACCCAAGTAAGCCTGGTCCCAATGGGCATCCAGAGGCTTCCCCGGGGGGGGGGGGGTTTAATACTCCTTTAAGTTCTTTGGCTTTTCCTTTAACCCTGCGGCTGTGTTATACACTCTTCAGCATGTGGCTGTCTGTCGCCGTAACATTTAAGCCCTGCACTGATTGCACGCCTTGCTACCTGGTCTACAGTTTAGCCTCAGTGTTTGTTCCCTGAATCTGAAGGACACCTGTTCCAGTTGCTGACCCAGATCTGTTCCACAACTCCCCCCCCCCCCCCCCGTGTATCTCCCTGAACAGCTGACTGCTGTTCCCATTCTTGACCCAAAGTGTGCTTTGAACTGTGCTCGGATTTCTGCTCCTGCTAAAGGTTTGAACTGTGTTTATGCTCTGAGATCTGCTCACACATTGCCAACTTGGATTGAACTGTGTTTATGCTCTGAGATTTGCTTACACGTTGCCAACTCAGATTGAACTGTGTTTATGCTCTGAGATTGGCTTACAAGTTGCCAACCCAGACAGAACTTGACTTCACTATTGCTCGCTGCCTGAATAACCCTGTATCACTTTCAGGGGAAATCCGACTTGAACGACAAGGAAAGCCACCTCCGCATTCAGGACCCCAACCAGGTACGTGATAGTGACCTTCTTTTACTGCACTCATGTTCCAGTAAAACCAGTTCTTGTTACTCCACACATGTCTATCTGGATATGATTCCACTGCACCTAGCACTGACACTCTGCAACAGGTTTTGGGCCCAGTGACAATTATCAGCTTAAAGTGGAAATGCTATTCTCCAGAGATGACTTGTAGGAGTTTATTACTACAGAGAGGCCACAGGACAATTATCAGGACTGGGACAGAGAAACAGACAGACACCATAAGCTTAGTAGTAGAATATGATCAGCTTTTTGACATACACAGTGAGAATACAGCGAAAGGCATGTGGGAAGTACTGAAAAGACTGCATGGGAGAACATTTGTAAACATCAGGCATGACTCAACAGAAAGCAAACCTAATAACAACTCTCAAAGCTATAAAGGTTACACAGGAAGAAAACCAGGGGGTGCTTTAGATGTCACAAACAGGGACACATAAATAGAGGCTGTACTATATGGAAAGCAGAGTAAATGAGACAGTGCCCCTCTTACACTAAACAGAAGGTCAAAGCCCCCATTTTTGATCCATGTGAAGGGAACTGAAATGCCTCATTTAAAGTAATAGGCAACCATACATTTCAAGGCTGGTGTATTGACTTGGGGGGAGCAACCAGTCACATGAAAAGTGATAGAAGCTTTTTCACAGAACTTGATCTAAATAACAAAGAGACTATTTACCTTGCAGATGGAAGTAAAATACATGCAGAGGGAAATGGGCATGGAAGCCTTTTATGCCCCAATGATGCAGGACACAATTTAGCCATACCAGTGAAATATGTGCTTTGTGTTCCTGATCTAGAAGGAGGACTCTTATCTGTGAAGCATCTGACAGTCAAAGAACTTACTGTAAAATTCCAAGGTGACAAGTGTTCTATCACGGACAAGCAGACAATAGCAAGTGCCAAGCTGAATGATCATCTGTATCAGCTTGACACAGTGAAGGAAAAGGTGAGACTATGCACCAATAAACACAATGACTGTATACACATATGGCACAGGCTTTAAGTCTCAGACACCCAGAATACATACAAGAATTACAAAAGAGGAATCTGACAAAAGATCTGGCAGTATCCCCTTGTGCAGTTACTGTTAAGTGTGAATGTTGCATCATATCTAATTTTACAAGAGGAAAACTTCCTAAAGTCAGCCAGAATAGAGCTTTAAGACCACTTGACCTAGTTCACAGTTATGTATGTGGTCCCTTAAACCCACCTACCCCTGGAGGCAACCGGTACATAAGGCTCGATTCAGAGAGACAAAAAAATAATTTCCATGTGACCCCTATACCAGTTCATAGGGCTCGGAGGTCTTGTCATTAACCCCTGGCCCCCCAAATTACCTGCCTCCCCAAAGCCCAGGGGGGGGCAGAAGAGCCGTGGCCCTAGGCTATGACGCCTAAAGCTGGCCCCTGCGCCCTGTTCTACAAGCCCCCATAGCTGGTCACAGGCTGGTTACGCTGGGTAGGGGGGACCTCACGCCATTTTTCTTTTGGATTTTTAAGGGTTTTAACCCTTAAAACCCCCCCCCAAAAATGGGGTCCCCCTCCCTGGGAGGGGGGACCCTATGTCATTTTTTTTTAATTAACCCTATGTTACCTGTAACCCAGTAGGTATAAAAGGCTTCCAGCAGCAGCAGGAAAGCAGAAGCCTAAGTGATCAGCGTGGGACACAGGGATGGATAGGAGGTAAGTATTTAAAAAAAATATTAAAAAAACATTTCTTTTTTTTTTAAAAAGATATTTTTAAAAAGTGTGTCTGTGTATTTTTTTACTTTAAACCCTTTGTGAACTGGTAAGGGGTCCATGTGACCCCTATACCAGTTCACAAGGCTCGGGGGTCTGGCAAGTTACCTGCGGCTAGCGGGTGACTTGCCATTAACCCCTTGCCCCCCAAATTACCTGCCTCCCCAGGGGGGGCAGAAGAGCCGTGGCCCTAGGCTATGATGGCTTGTAGCTGGCCCCTGCGCCCTGTTCTATAAGCCCCCATTGCTGGTCACAGGCTGGTTACGCTGGGTAGGGGGGACCTCACATCATTTTTTCTTTGGATTTTTAAGGGTTTTAACCCTTAAAAATCCAAAAAAAAATGGGGTCCCACTCCCTGGGAGGGGGGACCCCATGCCATTTTTTTTTTAATTAACCCTATGTTACCTGTAACCCAGTAGGAGAGCAGAAGCCTAAGTGATCAGCGTGGGACACAGGGATGGATGGGAGGTAAGTATTAAAAAAAATAATTTAAAAAAATATATTTTTTTAATAAAGTTATTTTTAAGGTGTGTGTTTTTTTTTTTACTTTTAACCCTTTGTGAACTGGTAAGGGATCTATGAGACCCCTTATACCAGTTCACAAGGCTCTGGGTCTGGCAAGTCACCTGCGGCTAGTGGGTGACTTGCCATTAACCCCGAGACCCCCCATTACCTGCCTCCCAAAAAAAACCTTAAAATTCCCCCAAGAAATGGTGTCTCCCCCCCCCCCCCCGTGAAGGGGGACCCCACACCAATTTTTTTTTTATTTAACCCTTTATTATGTGGATAGTAGTTGTATTTTATTTGTAAATGTTATAAAGTGCTCTTTTCAGTTTAGGGGATCACCTGGACAGGAACGGGGGGCTACCGATACATATGTGGTATCATTGGGCTTTCACATGCAATATGGTTTTCTTTAATAAAATAAATGTTTTTGTTAAAAAAAAGGAGACAATTTAAAAAAAATATTTTTTTTTTATTTTTTTTTTACTTATTCTGTGAAATACTCACCTGTAGAATTGGTATTATATGCATACAGTACGTCCTGCTCCATATATAATACTTACACATGGGTAATCCTCCGCCAGATGGCGCTGTTCACTGCAGACATGCAAAAACAGGCTCCTCCCGGCCCTTCATATACCCAGGGACCTCCCACAAATCCCCAGCATTGAAAAGCAGTGAGAAAAAGAAGCCGGGAGAAACCAACCACCAAAACTGGTAATAATAACAATGATAACAATGTTAACAATCACCATACAGGGGATCCAGAACAAGGTGAAATCAGGGTGGGGTGGAGCAGGACATACTGTATGCGTATAATACCAATTCTACAGGTGAGTATTTCACAGAATTGTATTATTCTAAGCATACAGTACGTCCTGCTCCATATATAATACTTACACGTGGGACATCCAATAGCAGTGTCCGTAAAGTAGGGTGGGATCCCCAACAACAAAGGCAACGGCACGTAGCTCAGACTACAACCGCCTGCAAAACCTTGCGGCCAAAAGCAGCATCAGCTGAGGCCCGAACATCAACCTTGTAAAACTTTGAAAAGGTGTGAACAGAAGACCAAGTAGTGGCCTTGCAAACTTGTTCAACAGAGGCCTGTTGCTGAAAAGCCCAAGAGGCACCAATAGCACGAGTGGAATGAGCCGTAAGACGGAAAGGGGGAGTCCTCCCCTTAGTAGAATAGGCCTGAATTACAGCCTGACGAATCCATTTACTGATGGTAGATGGTATAAACCTTTCCTAGGCCCGGAAGGCACAGCGAAGAGAGCATCAGTTTTCCTGAAGGCCTTAGTGACAACCAGGTAATACTTCAAGCATCTGACTACGTCCAAGGAATGCAGAACCCTCTCCTTGTTGTTGCTAGGATTGGGACACAGAGAAGGAAGAACAATAGCCTCGATTCAGAGAGACACAAAAAAACTTCCGTTTTCGTGCGATCTGTTTTTTTTGTGAAATGTTTCCGTTCTCGTATGAGCGTACAAGCGATTCTATGCATGCATTGAAAACCTTCTGTAAAGTTTCCGTCCGTTCGTACAGCAGATTACGAATTACGAGGATGTCATTTTCCATCCAGACTTTTCCGTTTCATTTTCACATGTTACAACGTAGGCTTTCGTTTTTGCCCTTTTCCCATCGTATCCTCCAACGAATCCTTTACGTTTCCCGTTCGATTCTGTTTCCCTTTTTCAATAAATATTCGTCCAGACGGAAATCCTTACCATCTTGCGCCTGCGCACTACAAACTTAACTCATTAAAGTGCACGCCGACATATTTGCCACCCTCATTTCTACTACAATGTTTAGCTAAATCACTTAGCACTCTCCTCCATCTTCCCTTTTGGACCCTTAAAGCTCATCCAAACCACTTAGCACCCTCTTCCATCTTCCCTTTTGGACCCTTAAAGCTCACCCAAACCACTTAGCACTCTCCTCCATCTTCCCTTTTGGACCCTTAAAGCTCACCCAAACCACTTAGCACTATCCTCCATCTTCCCTTTTGGACCTACTTCTCGGTTAGGTACTTCTTCCATTTTAGCCCCCTAAAACTTACCCAAATCACTTCTCAGTCATGTGAATATTCATCTTTAAATATTTCTGGGCCCATTAGTTTTGTGTTAATGTATTTTGTAAATGAAATGACAATGTAACGTTTTTTTTTATACCATCATAAAATATAAAATTTTAAAACATTTAGAAAATGTAAAATTTTTACAACTATAAAAAACAAAATACATAGCAATGGCAGGCCACTGAACATTATTCTTCATCTGTGGTCCCCAACGGGTTGCGCAGCTCCTGCATCTCACCCACCAACTGAAGGACCCTGACACTCAGTTGTGCCACTCTGGTCCCTGTTAAAAAATGTAAATTAAAATTTTGGTATAACCTTGTTGGGGTCATACTGCAGTGCCCCCCCCCCGTATGGTCCAAACACCTAAATCTGGACTTCAAAAGCCAGAGGGCCCATGCCACCACGGCCCGGGTTTTGCATAGTACCCGATTAGAGAACCCCTGGCCCGCATTCTGCAGGCAAAGAACGGGCATCAGGAGCAAGGGCGAATGCCACATCTTGCGGTTCCTGCAACCAAATATAAAATAATTACACAAAGCAAAGGTAACCAACTAAAACAATAACTCCTACAACAAATTAAGATTCAAGTTCCACAATCCTAATATAATTCACAAAGGACATAAGTCTAAAAAAATATAGCAATTATATGGATGTGTGGGAAAATAAATGTTTACATGCTAAGGACTAATTTAGGTCAGCATTAAAATGCATCTATAGGGCATACATGAAATGTATTGATTCAGGTATGCATTGCTATACAATTTATGGCCTCGGCCATGCTGATACATGCAATGCCTTGGTGCTAAAGGCGCGCAGACTCCTCCACATAGCCACAAAACATGTTCAACAATAGCAATCCGAGCCCTCAAAGGTCTCGTAAGTGGATCGGAAATTAAACGGATTTATAGGGTGGTGATCCATCGGAAATCAGCTCTCTGAATCAGACAGAAACCATCCCAACAACGGAAGTTATCTGAACGAACAGGAAATTTCCGATTTTGTTTGGAAATGTTCCGATTTGCTTCCGTTCATCGAAAGAGCATATACACATTTTCCCGAACATTCATGCGAGTACAAAATGGACGAAAAAAAGCAAAAAAATGACAAACCCACCAAAACTTTCACAGACAGCTACGGAAGTCCGGACGAATGTGTCTCTGAATCGAGGCTAATATCCTGGTTCAAATGAAAAGCCGACACAACCTTAGGCAGAAAATCCGGTTTGAAGCGGAACACTACCTTGTCCTGGTGTCTCTCATAGTATGGAGGCTGAATAGAAAGAGCAGCCAGCTCAGACACACGCCTAACCGAAGTAATAGCCACCAAGAAGACAACCTTGAGAGTGAGAACAGCCAGAGCAGCATCTTGAATAGGCTCAAATGGAGCACCCTGCAAGGCAGACAAAACCAAGTTTAAATCCCAGACAGGGACCATAGGTTTTCAAGGGGGACGCACGTAAGTGACCCCCTGAAAGAAGGTTTTAATCAGGTGATGTTGAGCAAAGGTCTTCTGAAAGAAGATAGACAGTGCAGAAACCTGACCCTTCAGAGTACTAAGTTTGAGACCTAAGTTCAGACCATCCTGTAAAAACTCCAGAACCCCTGGGGACGGAGAATTCCCGGCAGGGAAGAGACCTGGACTCAGACCAGCCAATGTAGGAATGCCATACTCTATAATAGATAGCAGAAGAAGTCTTCTTCCTGGCCTGCACCATAGTAGCCACCACAGAGGCAGACAAACCCTTCTCCATCAAGATGGAGGTTTCAGCAGCCAGGCCGTCAAAGCCAGAGTTTGTAAATTGGGATGGCGTAAGGACCCTTGAGTTAGCAGATCTGGTACCCTTGGCAGATCGTACTGATCTACTGCCATTTGAACCACGTCTGCGAACCACACTCTTCTTGGCCACCTGGGGGCCACTAGAATCACAGGTACCCCTTCCAGAGCAATCTTGCGTAGTACCCTCCCAGAAGGGGGAACGGTGGAAACACATACAGGAGTCGAAACTCCCTCCAAGACATGGACAGGGCATCCGTGGCCAAGGCCAGAGGATCCTGAGACAGGGAGACGAAGACCGGGAGCTTGTGATTGTGACGGGAAGCAAACAGATCCACATCCGGTAGGCCCCAACGCTGACACAGGGACTGGAATACCTTGTTGCAGAGGGACCACTCCCCCTGACGGGACATGCCCCTGCTCAGGGCGTCCGCCAGCAGGTTCTCCGCCCCCGGAATGTAGACAGCCGAAATGCATTGGACATTGGCCTCCGCCCATGTCAGAATCTGAGACACCTCTTGGAGAGCACCCTTGCTCCGGGTCCCTCCCTGATGGTTGATGTAGGCAACCGCCGTTCTGTTGTCTGAGTGTACCTAGACCGACAGACCCCTCAGGTGTTGGGTCAATCGCTCCAGTACCAACCTGACTGCCCGTAATTCCAGAATGTTGATGGGTAAATGGGCCTCCTGAGGACCCCATGTCCCCTGGAAGCGCAGGCACTTTCAGAATCCCCCCCAACCTGACAGACTGGCATCCGTTGTGACCGTCTCCCAGGAGGGGGCCAGAAAAGACCTGCCCCCTATCAAGTTCCTGTGGTCCAGCCACCACGCAAGGGACTGTCTGACCGAGGGGGGAAGCACACAGACCCCGTCCAAGGACGCTGGGTTCTTGTCCCACACTGACAGAAGGTGAAGCTGCAGAGGTCTCAAATGGAACTGGGCAAAGGGCACCGCCTTGAAGCTCGCCACCATCAGGCCCACCAACTGCATTGCCTGCCGGATGGAGAGCTGTGGGCTCGAGAGCAGGAACCTCTCCTGCGCTGTCAGAGCTTCCACCTTCTGTTGAGGAAGGAATATCCTTGACTGAACCGTATCCAGAATCATTCCCAGGAACGGAGTCACCGAGGAGGGGGACAGGGAGGACTTGGGGTAATTGATCACCCCAAGTGATGAGAGGTGATGAGAATATCGTCCAGGTAGGGCAGCACGCGTATGCCCCTTAGCCTTATCAGGGACATCACCCCTGCCAGCACCTTGGTGAACACCCTGGGAGCCGACGTTAGGCCGAATGGCAGGGCCACAAATTGGTAATGCTGATCTTTCAGTGCAAATCTGAGAAACCTTTGGTGTCCTGGAAACACCGGGACGTGAAGGTAAGCATCCTTGATGTCTACTGACGTCATGAAGTCCCCTGGGTGCAGTGAGCCAATGGCCGAGCGCAGAGTTTCCATGCGAAAGTGCCTGTTCTTGACAAATTTGTTGAGGATTTTTAAATCCAGAATGGGCCTGACTAACCCATCCTTCTTGGGTACTGTGAAAAGGTTGGAGTAGAACCCCGTGCCCCTGTCTCCAAGTGGGACCTTGCAAATGACCCCTAGATTCAGGAGACCCTTTACGGCCAGCAACAAGACCTGAGCTGAGGCAGGGTCTTGAGGGATTCGAGACCCAATGAATCTGGTGGGGGGCCGTACAGCAAATTCTATCTTGTAGCCGGAGGACACTACCTCCTGAATCCACCGGTCTGAGACGTGGCGCCGCCAGACGTGCTCGAAGTGCTGTAGACGTCCCCCCACCCTGACGGGTGAGGGCGCCCCCTCATGCCTGAGGGGTCTTGGGAGGGGCTTTGTGCTTGGGCCCCCAGGAGGAACCGGGACGGCGTCCTCTGTTCCTGTGCCAGGAATCTGCGCGGGCCCCAGCGAAGGACGCCCCTCTACCTTGTTTAGCCTCACGGTAGGGGGTCGATAGGGAGCCTTGGCCACGAAAAGGCCGAATCTGCCGCCTGCGCTGGGGTAACTTGCCTCCCTTGGCGAAGAGGTCTAATCGATCCCCAAACAAGCGCAGCCCCTTAAATGGAAGCCCCGTGAGGGCTTTCTTGGCGGCATTGTCAGCGGCCCACTGGCGCAACCAGACCGCGCTGCGTATAGCAACCACCAGGGCAGATGACCTGGCACACATCTTAATAGCATCGTCCGATGCGGACAGAATAAAGTTCACAAACGCATCACAGCTGGACAGAGCATTGACAGTATCAGGAGGCAACTCATCTGTGCCATCGAGAGCACTCCTAACCACGGCCCTGAGCACTACTGCCGTAATGGCTAAGGCGCAAACCGGCGCAGAGTCGCTCCCCCAAATGCAAAGGCATGACATGCCAGTTGGTCAACACGCCGGTCCTCAGAGTCCCGTAGCGTAGTAGTGTCAGGAGAGTGCATAATAGAGGTGTTAGACAACCCTAGAATAAAAGCATCGACCTCAGGTGGCGATGATCAGCACTTAACCAAGTCAGCAGGGAAGGGATATTTCCTATCCACGCTCTTAGGGACCCCATGAAGTCTGCTGGGACGTTCCCATTCTTTAAGCACAAGGCTATTGAAATGGGTTTGCTCGGGAAATTCCAAGCAAGCTTTAGCGGTATGAAAAAGATCACCCCTTTGCCGGGGAGCCGCGGCAGGGGGAGAGAGGGACAGAACCTCAAAGATCTGAACCAGCAGTCTATCAATATCATCCGAGGACCAATGCTCGGAGCCAGACTCTTCCTGACCCCTGGACTCATCGTCATATGACCCTGAGTCAGAAAACAGTTCCCCTTCATCCGAGGGGATATGGGCATAGGAATGCAACAAATCAGGTTCTATAGGGAAGAGAGCCGATTCAGGGTTCAAGTGCCGCCTCTTGGCGGTGGGTTTACGCGCTAAGGAATTAGCAAGCAAGTTTTCAACACAAGCCAGCCTAGTGGCCAAATCAGGGTGAGAATCCCCACTGGTATTGGGGGTTAGACTCAGGCTTGGGGGAGTAGGTGAAGTGAGGCGGGGTGCAGGCCCAGCCTCAGAGGAGATGGGAAGTGCCTGCTGTGCACAAGGAAAGACCCGTGCATTGTCACCACTGCTAGGTGAGACCCCACAAGCTACACACAGCCGGGCTTGTCCCGAAGGAAACCCGTTCACAATATCCTGAGATGCCTCCATATGGTGATTTAATAAGCACAATATGCCAGTAGGGATTGACACTGTAAGCTACCCTGGATGCCCCAATAACCCGTGGGGAAGTGGGAGTAATTTTTAATGGTCACAACCGGGAGCTACACTGGGCGGGAGAAGCCACCGAAATCCGCGGTCTGAAAGACATAAGGGGAACAAGGATGTCAGAGCCATGCGCAATGGGAGAATAGAAACTAAAGAAGAGTCGCCCATGAGGGCACTTACAGACAGAGAGGAGAGGACGGTCTTCACCATGCGCGCGTGAGAAGGAAATGGCGCCAAGCGAACCTCGAAAGGGCGGGCCTTAGCCGACCGCGACGCGGAACGCACCAAGCCGGAACCACGCCCCTCCCCAGCGAGCGCGAAGCTCGGAAGGTATCTAGCCAATCAGTGACAGTAAGGTCAAAACGCCTGATGTAAATGGCGCTCGGAGCCTATACAGGCACTGCTGAGATCTGAACTCAGGATCTCCTGTGTACTGGACAGGCGCTATAACCAACTAAGCCAGCGCAACCTAAGAAGAGCCACTAAGGCTAAGAAGGAGAGGGGAAGGAAGAAAAAAGACGCAGAGGCGTCCGCAAAGCCGCCGCCGTACATGCGTACATGCGGTGCAAGCAGGAACAGAAACTAAAGGCACTGCAGCTAACAGTACAGATAAGAGCGCGGCTCTGATCCCCGTTCCCAGTAAAACACAAACCAAGCCGTAAGAGTGTAAGGATACCGCAATACACACAACCCCTTCCCCCCTGTCAGGAACCGCTTACCTGATCCCCGTTCCAGCGACGTCTCCAGGCGGCCAGCTGCAGCTGTCACTGTGCGGCGGCCGCGCCGGGCGGCGTCGGCTCGAGCAGCACCCAGCTCAGCCACGCCCCCCGCTTCCTCCTCCAGTAGACGTGCTCGCGCGCGGCCGCGAGCACGTGTCTGTTATGCCCCCCGGCGGCGCTGTGCTGCGCGCACCCGCCGGAGGATCAATTAAAGGGTTAATGAATCCTAGGGGATTGAGGGCTTCGCCCTCTTCTGCTCTGCAGGCCAATCAGCCCCATTGATATCTTGGCCTTACCTCCTCCCTTGTTGCCAGCCAATTACCCTTGGAATCCTATGTGCTCCAATCAGTACACTGCTTCCCTCAGACCTGTCCCTATAAAGGCAATTCCCTCTCAGTTGTGAATTGCCTGTGATAGCGCTCAGAACCCTGTGTTACCTACTCCTGTGAAGTCTAGCCTGTTGCCGATTTGATTGTACGACCACTCTCGATCCTGAATCCTTGTTGCCGACCTCTGCCTGTATTGACGCCTTTCGATCCTGAATCCTTGTTGCCGACCTTTGCCTGAACTGACGCTTCTAGATCCTGATCCCCAGTTGCTGACCTCTGCCTGAACCCCGACTACGTCTTGCCTGACCCCTGGTGCCGCTACGATCTCTGCCTTCCCGTTATCGACCTATTGCCTGTCTCTGGACTTCCGTCACTCACACTCTTGCTATTGGTTCTCCAGTCCTCCCACATATAAGCTTACATCCTTTGAGCCATTAAGTCCTGCGTATCTTGCGTCCCGGCAAGCGGGGGCTCCTACAGGTGAAGCTGGCTGTGGAGATTGGGGGTTGTGAGCTTATTAAGAGGGCTGGAGTTACCCTGAGCGTGACACCCCCCTATCTTTTCCCCCTGGCTAAGGTGGGAACAAGGGAGGAAGGCGACCCGTTACATAGGGTCCACCGCTACATGGGGCAATGATGCGGGAGGGGCATCCCCTAAAGGCTCACCATCAGCCTTGACCGCCTACCCTATGGCGGGGGATTGCGGTGGAGCGTGGCTCCGTAAGCACACATGGTGCTGCCTACCTTCACCCGACCAGCGCAGCCCAGGCTGGGAGGCATATTACACAGAGGAGGGGTGGAAATAGCCCCACAGGGCCGCAGGCTGTAATAGCCCCGCTCACCTGCGAGAGAGTGATACTTCATGTCTTCGCAGTCAGCACTGCAGAGAAATCTGGGGATTTGGGGGAGGTCCCTGGGTATATGAAGGGCCGGGAGGAGCCTGTTTTTGCATGTCTGCAGTGAACAGCGCCATCTGGCGGAGGATTACCCAAGTGTAAGTATTATATATGGAGCAGGACGTACTGTATGCTTAGAATATCACAGTTAAACATCACGCAAAATGGTGAAAAATATCCTGTCAGCAGAGGGTGACAAAATCTCAAGTAGACTGGCAGTCAAAAGGTTACAGGTATTGGGTATTGTTCTGCTCGGGGGACCTTGCGCTTTCAGATTTACCTTGTTTTTCTTATTTGCATATTGATATTTTAGGAAAAGGTGTTTTTTATTCTGCTTTTTTATACATTTTTTTGTGAAACCCTGTGCAACCTAAGAATTCTTAGATAGATAGAAGATATTACTTCCAGAAAGATGAGCCCACTACAACAAGCTAGGTACGCTTAGAAAGCTTAACATGTGTACTTTCAGGGAATATATGGTTTATGGGGGATATTCTAAATGTAAAGGGTTGGTTTGGTAGAAAAAGCACAAGGTGCGCACTTTGTCTGCAGAGCTGAAATTTTGAAGTAAAATTACCGTTATGCGCGTGCTTTACTTTGGCGTGTTTGGCAACTCTTTCCTTGACAGAACCTATGCATGTTGGGTATCATTCTGTTTGGAGGATGTTGCTTTTTCAGATTTCAGTTTTTTTTAGGAAAATGTGGTTTTGATTCTGCTTTTTTATTCATTTTTAGGGAAACCCTGTGCAACCAAAGAATACATTGAGGGATTACTTCCAGAAAACTGCACCCATGTCAACAAGCCTGGTACGCCTAGAAAGCCTGAGGTGTATACTTCTAGGGAATATATAGTTTGTTGGGGGTATTTCAAATGTAAAGGGTTGTTTTTCTTGAAAAACTGAAAGGTGCGCATATTGCATAGCATAGTTGTATTTTATCTGAAAATCTCCTAAAGTGTTGTTTCAGTTTGGGGGAGTCTCCTGGGCAGGAAAGGGTGTCTACCTATACATATGTGGTGCCGCTGTAACCGGGAGAAATTGGGGTTTCACACGCAATAAGATTTTATTGACAAACTTACATTTTTTATTACAAAAAAAACTACAAATTGTAAAAAATAGTTTTTTTTATTTTTTTGCACAATTTTCACCCAAACATATTGAGAATACACTTATAAAATGACAGACAAAACATTTCATGTTAAAGCCCAGGCTCTGCTGAAAAAAATAATATATCACTTTCCTGGGAAATCCTTGGAAATCCCTTCAAAAATCACAGTTGAACATGGGGAGCACAAAATAGTGCAAAATAATCTGGCAACAAAGGGTGACAAAATCTCAAGGTAGGCTGGCGGTTAAAGGGTTAAAGCTCAACCAAACCACTTTGCGGTTAGGTTCTTCTTCCATTTTAGCCCCCTAAAACGTACCCAAATCACTTCTTGGTCATGTGAATATTTATCTTTAAATATTTTTGGGCCCATTAGTTTTGTGTGAATGTATTTTGTAAATGAAATGACACTGAAACATTTTTTTTCCATTATAAAATATAAAACCTTAAAAAATGTTGAAAATTTCAAATTTTTACAACTATAAAAAACAAAATACATAGCAATGGCAGGTCACAGAACATTATTCTTCATCTGTGGTCCCCAACGAGTCGCGCAGCTCCTGCATCTCGCCCACCAACTGAAGGACCCTGACACTCTGGCACGTGTGGTCCCTGTTGGGACAGCTGCACAGACCCCTGGATGTGACTTATTGGTGGTATTTGGTTGCCCACTTGTTATGATGTATTGACATGTTTAGATTGTTCCTTGCATTCCCTTGCTCCCATATAAATCTAAAATGTAATTTTGTATATAATATAATTGTATATAATTGTATTTAGGCACATGTAAAAAAAAAATTTGGCACTTTGGATAGAAGGTTGTTATTGACTGAAAATATTCATGAACTTTATTGATCTAGAATAGGGTATGAGCACTATGCACTTTATTTAATCATGTTTATTGAGGATTTTTCTTATATATCTGTACATATATATATATATTTTTTAGGGTAGATATATATATGTAGTTTCATTGGGAGGTTAGTAGAAGTATATATTTTTTCACATTACGTAGTCACAATAGCTGTCGTGACATATTGAATAACTTTGTAGAATCTTTTTTTGGGAGCAGTTTTATTCTTCACCAGCTGGGGGCAGGAGTATTCCTCAGATATTATTCCAAAGTAATAGACATAGGATTCTTTGTGAGCAACTTGTATCCGCAGATACAACCTTTTGATATATATAATGTTTTGAGATTGTGTGTTATTAATCGTCATCTTATTAGTATCTTATACCATCCAGGGGTAATTTGGTTTTATTCATGTTACGTGTGTGTGTTGTATGTAGTTTTTAATCATTGCACTAAAAATAAACTTCTAGATTTCTTTTCCGGTGGAGTGCCCAATTTTTGGAATTCTATTTGTGGGTCTTGTTTTTGTGAATGGTTAATAGTGGAATTCCAGGAGCACCTACGGGTTTGCTACTTTATGGTGGTGCCCTCACACTAGTAGTCTCATGGTCCCTGTTAAAAAACGTAAATTAAAATATTGGTATAACATTGTTGGGGTCATACTGCAGTGCCCCCCCCCCCCCTGTATGGTCCAAACACCTAAATCTGGACTTCAAAAGCCAGAGGGCCCTAGCCACCACGGCCCGGGTTTTTCATAGTGCCCGATTAGAGAACCCCTGGCCCGCATTCTGCAGGCAAAGAACAGGCATCAGGAGCAAGGATAGGAGTGGATATCCAGAATCCCCTGAAAGAATTTAAAAATACTAACATAAAATACACATTCTAAGCTACAATATTGTTTAACATGTCATCAAGTGCTAAAAACAGCCATAGGTTAAGACATGAGTCATCAACTATATTCATTGCCATACAGTGAAAATGGATTGATGGAATGTGAGCAAACTTACCCTGGAGCCATCCACCAGATAATTCTCCTGACTCAAACTGGCGAAATAAGCTGGACCTCTGCAATATATAAGCATCATGGGACGACCCTGGATGCCCTGCAAGAACACTGAGGAATCGCATAGCTGGACCAAACACTGCTTGTATGTTGTGCGAGTGGCACATCTTGCAGTTCCTGCAACCAAATATAAAATAATTACACAAAGCAAAGGTAACCGACTAAAACAAGAACTCCTACAACAAATTAAGATTAAAGTTCAACAATCCAAATATAATTCACAAAGGACATAAGTCTAAAAAAATATAGCAATTATATGGATGTGTGGGAAAATAAATGTTTACATGCTGAGGACTAATTAAGGTCAGCATTAAAATGCTTCTATAAGGCATACATGAAATGTATTGATTCAGGTATGCATTGCTATACAATTTATGGCCTCGGCCATGCTGATACATGCAATGCCTTGGTGCTAAAGGCGCGCAGACTCCTCCACATAGCCGCAAAACATGTTCAACAATAGCAATCCGAGCCCTCAAAGTCCCATAAGTGGATCGGAAATAAAACGGATTTATAGGGTGGTGGTCCGTCGGAAATCGGCTCTCTGAATCAGATGCAAGCCCATCCCAACAACGTAAGTTATCTGAACGAACGGAAAGTATCAGATTTTGTTTGGAAAATGATCCTAACTAACGCAAATTATCCGATTTGCTTTCGTTCATCGAAAGCGCATATACGCATTTTCCCGAACCTTCGTACGAATGAAATATTTACAAAAAAAGCAAAAAAATTACAAACACCCACTAAAACTTTCACAAACAGCTACGGAAGTGCAGACGAATGTGTCTCTGAATCGAGCCTATTTTGACTGTCATAGATGACTATTCAAGATATACCGTCACTTAAAGTGACTGGCAAGTCAAAAGTTAAATAATAAATAGCAATAGTTTATCTCTCATTCAGTGGCTTTAGTAACATAGTAACATAGTATGTAAGGCTGAATAAAGACTTTAGTCCATCCAGTTCAGCCTGTTTAACTCCTTCCAGTGGTCTAGTAGCCATAGCCGGAAATGTTATTACATGCCAGGAAGGCATCAAGGCCACTTTTGAACATTTTTAATGTATCCCTCATTACTACCTCCTCTGGCAGCGAGTTCCATAGTCTCACTGCTCTTACAGAGAAGAATCCCCTCCTATGTCGGTGGAGAAAGCACCTTTCCTCTAACCTTAGTGGATGCCCCCGGGTTATGGTTACACTCCGGGGTATAAATAGATTGTGGGACAGATCCTTGTATTGACCCCGAATATATTTATACATAGTTATTAGATCACCCCTCAATCGTCTTTTTTCTAGACTAAATAAGCCTAACTTGGACAATCTTTCTGGGTACTCTAGCCCCCGCACTCCTTTTATTAACTTTGTTGCCCTTCTTTGAACGTGCTCCAGTTCTGATATGTCCTTCTTAAGCACAGGTGCCCAGAACTGTACACAGTATTCTATATGGGGTCTGACCAGTGACTTGTACAGGGGTAAAATGATGTTCTGGTCATGAGTACCCATGCCCCTCCTGATGCACCCCATGATCCTGTTTGCCTTGGCAGCAGCTGCCTGGCATTGATTACTACAGTTGAGCTTATTGTCAACTAAAACCCCTAGGTCCTTTTCCATTGTTGTTTTACCAAGTGTTTCTTTATTTAGTGTGTAATTATGACACAGATTTCTCCTTCCCATGTGCATAACCTTACATTTATCTGTGTTAAACTTCATTTGCCATTTAACTGCCCATGCTTTCAATTTATCTAAATCTGTTTGTAGTTGCCTGTTGTCCTCCTTTGTTTTAATTACTTTACTCAGCTTATTATCATCTGCAAAGATTGAGACTTTACTGTTTAATCCATACCCAATGTCATTTATATATATATTGAAGAGAATTGGTCCCAGAACTCACCCTTGTGGTACTCCACTAGTAACAGTGACCCAATCTGAGTGTGTACCATTGATAACCACCCTCTGCTTCCAATCACTAAGCCAATTTCCCACCCATCTGCACACGTTTTCCCCCAGTCCAAGCATTCTCATCTTTTGTACCAGCCTTTTATGTGGCACAGTATCAAATGCTTTAGAAAAGTCAAGATATATGATATCCAATGACTCCCCCGATCCAATCTTGAACTTACCTCCTCATAAAAGCTGATCAGGTTTGTCTGGTAGGAGCGATTCCTCATAAATCCATGCTGATATGGAGTAATAAGGTCATTTTCCCCAAGGTGCTCCAGGATAGTATCCCTTAAGAAACCTTCAAACAGCTTGCCCACCACAGATGTTAAGCTTACCGGTCTGTAGTTCCCAGGTTCCCCCCTAGATCCCTTTTTGAATATTGGCACCACATTTGCCAAGCGCCAATCCCTCGGAACAAACCCTGTAGTTATGGAATCCACAAATATTAGAAATAACGGCTTGTCTATTACTGTACATAACTCCCTTAAAACACGAGGATGTATGTCATCTGGTCCCGGTGATTTATCGATTTTCATCTGCTTGAGACGGTGCCGGACTTCTTCCTTGGTTAGACCAGTGACATTTAATGGAGGGTTTCGGTTATTCCCCTGCATTTCACTGGGCATGTCAAATTCTTTTGTGAACATAGAAGCAAAGAAGTTGTTAAGCAAATTAGCTTTCTCCTCATTTCCCTCTATAGGGGTCCCATCCTTGCTTTTCAGGGGGCCCACACCCTCAGGTTTGTACCTTTTACGGTTTATGTAGCTAAAGAATAATTTGGGGTTAGCTTTACTCTCTTTCGCGACCAGTCTTTCTGTCTCCAGCTTAGCTGCCCTTATCTGTTGTTTACATTGTTTATTTTCTTCTTTATAGTTTTTTAACGCTTCCGCTGTCCCTTCCTGCGTTAAACGTTTAAATGCCTTTTTTTTGTTGTTTATTGCCCCCTTAACCTTTTTATTTAGCCACATCGGTTTACATGTGTGTCTAATAGTTTTATTCCTGTAAGGTATATATCTGTCACACTGAAAATTAAGTATTCCTTTGAAAGTATCCCATTTAGCGTCCATGCTTTTGTTCTTAAGGACATTTTCCCAGTCAATGCAGTGTAGGGCATCTCTAAGTTGGTCAAACTTTGCCTTTTTGAAGTCCCACGTTTTTGTGACTCCTTGACTGCTAATTGGAAATTAATGATATTATGATCACTGCTTCCAAGGTGTCCCCCAACCTGTACCTTTATTACTTTGTCTGGTACATTGGTTAGTATTAGGTCCAATATGGCTTTCCCCCTTGTTGGAGCTTGTACTTGTTGGGAAAGGTAGCCATCTTTTGTTTTAGATAAAAAACTATTACTTTTCTGCGAAACACATGTTTCAGCATCCCAGTCTATATCTGGGTAGTTAAAGTCCCCCATAATCACTACCTCATTTATTTTAGCGGCTATATCTATTTGCCTTAGCATCATATTTTCTATGGATTCGGATATATCTGGAGGTTTATAGCAAACCCCCATCAGTATTTTATTTTTGTTTCTCCCTCCATGTATTTCTACCCATACCGACTCCACATGGTCATTCCCCTCACATATATCCTCCCGCAGAGCAGGCTGTAGAGAGGATTTTACAATTAAGCAGACTCCACCCCCTTTGCGTTTGTTACGGTCCCTCCTAAACACACAGTATCCCTGTAAATTTACTGCCCAGTCATATCTTTCATCCAGCCAGGTCTCTGTTACCCCCACTATATCATATTGTTCTTCTGTTATTATCAGTTCTAGTTCATCCATTTTATTAGTCAAGCTTCTAGCATTTGTAAGCATGCATTTCAAATGCTTATGACAATTTTGATAATTTTGTATATTGCCCTTATTCCTGCTAGATGTGCTAACCCCTCCCCCCCTCTCCACCCCCAGTTTCATGTCTACACCCACTGTCACTTTCTTTCCTAACTTCCCCTTTGTAATAGCTTTTACCCTCCCCCCCCCCCAATGCTCAGTTTAAACACTCCTCTAACCTTTTAGCCATCCTCTCCCCCAGAACAGTGCTGTACTCTTTTCTCTGTCTGTCTCCTTAGTGAGGAAAATCACTTCCTCATTCAAGTTGTAGGCCTCACCCTGCTAACCAAGTCCATTAATCAGCCCTTGGTGGACCAAGACTGGAAACACCCCCACTCTCTGCCCAGACGTCCTGATTGGCTGCCTCTAGCTGCAGCTCTGAAAACCTGCCCTCCTTTTCTGATTTCTCCTCTCACACTTATCACGCAATACCGTCATTTGCAGAACAGACTCTTTTCTAGAACAGTGGAGAAAACTCCATATGAACTGTGGCACGATAAGAAGCCAAGTGTAAAACACCTAAGAGTTTTTGAGTGTAAAGCATTCATCTACATTCACACACACAAAACTTCAAAACAGAGCATTCTGTTGGCTATAGAGACAATGTTAAGGGTTACAGAATCCTAATTCCCAAAACAGACAAGGATACCATTGGCACCAGCATAACTTTTGTTGAAGATCAAGGACACAATAGCCTCGATTCAGAGACAGATTCGTCTGGACTTTCGCATGTGTCTTTGTATGTTTTTGTGTCTGTTTGGCCTTTCTTTTAGGTTTTTACGTTCGTTTTTCCATGCGTATGTTCATTCTCGCTATTGCGTATATGCGCTTCCGATAGACGGATCTAAATTGGATCATTTGCGTTAGTTTGGATCATTTTCCCATCAAAATCTGATATTTTGCGTTCGTTCAGATAACTTACGTTATTGGGATGGGCTTGCGTCTCATTCAGATAGCTGATTGCCGAGGGACCACCGTCCTATAAAACGGTTTCATTTGCGATACACTTACGGGACCATTTTGCACTCAGCTTGCTTGCTTTTGACCATGTTTTGCGGCTTTGTGGAGGAATATGAGCGCCTTCAGCTCCAGGGCATTGCATGTGTCAGCAGGGCCGAGGCCAGATTGCACCGGCGACACATGCATATCGATCGCATGCATGACATTGAGTTGTTCGAGCTGACCCGACTTAACCGTGCTTCCCTCCATAAGTTGTATAGTGAGCTGCGGCCATGGTTAGCCCACACCACAAGGAAGGGGCAAGCAATTTCAGGTATGACCAAGATGCTTGGCTGCCTGCAATTTTTGCCGAACGGCTCGTTCCAGAGGCTGGGTGCCCTCTCCGTGGGGATCTCCCAGCCTACGCTGAGCCACGCGCTATCCAAGTTTTTGTATGGCATAGCTACCATTAGTCCAAATATATTTCCTTTCCGGACGACATGGTAGCCGGAACGCGCTTAAGTTGGGTTTTTATAATATCGCCGACATGCCCAACATCATGGGTGCGATTGATTGCACCCACGTTTCATTGGTCCCTCCTGCAGCCGACGAGTACATCTATAGGTAAGTTAATTATGTCATTTTGTTATATAGTTTAGGCAAACTGTATTGTAACTATCTATTAATCCCTCCTTCTCAAGTGTCCCTGTGAAACACTTTACAATGTATACCTTTATCCCTCCTTCTCAAGTGTCCCTGTGAAACACTTTACAATGTATACCTTACATACACACATACATATAATATTTGGTAGTAAAAATACTTATGTAATTAGTGTTATTTGTAATGTTCTACATATTTTTGGTGGGTGTTAAGAGTTAGTGTTTGAGTAGTTTACCTTGGATTGCTAAACTTTTTTTTTTTTTTCTTCCAGGAACCCGCAAAATGGGCCACTCACTGAATGTCCAAGCTGTGGTGGCCCTGGACATGCGGTTCCTTAGTGTCCTCGCCGGGTATCCAGGCTCATCCCATGACGCGAACATCTTGCGGAGTTCATGATTATTCCATCGGTTTAAGTCTGGAGAATTATCAGGTGGATGGCTCAAATTACGTCATTACCTTTTCACTGTATGCCTATGAATATAGTTGATGAGCCATGTCTTAACCTATGGCTGTTTTTTCCCCTTGATGACATTCACCATGATTGTTAGAAAAGCACAAACCCTTAAAAACTGATTCTGCACCATTTCTACCTAATATATTTCTAGTTTTTAGTAACTTTATATTTATTAACTTTGGTCAGATGCATCACACTTACTGACACAGGAGAGCAGGATAAAGTGCAGGGTGCGGGTTATAGCTGCGCTTTGCTCAGATAGAGCAGAGCTGGGGTCCGGGAAAGGTTAGAAATCCCAGAATGCAGAGCAGCACAGTCAGAAGGCACTTTCTGTTTGCAGGCTGCCTGATATTCCCTGAGCCGCCATCTTGGATGTTTAAAGGCTCATAACATGCAGTAGATGCTGGTAGTATTTTTTTTATGTGAGCAATCTGTATGTACAGGGTGTGGGTAACATATAAGATAGGCTCTTATTCAGACTGAACGACCACTTTAAACAATATTGTTGTTTCCAATGTGTAATTAATGTAAGTATTTTCTTATTCTTTCAGGTGATTCCGGCTATCCGCTTCTTCCCTGGCTCCTGACGCCCGTCCTTCGGCCACAGAATGAGGCACAGGTCACAATCGGTCACACCGAAAGACCCGGGCCGTTGTAGAGAGGGCATTTGGGCTGCTCAAAACCCGCTTCCGTTGTTTGGACCATACCGGGGGGGGCACTCCAATATGACCCCAACAAGGTCATAGACATAATCCTGCCCTGTTGTGTTCTGCATAACTTCCTCACCACCCTACCAAGAGCCAGATGACTATTACACTGGCACACCTAGCGCCTCTGGCCAAGCAGTGCGGACCAATGTCATAACAACTAGTGATGAGCGAGTAGTATTCGATCGAGCCGGTATTCGATCGAATACTACGCTGTTCGTCATACTCGATTTCGATCGAGTACAGCGGCGATGGCGCACTCACAATTCGTTTCCCCTCCCACCTTCCCTGGCGCGTTTTTTACACCAATCACCATGCAGGGGGGGGTGGGACAGGTCCTGGGAGGACGCTGGCATCGCGAAAACGGCGTCTACACGCATTGGCTGGAAAAACCATGTGACCTCGAATATACAAAACTCAGCACTTCCTCTTCGTCAGCATTAGCAGCTTGAACTTAGTGAGGGACAGACGCTCACAGCAGGGAAAGACAGGCTGTCGCTGGCAGGGCCCCAGAAGCTCGGAATATCGCTTTTAGCACCATCTATACCAGCTATCAGAAGACAAGACAGTCCTTAATAGCCCTTATTAGGGCTGCTACGCTGAACAGTATATAGCTCATTTTCTATTTAGTCAGGCAGGGCCCCAGAAGCTCAGAATATACCTTTTACCACCATATATACCAGCTACCAGAAGACAAGACAGTCCTTAATAGCCCTAATTAGGGCTGCTACGCTGAACAGTATATAGCTCATTTTCTATTTAGTCAGGCAGGGCCCCAGAAGCTCAGAATATACCTTTTACCACCATATATACCAGCTACCAGAAGACAAGACAGTCCTTAATAGCCCTTATTAGGGCTGCTACGCTGAACAGTATATAGCTCATTTTCTATTTAGTCAGGCAGGGCCCCAGAAGCTCAGAATATACCTTTTACCACCATATATACCAGCTACCAGAAGACAAGACAGTCCTTAATAGCCCTTATTAGGGCTGCTACGCTGAACAGTATATAGCTCATTTTCTATTTAGTCAGGCAGGGCCCCAGAAGCTCAGAATATACCTTTTACCACCATATATACCAGCTACCAGAAGACAAGACAGTCCTTAAGAGCCCTTATTAGGGCTGCTACGCTGAACAGTATATAGCTCATTTTCTATTTAGTCAGGCAGGGCCCCAGAAGCTCAGAATATACCTTTTACCACCATATATACCAGCTACCAGAAGACAAGACAGTCCTTAATCCCTTATTAGTGCTGCTATGTTGAACAGTATATAGCTCATATTCTATGTAGTCAGGCAGGGCCCCAGAAGCTCAGAATATACCTTTTACCACCATATATACCAGCTACCAGAAGACAAGACAGTCCTTAATAGCCCTTATTAGGGCTGCTACGCTGAACAGTATATAGCTCATTTTCTATTTAGTCAGGCAGGGCCCCAGAAGCTCAGAATATACCTTTTACCACCATATATACCAGCTACCAGAAGACAAGACAGTCCTTAAGAGCCCTTATTAGGGCTGCTACGCTGAACAGTATATAGCTCATTTTCTATTTAGTCAGGCAGGGCCCCAGAAGCTCAGAATATACCTTTTACCACCATATATACCAGCTACCAGAAGACAAGACAGTCCTTAATCCCTTATTAGTGCTGCTATGTTGAACAGTATATAGCTCATATTCTATGTAGTCAGGCAGGGCCCCAGAAGCTCAGAATATACCTTTTACCACCATATATACCAGCTACCAGAAGACAAGACAGTCCTTAATAGCCCTTATTAGGGCTGCTACGCTGAACAGTATATAGCTCATTTTCTATTTAGTCAGGCAGGGCCCCAGAAGCTCAGAATATACCTTTTACCACCATATATACCAGCTACCAGAAGACAAGACAGTCCTTAAGAGCCCTTATTAGGGCTGCTACGCTGAACAGTATATAGCTCATTTTCTATTTAGTCAGGCAGGGCCCAGAAGCTCAGAATATACCTTTTACCACCATATATACCAGCTACCAGAAGACAAGACAGTCCTTAATCCCTTATTAGTGCTGCTATGTTGAACAGTATATAGCTCATATTCTATGTAGTCAGGCAGGGCCCCAGAAGCTCAGAATATACCTTTTACCACCATATATACCAGCTACCAGAAGACAAGACAGTCCTTAATAGCCCTTATTAGGGCTGCTACGCTGAACAGTATATAGCTCATTTTCTATTTAGTCAGGCAGGGCCCCAGAAGCTCAGAATATACCTTTTACCACCATATATACCAGCTACCAGAAGACAAGACAGTCCTTAAGAGCCCTTATTAGGGCTGCTACGCTGAACAGTATATAGCTCATTTTCTATTTAGTCAGGCAGGGCCCCAGAAGCTCAGAATATACCTTTTACCACCATATATACCAGCTACCAGAAGACAAGACAGTCCTTAATCCCTTATTAGTGCTGCTATGTTGAACAGTATATAGCTCATATTCTATGTAGTCAGGCAGGGCCCCAGAAGCTCAGAATATACCTTTTACCACCATATATACCAGCTACCAGAAGACAAGACAGTCCTTAATAGCCCTTATTAGGGCTGCTACGCTGAACAGTATATAGCTCATTTTCTATTTAGTCAGGCAGGGCCCCAGAAGCTCAGAATATACCTTTTACCACCATATATACCAGCTACCAGAAGACAAGACAGTCCTTAATAGCCCTTATTAGGGCTGCTACGCTGAACAGTATATAGCTCATTTTCTATTTAGTCCGGCAGGGCCCCAGAAGCTCAGAATATACCTTTTACCACCATATATACCAGCTACCAGAAGACAAGACAGTCCTTAAGAGCCCTTATTAGGGCTGCTACGCTGAACAGTATATAGCTCATTTTCTATTTAGTCAGGCAGGGCCCCAGAAGCTCAGAATATACCTTTTACCACCATATATACCAGCTACCAGAAGACAAGACAGTCCTTAATAGCCCTTATTAGGGCTGCTACGCTGAACAGTATATAGCTCATTTTCTATTTAGTCAGGCAGGGCCCCAGAAGCTCAGAATATACCTTTTACCACCATATATACCAGCTACCAGAAGACAAGACAGTCCTTAAGAGCCCTTATTAGGGCTGCTACGCTGAACAGTATATAGCTCATTTTCTATTTAGTCAGGCAGGGCCCCAGAAGCTCAGAATATACCTTTTACCACCATATATACCAGCTACCAGAAGACAAGACAGTCCTTAATAGCCCTTATTAGGGCTGCTACGCTGAACAGTATATAGCTCATTTTCTATTTAGTCAGGCAGGGCCCCAGAAGCTCAGAATATACCTTTTACCACCATATATACCAGCTACCAGAAGACAAGACAGTCCTTAATCCCTTATTAGTGCTGCTATGTTGAACAGTATATATCTCATATCCTATGTAGTCAGGCAGGGCCCCAGAAGCTCAGAATATACCTTTTACCACCATATATACCAGCTACCAGAAGACAAGACAGTCCTTAATAGCCCTTATTAGGGCTGCTACGCTGAACAGTATATAGCTCATTTTCTATTTAGTCAGGCAGGGCCCCAGAAGCTCAGAATATACCTTTTACCACCATATATACCAGCTACCAGAAGACAAGACAGTCCTTAATAGCCCTTATTAGGGCTGCTACGCTGAACAGTATATAGCTCATATTCTATGTAGTCAGGCAGGGCCCCAGAAGCTCAGAATATACCTTTTACCACCATATATACCAGCTACCAGAAGACAAGACAGTCCTTAATAGCCCTTATTAGGGCTGCTACGCTGAACAGTATATAGCTCATTTTCTATTTAGTCAGGCAGGGCCCCAGAAGCTCAGAATATACCTTTTACCACCATATATACCAGCTACCAGAGGACAAGACAGTCCTTAATAGCCCTTATTAGGGCTGCTACGCTGAACAGTATATAGCTCATTTTCTATTTAGTCAGGCAGGGCCCCAGAAGCTCAGAATATACCTTTTACCACCATATATACCAGCTACCAGAAGACAAGACAGTCCTTAAGAGCCCTTATTAGGGCTGCTACGCTGAACAGTATATAGCTCATTTTCTATTTAGTCAGGCAGGGCCCCAGAAGCTCAGAATATACCTTTTACCACCATATATACCAGCTACCAGAAGACAAGACAGTCCTTAAGAGCCCTTATTAGGGCTGCTACGCTGAACAGTATATAGCTCATTTTCTATTTAGTCAGGCAGGGCCCCAGAAGCTCAGAATATACCTTTTACCACCATATATACCAGCTACCAGAAGACAAGACAGTCCTTAATAGCCCTTATTAGGGCTGCTACGCTGAACAGTATATAGCTCATTTTCTATTTAGTCAGACAGGGCCCCAGAAGCTCAGAATATACCTTTTACCACCATATATACCAGCTACCAGAAGACAAGACAGTCCTTAAGAGCCCTTATTAGGGCTGCTACGCTGAACAGTATATAGCTCATTTTCTATTTAGTCAGGCAGGGCCCCAGAAGCTCAGAATATACCTTTTACCACCATATATACCAGCTACCAGAAGACAAGACAGTCCTTAAGAGTCCTTATTAGGGCTGCTACGCTGAACAGTATATTGCTCATTTTCTATTTAGTCAGGCAGGGCCCCAGAAGCTCAGAATATACCTTTTACCACCATATATACCAGCTACCAGAAGACAAGACAGTCCTTAATAGCCCTTATTAGGGCTGCTACGCTGAACAGTATATAGCTCATTTTCTATTTAGTCAGGCAGGGCCCCAGAAGCTCAGAATATACCTTTTACCACCATATATACCAGCTACCAGAAGACAAGACAGTCCTTAATAGCCCTTATTAGGGCTGCTACGCTGAACAGTATATAGCTCATTTTCTATTTAGTCAGGCAGGGCCCCAGAAGCTCAGAATATACCTTTTACCACCATATATACCAGCTACCAGAAGACAAGACAGTCCTTAATAGCCCTTATTAGGGCTGCTACACTGAACAGTATATAGCTCATTTTCTATTTAGTCAGGCAGGGCCCCAGAAGCTCAGAATATACCTTTTACCACCATATATACCAGCTACCAGAAGACAAGACAGTCCTTAATAGCCCTTATTAGGGCTGCTACGCTGAACAGTATATAGCTCATTTTCTATTTAGTCAGGCAGGGCCCCAGAAGCTCAGAATATACCTTTTACCACCATATATACCAGCTACCAGAAGACAAGACAGTCCTTAAGAGCCCTTATTAGGGCTGCTACGCTGAACAGTATATAGCTCATTTTCTATTTAGTCAGGCAGGGCCCCAGAAGCTCAGAATATACCTTTTACCACCATATATACCAGCTACCAGAAGACAAGACAGTCCTTAATCCCTTATTAGTGCTGCTATGTTGAACAGTATATAGCTCATATTCTATGTAGTCAGGCAGGGCCCCAGAAGCTCAGAATATACCTTTTACCACCATATATACCAGCTACCAGAAGACAAGACAGTCCTTAATAGCCCTTATTAGGGCTGCTACGCTGAACAGTATATAGCTCATTTTCTATTTAGTCAGGCAGGGCCCCAGAAGCTCAGAATATACCTTTTACCACCATATATACCAGCTACCAGAAGACAAGACAGTCCTTAATAGCCCTTATTAGGGCTGCTACGCTGAACAGTATATAGCTCATTTTCTATTTAGTCAGGCAGGGCCCCAGAAGCTCAGAATATACCTTTTACCACCATATATACCAGCTACCAGAAGACAAGACAGTCCTTAAGAGCCCTTATTAGGGCTGCTACGCTGAACAGTATATAGCTCATTTTCTATTTAGTCAGGCAGGGCCCCAGAAGCTCAGAATATACCTTTTACCACCATATATACCAGCTACCAGAAGACAAGACAGTCCTTAATAGCCCTTATTAGGGCTGCTACGCTGAACAGTATATAGCTCATTTTCTATTTAGTCAGGCAGGGCCCCAGAAGCTCAGAATATACCTTTTACCACCATATATACCAGCTACCAGAAGACAAGAGAGTCCTTGAGAGCCCTTATTAGGGCTGCTATGTTGTACAGTATATAGCTCTTTTTCTATGTAGTCAGGCAGGGCCCCAGAAGCTCAGCATATACCTTTTACCACCATATATACCAGCTACCAGAAGACAAGAGAGTCCTTAAGAGCCCTTATTAGGGCTGCTATGTTGTACAGTATATAGCTCTTTTTCTATGTAGTCAGGCAGGGCCCCAGAAGCTCAGCATATACCTTTTACCACCATATATACCAGCTACCAGAAGACAAGACAGTCCTTAATAGCCCTTATTAGGGCTGCTACGCTGAACAGTATATAGCTCATTTTCTATTTAGTCAGGCAGGGCCCCAGAAGCTCAGAATATACCTTTTACCACCATATATACCAGCTACCAGAAGACAAGACAGTCCTTAAGAGCCCTTATTAGGGCTGCTACGCTGAACAGTATATAGCTCATTTTCTATTTAGTCAGGCAGGGCCCCAGAAGCTCAGAATATACCTTTTACCACCATATATACCAGCTACCAGAAGACAAGACAGTCCTTAATCCCTTATTAGTGCTGCTATGTTGAACAGTATATATCTCATATCCTATGTAGTCAGGCAGGGCCCCAGAAGCTCAGAATATCGCATTTACCACCATATATACCAGCTACCAGAAGACAAGAGAGTCATTGAGAGCCCTTATTAGGGCTGCTATGTTTTAAAAATTGTGTGGAGGCCCAAGAGCTGAGACCTTTTAAAAATTGTGTGGAGGCCCAAGAGCTGAGACCTTTTAAAAATTGTGTGGAGGCCCAAGAGCTGAGACCTCTCAAACATTGTGTGGAGGCCCAAGAGCTGAGACCTTTTAAAAATTGTGTGGAGGCCCAAGAGTTGAGACCTCTTAAAAATTGATTGTATTAAGCCTAAGAGGTGAGCCATAATTTTTTTCATTAATACAGCAATTCTACGGCGGTTAAGGAGGAGGAGGAGGAGGAGGAGGAGGAGGAAATGGCACTTCATACAGATGGCACTTCACTCTTGGCTGCTTTCCACTGTTGTACAAGCAAAGTCCGGGTCAATCCACTTGCTGTTCATTTTGATTAGCGTCAGCCTGTCGGCACTGTCGGTTGACAGGCAGCTGCGCTTATCGGTTATAATGCCCCCGGCTGCGCTGAACACACCCTTTCTGATAGCACGCTGGCGGCAGGGCAGGCAAGCACCTCCAAGGCGTACAGGGACAGTTCCAGCCACGTGTCCAACTTGGAGACCCAGTAAGTGTAGGTCGCCGAGGGATCGGGGAGGACAGGGGTGTGGTCTGCCAGGTAGTCCCGCAACATCCGCCGATACTTGTCCCTCCTGCTGATAGCGGGCCCCGCAGTGATGGAAGTTGCACGAGGGGGTGACATGAACGTGTCCCACACCTTGGAGAGTGTTCCCCTGGTGGCTGTGGGCCTGATCGATGTTGTCAGACTCTGGGAGACACTCTCCTCTCTGCCGCCAGCGATGCTGGGTGGGAAAATCTGCATCATGTTCTGCAAGAGTTCCCTCTGGTATTCCAGTAATCGATTCGTCCTCTCCTCTACCGGAATAAAAGAGGAGAAGTTATCTTTATACCGGGGGTCCAGGAGTGCGAAGACCCAGTATAGTTTGTTCTCCAATATCCGGACAACACGTATGTCCCGGGAAAAGCAGCCCAGCATGAAGTCAGCCATGTGTGCCAGACTCTGAGTAGGCATGACCTCACTGCCCCCACCAGAAGGATCATTTTCCATTTCCTCCTCTTCCTCCTCCTCTCCGCCCCATCCGCGCTGAACCAATGGGACGCACACAGCCTGACTGCTACCCTCGCCGCCAGCATCCTCTTCCACAGCCACCTCCACGTTGTCCTCCTCCTCCTCCTCCTCCTCCTGCAACTGCCACCGAGCAGCAGACAAAAGTGTGGTCTGACTGTCTACCTGCGTTGCGTCTCCTCCTACCCCCATCTCCTCTGTGTGCAATGCGTTCTCCCTTATTGCGATGAGCGATTCTTTAAGGACGCCTAGGAGCGGGATGGTTACGCTCACTATAGCGTCCTCGCTGCTGACCTTCTTAGTGGACTCCTCAAAGATACGCAATACATCGCATATGTCTGCCATCCATGGCCACTCGTGGTTGGCAAACTGAGGGAGCTGAGTTGGAGGCACGCGTGGATGCATCATCTGGTACTCCATCAATGCTTTCTGCTGCTCACACACCCTGGCCAACATGCAATAGGTGGAATTCCAGCGAGTGGGCAGGTCGCACAACAGCCGATGTTGAGGCAAATGGAGGCGTTGCTGGATTTTTTTTTAAGCTAGCAGCAGCTACAGTTGACTTCCGAAAGTGAGCGCACAAGCGCCGCACTTTGACCAGTAGCTCTGCCAGGTTGGGGTAAGTCTTTAGAAACTTTTGTACTACCAAATTAAAAACGTGGGCCAGGCATGGTACGTGATTGAGTTCTGCAAGCTCCAGAGCCGCCACCAGGTTACGGCCGTTATCGCACACGACCATGCCTGGTCCTAGCTGCAGCGGCGACAGCCACATCTCTGTCTGCTGCAATATGGCGTGCCTCACCTCTGCGGCGCTGTGCTTCCTGTCGCCCAAGCTGATGAGCTTAAGCACCGCCTGCTGACGTCTCCCCGTGCCAGTGCTGCAACGCTTCCAGCTAGGGGCTGAGGGCGATGTTAAGGCAGAGGAGGAGGAGGAGGAGGAGGAGGAGGAGGAGGAGGAGGAAGAGGAGGGGGGTCTATCAGAACCTGTGCTGGCAATCTTGGGCGGGGGTGGTATGTAGGCCGTCCCTGTTTGCGACCCCGTCCCCGCTTCCACAACATTCACCCAGTGTGCCGTCAAAGAGATGTAGCGTCCTTGGCCGCAAGCGCTTGTCCACAAGTCGGTGGTCAAGTGGACCTTTGCGCTGACTGCGTACCTCAGGGTCCGCCTGATGTTACGCGACACGTGCTGGTGCAGGGCGGGGACGCCACACCGGGAAAAATAGTGGCGGCTAGGGACGGAATAGCGAGGTGCGGCAGCCGCCATCAGGTCGCGGAAGGCCTGCGTCTCCACAAGCCTAAACGGCAACATCTCCAGGGCCAGCAGTTTGGAGATGAGGCAGGTTAAGGCTTGGGCTTGGGGGTGACTGGAGGCGTACTTCCGCCTGCGGTTGAACGCCTGCGAGATGGACAGTTGATGGGACGAGGAGATGGAAGGTGCAGACGAAGATGCGGGGGAAGGTGGGGCTGAAGGAGAAGGCCCCAAAGTAGCCGAGGCAGAGGCAGATGTGGAGGTGTCCTGGCTGGAGGTCTGGACCGCAGTGGCAGCACACAACAAAGGGGAAGAGGCAGTGGCAGCAAGACGGGGCGCAGGTTGTATTGCGTTTGCTCTCTCCCACTCAGCCCAGTGCTTGAATTCCAAGTGACGGCGCATGCCTGAGGTGGTCAGATTGCTCTTCTCAGAGCCCCTACTCAGTTTTGAGTGGCAGATTGCGCAAACCGCGCTCAGTTTGTCATCCGCGCAAACGTTAAAAAATCTCCACACCACAGAAGTACGAGGCCTCGATGGGGGAGCTTCGCGCGACTGCCTGCTGCCGGGAAGAGCTTCGGCCCTGCTGGCTGTGGCCTGCCTTCTCTGTCTGGACTGTCCTCTGCCTCTGGACTGTCCTCTGCCTCTTGCTGCCTTATTCGGTGATGCGCAGACCGCATCTCCACTGCTTTCCCCGCTGGACATCACCCCTGTCCAAGTGGGGTCGGTCATTTCGTCGTCCACCACCTCCTCTTCCACTTCCTCTCTCTGCTCCTCCTCCTGCCCACTGGACATTCCAACAGCCTCCCTTGATGGCAACTGCGTCTCATCATCATCGCTCATGATAGCAGATGCTGGTTCCGGGTCCACATCACTAGCAGATGGCGGATACTCAAGTGTTTGGGCATCACTACAAACAAATTCCTCTGCTAGCTCCTGGGATTCTTGCAGCACATCTGGAAAAGGACCCGAAAAGAGGTCCTGGGAGGGGTCAAGGGTGGGCTGACTCTGTTGGCCAGGTTGGGAGGAAGGAGGTCAGAGTGAGACTGTGTGGATGACTGGGTGGTGGACAAGTGACTGGAAGCGTTATCGGCCATCCATTGCACCACCTGTTCACGCTGCTCAGGCTTTAACAGAGGTGTACCCCGCCCCCCCCCATAACTGTCCCATAAAGGCAGGGAAGCTGGATGAGCGTAATGCTGGCTGCCCCTCACCAGCACGCATTGTATCCCCACTGGCTTCAACGCGGTTTGTGCCCCCACCAGCATTTCCGCGCCCCCGTCCTCGTCCACGTCCCTTTGCGCTAGCCCTCCGCATTTCAGACGTTTTACTTTTTTGGCCACGCGTTATGCCAAATATAAAAATATTTTTAAGAAGAACACCTGGCTATACAGCTGTATACTGCCAGAAGGTGAAATGGTGCCTATACGCACCGGGTATATAACAAGGTTTTGTTGGTAAAGAGGACACAAAACAGTAGTGCCAAATATAAAAAATATTTTTAAGAAAAACACCTGGCTATACAGCCGTATACTGCCAGAAGGTGAAATGGTGCCTATACGCACCGGGTATATAACAAGGTTTTGTTGGTAAAGAAGACACAAAACAGTAGTGCCAAATATAAAAAATATTTTTAAGAAAAACACCTGGCTATACAGCCGTATACTGCCAGAAGGTGAAATGGTGCCTATACGCACCGGGTATATAACAAGGTTTTGTTGGTAAAGAGGACACAAAACAGTAGTGGCAAATATAAAAAATATTTTTAAGAAAAACACCTGGCTATACAGCCGTATACTGCCAGAAGGTGAAATGGTGCCTATACGCACCGTGTATAAAACAGTGTTTTGTTGGCACAGAGGACACAAAACAGTAGTGCAAAATATAGTTTTGTATATAGGTGCTAATACACCACTGAAGTCTTTCTGTCCCTATTCCAGCATCAGCAGCTACCCCTCACTAAAGCAGCCGTTTTGAGCAGAGTGTATATAGTTTTGTATATAGGTGGTAATACACCACTGAAGTCTTTCTGTCCCTATTCCAGCAGCAGCAGCTACCCCTCACTAAAGCAGCCGTAGCTGCAGCACTAATAAGTGCTCAGCTCTTGGGCCTCCACACAATGTTTAAGAGGTCTCAGCTCTTGGGCCTCCACACAATGTTTGAGAGGTCTCAGCTCTTGGGCCTCCACACAATTTTTAAGAGGTCTCAGCTCGTGGGCCTCCACACAATTTTTAAAAGGTCTCAGCTCTTGGGCCTCCACACAATGTTTGAGAGGTCTCAGCTCTTGGGCCTCCACACAATGTTTGAGAGGTCTCAGCTCTTGGGCCTCCACACAATTTTTAAAAGGTCTCAGCTCTTGGGCCTCCACACAATTTTTAAAAGGTCTCAGCTCTTGGGCCTCCACACAATTTTTAAGAGGTCTCAGCTCTTGGGCCTCCACACAATGTTTGAGAGGTCTCAGCTCTTAGGCCTCCACACAATTTTTAAAAGGTCTCAGCTCTTGGGCCTCCACACAATGTTTGAGAGGTCTCAGCTCTTGGGCCTCCACACAATTTTTAAAAGGTCTCAGCTCTTGGGCCTCCACACAATGTTTGAGAGGTCTCAGCTCTTGGGCCTCCACACAATTTTTAAAAGGTCTCAGCTCTTGGGCCTCCACACAATGTTTGAGAGGTCTCAGCTCTTGGGCCTCCACACAATTTTTAAAAGGTCTCAGCTCTTGGGCCTCCACACAATGTTTGAGAGGTCTCAGCTCTTGGGCCTCCACACAATTTTTAAAAGGTCTCAGCTCTTGGGCCTCCACACAATTTTTAAAAGGTCTCAGCTCTTGGGCCTCCACACAATGTTTGAGAGGTCTCAGCTCTAGGGCCTCCACACAATTTTTAAAAGGTCTCAGCTCTTGGGCCTCCACACAATGTTTGAGAGGTCTCAGCTCTTGGGCCTCCACACAATTTTTAAAAGGTCTCAGCTCTTGGGCCTCCACACAATGTTTGAGAGGTCTCAGCTCTTGGGCCTCCACACAATTTTTAAAAGGTCTCAGCTCTTGGGCCTCCACACAATGTTTGAGAGGTCTCAGCTCTTGGGCCTCCACACAATGTTTGAGAGGTCTCAGCTCTAGGGCCTCCACACAATTTTTAAAAGGTCTCAGCTCTTGGGCCTCCACACAATGTTTGAGAGGTCTCAGCTCTTGGGCCTCCACACAATTTTTAAAAGGTCTCAGCTCTTGGGCCTCCACACAATTTTTAAAAGGTCTCAGCTCTTGGGCCTCCACACAATTTTTAAAAGGTCTCAGCTCTTGGGCCTCCACACAATTTTTAAAAGGTCTCAGCTCTTGGGCCTCCACACAATGTTTGAGAGGTCTCAGCTCTTGGGCCTCCACACAATTTTTAAAAGGTCTCAGCTCTTGGGCCTCCACACAATTTTTAAAAGGTCTCAGCTCTTGGGCCTCCACACAATGTTTGAGAGGTCTCAGCTCTTGGGCCTCCACACAATTTTTAAGAGGTCTCAGCTCTTGGGCCTCCACACAATGTTTGAGAGGTCTCAGCTCTTGGGCCTCCACACAATTTTTAAAAGGTCTCAGCTCTTGGGCCTCCACACAATTTTTAAAAGGTCTCAGCTCTTGGGCCTCCACACAATGTTTGAGAGGTCTCAGCTCTTGGGCCTCCACACAATTTTTAAAAGGTCTCAGCTCTTGGGCCTCCACACAATGTTTGAGAGGTCTCAGCTCTTGGGCCTCCACACAATTTTTAAAAGGTCTCAGCTCTTGGGCCTCCACACAATTTTTAAAAGGTCTCAGCTCTTGGGCCTCCACACAATTTTTAAGAGGTCTCAGCTCTTGGGCCTCCACACAATGTTTGAGAGGTCTCAGCTCTAGGGCCTCCACACAATTTTTAAAAGGTCTCAGCTCTTGGGCCTCCACACAATTTTTAAGAGGTCTCAGCTCTTGGGCCTCCACACAATGTTTGAGAGGTCTCAGCTCTTGGGCCTCCACACAATGTTTAAGAGGTCTCAGCTCTTGGGCCTCCACACAATGTTTGAGAGGTCTCAGCTCTAGGGCCTCCACACAATTTTTAAAAGGTCTCAGCTCTTGGGCCTCCACACAATTTTTAAAAGGTCTCAGCTCTTGGGCCTCCACACAATTTTTAAGAGGTCTCAGCTCTTGGGCCTCCACACAATTTTTAAGAGGTCTCAGCTCTTGGGCCTCCACACAATGTTTGAGAGGTCTCAGCTCTTGGGCCTCCACACAATTTTTAAAAGGTCTCAGCTCTTGGGACTCCACACAATTTTTAAAAGGTCTCAGCTCTTGGGCCTCCACACAATGTTTGAGAGGTCTCAGCTCTTGGGCCTCCACACAATTTTTAAAAGGTCTCAGCTCTTGGGCCTCCACACAATGTTTAAGAGGTCTCAGCTCGTGGGACTCCACACAATGTTTGAGAGGTCTCAGCTCTTGGGCCTCCACACAATTTATAAAAGGTCTCAGCTCTTGGGCCTCCACACAATTTTTAAGAGGTCTCAGATCTTGGGCCTCCACACAATTTTTAAGAGGTCTCAGCTCTAAGCTTCCCTTACTGCTGGGGTGACACACTGTAACAAACCTCCTCCTGTAAGCTTCCCTGACTGCTGGGGTGACACACTGTAACAAACCTCCTCCTGTAAGCTTCCCTTACTGCTGGGGTGACACACTGTAACAAACCTCCTCCTGTAAGCTTCCCTTACTGCTGGGGTGACACACTGTAACAAACCTCCTCCTTTAAGCTTCCCTTACTGCTGGGGTGACACAATGACACAAGAGGACATGTCTGACCACATCTCACACACACACACACACACAATGACAATTAGGGGTGGGGTCTATTTATTTTCCCCCTTGCCTATGCCATCTGTGGTTGTCATTAGGCAACGTGATTTTAAGGGGTGCAGAATTTTGTTCTTCTTTTTTGTACAGTTTGGCTTGGGGTCCATGGCAATGTAGAGGAAAGAAGGTTTCCTTGTCTTGTCTCACTTTACGTAGAAGTAATATTGTGTTTGGAGTGTATTGTTGAGAGGCTGTGATAGTGGCGTAATAGTGCGACTTGGGCGCGTTATATGCACCCAGACATGCTTCCCCTGCTGTCCCAGTTGCATTCCAGCAGTGTTGGCATCATTTTCTGATGTTTCAGGGTGGACTTGGTGACCTCCAAGTGGTCGAATTGAGATTTCCAAGTGTCGAGCATTTTTTTCCCATAGACTATAATGGGATTCGATATTCGGTCGAGTAGTCGAGTAACGCGGTCTATTCGAATCGAAATTCGAAATTTCGAATATTTCACTACTCGCTCACCTCTAATAACAACCTATTTTGCATAAAATGTGTTTTCTTTGTTGATGTTATTTTGTTATTTTCAATATGATTTGCCTTTGTAAAGGCCTTTGTCTTTATTTTTCAAGTAATGACGTAATTACTAAATAATTGACACCTTATTTGAGCCTCATGCAGTTTATTTTCGCATGTTTGTTGGTAAAAACCTCCATTAATCTCAAAATAACCCAAACATTAATGCATCAACTTAGTCAACAACAGCTAAAGTCACATTCAATATATTTTATTGAAATATGAAAATTTTTAGTTTCAGGCCACTCGCAGACTTCATCTACATACATAGTAAAACAGAAATATACATTGGGGCAGACTCACGGCCCCTAGCAATTGGCCACATTCAGGAGTTGTAAAGTAACGCACTTCAGGCCGAAGTTTCACCGCCCAATAACATAAACATACATAGAGAGCAACCATTTCCAGGGGAATAGTTGGCCAGGAATACATAGGGCCACATACACACCCTCTCCTGCTTGGTCCCATTTGCCACAGGCACAGGTGGAAAGCAGCCATACCTATGCCACATCCACGCCTGTAAGTTAGTGGGCCACCCAAACAATAACCCCCAGTCCTAATGCCAGTCCAGTCCAATCTTTGCCATGGGCAAATGTAGTTGTTTCACAGCCAAGAATGTCCCCCAATATTTCCAACAAACAGGATGAGCCAGCCACCATTTGATTAGGCCCAAGCCTGCAGCGTGGCAGCTTGAGCGGCCGCTTCAGTGAGGCTTTAGCTCAGGCATTGACTAGTGGGGTATGTCAGCACTCTAATGAGTTATATGGGCGAATTCAAAATCAAACCAGCAAAGCCATAAAAGAAGGCAATCTTGGTAGCGCTCACCAGACAGGTAAATCGAGTGGGGATGTAGAGGAAAGATGTGGAGCCGATACAGGTCAAATAGGTCTTAATATGGATGATTCCCATAAAAACCTGGTGGTGGGCCTTGGAGGTGTCCCAACACCTGGGCATGTGTGGAATTCATAATCTGCCACTGTTCCCGCATCTGTCTATTGCTTGTTCTAAATTCCTCGAGCATGGCAGGGAAGTTATTATTTAAGGTTGCCATTTGTTCAGACATCTAGCTGTTGCTCGTCCTAAATTCAGTTAGCATGTTGGTGACTGTATTATTGAAAGTCTCTAATTGTGCAGTAAGCTGCTCTGTGGTTCTTTGAGTCACCTGGCCAAAGTAACGGCTGTCATGGTGCCATGCTGACTCCAGGATCGGCACGCGCCTCCCCTGGGAAACTGGTCTACGTTGTTGACTACGTCTTCCAATTCCCCCCGGTTTGAGCCCCTGCAGTTGCTGGACCTCTAGGGCGAGCAAGAGTCCCAGATGTGCTCGGCAAAACCTCTGCAGCAGAGCTACCACTGGGGACTGTAGGCTCAGTCTCAGCCTGCTGCCCACGATGGGCTGGCAGCATGCGTCCAGCTTCACTCTGCTGCAGAGGATTTGGTGCAGTAGGATGCTGGGACAGTGGCAGATTAGGTTCCAGGGGGGGCATTTCAGAAGGTCCCATCAAGCTGGCATCCTCCTCCATCTCCTGGATTCCATCCATCAGTGAGTGGGTCTGTTGGGACATGTGAAAAAAATGTTTCAGTTTGGGCCCTAAATATATTTGTAAGGCAAATTAGTCATGTGCATTTACATGCATCAGCAGTTTCATCAAAGTCCACTTACCCTATATATCTGTTCCTGGGTCCTAGGCAGAAGGGAAGTAGACGGCGTGCTCAAACTGGAGGAAGCTTCCACACTTGCAGAGGCTGGATGCTGGGCTGGGTTTAAAAGTAAAAGGCACGCAAACACACAAACATCCATTGATGAGCTGGATTACTGGATTACTACATATGCTTTAAAAAACACGTGGCCAAGCAACTCCCCCAACGGTCCAAGTTGACCTTCACTATAAATGTCAGTATCTCTTATATGTATGCCTCACCCTGTACACACAGATTGGTCACCTTAAATACTACAAACATGCATGCGCTGCATGGTATGAGGCTTTACACATCCAAAATGGTGCATTAGGGGCCCACAGTCAACTTGCAAATAGCATTTGGCTTCAGAGTATGCTGCTGGGCATTCTTCCTATGTAGACCTTTCCCTGACCCCAGATCAAGTTTGTCTGACCAAAGCACAGCTACAACCCAAGTGGTATAAAGACAAAGTAAGTGTTGTCTATGATTGACTATATTCACATAACAGGCAGTGCTTTGGTAAGATAAAGAGTTTAATAGTGAGCAGAAATACTGTCCAAGGTCGTGTATGGCCCGCAAACCTTTTAAATGACCATTAACTACTGCACCCTGGGAGAGTGGACATCAGGAATGCCATTCCTCAGACATTAAACACCTGGCTAAAACAGTAATCTCCCCTCAAAGCCACTCCCTAGGGGTGTGTGTTCATATGGGCCTGTGAGCCTCATTTCACACATTTACAATAGTTCACATTCAAACAAACATTACTAACCTGCAGGAATGGTATGGATGTCCGTGTCCCGTCTGCCAGAGAGGCCCTCTAGTGCGACGTGGTGTATTAATGTCAGCACTATCTCCTCAGCTCGTGTATACTGTAATTTGGTGGGGAAGCCTCCGACAGTTTGTAAGCTGAAAAATAGAGGTTAACAAATTTTGGTCCATACAAAAAGCAGCAAAATGCACAACTCAAATATGTACCTACGATTGCGCCGTTTATTCTGTTTCTTCCGTGCTGCATACTTTAGTTCAGATATTTTGCGCTGTATCTGCTCCACATCTTTCATCTCGTCCCCAGCTGCATTGACCTGTCTGGTGAGCTCCTCCAAGATTTGGGTCTTTCTAATTTTGCTGGTAGATTTTGAATGTCGCCCGTATAGCTCGTCATAATGGAGGATGAGGCCACTTGCCAATGCGAGAGTTTGGGCCTCACCAAACCTGCCACTCAACTGGCCTCGCCGCAATGTTCGGCCTAATGCTTGCTCTTATGGCTCATCTATGTTTGTTGGCAATTCAGGGGACATTCTGGGCTGGCTCTGTGGTGATGAAATGGGCGACATGTGGCTTGAAAACGACTGGACTTGCAATAGGACAGGGGGTCCTTGCCTGGGTGGTCACCGAACTTCCAGGCGTGGATGTGGCATATGTATTGGTGGTTGCCACCTGTGCCGGTGGCAAATATGGCCGAGGAGGAGAGGGTGTCCTTGGGGGGGTGAGGCTTCGGGCCCTGTGCCTCTTTGTGGCCTTCGAAGTCGTGCTCCTTTGGCCATGTGATGTGCTGGCACGTGGAGCAGGAGAGGCAGTGCTGGCTGGGCTGGGGCTTCGGGCACACTGGCTCTTACTGGCCTTGCCACTGGTGCTACTTTGGCCATGTGATGTTCTGGCACGTGGAGCAGGAGAGGCAGTGCTGACTGGGCTGGGGCTTCGGGCACACTGGCTCTTACTGGCCTTGCCACTTTATGATGGGATGTGGTAGGGCAGGGAGGAGGAGAGGGTGTTCTTGTTGGGTTCGGGGTTCTCACCCTCTGCTTCTTTGTGGCCTTGTACGTTGTCGTACTTGCCTACTTGTATGTTGGTGCCTTCTTCTTTGATGCTCCGTCCTTGCCTTTGGTTGGTGTTTTTGCTGTTGCGGCCTTTGTGGCCAATGTCGCCTTGTATTGGCCACTTTGGCTGCGCGTTTTCCGCACCTTGCTAGTAGCTTGGTGTGACCGAGTGGTTGGATGGGAGGAAGAAGGCTTCTCATGCCGCTGGGCCCTTTTGCTGGTGGCCTCCTTTGCTGGTGTGGCCTTAGCGCTGGGTTTTTTTGGTGCCATGCTGACAATGTCAAAGAGAATGAGCTGTGTGTCCATGACCCTTTAAATACTAATGACTGGGTATGATGCTTACGCGTTCGCGTACGCGTGCGTACGGCCATTCATCCGGCCGTGCGGAACCCGAAAACCACTGGGGCATTACTTATCTGCCGCGGACAAGAAACAAGAGCTGATTATGCTCGTAAGTCTATTGTAAGGATGTTGATTTGCCATCTAAATGCATGCCTAGGCCTTAAGGAAGCGCTGGAAGAAACTGTTGTTTTAAAAAGTTTTTTAAACTCTGTGCCAAACAGAAATTAGTGCGCACATGTGCAAACCAAGTCACTTGCATCTAGAAGGATAGTTTGAGGCTAGAAATGTGTCTGGGAATGTCATTTAGTCAACTGATCTAATTGTGACAGATATTTGTATGCAGTTTGACCTAACAACTATTTGTATTTTGTGCTTTTTAGACGATGCTTCAGCGCAGGTACGACTACCTGCCCAATGCATACGAGAAGAGGAACGTTGCCCTGGAGATCATTTCCCGGATCCAGCAGGAGACGGACACCACCTTCACCCATACGCAGATCATGCAGCATTGGTCGGACCTGAAGCGACTCCACATGCCCCGGGTGTGGTGATTTTTCAGTCTCCATTTCCCAAGTAAGTACATAGCGATGGCATGCTATATGTAACTAATACAGAAGGTAGGCCTTTATTTATAATTGCTTTTCTTTTCTAGTGCTGGAAATGGAGTACTGAATCCGAGGGACCCGGAGGCGCACAGGCCGGCCAGTGCTGCATGAATCTGCAGCACAAAGTGAAGGTGGTGGATCTCCAGGCCCACGTTCCTACCCCTCCTCTGTAATGGCCTCTGACCAGCCCCTGGACCTATCCGCAGAGGAGGGGCATCACAGCGTGGGCAGGGAGTCGCCCCAAGCGACGGAGCCATTAGCCTCTGGTATGTGACTCTTAATGTAACCGCACACACATACATGCTATTAAAAGCAAAGCTGATTCCCTCAATCTCTTTTTCTAGATGATTATGTAGTGGGTGAAGGATCTGTGGAAGAGACTGCAGCAGATCAGGCCCAGGAGGCACATGGAGAAGGTGGGTGATGTCACACACACATTCAAATTGTCATTTGCTTACTGTTGACTCAGACATTAGAAGTGACCCGATTTTACATGTCTCTACAGCTTCAACTTCCCAGCAGTGACAGGTTCCAGAGTGGAGGGTGGTCCCCGAAGCAGAGCTCGCCCACCACGAAGTATGTGGGAAATGACATGATCACCAAGATACCTAAATCCATAGTCAATGCCATTAGCATATTGACATATGGCCTCTTCCTTTGATTAATTCCTTAGCATATTTAAATATGGCCTCTTCCTTTTATTAATTCCTTAGCATAATGACATATGGCTCTTCCTTTTATTAATTCCTTAGCATAATGACATATGGCGGCTTCCTTTTATTAATTCCTTAGCATAATGATATATGGCCGCTTCCTTTTATTAATTCCTTAGCTTAATGACATATGGCTGCTTCCTTTTATTAATTCCTTAGCATAATGACATATGGGCCTCATGAGTTAGCTTGCAACCTAATAAACATTCCAACCACAGCTGTTAAACATGTATTTGCCGACAAATAATTTATTTTTCTTTCTTATATAGGGACCACACGTGCCAGAGTGGCACAACTGAGTGCCAGGTCCTTCAGTTGGTGGGCGAGATGCAGGAGCTGTACGACTCGTTGGGGACCACAGATAAAGAATAATGTTCTGGGGCCTGCTATTGCTGTGTATATATTTTAACACATGCTAATATATTTTTTAAAAACTTAAAATGTTATACTTAGATTTAAAAAAAAAAAAATTATATATATATATATATAAGATTAAAAACAATAAATAAAAAACTTGTTTCTGTGTCATTTCCTTTTATAAATACATTCATTAAGGGTTGGTTACCACAAGACAAATGCAAAAACAACATTTAGATATGAAGATTCGCCTGACCGCGAAGTGATTTAGGTAAGTTTTAGATGCGGGAAATGGAAGAAGAATGAGACCGCGAAGTGATTTAGGTAAGTTTTAGGTGCGGGAAATGGAAGAAGAATGAGACCGCAAAGTGATTTAGGTAAGTTTTAGGTGCGGGAAATGGAAGAAGAATGAGACCACGATGTTATTTAGCTAAGCATTGTAGCAGAAGTGAGTGAACCAAATATGTAGGCGAGCACATTAATGAGTTAAGTTTGTAGTGCGCAGGCATAAGGTCGTAACGATTTTCGTCTAGGCGATTATTTATAGAAAAATGAAATCTGAATCTAACGGGAAACGTAAATGTTTCGTTCGAGGAGACAATGGAAAAAGGGCAAAAACGAAAGCCTACGTTGTAACATGAGTAACATAAACGGAAAACGAAAGCTGGAAAATGACATTCTTGTCGGCATATGAACGACTTTACTGAAGGCTTACGATGCATGCTTAGAATCCCTCGTACACTCATACGCGAGCGGGAAAATTAAAAAAAAAAAAACAGATCGACACAAAAACGAAAGTCTTTTTTTGTGTCTCTGAATCAACCCTAATGTAATGACAATAGAGGAAGTAAGAACAAAAGAGAAAACGGACACTGAATAGAAAAACAAATTCATAAAATGGACTGAGAGAGCCCAATTTCGTGCATGTGCACTGCCACTCAAGCAGTGTGTGGCGTCCTACTAACCAAAGCAGTCTAACTAATGTAACACATACAGGACAGGGTTAAGCGTAGGACTGGCACAAATGCTAAGACGCCAAATGCCGAGCAACATACAATATTTATTGCACCAATCTCAGCACACAAATATGACAACGTCCCATAATGCTTAAAACAACACATAGTGCATTAAAATCACGGGGGGGCTCCGTACATACAGTAGATACTTCCCACACACACTATTGCACACCCCGCCGAATAGCGATACTGAGTCCAGCCTAAAAAATGTATTGACACTTGCCCGTGCGCTAAAAAGCATTTTAGCATGGCAGTGGCATACCACCCCTCAAGACGCGTTGTCACTAGATGCTCCTTAAACCAAGGATACATTCATAGCAGGGACTCATCACACCGAGTTGGTCACATGACACCATCTGTTGCTCTAGGGCCAATACACAGCATATGCACTCATTCAGCTGTTGCTGACGCCACACATATAGGCTATATGATTGATCTTGAGCCAACACCGTACAGGCACACTACTGTAATGCAGTCACTGTGAAGGTGGAGCCTCTCGCATAGATGCTATTTAGCTGTAAGTCAAAGTTCTCATGTCCTTGCTGGGCAGACGGCTGACTTTGTGTTGCGCAACACTCAGGAGGCGGGAGGCTGGAGCAGGGCCTAGTGGCGAGGTGACGTGCACATGGTGGGGCCGGCCGTCCACCGACGCGCGTTTCACCGTCTGCCCAGCAAGGACATGAGAACTTTGACTTACAGCTAAGTAGCATCTAAAGAACAAAGGGGGGTGAGAGCAGCTCAATCACTATTTATACAAAATTATCAACATTATTATTCAGGGCCTGGGAACTAATTTACCGCCCAGTTTAACCCTCTCATCAACTAAATATCAAGCAACAAACATGTCTAGCTATGTGGAAAGACAGAGATTTGGTTATCTCTTCAGTTGATGAGAGGGTTAAACTGGGCGGTAAATTAGTTCCCAGGCCCTGAATAATAATGTTGATAATTTTGTATAAATAGTGATTGAGCTGCTCCCACCCCCCTTTGTTCATCTTAAGTAGCATCTATGCGAGAGGCTCCACCTTCACAGTGACTGTATTACAGTAGTGTGCCTGTACGGTGTTGGCTCAAGATCAATCATATAGCCTATATGTGTGGCGTCAGCAACAGCTGAATGAGTGCATACGCTGTGTATTGGCCCTAGAGCAACAGATGGTGTCACGTGACCAACTTGGTGTGATGAGTCCCTGCTATGAACGTATCTTTGGTTTGAGGAGCATCTAGTGACAACACGTCTTGAGGGGTGGTATGCCACTGCCATGCTAAAACGCTTTTTAGCGCACGGGCAAGTGTCAATACATTTTTTAGGCTGGACTCAGTAGCGCTATTCGGCGGGGTGTGCAATAGTGTGTGTGGGAAGTATGTATGTATGGAGGGCCCCCGTGATTATCTCAGCTTTCAGAAGGGGAAGCCAGTAAATGGTTAAAGGCTGCAAAGGACGAGATAAATGCTATGCATGACACCAAAACATGGACACTTACCAACAGGAAGGAATTCTATAGGTTGTAAATTGACTTTTAAAGTGTAGTACAACGCAAATGGCACAGTGGAGAGATACAAAGCAAGACTCGTAGCCAAAGGATATTCTCAAAAATATTCAGTTCAATTCAATTTATTGTTCGCCAAGTACATTGTGAGATGAACAAGGAATTATTTTTGCCATATACACAGTGCAACAGTTAACAGTTAACTACAGTTTACATAGAAAAGGGAACATTAAAACAGAGATACAGATGGTCTTCCATAGTGCAATTGATACCGGCTTTGAGCCTGGGCCTATGACGCTTGGTTATTGTTCAGGATGCGGACAGTCAAAGGAAAGAGACCCCTCCTAGACCTAGAAGTCCTGCAAGCTGGTACCGCAAGACGCCTCCCAGATGGTAAATACTGGAATAGGGCGTGTCCAGGGTGGGAGGGATCCCGAAGGACCTTTTCTGCCCGTGTTTTTGTTCTGTGTCTGTGCATTTCCTACAGGGATGGTAAGGGGGCTCTAATTATTCTTTCTGCTGTCTTTATTGTTCTTTGGAGTCTACACTTGTCTCTTTTAGTAGATTCCTCAAACCAGACAGAAAACGAAATACACAGTACAGAACCTATGACAGCATTGAAGAGGAGCACTAGCAACTTTTGACAGACCAGCCTTCTTCAGTTGCCTCAGGAAAAACAGTCTCTATTGTGCTTTCCTCAGTAGAGCCGTGGTGTTCCTTTCCCAGCTGGGGTTGTTGGAGATGGTCACACCAAGAAATTTAGTATCACTCGTTCCTTTAATTTCCACCCCCTTGATGAACAGGGGTGACATGGGTGCCGGATTCCTCCTGAAGTCCACTACCATCTCTAGAGTTTTTGAAGGGTTTATAATCAGACTGTGTCTAGTGCACCAACTGACATGCTCCTCCACTGCTCCTCGGTAGGTTTCCTCTTCGCTGTTCTTGACCAGACCTATGACGGTTGTGTCATCGGCAAACTTCACAATTCTCACAGAGTTGGCCAAGGAGGTGCAGTAGTTGGTGTAAATGGAGAACAGGAGAGGTGACAGAACGCAGCCTTGAGGGGCACCGCTGTTAGTGTGCCTGACACTGGATTGCAATGGTCCAAGTCTAACTGTTTGGGATCTATCTGTAAGAAAACTTTCTGTCCACGCACAGATATTTTGGGGAATGTTGAGCCTAGACATTTTTTCTACCAGCAGCTTTGGACTTATGGTGTTAAATGGCGAACTAAAATCCACAAAGAGAACTCTAACGTAAGTATTTGGGATATCCAGATGCTCCTACATATAGTGGAGGGCCATATTCACAGCATCATCGGAAGACCTGTTTGCCTTGTAAGCAAATTGCATGGGGTCCATAAGGCTGCCAGTGGTTGTTTTTAGATATTCCAGCACGATTCTCTGAAAAAACTTCAGGACCATGGAAGTAAGTGCTACTGGTCTGAAGTCATTCATCTCAGTAGCCGATGGTTTCTTCGGAACTGGGACAATGATGGACCTTTTAAGACAATGTGGAACTACGCCTATGACCAGAGAGGCATTGAAGATTCTGTAAAACACTGGAGAAAGCTGGTCCGCACATGATTTGAGGCAGATTGTGGATACTCCATCTGGTCCCGGCGCCTTCCTTATGTTAAGGCCTTTAAGAAGTAGTGATACTTTATTCTCCGAGACCAAAGGTGTGGTTTCTGTGTGTGAGCCTTCAGTATGGAAGTTACGGTCTAATGTTGTTGGGGAATGGCTTAGGGACAGAAGGGGCGCTCTCCCTTGTCCGGAGTAGAATCGAATCTGCAGTAGAAGCTGTTAAGTTCCTCAGCTTGCTGCCTGCTAGGGTTCAGTATCTGGGTGGAACATTTGTAGTTGGTGAGATGCCAAAACCCCTGCCAGGCCTCTCTTGGATTACTGGAGGAGAACTGCTTTTCCAGTTTCCTTGCGTAGCTTCCCTTTGCAGCTCTGACCTCTTTGGTCAAGGAATTCCTCAATTTTTGGAACATAGGGATGTTCTCCTCTCTGTGTGCAGACTCCTTCTGTTTACGTAACTTCCTTATGCTGTTGGTGAACCATCGCTTGTTGAATTGGCCGTAGTTCCTGAAGGTTTTGGTTGGTACAATTGTATCCTTGCAGAACATGATGTAAGAGAGCACAGAGTCAGTCCATTGCTCTATAGACTGAGAGTAGAAAACATCCCAATCAGTGCACTCAAAACAGGCTTGCAACTGATCGATGGCCTCCTCTGACCAGACCATGGTGGTTCTGGTTTGGAGAGTAACTGACTTCAGCCGTTGCTTGTATAGGGGTCGCAGATGTAGTAAACAATGATCTGAGAAGACCAGAGCTGCTGTGGGAACAGCTTTGTAGGCACCCTTCACAGTTGTGTAGCATTGGTCAAGAATGTTGTTCCCTCTCGTCGGACACAAGATATGAGGGGTAAATTTAGGAAGTTCGATATTAAGACATGCTTTGTTAATGTCGCCCAGAATTATGCCAAATGAGTCTGTGAACTTCTTTTCATAGCTAGAGATAGTGTCTGACAATGAGCTGAGGGCCGTGTCAACATTGGCCTTAGGGGGAATGTATGCCCCTATTAGTATAATGCATGAGAACTCCTGTGGTGCATAAAAAGGTCTACAGATAAGAGCCAGGTACTCCAGGTCAGGTGAACACCTCTTATCCAATATTGGAGCATTTTGAACCCATCTATTGTTAGTATAGAAGCAGATGCCGCCTCCCCTGGATTTGCAAGTGGCATCCAAATCCCGATCCGCTCTATGGATGGTAAATCCTTGGTTTTTAAGGCTAGAGTCCGGTATCGAGTTCCTAAGCCATGCTTCAGTAAAACACATTACTGCGGAGCACGAGATCCGAGTTTTCTTGCTGCACATCAACCTCAACTCATCTAATTTATTGACTGAACATTAGCAAGATGAATGTCCGGGATGGCAGAGCGAAAACCTCTTCTCCTTAGTCTCACTAATACACCAGCACGTTTCCCCCTTCTCCTTTTACAAGATGGTTGAATGTTAGTGTGGAAAATGTGCTTGATGTGCGAGATGACCGTGTTGTATAAGTGTGAGAAATTGGGATTGGAGGTTAGATGTAACTGTGGAGAGAACTAAAATGAGACCTTTGCTCCAGTAGTCAAACAAGCTGCAATAATTTTGCTTACAGTAGCTGCCACAAGGAAAATGCAAGTGAAACACTTTGATGTGACAACAGCATTTCTACATGGCAAGTTAACAGAAGATATGTACATGGAACACCCACCAGGATTCAAAAATGAACAAAGGCCTTATCTAGTATGCAAACTTCAGAAGAGTATATATGGTCTAAAGCAGAGATGAACAACCTGTGACCAGCACTGCTGTTGGTTGTGGCCCTCAGCCCCTCTACCTACCTTTACCTACCTCCTCTCACATCTTGCCATCTACCTTTTTTCCCTTCCCCTGCCCACCTCATCTCTTCCTGCTTCACCTTTGCCCACCTCACATCTTGTCGCCTTGCCTCACCCAACCTCACCTCTGCTCACTTCACTTCTTGCCATCTAACCTCTGTCTACCTCTACCTGGCTCTTCTCACCTCAACTTTTTCCGCTCCACTCCTGCCCACATCTTACCACCTCACCTCTTCACATCCCCCCTCTCTCTACCTCACCTTTGCCTACCTCTAACTGCCTCTGCTTCCTAACCTTTTCCTGCTTCACCCCTGCCCACTTCTTCCCACCTTGCACCTGCACATCTCCCCTCTCTCTACTTCACATCTGCCTACCCTTACCTGCCCTTGCTCCCCTAACCTTTTCCCGCTTCATCCCTGCCCACTTCTTCACCACCTCAGCTCACATCATCTCTACCCATGCCTATCCCATGCCTGGAGTAAACTGTTGGCGTTTTCTTTGTTTACATTTTATTGCAGCCCCCCTTAAGGGGAACAATAAGCTAATGCGGCCCTTCGACTCAAAAATGGTGCGCATGCCTGGTTTAAAGCAAGCCGCCAGAGCATGGAATATGAAAATAAATGAAGTGCTTACACATGAGGACTTTCATAGAAGTAAAGCAGACCCCTGCTTTTACACAAAGGAATTGGGAGACAGATGGATCTATGTGCTCATTTATGTGGACAAAGGAAGAAGGGGATGAAGCAAAAATACTGCAAACCCTCAATCAGCCTTTTGAGACCAAAGATCTTGTAAACATAAAGATTTCGGATTGAGAGAGAGGAGGATGGCATCTTTCTTCTGAACCAAAAGCACAAAATAAAAGAAATAATTTTTTGGAATGGAAGATGCCATACCGGTATAATCTTCCATGGAAACCAATTTCCTGAAGGAGACAAACAGCTAAGATACTGCACTACCAACTAACACTCATTACAAGAAAACAAAGGGACATTGCTGTACATTACCACCACTACAAGGTTTCATATTGCAGCAGCTATTGGAATCCTATGCAGGAAGGTTTCAATGCCATGTCAGGAATGCTGTGAGTCATTTGCTATCATAAAAGGACTTTCTACTACAAGCTTAGGATACCAGCAAGTGATAAAAGCCTCCTGACAGGATATGTGGATGACGACTGGGAGACACCAGTGACAGAAAATCTACCAGTGGCTACTTGTTTCTTATATCAGGTGCTATCAGTTGGACTAGTAGAAAACAGCTCTGTTATACTATTGTCTACTGAAGCAGAGTATGTTGCAGCAGTGCAGGCAAGCCAAGACGTTATATGGCTAAGACAACTGTTAACAGACTTGGGTCAACCACAGTTGGAACCACTGAGAATCTTTGAATACAATCTAGGACGTGCCCCTGCCCTGTGTCAAGCCTGATTTGGGCATTAAAGTAATAAAACAATGCGTCAGATCACTGCAATCCTCTGCTGATGCCAACCAGACTTGAGTGACAGACCAAAAAGTCACATGATGCATGGGATTGGGAGACTGTCAATCAAGGTCACAGCTTCTGTGCAGATTGCTTGCCCCCAGTTCAGGGCGTATATAGGTTTCACAGGGCCCCATAAAAAAGAGCTGATATACCGTACATAGAGGAAGAAAGTATACTGAATGCTACCGGCCTGCATAGCTCATATGGAACATGGGCTCTTCTACATCCCCCTGGGCTGTGGGGATGCAGGTAATGGGACCGGGGGTTAATGGCAAGTCACTCGCATGCTTGCAGGTGACTTACCAGCCACCTCCTGCCCTGTGAACTGATATAGGGGTCTCAAGAACCCCTTACCAGTTTACTAAGGGTAAAATGTAAAAAAACACACAGACACATTTAAAAATATATATATTTTTTCAACTTATCCCCGATTCATGGCTGATCGCTGTGTCCCACTCCAATCACCACAGATCACTGCCATGCTATCACTGACAACCGGAAGCGATTGGTTGATCCGGGTGTAGGATCCCTCTGCCCACGCATCTGGTTCTGCCGATCACTCCTGGCTTCTGACTCACTTGCCACTGCTGGGAGAGGCCTCTTATAGTGGCTGAGAGAGATCACATCAAATCACTCACTACTATGAAAGACCCCGTCCCTGTGGCGGCCGGAAAGATGCCAGAAGCTGGCACGGGTAGAGAGGAAATGGGTCCTCTTTGCCCCACCGAAGACCCCGGAGGGAGGGTGGGGTGCCTCCATGGGGGAAAGAGAAGACACTGGATCCCGGGCGAAGGTGAGCGGCTTTTTTTTACTGAAACGGGGGGGAAATGTCAAGAACTTAGATACTACTTAATTGCCAGTAAACGGAAAACGGAACTGTAAAACAAATGACAATAATAAGGCAGCAAGCAGCTCATCGGGTGCCTGTCCTATGTACTTCTGCTCTATAGACTTGATTCAGAGAAACAAAAAAAGACTTTTGTTTTTTTAAATGTTCCTGCTCTCGTATGAGTGTGCGAGCGATTCTATGCATGTATTGCTAACCTTCAGTAAAGTGTCCATCCGTTCGTATGCCAGAGTATGAGTACGAGGATGTCATTTTCCAGCGTGACTTTTCTGTTTCATTTTCTCATGTTACAATGTCGGCTTTCGATTTTGCCCTTTTTCCATCATCTCCTTCCACGAATCCTTTACGTTTCCCGATAGATTCGGTTTTTCTTGCGCCTGCGCACTACAAACTTAACTCATTAAAGTGCTCGCCTACATATTTGGCTTACTCACTTCTAATACAATGCTTAGCTAAATCACTTTGCGCTTTCCTCCATCTTCCATGTATCCCCCCTAAAACTTACCCAAACCACTTTCCGGTTAGGTTCTTCTCCCATTTTATGCCCCTAAAACTTACCCAAACCACTTCCCGGTTAGGTTCTTCTTCCATTCTATGCCCCTACAACTTACCCAAACCACTTCCCGGTTAGGTTCTTCTCCCATTTTATGCCACTACAACTTACCCAAACCACTTCCCAGTTAGGTTCTTCTTCCATTTTAGGTCCCTAAAACTTACCCAAACCACTTCCCGGTTAGGTTCTTCTTCCATTTTTGGCCCCTAAAACTTACCCAAAACACTTCCCGGTTAGGTTCTTCTTCCATTTTAGGCCCCTAAAACTTACCCAAACCACTTCCCGGTTAGGTTCTTCTTCCATTTTAGGCCCCTAAAACTTACCCAAACCACTTCCCGGTTAGGTTCTTCTTCCATTTTAGGTCCCTAAAACTTACCCAAACCACTTCCCGGTTAGGTTCTTCTTCCATTTTAGGCCCCTACAACTTACCCAAACCACTTCCCGGTTAGGTTCTTCTTCCATTTTAGGCCTCTAAAACTTACCCCAACCACTTCCCGGTTAGGTTCTTCTTCCATTTTTGGCCCCTAAAACTTACCCAAAACACTTCCCGGTTAGGTTCTTCTTCCATTTTAGGCCCCTAAAACTTACCCAAACCACTTCCCGGTTAGGTTCTTCTTCCATTTTTAGGCCCCTAAAACTTACCCAAACCACTTCCCGGTCATCTGAATCTTCATCTCTAAATATGTATTTTAGCCTTCGTTTGTTGTTAATGTATTTGTGCAAAAAAGAATGGCCATTTTTTTGGCTTTTTTTAAAAATTTTGTTTCTCAAAAACATAACAATTTTTTTTTTTGTACTTTAAAAAAACATTAAAATATTTAAAAACATTAAAAATGTAAAACTATTTACAAAGAAAAGATACAGTGACAGGACCCAGGACACTAGTCTTCTTCTGTTGTCCCCAACGAGTCAACCAGCTGCTACATATTGGCTACCAACTCAAGGACCCTTCGATTCATTGCTTCGACTCTTGCCCGTGTGGTCCCTGTTTTAAATTGGAAAAAAAAATTAGTTTGAAACAAATACATGTTTCTCACCTGTGGATGGAATGACGACATATGTCATTCTGCTAAGTCATTAATCTAAGGAAGTGGGCAGAGATCATTCTGCTAAGTCATTATTCTAAGGAAGTGGGCAGAGGTCATTCTGCTAATGCAATTGACTATGGCTTGATGTATCTGGGTGATCATGTCAATTACCACATACTGCAAAGAATGACATTACAACTTACTTGGTTGGTGGCCGACGGATGCCTCGTTGGCGACAACCCTACGTCCTGGGCCCTGCCACTGCTGTGAAGTTGAGACATGGCAAATAGGGTCACTTATAATGTCTTAGTCAACAGTAATCAAATGTCTATTTCAATGTGTGTGTCACATCACTCACCTTCTCCCTGTGCCTCCTGGGCAAGATCTGCTGCCTCCTCCACATCTTCACCCGCTCCAGAAGCATCTAGAAAAACAGATTAAGGGAATCAGCTTTGGTGGAAATAGCATGTATATGTGTGTGCGTTACATGAAGAGTCACATACCAGAGGCTCCCGCCTGCATCGCTGGGTACGACTGCCTGCCCACGCCGTGCCGCCCCTCCTCTGTGGAAAGGTCCAGGGGCTGGTCGGAGGACCCAACAGAGGAGAGGTAGGACCGTCGCCCTGGAGATCCACCACCTTCACTTCCAGCTGCAGGTTCATGCAGCACTGGTCGGCCTGTGCGCCTCCGATGCGGTGCATTCGGTAATCCATTTCCAAAACTTGAAAAGAAAAGCAATTATAAATAAAGGCCTATCTTCTGTATTAGTTACATCTTGCATGCAATCGCTATGTATTTACTAGGGAAATGGAGGCCGAAAAAGCGCTGCACCCGGGGCATGGGCCGCCGTTTCAGGTCCGACCAATACTGCATGATCTGAGTGTGGGTGAAGGTGGTGAGTTGGGCAGGTAGTCGTACCTGCGCTCCAGCATCGTCTACAAAAAAAATGCATACAAATATCTGTCACCAATCGATCATTTGACTAAATGACATTAACAGACACATTTCTAGCCTAATACAATCCTTGACGCTGCCATAAGTGTTGGTTCACACGTGTGGGCCCTAACTTGTGTTTGGCACAGAGTTTTAGACACTTTTTAAATAAACCGTTTCTTCCTGCGCTTCCTTAAGGGCTAGGCATGCATTTAGATGGCAAATCAAAGGCATTAAAAGACACTTACAAGCATGATGATCTCTTCTTGTTGGCGGGTGAAGATTGTGGGCGCCATCTTGCCTCTTGTCTGCAGCAGATAAATTATGCCCCAGCGGTTTCCGGGTTCCGCACGGCCGAACGAACGATCGTACGCACGCGTACGCGAGCGCGTAAGCGGCAGACCCCGGCATTCTTATTTAAAGGGTCCGGGACACACAGCTCATTCTCTTTCAGAGTCTCAACATTATGGCACCCAAAAAGAATATGCCAAAAGCAGCAAAGGACGCCAGCAGCAGCAGCAGCAAACAACCATCAAAGCGGCAGGAGCCTTCTGCAGGGCCAACAACTCGCTCCCAGATGTCAAAAAGTAAGCTGCAGGCAACCCGCAGTGCTCAGCCGAAGCCTACTAAAACAACCATGCAAAAAAAGGAGCCAGAGGGCAAGATGAAGCCACAGGCCGGGAAGGCAACAACGGGTGCAAAAAAAGGTACAAGAGGGTGCGAAGCCCCAGCCCCCCAGGTCCCCATCACCCCACCCACGTGTCTCCCAAGCCAAGGCTAAAAAAAGAACACACCAGGAAAGAAGCCCAAGCAGCTCTAGCTCGCCATCACCACCACCCGCATGTGTTGAAAAATATTGCAAGACCCAAAGGTACCGGCAAAGAAGACCAAGAAGCCCCAGCAGCCCGAGCTCTGCATCACCACCACCCGCACGTGGCCACAAATCTCATGGCAAGAGGGCAAGGCACCGCCCAAGAAGCCCAAGGTCGCCATCCCCACCCGCACGTGTCTCCAAATCCTCGTCCAAGAGGGCAAGGCACCGGCAAAGAAGCCAAAGCTCTGGCTCACCCCTGGACCGGCCTACTACCTCCAAGGGGCATGCTACTTCTAAGAGCCCACAGAGGCACAGGGCCCCACTTCTTCAACCACACCCTCTCCTCCTCTCCACCAGCACCGGTGGCAAGCCACTCACCATATGCCACATCTACACCTGCTACTTCCGTGGCCACCCAGCAACGAACACCCAGTCCCTTTCCTAGTCCTGTTCTATCTCCAACCAGCCAGCAGTCATTAATTTCACCCCAACACAGCCAGGCCAGAATGTCCCCCGACATTGTTTGCCTGCAAACAATGAGGAGCCAAAACCGCAAGCAACAGGGCACACATTGCGCAGAGGCCACTTGAGTGGCAGGTTTGGGGAGGCCCAAACTCTGGCATTGGCTAGTGGGCTCACCTTGCATTATGATGAGCTATATGGGCGCAGATCAAAAGCTACCAGCAAACAGCGCAAAGCCAAAATTTTGGAGGAGCTCACCAGACAGGTCAATGCAGCAGGGGGAGAGCTAAAAGATGTTGAGCAGATTCAAAGGAAAATATTGGACCTCAAGTATGCAGCACGGAAGAAAGAAAATAAACGGCGTCATTACAGGTACATATATACTTTGTGGATTTGTCTTCTTCTTGTATTGTCAACATTTTGATAAATGTGTCAAACTATCTTTTTCAGCTTACAAACTGGCGGAGGCTTCCCCACTAAACTGCAATTTACCCAGGCTGAGGAGATGGTGCTGGGCCTGCTACATCCCGTGGCCTTAGAGGGACACTCGGGCCGACAGGACACGGACATCCCGACAATTCTTGCAGGTTAGTAATGTTAGTGTGTATGCGAAATGTGAGCTACGTGTAAAATGAGGCTCCAAGGCATATATTAACACATGCCCCTAGGGTGTGCCTTGTAGTGGAGGTAACAATTTGACTAGGGTGTGCCGTGTGTGGCCTGATCATTTGCTAATTTGCTTGCCCATACATGAACTTTGCGAGTTTTTTTGAACAGTATTAATGTATTGAGATTAGCAAAGGACTGCCTGTTATGTGTTTCTAGTTAATCACATCCAGCACTTACATCTTTATCTTACAGCTGTGCTTTGGTCTGAAAGACTTGATCTGGGGTGATTGAAAGGTTTACCTAGCAACTCCAATGTTTGTTTTGAAAATAAACCAAAATAATTTTGACTTGACCTGTTGTTGATTAAGTTGATGTCTTAATGTATTTTTGGTATAAAGATTACTTAAAGTTTGCACAAACAAATTGTGCCCAAAAAAAGCCATGAGTCTAAAATCAGGTGTGAGTTTTTTAGTAATTACTTCATTACTATTTTGGACAGTAACAAACAAAAATACAAACACAAAGCCAAAATAAATTAAATAACAATCAATAAAGGGACAAAACAAACACAGGCACAACAAATTAAGAAAAATGTGTGGAAATCAAATTTGAACGAACAGCTTGCCCAGACGCAATAGCTGTGCCACGGTAGTGGTCCTCTGGGTAATCGCTGGGTGGAGAGGAGGGCAAATCCATATACCAGGGGACACGCTGCATGATAGCATAATTATGCAACACAGCACAAGCCATAATTATATCATTGACCTTCTTGGGGTCATACTGTAGTGCCCCCACGGTATGGTCCAAGCATCGAAAATGGGTTTTTAAGAGGCCAAACGCCCTCTCCACCACGGCCCTGGTCTTCCTGTGTGCCCGATTGTATGCATCCTGGGCCCCATTCTGGGGCCGAAGGACGGGCGTTAGCAGCCAGGGAAGCAGTGGATAGCCTGAATCACCTGAAAAAATTAAAAAAGAATAGCATCAATTACACATTACTCCCTAAATTGAATGCCAAAAATGGTCCTTCCCCATGACTAAGAGCCTATGTTACATTTGAGCAACACCCTGAGCATACAGATTGCGCAGGCCAAAATAAACCCTAACCCCATCTAATGGATGTTGGGACAATTTAAAAATCCAAGATGGCGGATGATGGCCAATCAGGCAGACTGCTAGCAGGTATTGGTTTAGGACTGTGCTGCTCAGCATTCTTGGATGTCTTAACTTTTCAGGACCCCGTATCTGCTTTGTCTGAAAACAGCTCTAACCCGGCCCCTGTACTTTATCCGCTCTCCTCTACTCAGTAAGTGTAATGCATCTAAGCAAAGATGGTGCAGCCCCTATCATAAAGTCAAAAACATAATTACAGCCGAGTGTGGGGATGCCTAATAATTAATTTACTATAAAGTAGAATTTGTCAATTTGGAAATGCCGGACAAATATTTGTCAAGGTTTTGTTGTTTGATAAATGTAATGGTTAAGGTCGTGTTTCACATGTAAACAAGGGGTACAAATAGGCATAGTTTCATACATGGGTCAAAAACGTAATTCATAGGCATACATTGAAAAGTAAATTACGTTCTTGGCGTCAACTTACCAAGGAGCCATCCACCGGAGAATTCTCCAGACTCAAACCGACAGTACAATCCAGATCTTCTAAGAATGTAGGCATCATGTGATGAGCCTGGGAACCCGACAAGGACACTAAGGAACCGCATGTCTGGGGCCACCACTGCTTGGACATTCAGTCACTCAGTGGCCCATTTTGCGGTTCCTGGGATAATAGAAAAACAAAATATCAGCAAGGCAAGGAAAACTAGTGAAACACTAACTAATAACACCCTAAGCAAAACCTGTGGGCCAATAAAAATAACACTAACAAAGTACATAAGTATTTTGTAACCAAAAAAAGGATATGTATGTTGGATCAAGTAAAGATTAAATTGGAATTGGCTATTCAAGGTCCACATTAAAATGTTTCCCTTTGGGCCACATGATAAAAATGTGAGAGCCTAAATACGGCCCATTGTTTCCAAGGGACTATTTACAAGGGGGGATTAACAGATATACCATGTGAACTATTTCACAGGGACTATTCACAAGGAGGGATTAACAGATATACCATGTGAACTATTTCACAGGGACTATTTACAAGGAGGTATTAACAGATATACCATGTGAACTATTTCACAGGGACTATTTACAAGGAGGGATTTTACAAGGAGGGATTGTGAAAAATGAAATAAAAAATTTAGGTAAACTATATTAAAAAATGTCAGATGTACTTGCCTGTAGATATACTCGTCGGCTGCCAGAGGCACCAGGGCAACGTGGGTGCAGTCAATGGCACCCATGACGTTGGGCATGTCAACGATGTTATAAAATGCCAGCTTAATCACGTTCCTGGCTACCATGTCCTCAGGAAAACAAATATATTTCCGAGTAATGGTAGCCATGCCTTCCAAAAACTTGGATAGCGCGTGGCTCAGCGTAGGCTGGGAGATCCCCACGGAGAGGGCACCCTGCCTCTGGAATGAGCCATTCGCCAAAAATTGCAGGCAGCCAAGCATCTTGGTCATACCTGAAATTGCTTGCCCCTTCCTTGTGGTGCGGGCTAACCATGGCCGCAGCTCACTATACAACTTATGGAGGGAAGCGCGATTAAGTCTGGTGAGCTCGAACAGCTCAACGTCATGCATGCCATCGATGTGCATGCGTCGCCGCCGGTGCAATCTGGTCTCAGCCCTCCGGACGATCTCAATGCCCATGAGCTGCAGATCCTCATGCTCCTCAAATACACTAGAGTCAGATCCCCGTAAGGGGATCGTAAAGGAAACGGGTTTATAGGGTGGTGGTCCATCGGCAATCAGCTCTCTGAAGCCCATACCAATAACGTAAGTTATCTGAACGAACGAAAAATATCAGATTTTGATGGGAAAATGATCCAAACTAACGCAAATGATCCGATTTGCTTTCGTTCATCGAAAGCGCATATACGCGTTTGCCCGAACGTTCGTACGAATGAAAAATGAACGAAAAAAAACAAACAATTACAAACACACACAAAAACTTTCACAGACAGCTACGGAAGTCCAGATGAATGTGCCTCTGAATCGAGCCTTATTTCCTGCAGTGCAGGGTAAAAGCTGAGCTGTAGCAGGGCTCCAAAGTTTTCCCTCCTCTTAATTTCATTACTTCAGGACCACACAAATAATCAGCCACTATTAGCTTGATGCAGAGCCTCCCCGTTCAGCTATCCCGTGCGTTTTCCCCTTGGTTTTGAGCTTTGATCGGGTCAGGAAAGGGTGCTACGTTGATTTTAGTGTGCATTTATGCGCTCAGGTGTGCGCTCAGCCGCCTTTCCGATTGTCGGCTCGCACGAGGCTGTTTCCCGGGAAAACGGACGCCTTGTTCATTGTTCCGTTTAATTCAGTGATGCAGAGCCTTGTTTTCCGATTGAAATCAGCCTAATGAAACGGGTCCGCCGAGCCTTCACTTACGGCAAGTCAGAGCAGCCGTATTTGCACTCGGGCAATAATATGCAGTCCTCTTTTGGAGCACATCAGCGGCGCCAGCTCCGCGGTCTTGTCCTGCTGAGTATGGCAGAAACCAGGCTGCACCTATTTGAGCTCACCCGCCTTACTGGGTATGTGTATGAAACTTGTATTGTTTGCCCACCCTGTCTGACTTTGTTTTTTCCCTTAACACACTATTTGGTAATTTTTTTGTTAGTATATTTTTAGCCTAATTTTTTAACTTTAAATTAAATGGGTTAAGTGATAGAACCCTATTGCGTCATGTTCTTGCCCTCTTATGTAAGTAGTATTCCCCAGACTTTTTTAATGAGTGTACAGGTTGGATGTGCATGTATGCTCATTACAAATGTCCTTTCCTCCAACCCTACCCCGCTCACCTATTTGTCCCTCTTTTCTATTGTTGCAATGCACACCTTTTTTTATTTTTATTTTGTTTTTGTTTTTTTTTTTGTTTTTGGGCAGGAGACTCTGGTTATCCTTTGCTCCCCTGGCTGCTGACCCCAATCCTGCACCCATCTTCACAGGCAGAGGAGCCCTACAATACTGCCCCCAGGAGGACTCGCTCTGTGGTGGAGCGAGCCTTTGGTCTCTTGAAGATGAGGTTCCGTTGTCTTGATCAGACTGGTGGGGCACTACAATATACACCTGCAAAGGTCATTAAACTAATCATGGCTTGTTCCGCTTTAAAGTGGACCAACACCCAGGATTTTGACTATCCTGGGTCTTGGTCCACTTCGGTGGGGCACCCCCGATCGGGGTGCCCCGCTGTGTGAAACCCCCCCGAACCCTCCGAACTCACCTCTCCCCGCGCCAACGGACAAGCCGCGGACAAGCGACTCCTCCGCCGCCGCCTCCCGCACGTCCCTCTTGACGTGCGCGTGCCCGCGCCGGCCATTCACAGACGTCTAGAGGGGCGCGAAACTAAGGTAAGGAGTTTGGGGTGTTTGGGGGGGTTTCATCGAGATCGGGATGTCCCGCGGGGAGGGAGGTGATCGGCCCGGGAATCTTATAGATTCCCGGGCCGATCACCGGTGGGTGTTGGTCCACTTTACGAGAGGGAGTCTGCCATTTCTGAGTAAAGTCTCATTAAAAAGGCTTTCACACAGTGGGGCATCCCGATCTGGGATTTCCAGGGGGAAGACCAGTGGCCGCTCTGGGTTTTGTTCTGCTTTATGTGAGGGAACCTGTATTACTTTAATAATAATGTAAAGGAGGTGGGTTATTCCATCCTAACCTGATTTGGTCATGATGTTTTAAAGCAGGCCACAACCCATGTAACCCAGCCCTTTGGAGTGTGAAGAAATCCAGGGCTGGGTTACAGGCATCATGTCTCTGGGGCATTCCAATTTGGGATGTCCTGCACGTCACTGCGGGGGAACGTCAGAGCTATACCAGGAGCTATGCCAGCTTTACACAGGAGCAGGACGACATCATCATGGATGTGAGTATGCGAGCGTGCGTTTATGTGCACGCACACATTCCTTATAATAAAAAAAAAAAACAAAGCGCAAGAATAGTCTGAAACAACTTAGTTTGTCACGTTAAATACAAGCCCACCTTAGTTTAACCCATGTACGCAGCTACAAACTAGGCTACATGCAGATAGAAAAACTAGGGCAATGTGAGGCAGCAAAAGGTTAATAAAGTGACTTTAGTTAGGCCAGGAAACTTGTTAATGTATTTTGTGGATTAATGGTGGGTCCTTGTATCTTTTTTTTACAGATGATGCTGCGGAATCGTTTTTTTAGAGTTTGGGCTTTTCATTAAATCACGCTGAAGGTCCGGTTTAAAAAGGGCCCCAATAAAACAACGCCCAACCAAACCATAAAAACAATGCTAAACTAAGGTTGTTTTTCATTCACAGATCAAAGAAAAACACAGCCACAAGACCCCGAGGCCTAATTTTTAACATGTTTAATTCAAATTTAAATTGTTTTTTACTTTTGTTTTATCAAAAAAATAATCTCAAAACCACAAAACCAAAAAATAAAGTTTGATTAAAAAAAACATAAACAGATTTTGTGAGTTGTCTTTCCTGCAAAGGTACAATCACACAACATCATCACACATTTACATGACACAAAAGTTTTAGATATGGGACAAAAAATCTGAAAAACTCACAACCAATTACGGTAAACATTAAAGGCAAGGAAGAAGGAACACCAAAGAGATTAAGGTATGCATTAATGGCAAGAAAGAAGGAACACCCAAAAATAAATTTGACAATATATATATGTATCAAATTGGCAGTTGGTGCCATATGCATATTCCAATGGAGGTTTAGGGATGTGAGCTTGTGTGTAGCCAGATTGGCAACTGAAGAGCCATGGAGATGTAAGTATACTTGGAAAAATCACCAAAATGGAAGGTCAAATACGACGGAAACCAAGCAGGTACGTTCAAAAACCAAGGAAAAAGCAGGGAAAAACGGGCCGCCCGTGTGAACGGGAACGGAAGCCCCGATCAAATTGAAGGCACCCGAGAGAGCAAAAAAAAACTTCCCGAGTAAAGACAAATTGACGGATCAGTTAGGGAGCCATTCCAACGGAGGCTCTGCATCACATTTGTGCCACGATTCAAACGGGAGCCCCGGACAATCGGAAGGTTTTAAGCTCAGACCGGGGGAGGCTCTGCATCAGGCCCCATGTCCCTTGGAGCTTTCTGTGTGAGTAAGCTTGGTAAGACAGTGGTCCCACAGCTGTCTCTGAGCTCAGTAGATGCTCAAGACTCATAAAGTTGTGCAATGACATGCCTTTCCCAGCTCAGCCATGCCCCAGAAATTGAAGCAAAGAAGGTGGGTTTGCTTAGAATACATACAGCATTTACATGTAATCAGACATTTTGAGATGTTTTCAAATGGCTTATTTTACACTGTCCCCAATGAGGATAAAAGGGGGAGAAAGATGTGTGGACAAGAGTTTTAATCATCTAACAAGCAGAGATGTGCCACTAAACATTTTCATTTCAGGTGTGGATCCATCTCAATGTAAAAAAGGTCTTCCCCTATATCATTCCATTATGTGGAGACATTTATAAAACGTGTAAAGTGAGATACAGTATTAGTAATTTGAAATTAAACAGATAAATTAGGCTTACCATATTATTGTTAAACCTGCAGAGCTGGGGCTACAGCCATTATGGACAAGTCCATATCACCAATAGATTATGTGGCAACCTAATAATCACACAATCCCTACAGGCTCCACTCATAAAGATAACATTACAAACTTGAGTAATGAAGCATGATCAAGAGGTTATCAACACAAATTAACACAATCCCTGACTATCAGTCTTATATACAGCTGCTTCTATTACCTTCCTAAAATCTAGGAAAGCTTTGAAATCGACCAAGGCTTGCTATTGCTGTTGGTTCGGGGTCAGGTTTTTACCATTTGACATCTTTCAAATCAAGTTTCTGATTAATATAAATTTTCATGGTGTTGATTTTGTATTACTACAAAACATCTGGTAACCTTCATATGGCAACAAATCTAGGTAGGGTGCAGGTCCACAAGGACACTAACCCACCTACTCCTGACCCCCAGATTTAGGAGATACTCATTTATTTTGGGTTTTGGAATTGTGGAGCTCTGTATGACACCATGGTCACTGCTGTGCTGATAGGAGGCTATTGGAGGAGGTGTGGCTGTGTACAGACGCTTCCTGTCCCCCACTGGGTAGAGGTATGCTAGGAAAAGTTGAGTACCTCTCTAATGCATGGCTTAAGTCCACTTTAAAATCTTTCTAATTATTATCATAGCTCATAATCTATATCTTCTGTATAGCACCATCTAGTGCTGATTTACCAATGTCACAGTTGTATCACTAATACGGACTGTGCTTCTGGTATATAATTCATATATTAGATCTGTTCTGTTTTAGGTCTATTCATATACATGTTATAGTGTTATAGCTAATTTACAATCACAGCATCTGCCACCTTGGGGCAAAACTGTTGCTAAAGATCTATTTCAAAGTGATGTTACTTATTAAGGGATGCCTTTTATGTCAAAAGAGATTAAAGTGGACTAATCACCAGGATTTGGACTATCATGGTGACTGATCCTTGCCCTGGGGGCATCCTGATGTAGCATGCCCCCTGTGGAAAACCCCCCAGATCACACCCACTTACCACTCACTTACCTTTCCACCGTACCCATGACGTATCTTAAGGCACTAATCCAATCAGCTCTTAAAGCTGCTGATTTGAAACTCTCGGCTCCTCTGTGGAGTGCGCGCCGGCGAACGCCCCGGCTATTTGAAGGGAAGCCGGGATCCCGGGGTCAGGCTAGTGGCCTGCCCTGAAATCTTTTAGATTCCAGGTCGGCTGTAGGAGGGGAGGGTGGCCAATGATAAAAATCTACTTAAATATGCTGGATGGCAGGACAAGGGGCTACTCCTACACCAGCCATCAAGAAATATCCAGCCAGGCTGGTTTCTTTCTTTTAATGTAGAGAAGGAAATCAGGGGGAGGGCAGGTTCTGTCTCCCCTGATACACTCAGAAACCCCTATTTTGGATTTTTTTCCAACAAGGAGAAGAAAAACACAAGCTGAATGGAAACCCTAGCCGTGGCATCACTTCTTCCCTTTAGCTGTGCGCGGGAATGCGCAGCCATTCAGTTGAGTTGGGTAGGGCCACGCCCAGTTGAGAAGGGAGGAAAGTGATGCCGGCGCCAAGCACTTATGCACCGTCGGCTTGGGGGAAAGGAGAGTTATTGGGGGGTTTGCCCCGGGGGAGAGAGTAAGCCTGCCTTGGAGTCTTATAGACACCAGGGTGGGTTTTGGTCCACTTTAAGATAAAACTGTAAAGATTTTCTGTGTACCACCCAAAATGGACTGGTTGATGATGCAGATTGGTATCGTGTTTCCCTAAAAATAATACAGGTCTTATATTAATTTTTGCTCCAAAAATAGGTGCTAGGCCTTTTATTCGTGATTGTCTTATAGCCAGCTGGCAGCTGTTCAGCAGCTCCAGCACAGTAAGTGTGTAGGGTGTGGTTGTTTAAATAAGGGAATAAAACACACCACACCAGATGAATAAGAACCAATTTAGAATTTAACGGTTGAATACATTGAAAACAATAGTTGGTGTATATAGCCACTGGTTTAAGGCAATAAATGACTGTAGAAGAATCTAGTATAATTTCTACTTGAAGAATATGGGGGGGGGGGGGGAGGATGAATATGTTAAACAAAGGATAAACTTGTGTCTAGGTCACTTTATCATATATGGCTATTTGGATAACTTTAATACACACTGTATGCTCTGTGTAATTCAAACAATCTATCAATACATTCACATTCTATTTTAAATGTAAGATTAACTCTATATAATAAACTTCAGATAGATGATGCTCTAAATTTGTAACTATGCTTTAAATAGTGAGGAGAACTGAGAAAAGTTCACTTATCCTTAGACCAAACGAACTTGGTGGAAAATGTCCTGTTATTTCTGACTAAAATGATGCTGTTTCTTTAAATATTTTGTGGATATTTCTTTCTTCAACGGTCACAGCCTCAAAACTCTCCTAAATAAAATTATAATTAAGGGCGTCCTCCAACCGCGCTGAGTCCCTTTCTTTGCGCTCCGCGGGAGGCTTCACACAGTGAATAACACACAAAAAATAAGTCTTTACACCCCTCACACAGTCCAGCAGTGAGGTAAATAAGGAGAGAGTTAGTTTCAACCAAAAACTTCACTGTGGCCCTATAATTTATGTGGGCTCAGAAACACATACAGACACAGAAGTGCTCCCTTTGACCCACCTCACGGACTCTGCTCCCTCAGAGCTGTGCTGTGCCTTTTATAACCTGCTGGAATTACCTCACAAGCTTCTCTCTCATGGCTGGCTCCGCCCACCCACACACACACAGAAGAGTTTTCCAGAACCCTCCTAGCAGAGGTTTGTTATATGCCTGTTACACATTTCCCCCTTTTTTTTTTTATTAGCAGTCCTCTGCCTATAATTGATAATTTTCCAAGTATTGTGGAAGCTGCCCTCTAGTATCTCTTTTTGGATATCTAGCTTCTATTTCAGAATCCCTCGCTTCCCCCCTTTCGTCCTCAGTCTGTTGGGGAAAATGTCCTTGGGGGTCTCCTATGAGGGATGAGGGCTCCACTCCCAATTCTATTTCTGCTACCTGTTCCTCTGTTAAATTTAGTTCTGTTTCCATGGGTCTCTCTTTTTCCTTGTTTGACCCTGCAGGAAGTTGGGGTTGGGTGACCCACCAGTCATCCTCCTCTGGCCAATTGTTTTTGTTGGTGGGACTATCCTCAGACGTCTTTACCAGCTCTTCTTCTGAAGTCATTATAAATCCACATGGTCTAAGCAAGTTCCGGTGTAACCGCCGTTCTGATCCCTTCCCATCCTCTCGTTTCACGTCATACACAGGCAAATTAGGAAAAGGCTGCTTTATTACAACATAAGGATCAGTTTCCCATTTTGCAACTAGTTTATTTTTTCTTCGTGCAAAGGTCCGACGGACTAACACTCTGTCTCCAGTTTGCAGTAATGGGCACTTCTGGGTAGGATTTTCCTCGGTTTGTAACCGTTGATGGACCATTTCTTTACTTCGTAATAAGCGCCGCCTATGTTCCTTCACCCATTGATCAGTAGCTCTAGGTTCAACCACTTCTTGGGTCCCCAACACGAAGTCCAGGGGTAATCTTCCTGGTCGCCCAAACATTAAGTAGTACGGTGTAAATCCTGTGGATGAGTGTAACATATGGTTATAAATCCAAACCACATCATCGATATGTTCAGGCCATTGTTCAAGCTTTTCACTTCCCAGGGTTCTGATTAATTCCAACAGGGTTCGATTAAATCTTTCACAAACCCCATTTCCCTGAGGATGGTAGGGACTACTATGTACTTTACGAATTCCATGAAGCTGGCACAGTTCCTTAATTATTTGTGCTTCAAAATTAGCGCCTTGATCAGAAAGTAGTCTACGTGGGCAGCCATAAGGTCTGAATACATTTTTCCATAGTAGACAAGCCGTGGTATGGGCTGTTTGATCATGAGTGGGTATCACGATCGCAAATTTTGTAAAATGGTCTACACAGACCATAGCAAATTGATGTCCAGAAGAGGATTCGGCAATCTTGATAAAGTCCACGGTCAACAGGTCAAAAGGCTCATTAGCCACTATAGTCATAGGTTGGGTGTGTTGTTCTTGGCCTTTATGGATATTGCATTCTTTACAACTTTTACATGCTTGCTCTAGGTGCTCCTTCATCCGTGGGAAATAAAAGTACCTTCTTCCCAGAGCCTCCAATTTATCGCCTTGGAAGTGACCACCCATTTGGTGTAGAATTGAACTAATACCTTCCACCATTTCAATTGGCACTACAAACTGCCAAACACATCGCTCTTCTCCATTTTCCCATGCACGGCGATACAGAACTCCATCCTTGATGAACAATTTGTCCCATTGTCGACAAATGGCTCTTCCTCTATCAGTCAACCGTTTTCTCTCCCGGTAAGAGGGTTTATCACCAATTTGAAGGTGAGTCAAAATTTTCAACAAATCTGAGTCTTCAGACTGCCATTTCTGCCATTCCCCTTTGTCGCATATTTCTGCAGTTGTAGCATTTATCTGAACCTCCTCAATCTCTTTTTCTCTGATTTTCAATGGGCGAACTCGTAAGGGAGGAATTTCCACTTCTTCTAACATCTGATTGGAATCAGTGTCCAGTTTCCCCAAGGGGAAGCGAGATAGGGCGTCAGCATTGGTATGATTATGTCCTGGCCTATAGTGAATATGATAATCAAATGAGGCCAATCGAGCTACCCACCTCTGTTCAAGGGCTCCCAGCTTAGCAGTATTGAGGTATAGTAAAGGGTTGTTATCAGTAATGATATCCACTCGACCCCCGGTTAGATATTCACGAAATTTTTCAGTTACCGCCCATACAATTGCTAGGAGTTCGAGACGAAATGAACTGTAGTTACTAGGATTCCTTTCAGTCGGTCTGAGAGAGCGACTGGCATACGCAATGACTCTCTCTCTTCCTTCTTGCTTCTGTGCCAGAATTGCACCTAATCCCTGTAGACTGCCATCAGTTTGTAATATAAATGGCTTACTGTAATCAGCGTACCCCAAGACTGGAGCCTCTAAAAGTTTTTGCTTTAGTTCATTGAAACTTTTTTCCTGTTCCTCTTTCCATACAGATTGGATGTTTCCGGCCACACATTTGTTTTTACCTTGCGGTTTACCTCTAAGTAGTCGATGGAGAGGTTCTGCACTTTGAGCAAATCCTTTGATATACCGCCTGTAGTAGCCAACTAGTCCCAGGAAACCTCTTACTTCCTTCACAGTATTTGGCCGAGGCCAATTTTTCACAGCCTCCATTTTTTCTGGGTCGGGTGCTATTCCCGATTCTGCAACTATATGCCCGAGATATTTGATTTGTTGTTGAGCGAATTTGCATTTGCTGGGTTGCAGTTTGAGTCCAAATGCAATAATTCTTTGTAATACTTGTTCAATATGTTCTAAATGTTCCTGGAAATTTCTAGAAAAAATGATCACATCTCCCAAATCTCCCAGACATCGTTCCATGAGTCTTTGGAAAGTACTGGGGGCATTTGACAGTCCGAATGGCATCCGGTTAAACTCATTCAGTCCCATGGGTGTAATGAACGCTGTCTTTGGTTTATCTTGCTCTCTAATAGGCACTTGCCAATATCCGCAGGCTAAATCCAGGGTAGTATATAAGGTAGCTTTTCTTAATGCCGCCAATGATTCCTCTACTCGTGGCAAGGGATACGCATCTTTTAATGTCAAAGCGTTTAATTTTCTATAATCTACACAGAACCGGAGTTGTCCATTTTTCTTTCGGACCAGTACGATGGGAGAAGCCCAAGGACTCTGACTTGGTCTCACCACTCCTCCTTCTATCATTTTATCCAATATGTCCTTTACTTCTTGATAAAGTGCTGGGGGAATATTTCTATAGCGTTCACGACTTGGTTTGTCCTCAGTTGTGACTATATGATGTTCAATAGCTGAAGTATGTCCCACATCATCTTCTGTTAGGGCAAAAGCTGTTATATTGCGTCGCAGCACTTCTCGAAGTTCTTCTAATTGCTCAGGAGTCAAACATGAATCACCCAACCCCAGCTGTGTCCATAACTCCTCAAGCTGTGCGGTAATGGAGATTTCAGCATGTTTTTTCTGATGCGGTTTCTCTAGGACAGAATTAACAGTGGACTCTATTGCATGTACTTCAGCTATCAAGAAATGGCGGGGCAATGTTATAGGTATCTGTCCTAGATTGATGAGTCTGACAGAAACCACCCCTTGTGTGACATGGGAGAGAGTACGTCCTACCAACCATTCCCCATTCACTCCAAATTCTCTGATTGGTTCCACTAGCAAAGGGATACCTTGGACTCTACAATGACCCCCCACCCTCAAGGGTATGATTACCTCTTTTCTAGGGGGGAGGACTATTTTTTTCTTAGATGGTGTGCGTATGACTCCCACCCTCCCTCTGTTTTTACGCAAGGTGCAATGTATGCTACATACTCTTTTCAACTTGAGCAACCATTTTTGATCATTTCGTTTTTCAGAGATTTGGGACCAATATGCTGGTCCAAATTCATTAAACATTAGACCATCCAGTTCCCACAGAACATTCATTCCCAATATTACTGGAGTAGATGGCAATGCAGTGTTTTGTGTGACGATCAACCCTTTTTGACCAATAATTTTATCAAAAAGTTCAATGTCCACCCAAGTCACCCCCAGTATGGGTAAAGGTTGGTCATTAGCAGCCTTTAGCTTAATGTCAATCTCATCTAATTTATCCAGGTTGGCAGCGATCTGAAGATAGGTTTCGTTATTAATTAATGACACCTCCGAACCAGTATCAATTAAACAACGTATCATCTGTCCATTGATTTTTGCTTTTATCACTGGGCAATTGCCCACTACCGCTGGAAATAACTCAGAGGTCTTAGTATCATTGCCTCCTACAGCTTGCCCCTCAGCTGTAGGATGCTCTAGTTTAAAGGTCGAGGGTGAAGAATACCAGACCCAGATGACCCGGAAACAGAACCTCCTGAACATTGTCTTGCTAGATGTCCAGGTTGACCACACCTCCAACATCGACGTTGGTCAGGTCCATGAGAGTCATATTCTGCTCTTCGATATCCCCGTCCTCCCGCCCCTTTACTCATAACGGCCTCTTTTAATGGGGCTAATTCTTTTTTTAAAACAGTAGTTAGGCTTTCCCCTAAACTCTTTATAGCATCTGTCAAAACTTTTGTTTCTTCCCTTTTTGCTTCCCTGTAGTCCTCCCCCTTTTCTTTGGTTTGTATTGGTTGAGTCCAATAGAGATTCATATTTCCCTCATCTCGATTTCGATCTAATGCTTCCACTAATATGCGATCAAATTCTACATCCTCATCAGCCCTGACCATATCTCTTAAGGACCTTTTCAGAGCAGGGTTTCTTATTCCATTAATAAATTGATCCCTTATTATTTGGTCAATTGCAGGGGTCTGATCATCCTCACTCCCCTCACTTTTGGAAATTTTTTTCCAAAGTTTTTGTAATGTCACAGCAAATTTCTGAATTGACTCTCCATCCAACTGTTTGCGACCATAAAAACGAGTTTTGCATTCTGCTGTCTCAGTTGTCTCCCCATACAGTAACTCTAGCCTTTTTATAATGATATCCAGACTAGTTCTCTGAGATTGAGGCAACACCAGAATAGCCTCGCGAGCGTCTCCCTCCAGTGATTGTAATGCCAGGTCAACTTGGTGTGCAGGTTGGACTTGATATAATCTGGCAGTAGTGCATAGACTTTCTGCCCAATCTCCTATTGCCAAATTATATCCATATCCATCAAATTTAGGTACATTGGCTCCCGCTGTTCCCATAGGCACAATAATGGGAAGGGGAGACCCAACCCCACTAGTTTGGCTAAACATTGTTTCACTAGATTCACCGGCATCTACCGAGGACTTCATGGCACGGAGTTTTGTATCCTGCCGACTACAGCCAAAAATATGTAGGGTGTGGTTGTTTAAATAAGGGAATAAAACACACCACACCAGATGAATAAGAACCAATTTAGAATTTAACGGTTGAATACATTGAAAACAATAGTTGGTGTATATAGCCACTGGTTTAAGGCAATAAATGACTGTAGAAGAATCTAGTATAATTTCTACTTGAAGAATATGGGGGGGGGGGGGGAGGATGAATATGTTAAACAAAGGATAAACTTGTGTCTAGGTCACTTTATCATATATGGCTATTTGGATAACTTTAATACACACTGTATGCTCTGTGTAATTCAAACAATCTATCAATACATTCACAATCTATTTTAAATGTAAGATTAACTCTATATAATAAACTTCAGATAGATGATGCTCTAAATTTGTAACTATGCTTTAAATAGTGAGGAGAACTGAGAAAAGTTCACTTATCCTTAGACCAAACAAACTTGGTGGAAAATGTCCTGTTATTTCTGACTAAAATGATGCTGTTTCTTTAAATATTTTCTGGATATTTCTTTCTTCAACGGTCACAGCCTCAAAACTCTCCTAAATAAAATTATAATTAAGGGCGTCCTCCAACCGCGCTGAGTCCCTTTCTTTGCGCTCCGCGGGAGGCTTCACACAGTGAATAACACACAAAAAAATAAGTCTTTACACCCCTCACACAGTCCAGCAGTGAGGTAAATAAGGAGAGAGTTAGTTTCAACCAAAAACTTCACTGTGGCCCTATAATTTATGTGGGCTCAGAAACACATACAGACACAGAAGTGCTCCCTTTGACCCACCTCACGGACTCTGCTCCCTCAGAGCTGTGCTGTGCCTTTTATAACCTGCTGGAATTACCTCACAAGCTTCTCTCTCATGGCTGGCTCCGCCCACCCACACACACACAGAAGAGTTTTCCAGAACCCTCCTAGCAGAGGTTTGTTATATGTCTGTTACAAGTGCACAGAGCCGGCTGTCATGTATGGTCATGACAGTTGGCAATCTCCACTGCTTGGAAGCCTGTTCTCTGACTTAAATTGGTGCAGCTTATGTAACAACTTTTTAAATACTTCTATCGCAGCCATGGCATTCGATCACCGTCCATTATTTAGGCAGGTCATTGTTCGGACTGGCATGGACTGGGTCTTGAAACAGCCTTCATCACTTCAAGTCCGCTGCTCTGGCCATTGTCCTGTCTTCTGTGGTTGCTGTGTGTCTACTGGAGTGGTATGGTTCTTCCCTGGTTCCTAGAGCCACATTGTTTGACCTCACCTGCCATTAATCATTCTGTTGAGGTTCCTATAAATGCATGTGCTTGGCCCCACTTCTGTTGTTGGATCATTGAATTGCCTCTTCGTAGCTTAGCCATGCTTTCCAACCTCTCTGCTTACATCTGTGTCCTTGTGGGCCTTCCTTAGTTTATTGCTCATCTGTACTGGGGCTCACAGCCCTTCATAGTTTCTGTCTTTGTCTGTACTGGTGCTCACAGCCCTTCATAGTTCCTGTCTCTGTCTCTACTGGGGCTCATACCCCCTCATAGTTTCTGTCTTCGTCTGTACTGGGGCTCACAGCCCTTCATAGTTTCTGTCTTTGTCTTTGCTGTTTGTGTTGGATCTTGTGGTTCCCCAACAGTTTTTGTTGTTGTCTGTATTGGTGCCTGCAGCCCTCCCAGTGTCCAGCCATGTGTGTCTTGGGCCTATGGCCATTTCTTGTAACTTGGTCTGCACTGGGAACCAGCTCCTCCATAGCCTGCACTGGGAACCAGCTCCGCCATAGCCTGCAGTGGGGCCCAGCTCAGCCATAGCCTGCAGTGGGGCCCAGCTCAGCCATAGCCTGCATTGGGGCCCAGCTCAGCCATAGCCTGCAGTGGGGCCCAGCTCAGCCATAGCCTGCAGTGGGGCCCAGCTCAGCCATAGCCTTCAGTGGGGCCCAGCTTAGCCATAGCCTGCAGTGGGGCCCAGCTCAGCCATAGCCTGCAGTGGGGCCCAGCTCAGCCATAGCCTGCAGTGGGGCCCAGCTCAGCTATAGCCTGCAGTGGGGCCCAGCTCAGCCATAGCCTGCAGTGGGGCCCAGCTTAGCCATAGCCTGCAGTGGGGTCCAGCTCATTTGTCTGCGTCTACCCTGTGTTTCCCCTTCCCAAGTCTGCGACCAAGGGACTACCCAGGGCCTGTGCAACTTCACTTTTACGAGCTCTTCTAAAGAACTGGGTGGATTATGGGCTCTCAGAGTACCTGACCACCCACGCCCAGGATGGTCAGCAGCTTGCCTCTTTGGTGAGCAGACGGGTTGTCTGTCCATCTGTTTCCAGTCAGCTACCCAGCTTCTTTTGTCCCCAGACAGTAAACCAGGAATTTCCCACACACAGCTTGAATGCCCGGCAAAATTATTCGCCTTTGCATGACAGGCATTCTCATTACTATGCACCATCCCAACCAGATAACCTGACTGGTCGCTGTGTTTACAGGAAAGTGTATGGATACGTTCACACCTGTCCGGCATGTGTTTATGCAGCAGTGTTTGTGGCAGGGCTGTGGCATCGGTAAGCCAAAGCCTAATTTACACAAAACCTTGGTATCAGAATGTGCCTAGCAATACAATAACAAAATATGGCTCCATCTGGTCCAAGAAAGAGAAAGTAAAATATCTGGGCTCCATAATGAAATCTATTCTGCTTTGAATGTTGTCCTAATGCTTACTATGAACCATCAAAACCATGTCTATGAAAATAGCAGTATAAGAAAGGCCCAGTAGATGGCAGCATTACACAGTGCAACTGTACAGTTAGACCACTCATTGAACACTGCAGTGCTCTTGGCGTGCCCATCTCCTGATCAAGCCAATGTTTTTCAGAACCTCCTATCAGTAGCTCAATGGCAGACATTTTTGGCAACTACAGCCTACGTCATTTTTTCTGAAAAACACTGGAAATGCAAAATTATTTTTGAATTCTCATAAACACAACATATTAGGATATTTTTAGAGCCACTGTATTCTGTTGTTTACCCATTTGAAAACTCTCCTGCGCTAACTAGATCGATTTTTATAGAAATTTGGCAGCGCTATTGTTAAGTTAGTATAGACTAATTTTTCTCAACACAAATGTGCAAACTTTGCTGTGAAATTTTATATAAAAAAAACTTTACTATAATAAACTTTTTTTATTTTTTTTTTTTTTCTTTGATGGGGGCACCATTTTCACCCTCACTCGCTAACCTCTACATGGGTTGGTGGGAGGAGCACCACATCTTTGGAGATGGAAACCCATTCCGTGACATGGTTTTCTTTTATAGGCAGTAAAAAGACAACACCCTCTGGATGCAAGGGTGACATCTCCCTGGTTGGAAATTTCAGGGAGTATCTGAATGATAATAGCTGTAATTTAAGGTTTACTGTGGCATACAACCAGCATATAATAGAATTCCTGGAGATGAGGCTGAGAGTGGATTCAGTAAGGGGATAAATTGAGACTGAAACATATTGGAAAGAAGTAGCGGGCAATACTTTGTTGCATGCCGCCACTTGCCATCCTGCCCATACAATTAGAGCTATCCCATATGGGCAATTTATTCACGCAAGGTGGGATTGCTCAACAAATTTGTCCTTTCAAAAGGAGTGTAAGGCAATACAGACGACTGCTAGATTGGGCTCTCCAGCAGGATTACTGAATCAAGCCTGGAAAAAAGCAGAAATGGTGAGCAGGCCAAATACCTTGAAAGACGGGTTAGAGAGAAAAGGAAGGATCAGGGCCTTACAATCGTGACAGCATACTCATGCAGTTCAACCAGATTAGGCAAGTTATTATGTCTAACTTCCCGATGTTAAGAGACGATAAAGAATCGATTGTGCTGGAAGAGGCCAAGGTGGTGTCAAGGAGGGCACCTACTTTGGCAATTGCCCTTTCCCCATCCATGTTGATGCCCATTGAATTGAGGACACCAACCTGGTAGGGGATTAGTGGCCTTTTGTCCCTTTATCAAAAAGGGTGATCAAATTGTAGTGTGTATCATGGGGAAATCCCATAAAATGTATTTCTATGCCAATTGCAAAACTTGGTCTCTGGTATATTGGGTGCATGGCCAAGAGTTTGAAACAGAGAATAATAGAGCTCATGGGAGTCTCAAGGAAGTAATCCACACTCGAATGTTGCTCAACATGTTTTTTCAATCCACCAGGGAAAGACAGATTAATTGAGGTGATTCAATGTGTGAGTTTAGGGCCTAGAGGGGGTGGCCCCTGAAGGAAGTTGGAAAAAATACAATCTGTGATTATTCACCTGTAGAATTGGTATTATGAGTATACAGTACGTCCTGCTCCAAATCTAATACTTACAGTTGGGATATACTCCGCCAGATGGCTCTGGACTGCAGAGACATGGAAAATAGGCTCCTCCTGGCCCCTCAAATACCCAGGAACCTCCCACAAATCCCCAGCATTGAAAAGCAGTTAAGGAGAAGCCGGGAGAATTAAACAATCCAAACTATCAACTACAACATATTCCACACTGGCGAGTCTGCCAGCACAGACCCAAGCGGGTGTTTCACAAATGAGGCCGCACAAGCCAAAAACTTTTTTTAAAAGTCTATAAGGCAGCTAAAAAAGGACTGCAGAAACGCTTTAAACGACGTGGATACCCTAGTGGTGCGATCAAGAAAGCGGTGATGAGAGCTGATACAACACCGAGGGAATCCTTGCTACAGTATAAGAAACGTGAATTCAGAGATGAGGTGAGATTTATTTCTAGATTCAACAATGATTGGCCCTCTGTTCGGTCCATTCTCGAGAAACATTGGCCCATACTTCAGACGGACCCTTGTCTTACTAGGTGGACCAGGGGGGGCCCACTTATGACTCCAAAACGTGCTCCCAACTTAAGAGACCGTCTGTGCAGGAGCCATTATACACGCCCGAGGACATGGCTTATGCCTAAAACAAATAGGGGCTCCAGCAGACCATGTGGCCAATGCAATGTGTGTCGCTATGTGACCACATGTGAGTCCTTCACGGGACTAAACTCTAAAAAACAATACACGATTAAACAACACATAAATTGTCGTACAGAAGGCATAATTTATATACTACAATGTTCCTGCCCTCTCCAGTATGTGGGTGAAACCAAAAAATGCAGCAAAGGTGCGTATACAGGGACATTTGTCAAATATAAAATTATCCAAAAGGGACAAAGAGGCGGGGAAAACACTCACCCCTGTGGCTGCACACTTTCTGACTAAACACAGTGGCAAGTGCGACGGTTTGAGAGTCATCTTTATTGAGAAGGTCACACTGGGTGGTAGGGGTGGAAACTTAAAAAGAAAACTTGAACAGAGGGAACTGGAGTGGATTTTTAATTTAAACACACGGGCACCGTATGGTATCAATGAAGATTTTTCATTTTCCCCTTTTTTGGGACGGGATGGTTGATTTTCTCTATCACTTGGAGTACTTTGGTTTTGGTGTTGGGTTACAGGGTTTACTTTGGTGGTTTTGGGTGTTGGTGGTGGTAACACAATTGTTTGTATTCATATGTTTTAGAACACTAGTAACATGTTTTATTAATATTGTAGAGCACATTATCCTCCAGACATTCCCCTTTTTCCAAGAAATAAAGATCCTTGGAGTCTTGTTCATATCAATGGAGCTTTTAAGGGCTTGGACACAGAGGAGAAGATATTGTTTGAAGATAAACCCCTTCGATACCACACGAACCAGGCATTAACCAAGCTGCATTTAATGGACTATGTGGAAATCCAAGCAATTGACAGGACAGGGATAGCACCTTGATTTTCCATCTATATTTGGATGCTCCTTCACTCACATCATCTTGAGATCACACTGTGGAATTTCCTTATGAAAAATTAGTGATACACCACTGACCTGGGATGGTTTGAGGAACTAGATGGATATTGGCAGCACCATCGGTGTTTCAGCAAGATTGGAACTTTTTCATCCCGGGGTTTCCAGTGAGATTACACTATGGAGAATATCCATAGAGCATTTTGGAACATTGATCAATACAGCTCATTTTATAGAGATCTCTTTAATGAGTGTCTTTTGCATCAGAATACCATTATACTTACCCTCTGTACATGGCTGTTTCTTTAAATATGTATGAGAATAGGAGTATTATTTTTGTAAGGATATGGAACCTCCCCAGATGCTAATATTGACTGTACTGGCCCATTCCTATATACTCCATCCTGATTATTGTGTATGTACATTTATATATATCTTTATGGAGTGTGTCCACACGTTCCCTCTCTCGTACGGCCCTCCGGATGGAGGTGTCAGATCACCTATTACTGGCCATGCCGCACTTCCGGTATGCGAGTGCGAGCACACCTGCGGCTCATACAGGCTTTACAATGGCTGTGTCCTATTTAAGAGGGAAAAGCACACACACAACAATACAGCATCCTGAGGAAGTGGGCGGAGCCACGCAACGCGTAGGTGCTTAGGAACCCCCCGGTGGCACTTGGGACTCAATCTTATTATGGTGATATTATTTGCTAATATTTAACTATGCCTGCTTTAATACCTCTTTATATTAATACAGATAGTTGTCTGGGAACCCAATAGACTTGTTTATACTGGTTTAGCTTTGCACTAGTCACTTTATACACTAGAGAGCACACAGCTCTGTTTATCATTACTTTGCTGCTATTTTTCAGTATGTTTTGCACGTAGCTTGCTAGCAGATTGCACTTTATTAATAGGGCACTTATATGTGTGGAGATTTGTTTTGTTTTTTGTCACTGTCTATAACAATATCAACTGTCTATATGGCTGTATATATATATTTATTATATTAATTATTTAGTATTTATTATTGGTTCCAGACAGCTCTATGAATCTTTAATAGGCAGGCAGTCCTTTATACAATTGTTTAGAGTCAGTTACAGGATTTGCCACCGGAGGGCACTGTTTCTTTATGTTTTTTAACAGAGTCTTGTCTTTATATGTATGTATGTGGAGTTTTGGTACTTTATAACATTAAATAGATTAACTATTTTTTAAAAAAAAGTTTTTGGCTTGTGCGGCCTCATTTGTGAAACACCCGCTTGGGTCTGTGCTGGCAGACTCGCCAGTGTGGAATATGTACTAAGTGATACGTTGTATCTGGGTGTTTTGGGGCCTGCACCCTTATATGCTAGAAATTGATTGATTGGCTGTGCATTACATTAATTTGTGGTTCTATCAACTATAACAATGATAACAATCAACATACAGGGGATCCAAGAAAATGCAAACCAAGGGTGGGTTGGAGCAGGATGTACTGTATACTCATAATACCAATTCTACAGGTGAGTAATCACAGAATTGTATTATTCTTAGTATACAGTACGTCCTGCTCCAAATCTAATACTTACACTTGGGACATCCAATAGCAGTGTCCATAAAGTAGGGTGGGATCCCCCCCAAAAAAAGCAACAGGCAGTTTAACCCTTTCAGTGCCAAGCACGTAGATACTACGTGCTTGCTTCCACTCCACTTAAGTGCCAAGCACGTAGTATCTACCGGCTTCAGCGTTCTCAGCTGTCAGATGCCGGTGATCGGCAACGGGGAAGGAGGTGGCAGGAGATCCTCTGATCTCCTGCCTCCCCCTTCTCTGATGCCGATCACCGGCATCTGTCAGCAGAGCGGCGCGGGACAAAGGAGCTTACAATCGGAGGTAAGTACAGTAAAAAAAATTTTTTTTTTTTTTTAATAAAATACTTTTGTGTGGCGTTTTTTTTCATTTAACCCTTTGTGAACTGGTAAGGGGTCCATGAGACCCCTTATACCAGTTCACAAGGCTCTGGGTATGGCAAGTCACCTGCAGCTAGTGGGTGGCTTGCCATTAACCCCCAGCCCCCCATTACCTGCCTCCCCAACGGCCAGGGGGGGGCAGAAGGGCCCGGGCCACTTAGTGGCTATGTGGGCTAGTAGCCTGCAGGGCCAGGGGCCACCAACGCTGGCCCCTGCGCCCTGTTCTACAAGCCCCCATAGCTGGCCCGGGTCGGTAATGCTGGGTAGGGGGGACCCTACGTCATTTTTTTTGGGGATTTTTAAGGGTTTTTAACCCTTAAAATTCCAAAAAAAAATGGGGTCTCCCCCCCCTAGGAGGGGGAACCCTATGTCATTTTTTTTTTTAATTAACCCTTTTGTTTTCTGTCATCCAGCAGCTATAAAAGGCTGAAAGAGTGCTCCACTATGGATGGGAGGTAAGTATTAAAAAAAAAAAAATAATAAAATATTTTTTCTCTTTGTGTGTCTGTGTTTTATTTTTACATTTAACCCCTTGTGAACTGGTAAGGGGTCCATGACCCCTATACCAGTTCACAAGGCTGGGGGAGGTGGCAAGTCACCTGCGCTAGCCGGTGACTTGCCATTAACCCCCGGCACCCCCATTACCTGCCTCCCCAAAGCCCAGGGGGGGGGCAGAAGAGCCCGGGCCCACTGGCTATGCGGGCTTGTAGCCTGCAGGGCCAGGGGCCACAAAAGCTGGCCCCTGCGCCCCGTTCCTCCAAGCCCTGCATAGCTGGTCCCGGGCTGGTTACTTTGGGTAAGGGGGGGCCCATGTCATTTTTTTTTATTTTTAAGGATTTTTAACCCTTAAAAATCCCCCCAAAAAATGGGCCCCCCCTCCCGGGAGGGGGGACCCTATGTCATTTTTTTTTCTCGATTTAACCCTTTGTAGTGTGGATGGTAGTTGTATTTTATTTGTAAATGTTAAAAATTACTTGTTTCAGTTAGGGGGGTCTCCTGGGCAGGAACAGGGGGCTACCGATAAATATGTGGTACCGTTCTAATCGGTAGAAATGGGGCTTTCACATGCAATATGGTTTTCTTTAATAAAATAAATTTTTTATGTAAAATAAAGGAGTCAATTTTCTAAAAAAAAATTTTATTTATTTTTTTTTTTTACTTCATAATAAATAAAATTAATAATAAATAAAATTTACAAACAAGACATTTCATGTTAAAGCCTAAACTCTGCTGCAAAAAATATATATATAATTTTCCTGAAAATTCCAGCAAAAATGACACAAAACATGGCGCAAAACATGGCGCAAAATGGGGAAAAATGACCTGTCAACAGAGGGTGACAAAATCTCAAGTAAGCTGGCAATTAAAAGGGTTAATAGTACCTCTGCATGTTGGGTATTGTTCTGTTCGGGGGACCTTGCGCTTTCAGACTTAGCTTGTTTTTTCTTGTTTGCATATTTATATTTTAGTAAAAGGTGTTTTTTATTCTGCTTTTTTATACATTTTTTAGGGAAACTCTGCGCAACCAAAGAGTTCTTTGAGGGATTAATTCCAGAAAGATGAGCCCACTACAACAAGCTGGATACGCTTAGAAAGCTTAACATGTGTACTTTCAGGGAATATATGGTTTATGGGGGATATTCCAAATGTAAAGGGTTGTTTTGGTTGAAAAATCGCAAGGTGCGCACTTTGTCTGCAGAGCTGAAATTTTCAAGAAAAATTACCGTTACGCACATGCTTTACTTTGGGGTGTTTGGCAACTCTTTCCTTGACAGAACCTATGCATGTTGGGTATCGTTCTGTTCGGGGGATGTTGCTTTTTCAGATCATACTTGTTTTTTCTTGTTTGTATATAGTTTTTTTAGGAAAATGTGGCTTTGATTCTGCTTTTTTATCCTTTTTTTAGGGAAACTCTTTGCAACCAAAGAATACATTGAGGGATTACTTCTAGAAAACTGTGGCCACATCAACAAGCCTGGTACAAACAGAAAGCCTGAGGTGTGTACTTCCAGAGAATATATAGTTTGTTGGGGGTATTTCAAATGTAAAGGGTTGTTTTTCTGGAAAAACTGCAAGGTGCGCATAGCGCATATCACAGTTGTATTTTTTCAGAAAATCCCCTAAAGCTCTGTTTCAGTTTGGGGGAGTCTCCTGGGCAGGAAAAGGTGTCTACCTATTGTAGGGATCTTCCCGGGGGATGGTGTGTTTGGACACAGTTCACGACAGACTTAGGTGTTATAAAAGCAGGTCTTGGCGTTTATTCATGGCATAAACAGTCCAGTAAACAAAACATACAGCAGCAGCGTGCTTCTTTAGTGTACAAAACAAAATAAAGACCTAGCCCGTCTGGGCGCTTACTAGCAGATTCTTCTCACCTAGCTGACACTTTCAAAATACAGCGTTCGCCTGGACATCGCAGGGTGAGTTTTTAGCTCCAGCAGTGGCTGCGTTCGCAGCTTCCTTCACAGACACACACAGGCTGTTCATTTCAGGCTGAGAGCAATAGCCTGCAGCTCTGCAGAGCTTTTACCTCCCAGGCTAATTGGGATCAGAGCTCACCTGATTCAAAACCCAAACAGGATCGGAGGGGTGTGGAATGACAGGTCCCTCTACCAAACCTACCTGCCATTCCATATAAATCCAGGCCCGGCAAAATTGAACAACACCTCAGCAGCATACCACTGCTGGGAAACAAATCAATCCTGGACTTACCATCTCACCCAGCGTAGTAACCTAGGTGAAATGTACACCCCCTCGACCACTTCTCCAGTGACATGTCTACATATCCCCCCCCTCTTTTTCAGACCGGAGGGCTGAGCATTTTGTCCCCACAGACAATGTACCCTCGACAATGCGTCAGCATTTGCTTGTAATTTCCCTGGCCTGTGTTCCACAGTAAAATTAAAGTTTTGTAGGGACAGAAACCATCTAGTCACTCTTGCGTTTCTCTCCTTGTTTAACTTCATCCATGTTAGGGGGGCATGGTCTGTCACTAACTTGAATTTCCTGCCTAGTAAGTAATATTTTAGGGATTCGAGGGCCCACTTCACTGCCAAACACTCTCGCTCCACAATGGCATAATTTTTTTCGGCCGGGGTTAGCTTTCTACTCAAGTACATCACCGGATGCTCCTCACCATTTACTACTTGTGAGAGTACTGCACCTAAGCCTGTGTTAGAAGCATCTGTCTGGACCAGAAATTCTCGCCTGAAATCGGGGGTAACTAACACAGGTTGTTGGCACAAGGCAGATTTAAGGCTTTGGAAAGCCTTCTCGGCCTCTGGAGTCCACGTGATCATGGCTCTCTTTCCGCCCTTGGTCAAGTCAGTTAGGGGAGCAGCAACTGAGGCAAAGTTCGGCACAAATCTACGGTAATAGCCCGTAATACCAAGGAAAGCTCTGACCTGTTTCTTTGTCAGGGGTTTTGGCCAATTCTGTATTGCCTCCACTTTATTTAGCTGTGGCTTAATCAACCCTCTTCCAATAATGTAGCCCAGATACTTGGCCTCTTCTAGGGCTATTGCACACTTCTCGGCATTTATGGTCAACCCCGCATCACTTATAGTATCCAATACAGCCTGTACCTTACAGAGGTGACTTTCCCAATCAGGGCTAAAAATGACCACATCATCGAGGTAGGCAGCTGAGTAATCACGATGTGGTCGCAAAATCAAGTCCATCAACCTCTGGAAAGTCGCAGGTGCTCCATGTAACCCGAACGGCATCACTACATACTGGAATAGCCCATCAGGGGTGGAGAATGCAGTTTTCTCTTTAGCCTCATTAGTAAGTGGAATCTGCCAATAGCCCTTTGTGAGATCGAGGGTGGTTATGTATCTGGCATTACCCAACTTCTCAATCAACTCATCTACCCTGGGCATAGGATAGGCATCGAATTTTGAGATCTCATTCAACTTTCTGAAATCGTTACAGAACCTCCAAGTTCCATTAGGCTTTGGGATTAATACAATCGGGCTGGACCATTCACTCTGTGACACCTCAATTACTCCCAGATCAAGCATACGCTTTACCTCGGTAGATACGGCTTCCCTACGGGCTTCCGGGATCCTATAGGGCTTGAGGTTTACTCTGCTTCTAGGCTCAGTTTCAATGTGATGATAAATGAGGTGTGTACGCCCTGGAAGGTCAGAAAACTTGTCTTTGTTTTTCTGTAAAAATTCCTGAGCCTCCTGTTTTTGTGACACTGATAGGGTATCACCAACCTTGACTGGAGGGATTGGTTGTGACAAATTACTAACAGTATTTGTCGCCCCCAAGGATTCCCTGTCTTTCCAGGGCTTAATCAAGTTTACGTGGTAAACTTGGAAAGGCTTCCTTCTACCTGGTTGGTGCACCTTGTAGTTCACCTCACTGACCTTTTCCACAATTTCATAGGGACCTTGCCACTTCGCCAGGAATTTACTCTCAACAGTGGGAACTAGTATAAGGACCCTATCGCCTGGGTTAAATGTCCTGATTCTTGCAGACCGGTTGTAGATTCTACTTTGGGCCTCTTGCGCCCTCTGGAGGTGTTCCCTTACTAGGGGCATTACAGCGGCTATACGGTCCTGCATTTGTGCTACATGCTCAATAACGCTCTTGTATGGGGTGGACTCGCTCTCCCATGTCTCTTTTGCAATGTCCAGTAGACCCCTAGGGTGACGACCATAGACCAACTCGAATGGTGAGAACCCTGTGGACGCTTGGGGCACTTCCCTAATAGCAAACATGAGGTAGGGTAACAAATGATCCCAGTCACGGCCATCTTTTTCCACCACTTTTTTCAGCATATGTTTCAAAGTTTTGTTAAATCTCTCCACCAATCCGTCCGTCTGGGGGTGGTATACAGAGGTACGGATGGGTGAGATTTTAAATAGTTTGCATAACTCCTTCATCACCTTTGACATAAAGGGTGTACCTTGGTCAGTTAGGATTTCTTTGGGGATTCCAGTCCTAGAGAACATATAAAACAACTCACGTGCAATTGTTTTAGATGCGGTGTTTCTTAAGGGCACAGCTTCAGGATAGCGGGTCGCATAATCCATGACCACCAGAATATATTGGTGTCCTCTAGCGGATTTTACAATGGGACCCACTAAATCCATGGCTATACGCTCAAAAGGCACCTCTATAATAGGGAGCGAAACCAAAGGACTGCGAAAATGTGACACTGGGGCACTAAGCTGACATGTGGGGCACGACTCGCAGTACTTTTTAATATCACCATATATCGCCGGCCAGTAGAACCTCTGGAGAACCCTCTCCTGCGTTTTGTCAGTCCCCAAGTGTCCCCCAAGAACATGGTTATGTGCCATGTCCAGCACCTGACGCCGGTACGGCTTAGGCACCAGAAGCTGTTCCACAATCTCATCCTTAACCTTAGTGACTCTATAGAAAAGATCATTAGTCACAGAAAAATGTGGAAATCTTTTCTCAGCATCTGGTTCCTGAGGTACCCCATTCATGACAGCAACCTGCTCTCTCGCATTTTTGAGAGTGGGGTCCTGTAACTGTGCAGTCCCAAAATTATCCCTAGACACCTCTAAGTCGGGTATATTTTGCTCAGTGGGAGGAGCCTCCTCCTCTCCAGCCAGGACCTGCAAAGGAAAACAATTATTTTCATCCTGCACACTTTTATCATTTACAGGGGGTAACGCAACAACCTTAGGAGTATCCTCACTCCTTTCGGGGGATTTTCTTTTTCCCCAGAGAGCCCAGAATAGTGGAAAATCGCGCCCCAGTATTACGTTGTGCATGAGATTTTTAACCACACCCACTTCATATTGTACGGTGCCTTGTTTAGTCCCGACTTCAGCCAGCACTATAGGGTACACTTTTGTATCCCCATGTATACAAACAACACTCATATGCTTTTTACACTCAAAGTCCCCAGCCACCAGGCTGGCATGCACCAAGGTTACGAGGCTTCCTGAGTCCAGCAACGCCTTAACAGGAAAGTCATTAATTGTAATGTCGCAGATTTGCGGTTCAGTCTCTAGTCCAGGAACTGCAACACAAGATGGTTCCGCAAATAGCGACTGACGCCGACTAACCTCACAGTCCATGGGCTCAGTGGTAAGAGGGCAATGGGCAGACACGTGTCCCGTCTCATGGCATCTCCAGCACTGGATAGAGCCTGTTCTCCTCGGCCAGGAGTCCTTTTTAGGGCTACTTAGCCACCCGGGACCATCTCCAGTCTTTTGCCCCTGAGACACCACTTGAGCCCTTTTTCCTCCCTCAGCACCCCTCCACACTCCCCCAATAGATGGAAGTCTCTTACCAGCTGATGGCACAGATCTGGCACTCCGGGGAGGTGAGGAGGCTGCAGAAACATCACGGAGGTAGTCCTCAGTCGCCTGGAATCTCTCCACAAGGTTGACAAGTTCGTTTGCATTCTTAGGGTCACCTTGTCCCACCCAGCGTTGCAGGTCAGCAGGAAGTGCTCGGAGGTAGCGGTCCATCACAACCCTCTCTAGGATCTGTGCAGGAGTAGAAGTGTCTGGCTCCAACCACTTCCTCGCCAAATGGATCAGGTCATACATCTGGGACCTCGCCGATTTGTCCAAACTGTAGCTCCAGTTGCGTACCCTCCTGGCACGGACCGCAGTAGTAACGCCTAGCCGGGCAAGTATCTCCGCTTTTAGCCGAGTATAGTCCTTAACCTCTTGCTCACTGAGGTCATAGTAGGCCTTTTGAGGTTCCCCTGTTAAATAGGGCGCAATTACCTCTGCCCACTCAGCGACGGGTAACTTCTCTCGCTCAGCCGCACGCTCAAACCCAGTTAGGAAGGCCTCAACATCATCCTCAGCAGTCATCTTTTGCAGCGCTCGCTGCACAGCTCTTTTCACATCAAAAGTCTCTGGAGCGGCTCGCACCACTGTGTGGGGGTTAGCAACCACAGGCGCCTCTTGTTTTGCAATCAGGTGTTCAATAAGTTGTTGTTGGGCAGCCATGGTCTGTTCATGGCGTCTATTAGCCTCTATCTGGGCCTGTTGTTGTTGCAAACTTACTTGCATAAACTGCTTCAGCATCTCCTCCATGTTGCCCGACTGTTCTTGGAGTGTAGTTGCAGCTTTCACCCAAGACATAGGCAGCTGTAGCCAAGTCTGTCCACACCGTTGCCCCTAGCAACCGTTTTGCCCGCTCCGCAGCACCAATTGTAGGGATCTTCCCGGGGGATGGTGTGTTTGGACACAGTTCACGACAGACTTAGGTGTTATAAAAGCAGGTCTTGGCGTTTATTCATGGCATAAACAGTCCAGTAAACAAAACATACAGCAGCAGCGTGCTTCTTTAGTGTACAAAACAAAATAAAGACCTAGCCCGTCTGGGCGCTTACTAGCAGATTCTTCTCACCTAGCTGACACTTTCAAAATACAGCGTTCGCCTGGACATCGCAGGGTGAGTTTTTAGCTCCAGCAGTGGCTGCGTTCGCAGCTTCCTTCACAGACACACACAGGCTGTTCATTTCAGGCTGAGAGCAATAGCCTGCAGCTCTGCAGAGCTTTTACCTCCCAGGCTAATTGGGATCAGAGCTCACCTGATTCAAAACCCAAACAGGATCGGAGGGGTGTGGAATGACAGGTCCCTCTACCAAACCTACCTGCCATTCCATATAAATCCAGGCCCGGCAAAATTGAACAACACCTCAGCAGCATACCACTGCTGGGAAACAAATCAATCCTGGACTTACCATCTCACCCAGCGTAGTAACCTAGGTGAAATGTACACCCCCTCGACCACTTCTCCAGTGACATGTCTACACTATACATATGTGGTACCGCTGTAACCGGGAGAAATTGGGGTTTCACACGCAATAAGATTTTATTGACAAACTTACATTTTTTATTACAAAAAAACACTACAAATTGTAAAAAATTTATTTTTTTAATTTTTTTTGCACATATTTCGCCAAAAAATATTGAGAATACACCTAAAAAATGACAAACAAGACATTTCATGTTAAAGCTCAGACTCTGCTGAAAAAAACAATATATCATTTTCCTGGGAAATCCCTGGAAATCCCTTAAAAAATCACATTTGAACATGGGGAGTGCAAAATAGTGCAAAATGGTCTGGCAACAGAGTGTGACAAAAACTCCAGGTAGGCTGGCACTTAAAGGGTTAAACCACTGCCGCCTGCAGAACCTTTCGGCCAAAAGCAGCATCAGCTGAGGCCCTAACATCAACCTTGTAAAACTTTGAAAAGGTATGAACAGAAGACCAAGTAGCGGCCTTGCAAACTTGTTCAACAGAAGCCTGGTGCTGAAAAGCCCAAGAGGCGCCAATAGCACGAGTGGAATGAACAGTAAGGCGGAAGGGAGGATTCTTCCCCATAGCAGAGTAGGCCTGAATCACAGCCTGACGGATCCATTTGCTGATAGTAGACTTAGCAGGAGCCAGACCCTTCCTAGGACCAGAAGGGACCACAAAAAGGGCATCAGTTTTCCTGAAAGGTGCAGTAGCCACCAGATAGTACTTCAGACACCTAACCACATCCAAAGGGTGCAAAACTCTCTCCTTAGCATTGCTAGGATTAGCGCACAAAGAAGGAAGAACAATTGGCTTGATGCAGAGCCTCCCCGTTCAGCTATCCCGTGCGTTTTCCCGTTGGTTTTGGGCTGTGATCGGGTCAGGAAAGGGTGCTAAGTTGGTTTTAGTGTGCGTTTATGCGCTCAGGTGTGCGCTCAGCCGCCTTTCTGATTGTCGGCTCGCAAGAGGCTGTTTCCCGTGAAAACGGACGCCTCTTTCATTGGTCCGTTTTTTTTAGTGATGCAGAGCCTTGATTTCCAATTGAAATTACCCTAATAAAACGGGGCCGTCGAGCCTTCACTTACGGGCAGTCTGACCAGCCGTATTTGAGCTCCGTGTCATCATCATGTATTCATCTGTGGGAGCGCATCAAAGGCGCCAGCTCCGCGGTCTTGTCATGATGAGCATGGCAGAAACCAGGCTGCACCGAACGCCTTTGGACATCGATTGCATGAGTGACGTTGACCTATTCGAGCTCACCCGCCTTAACCGTGTTTCTCTCCATGCCTTGTATAGCGAGCTGCGGCCATGGTTAGCCCCCACCACAAGCAAGGGGCATGCAATTGCAGGTATGACCAAATTGGTTGGCTGCCTGCAATTCTTGGCGAATGGCTCGTTCCAGGGACTGGGTGCCTTCTCCGTGGGGATGTCCCAGTGTACGCTGAGCCGCAGCCTAACCAAGTTTTTGGATGGCATGGCTACCCTGGCACAAAATTATATTTTTTTCCCTCAAACAGGGGAAGCCTGGAATGCGGTTAAGCAGGGCTTTTATAACATAGCCGACATGCCCAACATCATTGGTGCAATTGCTTGTACCCATGTCTCATTGGTCCCCCCTGCTGACCAGGAATATCTGTTCCGATATGTGGTTTGGGTCTGCTTTATTTTTAATTATTTTTTTATATTATTTGGTGACCTTTTTTAAGGGTCACACTAATTTTTTTTTTGGTGCTGTGTGCCGGAACAGGAAGATGGGACATTCCATCAATGTCCAGGCAGTGGCGGGACCAGATCTGGTTTTTTATAGTATCTTTGCTGGATTCCCCGGGTATACGCATGATGCCCATATATTGAGGAACTCCAGCCTATATGATCATTTTCAATCTGGCGATCTGTCTGGTGGATGGCTACTGGGTATGTGTATTAAACTTGTAGTTGTTGTCCACCATGTCTGATTTAGGTTTTGCCATTACAACCCTATTTTTTTTTTATTAAATTTTTTTTTTTTTTTTTTTTAATTAAAATTAAATGGGTGAAGTGATTGACCCCTATTGCGTCCTGTTCTTGCCCTCTTATGTAAGTACCATCCCACAGACATTTTTAAGGAGTGTCCAAGTTGGATGTGCAGGTAGGCTCATTCCAAATTTCATTTCCTACAACACTACCCCGCTCACCTATTTATCCCTCTTTAATAATGTTGCTATGCACCCCTAAACTTTTTGAGTTGTTATAAACTTTTTTTTTTTTTTTTTTTTTTTTGCAGGTGACTCTGGCTATCCTTTGCTCCCCTGGCTGCTGACCCCCATCCTGCACCCATCTTCCCAGGCAGAGGAGCGCTATAATACTGCCCATAGGAGGACTCGCTCGGTGGTTGAACAAGCATTTGGTTTGCTAAAGATGCGTTTTCGCTGTCTAGATCAGACTGGGAGGGCACACCAATATAAGCCGGGCAAGGTCATACAAATTGTAATCGCTTGCAGGATCCTACACAACCTGGCCATTCGTAGCAGGGTTACCAGCTATTCTGACCTGCCTGCCGATCATTTTTTTCTTGCTGAAGAGCACACCCCTCCTTTCTCAGGGAGCCAAAGTGGCACCGCATAAACCATACGTGCGCAACTTGTTGATAATGTATTTGCATAGAACCCAAGTGTTTTTTTTCTTACTTTTTATTGTGCAGAAACAAATTTATATTTTTCATTTGTTTAGTTTTTTCAAAAAGAAAACTTACATGTGGGGTCAGATACTGTAACCAAAATCTTTAGTGGTATGTGTGGGAGGATGGTGCAGATGAATGATGGTGTGGCACAATATTTGCAGCAATGTGTGCCAGGCTTTGATTAATGTGCTGCCACTGTTGGACTAGGTCACCCATATGGCTGTTTAGGGCAGATACATTTCGGTTTAATACCTCTAATTGTGTAGTTATGGTTGTTAGTTGTGTGCACACAGTGGCATTGAATTGCTGTGTGCTAGCTGCAAATGCTATGTTTTCCTGCCGCCACGCTTCCTCCATAATTTGCAGTTGCCTTCTTTGGCAAATATGGCGCCTGGTATGGGTTCTAGCAGTTGGATGGGTGGTTGGTTCGGGTTCTGAATGAGGTTGTGGATGTGGTGGTTGTGGCTGTGTTGACTGCGTTGTGGCCACTGGCTCCGTAGTGGTTTGGGACATCTGTGGTGTGTCCTCCTCCAAATCTCGGATATCTTCTATTATGGGTGGGCTTACTCTGTTCTGTAAATAAATATAGGTTCATTTTATTCTTTTAATGGCACACCAAACGATCCTAGTTCAATGTTAAAAGTACACACAAAGGGCCATTGACTTACCTCATCCAAATCCTCATTTTGGGTTCGTTGTGTTGAATCCTGGTTTGCCCTTGGCCTCTGGGATAAGACAGGGGTTGCTTGGCCTTGTGTGTCCTGTTGCCTTTGTCCTTTGAATTGAGAATGTAAGATTTTATTAAACACCAAGTACAGTGTGTTGTCTAGCATAACACTGGCTTTTGTCCCTCATTTTAAAAGCTCATGGCAAATTCAAACTCACCTTGAGACCTTACATTCCGGTCTGTGTCGTGTGCCTCTTGCAGGCCCTGGACGCTGGCCGGGTGTATGTATGTATAGACATGTTCCTCGGCGGGTGTTAGGATTATTTTTGTGGGTAAGCCACCCCCTGTCTGCTGGCTGGGGAAGATTAAATCACACCTAATAAGTGTTACATCCTGTTACCAATGCAACTAGAAATGCATTTAAAATGGGCTTTACCTCTGCTGCCGGCGCATGTTCATTTTTTTTTTGCTGTAATATTTCAGGTCCCCAAATTTCCTTTTGATTTGTTGAATATCTCTCCGGACAGATCCCACACTATTTACTTGCCGGTAAATATTAGTCCAGATCTCCTGCTTAGCCTGCTTAGTGGTTGATTTGGAGGTCCGGCCAAATAGGGCATCATAATGCTCACAAACTGCATTTGCAACAGCCATGCTTTGAGCATCGCAAAAACGTGCAGTTAGTGAGCCACGGCGTAGTTGTCGGCCACATGGGTGTGTGGCGTCCCCTGCATCTGTTGAAATTGATGGTTGGCTATCTGGGGAGTCGTGTGTGGTTCTTGGGCTTATGGGGGAGGGTGATGTTGTGTGTGTGCTGCTCTGGGTTAATGTCTGGGTTCCTGGTGAGCTATCAGATGTTGAGCTGCATGTGGAATCTGAGGTACTGGAATTTGGAGAACCAGAGGGTTGAGGTGGAGGGGTGGGTGACCTTGGTGGGGTGGAGGGTTTGGCAATACGCTTACCTTTGCTGATGTGTTTGGTTTTTTGGGTATGCTTGGTGTGTTGAGGTTGAGGATGCTGCAGGGTCTCACTAGATTTGGCACCCTTGTGTGGTCGTGTTTTTTTGGCAGGTGGTGGAGAATGTGTTAATGTATCCTTGCTTCTGCATTTTTTGGAATGTGCCTGTGTCTGTGGAGTATCCACCGTCTTAGTTGGGGCATGTTCTGCATGTGTCTTGTGCCTGCTCTTCTGTATTTTTTTAGATGAGGCATGTGTGCGGCTGCTATGTGCCTCGGCCTTGGTTGGCTCTTTTAAAATTTACGTGGTTGCCTCTCCGTCACTTAAGTGCCAGCCACGTAAATTTCACGTGCCTGGCATTTACCACTAACAGTTAAAAGATAGAAAAAAAAAACCACTTACCTCCGGTATCCCCGTGAAGCCTGGGGTCCCCTCTTCCTGCGGGGGGCATCCGATCGTCCCCCCCGTCGTCCTCCGTCTTCAGGACGGGGCCCGAAACCAGCCGCCCCCCCCATTTCCAGCGCTGACATCGCCGCTGTAAAAAAAAAAAAAAAAACAAACTGTCATTTACTCACCTCCGCGCCCGAGCCTTCTATCAGGTCTCCTCTTCACCAGGGAGGGGTCCGATCCCCCCCCTGGGCTGCGCAGTCTTCAGGTGAGGACCCTCTTCCGGGTCCTCACCTCTTGAAATGGCGGCGATGGCCGCCGCCGCTTAGCCCCGCCCATTGTGGGAGGAGCGGGATGACGTCATCCCGCTCCTCCTAAACCCCCTCCGATCGGAGCCCACTCACCTGTCACCCGCCCTGCGCCGATCACCACCGGCATCTGTCAGTGAGATGATCGGCGCGGTGTGTGTGTCATTTTTTACTTTTAACCCCTTGTGAACTGGTAAGGGGTCCATGACCCCTATACCAGTTCACAAGGCTGGGGGGATGGCAAGCCACCTGCGCTAGCGGGTGGCTTGCCATTAACCCCTGGCACCCCCATTACCTGCCTCCCCAAAGGCCAGGGGGGGCAGAAGAGCCCGGGCCCACATAGGCTATGTGGGCTCGTAGGCTGCAGGGTGGGGGGGCCACAAAAGCTGGCCCCCCCACTCTGTGCCTACAAGCCCCCATAGCTGGTCCCGGGCTGGTTACTTTGGGTAAGGGGGACCCCACGTCAATTTTTTTTTTGATTTTTAAGGGTTTTTAACCCTTAAAAATCAAAAAAAAATGGGGTCCCCCTCCCCTGGGAGGGGGGACCCTATGTCATTTTTTTTTTTTGATTAACCCTTTGTGTTCTGTCATCCAGCAGCAATAAAAGGCTTCTAGCAAGTGAGCAGAAGCCAGTGATCGCCGAGGGACAGAGTGCTCCAGGATGGATGGGAGGTGAGTACAGTGTAAAAAAAAAATAAAAATTAATACAATATTTTTTTCTCTGCTTGTGTCTGTGTGATTATTTACTTTTAACCCCTTGTGAACTGGTAAGGGGTCCATGACCCCTATATCAGTTCACAAGGCTGGGGGGATGGCAAGCCACCTGCGCTAGCGGGTGGCTTGCCATTAACCCCCGGCACCCCCATTACCTGCCTCCCCAAAGGCCAGGGGGGGGCAGAAGAGCCCGGGCCCACATAGGCTATGTGGGCTCGTAGGCTGCAGGGTGGGGGGGCCACAAAAGCTGTGCCTACAAGCCCCCATAGCTGGTCCCGGGCTGGTTATTTTGGGTAAGGGGGACCCCACATCAATTTTTATTTTTTATTTTTAAGGGTTTTTAACCCTTAAAAAAAAAAAAAAAAAAAAAAAAAAATGGGGTCTCCCTCCCCTGGGAGGGGGGACCCTATGTCATTTTTTTTCTCGATTTAACCCTTTGTAGTGTGGATGGTATTTGTATTTTTTTGTGAATGTTATAAAATACTTGTTTCAGTTAGAGGGGTCTCCTGGGCAGGAACAGGGGGCTACCGATAAATATGTGGTACCGTTCTAATCAGTAGAAATGGGGCTTTCACATGCAATATGATTTTCCTTAATAAAATACATTTTTTATTTAAAATAAAGGAGTCAATTTTCTAAAAAAATGTTTTATTTATTTTTTTTACTTAATAATATTGTAAAAAAAAAAAATTTACAAACAAGACATTTCATGTTAAAGCCTAAACTCTGCTGCAAAAAAATATATATATAATTTTCCTGAAAGTTCCAGCAAAAATGGCGCAAAACATGGCGCAAAACATGACGCAAAATGGGGAAAAATGGCCTGTCAACAGAGGGTGGCAAAATCTCAAGTAGGCTGGCAATTAAAAGGGTTAATAGTACCTATGCATGTTGGGTATTGTTCTGTTCGGGGGACCTTGCGCTTTCAGACTTAGCTTGTTTTTTCTGGTTTGCATATTTATATTTTAGGAAAAGGTGTTTTTTATTCAGCTTTTTTATAATTTTTTTAGGGAGACCCTGCGCAACCAAAGAATTCTTTGAGGTAATAATTCCAGAAAGATGAGCCCACTAGAACAAGCTGGGTACCCTTAGAAAGCTTAACGTGTGTACTTTCAGGGAATATATGGTTTATGGGGGATATTCCAAATGTCAAGGGTTGTTTTGGTTGAAAAATCGCAAGGTGCGCACTTTATCTGCAGAGCTGAAATTTTCAAGTAAAATTACCGTTACGCACATGCTTTACTTTGGGGTGTTTGGCAACTCTTCCCTTGACAGAACCTATGCATGTTGGGTATTGTTCTGTTCGGGGGATGTTGCGTTTTCAGATTAAACTTGTTTTTTCTTGTTTGTATATAGTTTTTTTAGGAAAATGTGGCTTTGATTCTGCTTTTTTATCCTTTTTTTAGGGAAACTCTTTGCAACCAAAGAATCCATTGAGGGATAACTTCCAGAAAACTATGGCCACATCAACAAGCCTGGTACGCCTAGAAAGCCTGAGGTGTGTACTTCCAGAGAATATATAGTTTGTTGGGGGTATTTCAAATGTAAAGGGTTGTTTTTCTGGAAAAACTGCAAGGTGCGCATATTGCGTAGCATAGTTGTATTTTATCTGAAAATCCCCTAAAGCGCTGTTTCAGTTTGGGGGAGTCTCCTGGGCAGGAAAGGGTGTCTACCTATACATATGTGGTACCGCTGTAACCGGGAGAAATTGGGATTTCACACGCAATAAGATTTCATAGACAAACTTACATTTTTTATTACAAAAAAATGACAATATGTAAATTTTTTTTTTTTTGCACAATTTTCACCCAAAAATATTAAGAATACACCTAACAAATGACAAACAAGACATTTCATGTTAAAGCCCAGACTCTGCTGAAAAAAACAATATATCATTTTCCTGGGAAATCCCTGGAAATCCCATTTGAACATGGGGAGTGCAAAATAGTGCAAAATGGTCTGGCAACAGAGTGTGACAAAAACTCCAGGTAGGCTGGCACTTAAAGGGTTAAATATGTTTCCCGTGTGGGCGTGTTCAACAGCGGGTGCGCGCCTGCGCGCACGCACGCACGTCACCGCGGGGGAACGTCATAGCTAAACCAGGAAAAGAAAGGAAAGATGTCGCCCGCCATCTTCACTCCGGAGCAGGACGACATCATCATGGATGTGAATAGGCGAGCGTGCGTTTATGTGCGCGCACACATTACTTGTAATAAAAAAAAACAAAGCGCAAGAATAGTCTGAAACAACTTAGTTCGTCACGTTAAATACAAGCCCACCTTAGTTTAACACATGTATGCAGCTACAAACTAGGCTAGATGCAGATTAAAGAACTAGGGCAATGTGAGTCAGCAAGAGGTTAATAAAGTGACTTTAGGTAGGGCATGAAACTTGGTCATGGATTGTGTGGATTAATGCTGGGTCATTGTGTATTTTACAAACAGATGATGCTGAGGAATCGCTACGACTTCCTGCCGTCAGATTATGAGAAAAGGACGTTGTCGCTGGCGGTGGTGGACGCGATAGCCCGACGAACCCAAACCACCTATACCTTCACCCAGATCGCCCAACACTGGTCTGGTTTAAAGAGAAGGCATAAGCCCCGGGTGAGGCGGTACTTCGCCAAACATTTTCCATGTAAGTGTGTATACTTGACATGCAACAATCACACTGGCCTTGGCTGGGCGTGTTTTTATGATTGTGTTTGTATTTCAGCCCATGAATGGAATATGCGATTCCGCCCCACCCGGACCAGAACACGCAGCCCAGTGTTGGACGAATCAGGTGAAGGGATAGGTGGTCCACCGCCAGTGACAACGCCCACCCCCTCCTCTGCCAGTGAGTATGAGGAGCCAATGGACCTCAGCATGCAGGGGAGGGGGGAATCTGATGGCAGGGAGTCCAGCTTAAATGCTCCACAACCTGACTACGGTAAGTGGAATAAAGTTAGATATGTGCTAATACATGCATTAAATACAGATACTCATGTGCACTATTGTTAGTTGTAGAAGCAGACGTCGCTGGGACATCCCAAGGGATGCTCGAGGAAGGGGGCCACGAGGAAGAGGTGGCTGGGGAAGGTGAGTAAATTGATACATAGAAGCCTAACTTAATCTGACATTCATGAGACCACAACAGTCTCTAATATCAGTGTGTTTGTGATCCAAACAGATTCACAGCAGCAACCGAGGGAGGAAGAACAGAGACTCCGCCCCCGACGCAATGTGGCCAAAAAACATTGTAAGTGTTGATTTGGTTTAGCAAAGTAATTGAACAAACAATTCCCTTCCCCCCCAAAAAAGCCCAAAGAAACATTTCACTAAAGACTTTGTAAAAGCAAATTAAAAAAAGGGCCTAAAAAAAACCCCAACAAACCAAACCATAAAAACAATGCTAAACAAATGTTGTTTTTCATTCACAGATACAAGAAAACAGCATCTGCAACAACCAGAGGCCTAATTTGTTGGATTTTTGAAGAAAAGTTTTAAAGTTGATTTTTTATGGCCAAAAAAGTTTTGACAAGGAAAAAAAAAAAACAAAGTTTATCCAACGTTTGAATAAAAAAACAAAAAAAAGATTTGGTGTGTTGTCTTTCCTGCAAATGTACAATCACACAACATCATCACACATTTACATGACACAAAAGGTTTAGATATGGGACAATAAATAGAAAACAAAGCAAAACAATTAAGGTAAGCATTAAAGACAAGGAAGAAGGAACACAAAAGAGATTAAGGTAAGCATTAAAGACAAGGAAGAAGGAACACAAAAGAGATTAAGGTAAGCATTAAAGACAAGGAAGAAGGAACACAAAAAATTATAGTTTAAAAATTATATATGTGTCAAATTGGCAGTTGGTGCCATATGTATATTCCTATGGAGGTTTAGGGATGTGCGCTTGCGTGGACCCAGATTGGCAACTGAAGAGCCATGGAGATGTAAGTATACTTGTAAAACACAAAAAAATTGAAGGAAAAATACAACGGAAGGCAAGCAGGTACGTTCAAAAACCAAGGAAAAAGGAGGAAAAAACGGAACGCCCGTGTGAACGTGAACGGAAGCCACGATCAAATTGAAGGCATCCGAGAAAAAAAAACTTCCCGAGTGAAGACAAATTAACGGATCAGTTAGGGAGCCATTCCGACGGAGGCTCTGCATCACATTTGAGCCACGATTCAAACGGGACACCCGGACAATCGGAAGGTTTTAAGGTCAGTTCAGGGGAGGCTCTGCATCAGGCCAAATATCCTGATTCAAATGAAAGGCAGACACTACCTTAGGCAGAAAATAAGGTTTGAAATGAAACACCACCTTGTCCTGGTGTCTCTCATAGTAGGGGGGCTGAATGGACAGTGCCGCCAACTCAGACACACGCCTGACAGAAGTGATAGCCACCAGAAACACAACCTTGAGCGTAAGAATGGCCAAGGCAGCATCCTGCACAGGTTCAAAGGGAGCACACTGCAAGGCTGACAGAACCAAGTTCAAATCCCAAACAGGCACCATAGGTTTACGTGGGGGACGCACATGAGTGACCCCCTGGAAAAAAGTCCTGATCAGAGAGTGCTGAGCAAAGGACTTCTGGAAAAAAATAGCCAGGGCAGAAACCTGACCCTTCAGAGTACTGAGTTGGAGTCCCATCTCCAACCCATGCTGCAGGAACTCCAGAAACCTGGGATTAGAGAACACATGACAGGGAAGAGACGTAGACTCACACCAGTCAACGTAGGCACGCCAAACCCTGTAATAAATGGAAGAGGAAGACTTCTTCCTAGCCTTAATTAAAGTATCCACAACTGAGGAAGACAGCCCCTTCTCCATCAAGTTTGTAAATTGGGATGGCGTAGTGAGCCCTGAGTGATCAGATCTGGCACCAAGGGCAGAGCGTATTGATCTACTGCCAGCTGTACCACGTCTGCGAACCACACTCTTCTTGGCCACCTGGGGGCCACCAGAATTGCTGGCACCCCTTCCAGAGCAATCTTGCGCAGAACCCTGCCAAGCAGGGGAATTGGGGGGAGGACATACAGGAACTGAAAGTCCTTCCATGACATTGCTAGCGCATCCGAGGTCAGGGCTAGAGGATCCCTGGACAGAGAGACAAAAGCTGGAATCTTGTGATTGTGGCGGCATGCAAACAAATCCACATCTGGTTGGCCCCAACTGTGACACAGAGATTGAAACACCCTGCTGCATAGGGACCATTCTCCCTGGTGAGAGGTCCCCCTGCTCAGAGAGTCCGCCAGGTGATTCCCCCCCCCCCCCCCCCGGGATGTACACAGCTGAAATGCAGGGGACATTGGCCTCCGCCCAAGTCAGGATCAGAGACGCTTCCTGGAGGGCCCCCTTGCTCCGGGTCCCTCCCTGATGATTGATGTAGGCAACTGCCGTCTGGCCTGAAGATGAGTAGTCAAGCGAGCCAGAACTAACCTGATAGCTCGCAGCTCCAAGACATTGATAGGTGTGTATGCCTCCTGAGGGCCCCACCTCCCCTGGAACCGCAGGGACTTCCAGAAGCCCCCCCCAACCTGACAGACTGGCATGCGTGGTGACCGTCTCCCAGGAAGGGGCAAGAAAGGATCTGCCCCCCAACAGGTTCCTTGAGTCCATCCACCACGAGAGGAACCTCCTGACCAGGGGGGGGGGGAGCACACAGACCCTGTCCAGGGACGCTGGGTCCTTGTCCCATACAGACAATAGGTGAAGTTGCAGAGGCCTCAAGTGGAACTGAGCATAAGGGACCGCTTCGAAGCACGCCACCATCAGGCCCACCAGCTGCATCCCCTGCCTGATGGAGGGATGGGGACAAGCTAGGAGGGACTGAGCCTGTGCAATCAGATTCATTCCTAGGAATGGAGTTACCAAGGAAGGGGACAGCGAGGACTTGGGGTGGTTGATCACCCATCCAAATGACTCCAGAGTGGACACCACCAGCTGAGTATCCAACTCTGCGTGATGTAGAGACTGGGAAGTGATGAGGATGTCATCCAGATAGGGAAGCACGCGGACGCCCTGACATCTGAGCAGAGACATCACGCCAGCCAGCACCTTGGCGAACACCCTGGGAGCTGAAGTGAGGCCGAAGGGCAAGGCCACAAATTGGTAGTGTTGATCCATCAGAGCGAACCTGAGGAACATTTGATGACCTGGGAACACAGGAATATGAAGGTAAGCATCTTTGATGTCCACAGAAGTCATGAAATCTCCTTGGCGCAGGGAACTGATGGCAGAGCGCAGAGTCTCCATGCGAAAGCGCCTGCCCCTGACAAACTTGTTGAGAATCCTGAAGTCCAGGATGGGCCTGACAGAACCATCCTTTTTGGGTACTGTGAATAGGCTGGAATAAAAGCCCTTGCCTTCTTCTCTTAAAGGGACCTGGCAGATGACCCCCAGCTCCAGGAGGCCTTGCACTGCTTGCACTAGCTCCTGAGCTGACACAGGGTCCTGAGGAATCCGGGATCTGATGAATCTTGGAGGGGGATCGGCAGCAAACTAACTTGTAACCGGAGGACACTACCTCCTGAATCCACCGGTCTGAGACATGAAGCCTCCAGACGTGAGCGAAGTGCTGCAGCCATCCCCCCACCTGGATGGGTGAGGGCACCCCATCATGCCTGAGGGGGCTTGGGAGAGGATTTAGCTTTGGGACCCCAGGAGGAGCCAGGACGTCCACGTCCTCTGCCTCTACCCCAGAAATCTCCCCGGGCCCCAGGGAAAGACACCCCCCTTCCCTGTCTTGTACCACGGTAAGGGGAGGAGAAGGAACCCTGACCCCAAAAGGGCCGAGGTTCCCGCCTGCACTGGGGTAACCTGCCTCCCTTAGCAAAAAGGTCCAGGCGGTCTCCAAACAGACACAGTCCTTTAAAGGGAAACCCAGTGAGGGCCTTCTTGGCAGCGTTGTCAGCAGCCCACTGGCGCAGCCAAACCGAGCGGCGTATAGCCACCAAGAGGGCAGAAGTTCTGGCACACATTCTGATGGTGTCATCCAATGCTGATAGGACAAAATGTACAAAAACATCACAAATGGAGAGTGCATTAAACACCTCACAAGGCAAATCATCAGGGGCACTATCAAGCATATTTCTGATAAGGGTTCTAGTGGCCACAGCAGTAATGGCAGAGGCACAGACCGGGCGCAGCGCCGTCCCCGCACATGCAAAGGCGTGGGATGCCAGCTGATCAATACGCCGGTCTTCGGCATCCCGCAGGGTAGTAGAATCAGGGGAATGCATGACAGAGGTGTTAGGTAGCCCTAGGATTGGGGCATCCACCTTGGGGGGGGGAGGATGACCAACATTTAACCACCTCAGCAGGAAAGGGATACTTCCTATCTCAACTCTTTGGAACCCCGGGAAGTTTACTGGGGCGCTCCCATTCCTTGAGCACAAGGTTATGGAAATGTGCTTGCTCTGGAAATTCCAAACCGTGATCTTGCTGTATGGAAAAGCTCCCCTCTCTGCCTGGGAGCCTCAACAGGGAGAGAGATGGACAGAACCTCAAAAATCTGGGTCAATAATCAGTGTCATCCGGGGCCCAGGGGTCAGAGCCAAAATCGTCATGGCCCCTTGGTCTCTCATCAGATGAGCCTGAGTCAGAAAAGAGCTCCCCTTCATCAGACGGGGTATAGCCACAAAGATTCATAAACTCCTCAGTTCTCATAGGGAAAACAGTAACATTAGGCGTCAAGTGCCGCTTCTTAGCAGGGGCCTTACGCGCTAAAGACTTTGCAATAATCTGTTCAACAGTAGCCAGACTAGAAGAGACATCAGGCTGAGAATCCCCACTAGTATGCAACTCAGCAGGAGTGAGATTTAAGCTTGGGGGAGTAGGTGAAGTGAAACGAGGTGCAGCCACTGGCAGGCCAGATTGCAATGCAAGCACCTGCTCAGCACAGGGTACACAGACCCGCGCCTTGTCAGCGTCAGCATGAGGCTGCCCACACGCTACACACAGCCGGTCTTGTCCCAAAGGGACCCCGGTCACATTATCCTGGGATGCCTCCATATGGTGATTATAGCGGCGCTATACGCCGATAGGGAATAACGCTATATAGCAACCCTGGATGCCCCAATAACCCGCTAGGGACGTGGGAGTATAATTTTTACAAGGCCTACAAGTAATATACTAAAAACAGGGCCGGGAAAAGCCAAGAAGGGTTCGTCCCGCCTGAAAGACATAAGCAGACAAAACCTTAAGTACATTGTAACAAAAGTGAAGCAGATAAAGCCGCCAGCGAGGGCACTTACGGACCGTGGTAGGTAGGAGTCCGTCGCGCATAGGCCAACCAAGTCAGAAAAGATGGCGTCGGTATACCTCGAGGGGCGGGCCGGTAATAGCGATGACGCGGAGCGCGCCAAAGACGGGCCCCGCCCCCCCGAAGAGCGCGAAGCCAGAAGGCCAACAGCCAATGATGGTGCACCAGCACCTGAGGTAATGCCGCCAAGCGCGGAACCAAGTCAGCGCGCAGCGGCGGTACATTTTAAAGCAATAAAGACAAGTCAGCGCGGCGGCTGACACAAAAATAAAGACATGTGAAAAGTGAAAGCACAGTCTGCATAACATACATATCTATACACATACACACCCCCCCTCTTTTCCCCCGAAGACTACAAGGAGGATGAGGGAGGACGGCGGCCACTTAAATAGGGCCCACCAATAGGCAGGGGCAAGGGGCAATAGTGCGGGAGGGGCATCCCATAGAGGCTCACCATAAGCCTGAACCGCCTACCCTTTGGTGGGGGATTGCGGTGAAGCAGCGCTCCTAAGCACCAACGGCGGTGCTGCCTACCTTCACCCGACCAGCGCAGCCAAGGCTGGGAGGCATATTACTAGTGGAACGGGTGGGAATAGTCCTACAGGGCCGCAGGTTAATAACCCCGCTCACCTGCGAGTAGAGAGCCAATTTCTCGTCCTTCGCAGCCAGACTGCAGAGAAATTCTGGGGATTTGTGGGAGGTCCCTGGGTATTTGAGGGGCCGGGAGGAGCCTATTTTCGATGTCTCTGCAGTCCAGCGCCATCTGGCGGAGTATTTCCTAACTGTAAGTATTAGATTTGGAGCAGGACGTACTGTATACTAAGAACAGAGGAAGCAAAATGGATATTATACTTTTCTACTACTATACCATATGGCTTGAATAATCGGTTGGATCTAAACCTTTGAATCTAATGGTTTGAGAAGGGTTAATTTATTGAATAAGATGGTTTAGACCCTCTTTAGGCTCTTATGATGAGACTGTATGATGGGGAATATCTCTTTATTGAGATTCTTCCCCTTTTCTCCTCGTAGGGTATTTAGTATAGGACACTCTGTTAGTCCCTTTGTCATGTATAGTGAAATAAGGATGAGTTTGAGTTGTTAGATTTGTGAACTAATGTTATGTCAGCATGTGTAGAGAAGTTTACACATATTTTATGATATTCACTATAGTTGATAATTATGACTGTGGATTAGTCAGCACTTGACATATGCATATGTTTTATTGTTTTTAATATGTATGTGTACATTTTTTCCAATCGGGTGTATGATCTAGGTCTTGTGTTGGACCCTCAGTGCAGCTTGATATGTTGTGGCCTCTGTCGCTGGGTATTGTAGTTCGCCGATGTTCCCCAAGATTGACAGTAGGCTGGTGTAGCGATAACCCTTATCGCCGGAGGGCTTCACCGCCCAAGACGTCCTTTTCCCAATCGTAAGAGGTGCTGCTGGAATTCCAGAGTCGTCCGTGAGGAAACAGGAACAGCCCTTACAAGGGCTAGTGAATTGTAATATAGCGTTTCCCACAATAAGAGACAGAACTTCAGTATTGAGGGTGAAGGTGAAGTAGACTTTATTAGTGCCACACTGGGCCTTATATGCAAGCCTCCATGCAAGGGGACCTCCCCCATGGACCTGATGGAGGACTGCATGACAAATACACAGACCAATGGGAGCAGGGCACACAATCCCTCAACTCTGCCGGTGACGCAATCAGCAATACAATAGACGTCTGTAACACAATCAATCAGAACAATGGCAGTCTAACACAATCAATCAGAACAATGAATAACGTAATCAATCAACACAATGGCAGTCTGTACCTGCTTAAGAAAAGGAAAGTAATGAACCTGTGTAAAGTCCAAAGGGCAGAGAGTCTGTCACAATGCCCCCTTTTTGTGGAACACCCGGCAGACCCGGATTGACCCTGTTCGGGTTAACGTGGGGCTGTCCGGACTCTTGCTAGGGGCAGAGTTCTGTGTAAGGACAAGTCTGCAAATAGTGAGTAACAGGACTAAACATTGACGTGGGCTGTACATAGGAATCGGTCATGGGTGGGGTCCAAACATTGGGATATTGTGGCGTTGGTGAGTTCAGCACCAAAGTCCTTGGTTGGATGTGTGCACAGGTGCTCTGCTTTCTTATAGCTGGTCCAAGTTTCAATCTCTTTCCATGGAAGCTGATCGGAGAATCCACAATCTTCTGCACATCTATATCATCGTAAAAGGAGACAAAACCATAACCCTTAGAAACGCCAGAGGCATCCCTAATAATTTTGACATTCTTTACAGCGCCATACTTTGAAAACAAATCCTTAATTTCAGGTTGATCAATCCGACGGTCAATGCCCCCAACAAAAATAGTGTTTGGCATACGTTTCCCTTCTGGAGGACGTAACCTGATGGCTGATCCTCTTCTTGACTTCGTGTAACAGACATGATGTGATGCAGACGAAACTCCTGGGTCTCCCCGACCAGTGGGCTGGAGTCGGCAGCTCGGGCTGGAGACCGGGTTGTAACAGGGTTGACGCTGGCTGGCCCAGAAGTAGCGTAGGCAGAAGTCATTGGTCCTAGATCATTTCCCAATAGTACTTCTGCTGGTAAGTTGTCCATAAGTCCCACTTGTACCCTGCCGGATCCAGCGCCCCAGTCAAGATGTACTCGGGCGGTGGGGAGTCGAAACACAGCTCCCCCCGCCACCCTTACTGCAACGGTGTGTCCAATGCGGTCTTTGTTCTTGAACAAATGAGGTTGGAGCAAGGTAAGTGTGGCTCCGGTGTCGCGTAATCCTTGCGCGGTGCGCCCATTGACTCGTACCTCCTGGCAATGGTGCTGTCGGTTGTCTTGGATGGCCGCTTGTACGGGATCAGCTTCATACAGTACCCCCAGATACTCTTCCGAACTGCTCTCAGCTTCCAAACAGTGTGCCAGAGGAGTACGGGAGGTGGAAGGTTGCTTTTGCCCCCACGTGTTTCGGGGACGCTCTAGGGCGCAATCACTGCGATAATGTCCCCATTGTTTGCAACAATGGCACTGAACTGTGGAGAGGTTCGGATGCTGCGCTGGCCTATGTGGCCCAGAGTCACGAGTTGGCACTGAAGCCACAGGTGCATGAAATTTGATGGGAGGTTGTGGTTTTGGAGCGGACTGTTCTGCCCGGCGCGCATCGGTGTACTCGTCGGCTAGACGAGCAGCCTCAGGTAGCGTTAGAGGCCTCCGGTCACGTACCCACTCTCTTAGCTCTGGTTGCAGGGCATTGAGAAAATGTTCTAGTAAAAACAACTGTAGTACATCCTCAGCGGTCGTGGCTTTGCATCCCGTGACCCAGTGTGATGCTGTACGATGGAGGCGACATGCCCACTCCATGTAAGAATCCCCTCCCTTCTTTTGGGATTCCCGAAATCGTCGCCTGTAGGCCTCCGGGGTGACAGCGTACCGGGCTAACAAAGCCTCCTTTACCAGATGGTAGTGTGGTAAGTCCGCATCAGGGATGGCCCGGAAAGCATCGGAAGCTTTCCCAGATAGTTTCCCTGATAATATGGTGACCCATTCCTCCGTGGGTACCCGGTGTAAAGCGCACTGCCGTTCAAAATCGGCCAAAAATCCGTCAATCTCGTCGTCACTTTCCTGGAAGGACTTAAATGCTGCAAATGGAATCTTTCTCCCCCCCAGTGTAACTGAGGCTGAGAGGCTGCTGGGTTGAAAGTCGCCGATCTTCCCTTCGCTTACTGGCCTCTGCCTCCGCTGCGGCGAAGACTCGGACGATCAGTTCCTGTGATGGATTCGGGCCATAGACCGACAATCTGTTCCGAACCGCTTGAACGAGAGCAGCGTCTTCATCGGCCTCTATATTGGTTTCGGTCCTCACTGCTGCACGATCCATTTCGATCAGCTCGGCTATCAGTTCCCGACGTGGGCGGTTGCTAGCTGACCTTCCCCGGCTCTCGAGTAGATCCTTCAGGGTCAGCCTTTTCAACTTGTCCTACTGACTCTCCATCGGGGTAGCACTCTCTCTGGGTAGAAAGGACCATCCGACCGCTTGCCACCAATTGTAGCGATAACCCTTATCGCCGGAGGGCTTCACCGCCCGAGACGTCCTTTTCCCAATCGTAAGAGGTGCTGCTGGAATTCCAGAGTCGTCCGTGAGGAAACAGGAACAGCCCTTACAAGGGCTAGTGAATTGTAATATAGCGTTTCCCACAATAAGAGACAGAACTTCAGTATTGAGGGTGAAGGTGAAGTAGACTTTATTAGTGCCACACTGGGCCTTATATGCAAGCCTCCATGCAAGGGGACCTCCCCCATGGACCTGATGGAGGACTGCATGACAAATACACAGACCAATGGGAGCAGGGCACACAATCCCTCAACTCTGCCGGTGACGCAATCAGCAATACAATAGACGTCTGTAACACAATCAATCAGAACAATGGCAGTCTAACACAATCAATCAGAACAATGAATAACGTAATCAATCAACACAATGGCAGTCTGTACCTGCTTAAGAAAAGGAAAGTAATGAACCTGTGTAAAGTCCAAAGGGCAGAGAGTCTGTCACAATGCCCCCTTTTTGTGGAACACCCGGCAGACCCGGATTGACCCTGTTCGGGTTAACGTGGGGCTGTCCGGACTCTTGTTAGGGGCAGAGTTCTGTGTAAGGACAAGTCTGCAAATAGTGAGTAACAGGACTAAACATTGACGTGGGCTGTACATAGGAATCGGTCATGGGTGGGGTCCAAACATTGGGATATTGTGGCGTTGGTGAGTTCAGCACCAAAGTCCTTGGTTGGATGTGTGCACAGGTGCTCTGCTTTCTTATAGCTGGTCCAAGTTTCAATCTCTTTCCATGGAAGCTGATCGGAGAATCCACAATCTTCTGCACATCTATATCATCGTAAAAGGAGACAAAACCATAACCCTTAGAAACGCCAGAGGCATCCCTAATAATTTTGACATTCTTTACAGCGCCATACTTTGAAAACAAATCCTTAATTTCAGGTTGATCAATCCGACGGTCAATGCCCCCAACAAAAATAGTGTTTGGCATACGTTTCCCTTCTGGAAGGACGTAACCTGATGGCTAATCCTCTTCTTGACTTCGTGTAACAGACATGACGTGATGCAGACGAAACTCCTGGGCCCCCCCCGACCAGTGGGCTGGAGTCGGCAGCTCGGGCTGGAGACCGGGTTGTAACAGGGTTGACGCTGGCTGGCCCAGAGGTAGCGTAGGCAGAAGTCATTGGTCCTAGATCATTTCCCAATAGTACTTCTGCTGGTAAGTTGTCCATAAGTCCCACTTGTACCCCGCCGGATCCAGCGCCCCAGTCAAGATGTACTCGGGCGGTGGGGAGTCGAAACACAGCTCCCCCCGCCACTCTTACTGCAACGGTGTGTCCAATGCGATCTTTGTTCTTGACCAAATGAGGTTGGAGCAAGGTAAATGTGGCTTCGGTGTCGCGTAATCCTTGCGCGCTGCGCCCATTGACTCGTACCTCCTGGCAATGGTGCTGTCGGTTGTCTTGGATGGCCGCTTGTATGGGATCAGCTTCTTCTTCTACTTCTGCTGGTAAGTTGTCCATAAGTCCCACTTGTACCCTGCCGGATCCAGCGCCCCAGTCAAGATGTACTCGGGCGGTGGGGAGTTGAAACACAGCTCCCCCCGCCACCCTTACTGCAACGGTGTGTCCAATGCGGTCTTTGTTCTTGACCAAATGAGGTTGGAGCAAGGTAAGTGTGGCTCCGGTGTCGCGTAATCCTTGCGCGGTGCGCCCATTGACTCGTACCTCCTGGCAATGGTGCTGTCGGTTGTCTTGGATGGCCGCTTGTACGGGATCAGCTTCATACAGTACCCCCAGATACTCTTCCGAACTGCTCTCAGCTTCCAAACAGTGTGCCAGAGGAGTACGGGAGGTGGAAGGTTGCTTTTGCCCCCACGTGTTTCGGGGACGCTCTAGGGCGCAATCACTGCGATAATGTCCCCATTGTTTGCAACAATGGCACTGAACTGTGGAGAGGTTCGGATGCTGCGCTGGCCTATGTGGCCCAGAGTCACGAGTTGGCGCTGAAGCCACAGGTGCATGAAATTTGATGGGAGGTTGTGGTTTTGGAGCGGACCGTTCTGCCCGGCGCGCATCGGTGTACTCGTCGGCTAGACGAGCAGCCTCAGGTAGCGTTAGAGGCCTCCGGTCACGTACCCACTCTCTTAGCTCTGGTTGCAGGGCATTGAGAAAATGTTCTAGTAAAAACAACTGTAGTACATCCTCAGCGGTCGTGGCTTTGCATCCCGTGACCCAGTGTGATGCTGTACGATGGAGGCGACATGCCCACTCCATGTAAGAATCCCCTCCCTTCTTTTGGGATTCCCGAAATCGTCACCTGTAGGCCTCCGGGGTGACAGCGTACCGGGCTAACAAAGCCTCCTTTACCAGATGGTAGTGTGGTAAGTCCGCATCAGGGATGGCCCGGAAAGCATCGGAAGCTTTCCCAGATAGTTTCCCTGATAATATGGTGACCCATTCCTCCGTGGGTACCCGGTGTAAAGCGCACTGCCGTTCAAAATCGGCCAAAAATCCGTCAATCTCGTCGTCACTTTCCTGGAAGGACTTAAATGCTGCAAATGGAATCTTTCTCCCCCCCAGTGTAACTGAGGCTGAGAGGCTGCTGGGTTGAAAGTCGCCGATCTTCCCTTCGCTTACTGGCCTCTGCCTCCGCTGCGGCGAAGACTCGGACGATCAGTTCCTGTGATGGATTCGGGCCATAGACCGACAATCTGTTCCGAACCGCTTGAACGAGAGCAGCGTCTTCATCGGCCTCTATATTGGTTTCGGTCCTCACTGCTGCACGATCCATTTCGATCAGCTCGGCTATCAGTTCCCGACGTGGGCGGTTGCTAGCTGACCTTCCCCGGCTCTCGAGTAGATCCTTCAGGGTCAGCCTTTTCAACTTGTCCTACTGACTCTCCATCGGGGTAGCACTCTCTCTGGGTAGAAAGGACCATCCGACCGCTTGCCACCAATTGTAGCGATAACCCTTATCGCCGGAGGGCTTCACCGCCCGAGACGTCCTTTTCCCAATCGTAAGAGGTGCTGCTGGAATTCCAGAGTCGTCCGTGAGGAAACAGGAACAGCCCTTACAAGGGCTAGTGAATTGTAATATAGCGTTTCCCACAATAAGAGACAGAACTTCAGTATTGAGGGTGAAGGTGAAGTAGACTTTATTAGTGCCACACTGGGCCTTATATGCAAGCCTCCATGCAAGGGGACCTCCCCCATGGACCTGATGGAGGACTGCATGACAAATACACAGACCAATGGGAGCAGGGCACACAATCCCTCAACTCTGCCGGTGACGCAATCAGCAATACAATAGACGTCTGTAACACAATCAATCAGAACAATGGCAGTCTAACACAATCAATCAGAACAATGAATAACGTAATCAATCAACACAATGGCAGTCTGTACCTGCTTAAGAAAAGGAAAGTAATGAACCTGTGTAAAGTCCAAAGGGCAGAGAGTCTGTCACGGCTGGCTTTTCTTCCTTCTCTCCTAGTTCTAATTGGCCTGGTGGTTTCTGGCTGGCCAATGTGGGACAGGGGCTTGTTTGTTTCATCTGCATCCTTGCTGTCCCACAGGTTTATTGGCCAGGAGGTAGGATGGGATGGTGCTGTCTATCCATCTGGCACGCCCCAAACCGATGCACGGTCACTGGTCCTGCTGTGAATCTGGGGTCATGATGTACGCGCTCTCAATGCTGTCCCACTGTAGGTTGTTTGTGCTGGGGGTCCACACAGGGTTTGAAGCGGCTGAGTCTCCCTCTCTACTGTTGAGGGAGGGTAGGGTATCGCCCACAGGTTGAAGATGCTGACAGTCTGGATTACTTAGATGGCGAGGAGACCTCACAACTTCAAGCAAGACTAAGGGGGTTTCTCTGAAAAGAATTGCCTGTCTGCACTGTGTCTTCTGTGGAATTTGCCTTGTCTGCATTTTAAAGGGACAATGAATACTAAGTTTTAATGAAGCCATTTCATGCAGGAATCTTCGTATGCTTTACTGCTTTTGGAGGTGTCTGTCTCCCTTTCCCGAGTACATGTGAGAAGATCCAGATTTTAAGAAACATAGCTCTGAAAGACTATGGTTTATTTTCTGTATGTTAGAGTAACGCTTTAACGCTGGACTCATGATTTCTCTGTAATTGCTTTTGCAAGGCTTATCAAAGGAATGTGCTGCTTCGCATGAGGGGCTCTGGGAACTGGGAACACTATGAAATACTCCCATGTTCGACCTTGTACATAGAAGAAAATATTCTGTTCTCATTATTTTTAATTAACTTAGGTAATTTTCTGTTCTGCACATGCTCCGACTATGCAATAAACCAGGGGTCAGAGGCGCCCCCTGCTCCCTTCTTTAAGGTTTTGTTACACACCTTGTTGCGTGTATTGATTTCTCTTAGAGTATAGCAATTGGGAATCGGACAACAGAATCCAGACCAAGTCCGGTGAGTGACTTGGACCTAACATTACGTGGCGCCCGAACCAGGGACCCTCTAGTGGTCGCAAGAGGTATCGCACCCGCCGAACGGAACATCAACTGATGCCACCTCGGAACAGCAGACTTCAAAACCTGGCCAGGTAAGAGACAGCTTTTATGTACTCTTATACTCTGCTCTTCCCTGTGAGGCATCAGCGGCTCCGTTCTAAGGTGAGATAGGCATAGCCAGCCTCTGCGAAAGAGGGTCATTTTAAAGAATCCTAAGGCGCTTCTGTTGTCTGTATTTGTTTTGTTTGTCCATGTCTTGTCTGTCTGTTCCCTTAAGAATTTGTTATTTTTGAGAGTGTGATAAAAACTTTATGAGCCTGGCAGTTAGTTAAAAAAAAACTTTGGACGGTCATTAGACGCCCCACCCCATTGGCGAACCCGCTATAACCCAGTGACGGTGAACGCAAGTGGTGACCAGAAGAAGTTTTAGAGAGGAAAATACACTGTATGGTTTTATAACTCATTTAGGCGTGAGCCAGCTGTTGAGTTGATCGGTATTGACGGCGCCTTCACGGCGCATGCCAGCAGATCCTGACAGCGTTGATTTATGATTACCACAGTTCCCAGGCTTAGTTAGAAGACCAGGACGTAGGAGTGTGTGATTTCTAGAGAAAAAGATAACGTCAAATTCTGAGAAAAATAAAGGTACCTCCAGTACCTGAGGCTGACACATACCCATATGTTAGAAGGAGATGTGTGGATAGTAATCCTAATTGTTTGTCTCAGCTTAATCGCTGCTTCATGTTTAGCGTGTAGGATTACCCAGCATTTCATAGAACGCCCGGCGACAGCGCGCCCAGCAGACGTTCTGTTTCACTCAGTACCCTAGGGAGAAAGCGACGAAGGCTAGTCCACAGAGAGACTAGACCCCAATAAGCTACCTAGGGCAAGGTCACTGAGGGAGGAATCATGGGAAAAGGTCAGTCTAAATTAGATACAGCAGCAGAAAACTGGCAGACGTTAGAAGAAATCACAAAAGAAAGGTGTGGCGCAGATGCCGCCAAAGAATTAAGAAAAATCTGGAAGGAATTTAAGTTAACACACAAATGGCAATTAGATTTAGGGAAATGGGAACAGATAGCTAAAGGGAAACATGGAATTATTTTTGACAAAGGATGGGATCATCAAGTAGAATGTGCTCTGAAACTTTCAAGTTTAGCAGAAAAGGAAGGCTGGATGTACAGTCCACATAGGAAACAATGGAATACTACACCATTGCTTCATCCCCAAGTAGACCCCATACCTGATGTTCCAACAAACCCAGTACCACCACTCCCATATGAGAAGACAGTTCAGAAAGAAACTAGTAAGTTGTATCCTAGACTCCCATTGGCCAGTAACAGTACGTATGGTCCAGATCCAGGACCAGATGATGGCGATAGCGGCTTATGGCAATGCTATTGTGGAATGATAAATAAGGGTTGGGACAGAATGTGTACCCAGTGTAAAGTAAGGGAGCAGGATAAAGTAGTAAATGAAGAAGGAACATGGAAATGTAAAGTTTGTGGTTGTAGGGGGATGGGTTTAGAACAAGAAGAATGTAATGTTTGTGGAGCAGATCAGCAAGGAGGGGATCCAGATGAGAGAATAAATGGTGTTAGCACATGAAAGAAAAAAGTAAATTTAGTTACTGAAAAATCATGGACTTGCCATCACTGTATGACTTATGGTTTACCAGAAAATGTCACATATTGTCCAAGGTGTAAAACTTATAGGTACGCAGGACCCCCTCCCAGGAACAACACATATAAATTAGTTGCGCCTGTGTTTACACATACCAGGCAGATTCCAGATGCTCAAAATGCAGGACAGTTTGTCAATTTATTAACCAAGAAACCCCTTATTATAAGCCATGGACTCCAGCTAAATGTATGGCTTTGTTGCAGAATGCACCTGATCCCCATACTAGCCCTTCTAGGTTTGGCAGGTATGTAGTACAAATGATGGAATCACAAAATGCCACCTGGTTGGATGGAGAAGATCTTTGTAGGATGAAAATGTCCCCTACTATGTTTCATCAATTTACTGATTATATGAGAGCACATGTACCACAGAATGTTAGACTTGGGGACAGTAGAACTGATTTTGTACAGCATTTTACACAATTTTGTGCTGACAAACAGCAACAAAGAGGTACTTCTGCAGCAGGCATACAAGGACCAACACAGTCAGTCACTGATTTTTATTTAACACTTGAACAAACATATATTGATGAAGGCTTAGATGTTGGAAATATTGGAGTTCAAAGGTTGTTTGTTAGAGCCTATATTGATAGTTTAAAACCAACCATTAAGGAAAAGTTAAAGGCTTCTACCCCAGATTGGAGAACTAACCATACTATGGCACAATTGTTAGCTAAAGCACAGGGTATTGAAATGGATATGCATGACAAGCCCAAGGTGCGTATGGTTGCCCAGTGTCACGATCAGCTTACCTGTGCCGCGTTCCAGCGGTGTCCCCGTCGCCCCGCCATCCAGGCGCCGGCCGCGCCGGGAGGCAGCTCGCGTGGCTGCGGGCGCGCCCCCTCCTTCTGCCGGCGTGTCCGGCATCAGCACACGTGCTCGCGCGGGTGCGCGAGCACGTTCCTTCTATGCCCTCCGGCGGCGCTGCACTCAGCGTGGCCGCCGGAGGAGGTGAATAAATTATAAAAGGGGCACGCCCCCTTTTCAGTTAAAGGGCCTATGAGCCCAGCTGGGCAGCACGCCCTCTATCCTATCAGTGCTGGGTTGTTGAAGGGCCAATGAGCCCCCCTCCTGTTGTGCACTCCTTGTTCTGGCCAATCATTATTATGATCCTGTGTGCACCAATCACAATACCTTCCCTCCTATGTCTGTCCCTATAAAGCTCTTTTCCCCGCAGTTGGTTGTTGCCTGTGATAGCGCCTAGACCCTAGCCATTGTTAATCCCTGATATTGATCCTGACTCCTGTTGCCGACCCTCGCTTGTTTGACCATCCTCGATCTCCACTCCTGTTGCCGACCCTCGCTTGTTTGACCATCCTCGATCTCCACTCCTGTTGCCGACCCTCGCTTGTTTGACCATCCTCGATCTCCACTCCTGTTGCCGACCCTTGCTCGCCTTTGACCATCCTTGATCTTCACTCCTGTTGCCGACCCTTGCCTGTCCTTGGACTCCCACCTTACGCTCACATACCGGCTACCCGATTCCACTTCCAGCCGCGGGCTCTCCAGTACTCTGTACCGTAAGACCTCAACCTTTGAGCCATAAAGTCCTGGGGGCAACCGATCCCGAGCAGGCGTGTTCTGCGTCTCGGCAAGCAGGGGCTCCTATAGGTGAAGCTGGCTGCAGAGATTGGGGGTTGAGGTCCTTACCAAGAGAGCTGGAGTTGTCCAAGTGGTAAATTGTGGTTCCGGGAGCGTGATATTATCACAGGCCTTCATGGATGACCTGGTACAGCAAGTACAGGCTATGGCCACAGCTATAAATCAACTTGCCCAGAGAGTGGCCAATCAAGAAACCAGGCAGATTCCTGCATCCGCTGTACCACCTCACGTGTCGGAGCCGAAGGTCCCGTTACCGGAGAAATTTTTTGGAGACCGAGCCAGATTCTCCAATTTTAAAAATTCCTGCGAGCTGTACTTCAGATTGAGACCTGGATCCTCGGGCACCGAGACCCAACGGGTGGGGTTAGTTATCTCCCTTTTGCAAGGAGATCCCCAATCATGGGCCTTTAGCCTGCCTCCCGATGATGCTGCCCTGCACTCCGTTACTTCCTTTTTTCAGGCTATGGGTGTGTTATATGCCAACCCAGACCAGCAGTCCACAGCCGAAAATAGGCTTCGGGCCTTGAAGCAAGGTCGGAATACTGCCGAAGATTACAGTTCTGAATTCCGGCGGTGGGCAGTAGACTCCAGATGGAATGACCCAGCCCTGTGTAGCCAGTTCCGTATGGGTCTATCAGAGGGTATCAAGGACGCTTTGGTCAATTTCCCTACACCAGCAGATCTAGACCAGCTAATGCAGGTCTCCATCAAAATAGATCGGCGTCTTAGGGAAAGAGCCAGGGAAAGGGTTAGGACTTCCTCGTCCTTTAAGCCATCTCAGTCCCCCAACCCACTCCCTTCCCCTGGGGCAAACACACCCTCTTCCTCACTGGAAGAACCCATGCAGATCGGTAGAGCTCGTCTTACCCAGGACGAGAAGCAGCGTAGACGCTCCATGGGTCTCTGCTTATATTGTGGGAATCCGGGACATTTTGCTAGGTCCTGTCCTAACAAGGGATACCCGGCGGGAAACTTCCTCGCCTAGATCAGGAGGGGAGTACTGATCTAGGTGAGTCCGTTAATTACTCTCACTTGAATAAAATGTTAATCCCCATAGAGCTTTCTTGGGGTCCCTCCAAACGGGCAGTATCCGCCTTTATCGACAGTGGAGCTGCAGGTAATTTCCTGGACCGGAGCATGATCTCTGTCCTGGGGATTCCGCTGGTACCCCTTGGAAAATCTCTACAGGTTCTAGCCATAAATGGGAAGGCCATCCAGGGAGGTCTGGTTAGTACCAAGACCCCACCTCTCAATTTAATCGTTGGCTCTTCTCACTCTGAATATATCGAGTTCTTGGTTTTTGACTGTCCAGAAACCCCGGTAGTACTGGGATATCCCTGGTTAAAACTCCACAACCCCATTTTAGACTGGCAGACTGGGGATTTAGTGAGGTGGAGTAATCACTGCAAGACACATTGTTTTTCCACTGCCCTCAAAAGTTTTCAGATGCTGCCACAGGGATTGCCTCAGCCTTACGCAGATTGGGCTGATGTTTTTTCCGAACGTTCTGCCGATTCCCTTCCCCCTCATAGGCCCTATGACTGCCCTATTGACCTGCTCCCCGGGACCATCCCTCCTAGAGGGAAAATTTATAATCTCACTCGGCCGGAAGAACTGGCCATGAAGGAGTACATCTCCGAGAATTTAAGCAAGGGGTTCATCCGTCCTTCAACATCACCTGCGGGGGCTGGCTTCTTTTTTGTGGAGAAAAAAGATGGTGGTTTAAGGCCTTGTATAGACTACAGAGCCCTGAATAAGATCACGGTAAAAAACCGGTATCCCCTTCCCTTGATTGGGGATTTATTTAATCAAGTAGTAGGAGCTCGGGTGTTCTCCAAGTTAGACCTAAAGGGGGCCTACAACCTGATTCGTATTCGACAAGGGGATGAGTGGAAAACTGCATTCAATGTTAAAGATGGTCATTACGAATATCTAGTCATGCCCTTTGGCCTTTGTAATGCCCCTGCGGTCTTCCAAGACTTCGTTAATGACGTCTTCCGAGACTATTTGGGCAGATTCATGGTAATTTATTTGGATGATATCCTCATTTTCTCTAAGTCTTTGTCCGAACATAGACTGCATGTGAAAATGGTACTTCAAAAACTAAGAGAGAATAACTTATATGCAAAGATTTCTAAATGTATGTTTGAGGTCACCACCGTTCCCTTTTTGGGTTATATAATCTCTAGCCAGGGGTTAGAGATGGATGCGGGGAAAGTTTCGGCGGTGCGGGATTGGGTACAACCCAAGACTTTAAGAGAATTACAGCGTTTTTTAGGTTTCGCTAATTTCTATCGACGCTTTATTAAAGGTTTCTCCAAAATTGTTGCTCCTCTCACCAACCTTACTCGCAAGGGCGCCTTCACTGTAAACTGGTCATCTTCGGTCAATGAGGCCTTCCAGACTCTAAAACAGGCTTTTACTTCGGCGCCAGTTTTAGTTCACCCTGACGTTAATAAACCTTTTACCATTGAAGTAGATGCATCTGAGTTGGGTGTGGGGGCGGTGTTGTCGCAATACTCTGGTCATCCTGATCGTTTGCATCCTTGCGCCTACTTCTCACGGAAATTTAGTACCGCGGAACAGAACTATGATGTTGGAAACAGGGAGTTATTGGCGATTAAACTGGCTTTTGATGAATGGCGTCACTGGTTGGAGGGGTCATTGTATCCGATCACGGTCTATACTGATCACAAAAACCTCGAGTACATTAGCTCAGCTAAGAGACTGAACTCTCGTCAGGCTCGTTGGGCATTATTTTTCTCGCGTTTTAATTTTATAATTACATTTAAGCCAGGAGTAAAAAATTCTAAAGCGGATGCTCTGTCCCGCTTGTTCGGGGATTGTAAGGATCGGGGTGATATGGGTGAACCTATTTTGCCTGTGGGATGTGTGATTGGGGCCTTGCTTCCTGATCTTTCGAATGCCCTGGCGCCATTTCAAAATGAATCCCCTGTAGATGTACCTTTAGGATGTCAGTTTGTACCACCGCATCTGCGTTCCGATGTAATTCGCGAGTTTCACGATGCCAAAACTGCTGGACATCTAGGAAATCGTAAAACTTTCATTTTAGCCCGACGCCTTGTATGGTGGCCTACTATGCGCCGCGATATAACTACCTTTATCGGCGCATGTTCTGTTTGTGCACGAAGTAAGGGGGTTCACAAGGCCCCTAGTGGGTGTTTAGTCCCACTTGAGATTCCTAAAGAACCATGGACTCATATCTCTATGGATTTTATTGTAGATTTGCCTCTCTCACATGGGAACACTGTGATTTGGGTGGTCGTCGACCGTTTCAGTAAGATGGCACATTTTATTCCTTTATCTAAGCTACCATCAGCTTCTGAGCTTTCGCGATTATTTATCTCGCACATTTTCCGTATCCATGGCATACCATCTAATATAGTTTCCGATCGGGGTGTGCAATTTACTTCGCGTTTTTGGAAGAACTTCTGTTCTCGCTTGGGGATTCAGATATCTTTGTCTTCTGCTTACCATCCTCAAACCAATGGACAGACAGAACCAATCAAAGTCTAGAACAGTATTTGCGGTGTTACATTTCCGACGTTCAAGAACAGTGGTCAGAATATATTGACTTCGCGGAATTTGCATACAATAATGCGCCGAGTGAAAGTACCAAAGTTTCTCCGTTTTTCTGCAATCTTGGGAGGAATCCCAGGGCTTCCTCTCTCTCTGGGTCCCCTTCCAATTTACCGGCATTGGAAGAGTGGCTCCAAGAGCGGAAGAACATCTGAACCCACGTCCAGGAGACTTTGAAAGAAACTATTCTTAGATACAAAAGGTTCGCCGATCGCCACAGGTCTCAAGAACCCGCGCTTCAGATTGGGGACTTTGTTTGGGTTTCTACAAAAAATATTTCTCTCCGGCAACCGTCCAGTAAGTTAGGTCCCAAGTTTATTGGCCCTTTCCCCATTATTCAGAAATTAAGCAACGTGTCCTTTAAGGTTCAACTCCCGCAAACCATGAGAATCCCAAATTCTTTTCACGTGTCACTGCTAAAACCAGCCAAGAATGTACCGCGTCCATCATCGCCGCCTATTCTAGTAGATAACGAACCAGAATATGAAGTGAACAAAATTCTTGACTCGCGCAAGCTTCGTAATTCTTTACAATATTTAATTGACTGGGTTGGTTACGGTCCTGAGGAGAGATGTTGGGTTGCGGCAAAAGATGTGCATGCTAAAGTTCTTATTAAAAAATTCCATCGTGACAATCCGGGGAAACCTGGTGAGGGTCCGGAGGCCCCTCATGAAGGGGGGGGTAGTGTCACGATCAGCTTACCTGTGCCGCGTTCCAGCGGTGTCCCCGTCGCCCCGCCATCCAGGCGCCGGCCGCGCCGGGCGGCAGCTCGCGTGGCTGCGGGCGCGCCCCCTCCTTCTCCTTCTGCCGGCGTGTCCGGCATCAGCACACGTGCTCACGCGGGTGCGCGAGCACGTTCCTTCTATGCCCTCCGGCGGCGCTGCACTCACCGTGGCCGCCGGAGGAGGTGAATAAATTATAAAAGGGGCACGCCCCCTTTTCAGTTAAAGGGCCTATGAGCCCAGCTGGGCAGCACGCCCTCTATCCTATCAGTGCTGGGTTGTTGAAGGGCCAATGAGCCCTGGGTTCAGTGGGGCTTACGCCCCCCTCCTGTTGTGCACTCCTTGTTCTGGCCAATCATTATTATGATCCTGTGTGCACCAATCACAATACCTTCCCTCCTATGTCTGTCCCTATAAAGCTCTTTTCCCCGCAGTTGGTTGTTGCCTGTGATAGCGCCTAGACCCTAGCCATTGTTAATCCCTGATATTGATCCTGACTCCTGTTGCCGACCCTCGCTTGTTTGACCATCCTCGATCTCCACTCCTGTTGCCGACCCTCGCTTGTTTGACCATCCTCGATCTCCACTCCTGTTGCCGACCCTCGCTTGTTTGACCATCCTCGATCTCCACTCCTGTTGCCAACCCTTGCTCGCCTTTGACCATCCTCGATCTTCACTCCTGTTGCCGACCCTTGCCTGTCCTTGGACTCCCACCTTACGCTCACATACCGGCTACCCGATTCCACTTCCAGCCGCGGGCTCTCCAGTACTCTGTACCGTAAGACCTCAACCTTTGAGCCATAAAGTCCTGGGGGCAACCGATCCCGAGCAGGCGTGTTCTGCGTCTCGGCAAGCGGGGGCTCCTATAGGTGAAGCTGGCTGCGGAGATTGGGGGTTGAGGTCCTTACCAAGAGAGCTGGAGTTGTCCAAGTGGTAAATTGTGGTTCCGGGAGCGTGATACCCAGGTTAACACTGATGTTAGACCTAAATCTCAAGGTAATTTTCAGAGTAAAATTTTAAAATACAAAAACAAAAACAAGAGCAAGACCGCACCAACGATAGTAGGCTAGTGTGCTATACAGTACAGGGTAAACAGAAAACTGTTACTACATATCTCCACAACCAGAGGGGGGTCCCACACACCCTCCTCACCCTGTCACAGAAGCACCACAGAGTAATAATAATAATGATAAATCCAATTTTATTATTACAAATAATTTTATGAACTACAAGACAATCTTAAAAACATTCCTACATTAAAAAACATATAAGACAACTAACATCGAGGAAGGGGCACCATTCAAAAGGTAAGGCAAGGGGAGGGATGAATAAAGAAGGGAGGGGGGGGGAAAGGGGCCCAAACGGCCCAATAATAATGCTAATAGTCAACCACATCAAATGCCTGGATTGATCTATAAATTCATGTGCAAAATAACCATCTTAATAATTGTGCACAAGTGCTAAGCATATAAGCATGTGCTAAATAACAAAGACAATTGAATCCAATACCGCTAAAAAATATACTAAAGAATTCTACCAGGCTACTATTGAACACCCATGGACAGACACAGTGAAGACAAACTATATCTAAACCCTACCCATTTAAATCGATTTGAGAGGACCCGCCGAGTGGGCAAGTGCCCAGTGCAAACTGTGCAAAAAATAAAACAACAGGCTCAGTAAACAGACCCTCCCCCCGCACACCTTACCTGCCCACACTCCTCACCACCGACGCGTTTCGTGACGTCATACGTCACTTTCTCAAGGTGTATGAGGAGTACCCACCCCTGGCGCCCCTATTTAAACTCACCGTACCTACGCTCCCCCGCTGTAACCGGCAGGTGAAGATCATCATAGCCATCAGCGCACGCCGGCCGGAAGTGCGCGGGCGGAAATGACGAGCAGAGTGGGCAGTGAGGCCAAGCAGGAAGCCGCCTTGCCCACACAAAACCCAAGGATCTGAGCGTGCGCCGGTAGTACTAATGACATGACGCGGCCGCATCTGTCAAAAGCGGCGGAGCCAGGCAAGGTGAGTACAAAACAGGGGCCCATCAGGGATGTAATCTAATCTAATTAAACAAAACCCATCATATCTGTATTTATGACTTTATAAGCAAAGATGACTATACATACATAGTAGATAAATACATGCTGCCACAATGTCCGTTATTATCGCAGAACGGTATGTCCTGTCTAGTTATAGATTGGAGAACTTTCTAGCTGCAGTAAAAATTCACACTCAGATTTTTTTGGGCGTATAGCCCATAACTATGTCCACTATTAGTGATACATAAACAGCAATAGGCGGCTACTAATACTCCTACATATAAATGTGCCAGCCTCCAGTGATGACTGTACAGGGAGTCCAAAGCACAATCATTGAAGCAGAGAATGTAAGTTGGTACCCGCCAAATTGCCGATCACATACGTTAATAGCGCTAAAGCCTGCTGGGTTCACATAATGTGTGCTTGGCTGTCCCTCCATGTATAGTCAACAAATCAGGGATACTAGACAACATCCTTAGGAAGACTTGCTTAACACGAATACTTTTGAATCCTTTTTACTCTTCCCTGATGAACCTGCACTAAGACTTGATGAAAACAGCGGAGACTCAAGGGAAGACGGTAACACTGCCATCTTGTGGCCAAATGGTAGAAGGCAGTAGAGCCACCAGAGCACACTGGAAGCAAGATGAAAAACTATGATGGGGGGGGGAAAGGAAAAAAAGGGGGGGGGGAGGAAAAGGGAGGAAAGGGGAGGGGGGAAGGGAAAAAAAGGGGGGGGATGGAGGGGGGAGGGGGGAAAAAGGTTAGAAAGGGGGGGGGGGAGAACAAAGGAGGAGAGAGAACAGAGAAAAGGACACACAAGATGGAGAGAAGGAGACCAAAGAGCACAGAACCCAATACATCCACTGGTTGCTGCATAGTTAAGCCAACATCTGCTGTAGTGGACCTTCCACCGAGCGCTTCTTTCTTCTGATTCGATGGAGACATACTCTCTTTCAATTTCAAAATTTTAAAATATTACTACTGTGACAAACCTGGTCATATTAAGAGGAATTGTAGAAAGTTTGCTGCTGATCAAGGAACAGCCTCCAATAAGTCAGCATCTAAAAGTAAAGAACAAGACTGACTATCGGCAGTAACATTCTCTGTACCAGCCAGAACACCTATAATACCGATTGAAATTGATGGCAAAACAGTTGAATTTTTGATTGATACAGGAGCGTATGCCCATATCTAAGCCACTAGAGGGCAGGCTTGGTCCACATATGTTTATCTGTAAATTTTTAGTTTGTGATTCAGCTCCTTACAATTTATTGGGTGTAGATAACTTAACTAAACTTCAAGCAAAAATAGATTTTCAAGAAGATGGTCAAGTTGTTCTAACTTTGCCTGACCATCCTGATGATTTAGAATATTCTATGCAAATACAAGCTCTTGAAGATTTTGAACTCACTAATGTACTTACAGAGAATGATCAAGACTTACTAAGAACTGTACCTGACCATTTATGGTCTAAGTCAGGGTCTGATATAGGACTTCTCCCTGTCTCACCAGTAGAGGTCCATATCAAACCAGGATCTACCCTACCACAGCTTAAGCAGTACCCTTTGAGTGCTGCACAAGAACAAGCTATAGGAGAACAAATTGACGAGCTTTTGGCCAAGGGTGCTTTGATTCAGATGCAATCAGGGGCTAATACTCATTTGTATCCAGTCAGGAAAAAGGTTTTGGAACCAGAACAACCTGTGAAATACAGGATGGTACAAGATCTTAGAGCCATTAATAGTATTTTGGCTCCAATGACACCAGTGGTTCCAAACCCTCATACATTGCTTTCTCAAATACCGAGTACAAGCATGTATTTTTCTTGCGTGGATCTAACGGGAGCTTTCTTTTCGGTCCCTTTAGCACCTGAATGTTACCACCTCTTCGCTTTTAGATTCAAAACTAAGACAGACACCTTACTAAAGACAGAGTGGAAATAGTCAGGAATATGTCACCTCCTAAGACACATAAACAGTTAAGAGCCTTTCTAGGACTCATTTCTTATTGTAGACAGTGGATTATGCATGCCAGTTCACTTATGCAACCACTGTATGATTGTGTTAAAGTCACACCTTTTTTGCCTAACACCAGAAGCAAGAGATGCTTTTGAACAACTTAAACTTGCAGTCACACAAGCACCAGCTTTAGGTCTTCCTGATTATTCTAAGCCATTTACACTCGTGGCTACTGAAATACAAGGACATGCTACTGGAGTTTTAATGCAGGCACATGGCACAAAACAAAGACCTATTGCTTATTATTCAGCTCGCTTAGATCCAGTAGCAAGAGGTTCCCCCTCTTGTGTTAGAGCTGTAGCAGCAGTTTCTCTATTGGTAGACAAAGCTTCTGAAATTGTACTTGATAATGAATTAACTGTGTCTACCAATCACGACATTCATGGGATTTTGTCACAAGTAAATCCCAAACACTTATCAATGGCTAGGCAGCTCAGGCTGCAGTGTACCCTTTTACTACCCCCAACAATTAAGTTTCAAAGATGTACTTCTCTGAATCTGGCGACTTTGTTACCAATTTCTTCAGATTCTGAAGGGGGGAGTAATAGTGAAGATTTTGAGAATTTTTTAGAATTTGAACATACTGAAGACACACATGACTGCATTGAACTTATGAAGCAAGAAACAATGGGTTTACCACATGTGCATGATACACCTCTAGAAAACCCAGAATTTGAATTTTTTGTAGATGGCAGCAGATATGCTGATGAAAAAAGACAGTTTCATACAGGTTATGCAATAGTAACTGAACATGAAGTGGTAGGCGCTGAACCATTACCACCTCATATGTCTGCTCAGGAAGCAGAACTTACAGCCCTCTCTAGGGCATTAATGCTGCTAAAAGACACTACAGGCACGATCTGGACAGACTCCGCCTATTCTTGGGGTATTGCCCAACGAGTACGCCCATCTGTGGAAAGAAAGGGGCTTCTTAACAGCTGCAGGAACCCCCATTAGACATGCTGAATTAGTTAAAGAAATTCTGACCAACCTGAACAATGTCAAAGAGGTAGCTATTGTAAAAGTAGCAGCCCACACAAAGCAAACAACCAAAGAGGCTAAAGGTAATGAAAAAGCTGACTTAGCAGCTAAACAAGCAGCTTTGAAGAAGATAGAGAGTGTAAGTGTAAATCTTACCCAGGAATCGGCGGTAAGTATGGAACTAATGAAAAATCTTCAGGACAAAGTGATGCCTGAGGAAAAGGAAAAATGGCTCAGAGCAGGAGCCCAGCAAAATGATGGATTATGGGTCAAAGGAAGCCGATTGTGCTTGCCTAGCTTCCTATACCCAGAACAGGCACAGGTATCACATCTGCCTACAAATCAGAGTGCAAACTCTATGGTAAGGAGTACCAATCAGACTTGGTATGCTCCAGGCTTTAGTAGCATGGCACGACAATACTGTGCAGCATGCTCTATTTGTTTAACAGAGAATCCAGGACAGGTTGTTAAGACACCTGTAAGACATCAACCTAGGTCTCTCTATCCATTTCAAAGGCTTCAAATTGATTACATCCAACTCCCTAAGAGTGGACCCTTTGAGTATGTACTTGTGTGTATTGACTTGTTTTCAGGATGGCCAGAAGCTTACCCAGTGAAATCAGCAACAGCTAAAACCACGGCTAAGAAATTAATCACAGAATTAATACCACGTTTTGGTCTCTTGTGACCGTGGCTCGCGCTTTACAGGTGAAATAATGCAAAATGTGATGCAAATGCTAGGTGTCCAACAGTCCTTCCATACACCCTATCACCCACAGAGTTCGGGGAGTGTGGAGAGACTGAATGGAACTATCAAACTGAAGTTACAGAAAACTATGAAGGAGTTAGGTAAACCATGGATAGATTGTTTACCAATTGTGTTATTTTCAATAAGATGCACCCCTACAAAGAAAACAGGGTTGTCACCTTATGATATTTTGTTTGGAAGTGCTCCCAGAACTGGGCTGTACTTTCCACAACATCTTGCCCTAAAATGTGATGAATTGACTGATTATGTGATACAGTTGCAGAAACATCTCACTAAACTGCACAAAAGTGTTTTTGATTCTCTTCCAGACCCCGACCAGATAACAGGAACTCATAATCTCCAACCAGGAGACTTTGCCTATGTAAAGAAACATTCTAGAAAATCTTTGGAATCAAGGTTTGAAGGACCCTTTCAAGTTCTTTTGACAACGCCTACTTCAGTGAAGCTTGAAGGAAAATCCACTTGGATACACGCAAGTCATTGTAAAAAGGTTACAGGTCCAGAGGGAAAATGAAATATTTCCTCTTAACAATGATAATGGCTTTCTGCCTCAATATTTCATCCCCTGCACCTATAAGAAATAGAAGGGAGATAGGTACTTATCATCAAAAGTTTCTTTTGCTAAAGTATAAATAATATTTTGGCATTGTGCCTTCTGGGCATGATTTATGTTCTAGTAAAACTAGCTCTTTGCCTTGTAGCCAAGATCAAGACACCTAAAGTAAAACATAAACTTATCTTGATTGCAGATAATGCGCTTTCTAAATGAGTAACTATGTTTCTTTCCTTTAGAATTGACATATCATCTGTCAAAATTCGAGACTCTTCTTTGGAAGGATGCTGTTCAAGTACTTGGGGGATGGAACCAGTTAAAGAAGACCCGTGTTCCCCTAGGCAACTCGCCGGCCTGGGATAGTACCTGAGTGACTGAATTGGCTATAAACCTTCCGAAGTGGACACAGTCAAAGGAAAGACAGATGAAGATGTCAAAGGGGGGAAATGAGAAGATCCAGATTTTAAGAAACATAGCTCTGAAAGACTATGGTTTATTTTCTGTATGTTAGAGTAACGCTTTAACGCTGGACTCATGATTTCTCTGTAATTGCTTTTGCAAGGCTTATCAAAGGAATGTGCTGCTTCGCATGAGGGGCTCTGGGAACTGGGAACACTATGAAATACTCCCATGTTCGACCTTGTACATAGAAGAAAATATTCTGTTCTCATTATTTTTAATTAACTTAGGTAATTTTCTGTTCTGCGCATGCTCCGACTATGCAATAAACCAGGGGTCAGAAGCGCCCCCTGCTCACTTCTTTGAGGTTTTGTTACACACCTTGTTGCGTGTATTGATTTCTCTTAGAGTATAGCAATTGGGAATCGGACAACAGAAGCCAGACCAAGTCCGGTGAGTGACTTGGACCTAACACATGACTTCAGTTGTATAAGCCCTGGATGAGCTGACTTTCTGTGTTCTGACCAGCAGGTCTATAACCTCACCCAGACCATGGGCAAATTATAATAAGGACTAGTACAAATTGACTCCTAAGTACGAGCAGCTCTTGTCTGCTGTGTCCACTGTCCAACCACCGTCCTCTTCTCCTAAGCCAAAACCACCTCTTCCTGATGGCTTCTCAGGTGAACAAACTCACTTCAAGACATCCCGGCTAGCTTGTCAAAAGTATTTTACCCTGCAAACACGAACCCTCCATGACGAGACTGTTAAGGTGGGATTCATCATCTCTTTACTACATGGAGAAACTCAGGCCTGGGCTTACAATTTGATGGAACAGAAGAGCCCACCTCTTAATTCCTCTCTTTGATGCCATGATCATACTTTATAATGACCACAAGACAGCCTCTGTAGCCAAGTCTGCTATAAACATTTAATGCAAGGGCGGAGGCCTGTCGAGGAATACATCTCCAACTTCAGGAGAGGGAGCTTGGTACACAATGGAATGTGGCCATCTTAAGATTCTGGTTCTGTCCAGGACTTTCGGAAACCATTAAAGATGAACTAGCTCGTTTAGAGACCTCCGAATCACTTGAAGCCTTGATCTTTCTCATCATGCAGATCGACGCCTAAAGGAGCACCGTCTTGAGAAAAGCAGGAATTTCTTTCCAAGCAACTCTAGATCAACCCCTTCCAGGGAATTCCCATGACCTTCCTCCTCCACTAACGTCTCCTCCAGCAGTTCCTCTGAACCTAAGCAAATAGGACTAATCAGACCGTCCCTCTCCACTGAGGAGAAAACCAGCTGCCGACAACAACAGCTTTATTTCTATTGCAAAATAGCCAGGCACTTCATCAGGTCCTGTCCTGTTTGTCCTGGGGTAAGACACACTCCAACATCAGTCACTGTGCAACCTCTTTCTATAGCTATTACCTTGCCTGATGGTTCACTTATTAAAAATGGTCCTGTTACACAAGAATCTGTAGTGACAGTTGTTATTACCACCAAGGGATACTACATTTTGACATCATTGTGTCTCCGCTCTTTCCAGTTATACCTGGATTTCCACGGGTAAAGTGGACCAAAACCACGCTGATCTGCCCAGGAATCTATAAGATTCTCCATCCTTTTTGCCTACACTGTTTTGTAATATGAAAAGAAGGTGCTAATTTCAGAGACATACCATGAATTCTTAGATGTCTTTAACAAAAAAGAGGGCTGATAAATTATCACCTCATCACTCTTACGACTACCCAATCAATATGCTTCCAGGGCCTGAAATACAATTTGAACGTGTCCTTACATATTCAGATGCAGAACCCAGGAGCCTAGGAGAGTATATTGACGGCAACCTCAAAAAAGAGTTCATTAGACCTTCCACCTCTCCAGCTGGTGCAGGAATCTTTTTTGTCCAGAAAAAAAGTCAGTTCCTTGTGTCCATGCGTAGACTATTGAGAGCTCAACATGATCCAGATGTTGGACAGGGACCCGTTTTGGCCACTATGAATTTTTAGTGATGCCTTTCGGACTCTAATGCCCCTGCTACAATCCAAATTTTTGTCAACAGCATTTTTTGAGACATTTTGGATCAATTTATTGTGGATTAACTACAACATTCTCATTTTCGCTTCATCCTTTGTTGAACATTGTCAGCACGTGAAAATTGTTCTTTACAGGCTCCATCAGCATCACCTTTACTCCAAGGCCATGAAATGTCATTACGAGAGACAAACCATACAATTCTTGGGACTCATCATTGTAATGCATGGGTTTGAAATAGATCCACAGAAGCTCTCTGCTATCTCTGACTGAAGATCACAAGGTTGTGCAACGCTTGATTCAGAATTTATGGTGGGTACCCGCTGGGCTTTATTCTTCACCTGCTACAACTTCCACATTACTTATCGGCCCAGCTCAAAGACTACAAAGCTTGATGCCCTGTCACGAATGCATTCTTTGCCTCAGTCTGTGGAATCACACAACATTCTGTCCAGAATAAAAGAATAATCTGTTTGTGAAGATCCTCCTGCCTCAATCACCTCATGTGCCATCTGTGCCCACAGCAAAGACTCTCCACACAGACATTGGGGGTTATTCCACCCCATGACTATTGCCCCTAGACTTTGGAGTGTAATCTCAATGGATTTCATAGTAGTGCTGCTCCCATCCAATCATTTTACAACTATTTTTGTGGTGGTGGACAGACTCACCAAGATAGTCCACCTCATACCCTTAATAGGCACACCATCAGCTTCACAGACAGTATCTAACAGAGGAAAAAATTCACCTCTTGATTCTGGACAGCCCATTGCCAAGCCTTAAACATTACTCTCTCCCTCTCTTCAGCTTACCACTCACAGTCAAATGGGCAAACAGAGAGGACTAACCAGATGCCTGAGCAGTTTCTTCTGTGCTTTTCATCTTCTTCACAATCTGATTGGTCAGATTTGCTCCCGCTAGCGGAGTTTGCATACAACAATGTTACTCATTCATCCATTAAACAATCTCCATTCTTCGTCAATTTGAGGTATCACCCAATTATATTACCAGAATCGTCCCTTTATTGATTGTTCTGACAGCTCAAGTGACCTCCTCTAGTATCCAACACCCAAATCTTTACAAAAATCATCAAGAAGGCTCAAAACTTATATAATTTATAAGAGGCAGGCAGAATACCTGCCTGGGGACTCCATCAGGTAATTTACAACCAACTAACACAAAGAAATTGGCTCCTTGTTTCATTGGACCGTTTCCAGTTAAAAGAGTAATCAAACTTGCGAACTTGACTTACCCACAAAATTAATACAGTTTTTCATGTTTCCCTGCTTCAATCAGCTGCTCAGTATACTAGGGGAAGTAAGGTATCTCCTGAGGTTATTTCTATCCAAGGTGAAGAAGAGTTTTAGGTGGAGAAAATCCTGTATAGTAGGTTCTGCCGAAGACAGTTCCAGTATCTCATCCAGTGGAATGGGTTTGGTCAGGAAGAAAACACCTGGGAGTCTGCAAAGGATGTCTATGCTCCTCAACTTGTCCGGAACTTCAAATCCTTATACCCAGGTAAACTAGGCCCAAGAGGCATCCAGAGGCTGTATTTCAGGGGCTGGGACTGGACTGCAACTGGACTTTGACACTGCTTGATCTGCCACTTTCTGGGGAACCCGGACTCGAGGGATAAGAGACGACACCTCCGCATTCAGAAATCCACCAGGTACCTGATATTCTCTTAGATTTTTAAGTTCAGACATCCTCTTTCTACTCCAGCTTTGGACTCCACAGCAGACTGACCTCCCCTCCATCTGCATTGTATCCTTGTGCCTACAAACAGCACCATTGTCTGGAGGTGATGCTGGTCCATTTGCTGTTCTTGGTCTTCGAAATACAGAAAGGTAACTTGGTAAGGTGACACCTTATCATCTTTACCTCACTGCCCAAAGGGAGCGAGCCTTCGGTCATAAAACCGGCCACCCTGTGCCGCCTGGTGGATCCCCAGGGGAAAATGCCCCGGACTACAGAGGAAGGCTACTAAAATAATTTATGCACTCACTAGTCTAAATCAGGAGAATTCTGTGAGTACTCTGTAGAATTAATTTCTCTTCCATTATTACTTCAGGACATCAGAGAAACGATTGGGTTAAGCTCTCGGGCCGAGGGGCGTGGACTGCAAGACAAAGGTGTGGCTCCTCCTTCCAGGCCTATATCCTCCTGGCTGACTTCCTGCACTTCAGTTTAATTAAAAAGCAGTAGAAACAGCCGCCCGGGAGATGTTCCTATATCTCCTGTTGGAGACAAAAGGCTGGAGACCAGATGACAAGACTCCCTTCTCAGTTTATTTATTTATTTTTTTCAATGCTGATCACACTTCACACTTTTTACATATTTACATCTCCACCGAGACTAGGCATCCAAGGCCTGGACATAGTAACCTAGCAGATAGGGAGGGTCTGATGTCCTGAAGTAATAATGGAAGAGAAATTAATTCTACAGATGAATACTCACAGAATTCTCTTTTCTCTTCCATTTTACTTCAGGCCATTGGAGTAATTCAGAGACGATTGCAAAAGCAGTACCCTTACTTCAGGGTGGAAACCCCAAAAAACCTTATTCCTTCCTTTCAGGAATAAATCATTCCATAACATCTAGTTTACTACCATCTGTAACACTTTTTTGCAAAAGGTGGCATCCGCCGAGGCTCTAACATCTACCCTATAAAATTTGGTAAATGTATAAACTGAACACCAAGTAGCGGCTTTGCATACTTGTTCTACTGAAGTTTGGTGCTGAAAAGCCCAAGAAGCTCCAATAGCTTGTGTTGAATGAGCAGTAATCCTAAAGGGAGGACCCTATGGAAACATAGGCAGAAGTGGCTTACGAGGAGGCTGCACATGAGCGACATCCTGAAAAAAGGTACTGATACAATTATTCCCAGCAATGGGTTTCTGAAAAAAGATAGATAAAGCAGATATCTGTCCCTTTAAAGTACTCAATTGACGACCTTCATCAAGACCTTTCTGCAAAAACTCCAATATTCTGGGAACAGAAAAAGTTCTACAAGCGTACCCTCTGGATTCGCACCAGGTGATAAATGCTCGCCAGACTCTATAGTAGATGATTGATGAAGACTTCTTCCCAGCCTGAATCACAGTCTGACCGACTCTGGCAGAAACCACCCTTCCTGCTAAAATTAAGGATGCAATAGCCAGGCCGTCAAAGCCAGAGCTTGAGAATTGGGGTGCCTTAGAGGCCCCTGTGTGAGAAGATCTGGATCGTCGAGTAACCTCCACTGGTCGCCCTCTGACACCCTTACTATGTCTGAGAACCAGCTTCTTCTTGGCCACCAAGGAGCCACCAGAATGGTTGGGACTCCATCGCGAGCTATCTTTTTAAGTACTCGACCCAGGAGTGGAATCGGAGGGAATGCTATTGCTAGAGAATCCCTGGACTGGGACACAAACTTTGGAACCTTCCGATTGTGTTGTGATGCAAAAAGATCTATGTCCGGAATCCCCCAGCGAATGCATAGGGATTAAAAAACCCTCTGACTGAGAGACCATTCCCCCGATGCAGAGCCTTTCTGCTGAGATGATCGGCCTGCAAGTTGTTCACTCCAGGTATATATACTGCTGAGATGCATGGAGCCTGTTTCTCGGCCCAAAGTAAAACTTCCCTGAGGACTTGCCTGCTTCTGGTGCCCCCCTGGTGATATGCCACCGCCGTCCAATTGTCTGTTTGAATCCGGACAGGATGCCCCTTCAGATGGGATGTCCAATGCCTGAGACACAATCTAATGGCTCTCAATTCCAGGATATTTTTAGGGTGTCTGCTCTCCTTTGGACTCCACTGTCCTTGGATCGTCTGTGACTCCGTGACACCCCTCCAACCAGATAAACTGGCATCTGTGGTGATGATCTTCCACTGAACTGGAAGGAAGGATTTGCCTCTGAAGAGTCTGAGGACTCCCTTGTTGACTGTGTCATGTAAAAAGAATGATCCAGTGTCTGTGGGTCTCGATCCCAGATCAAGAGCAATTCCATCTGAAGGGTTCTTGTGTGAAACTGTGCAAAGGGCACTGCCTCGAAGCAAGACACCATCAGGCCCAACAGACTCATTCCCTGACAAATCGTCGGGTGAGGGCAGGTCAAGAGACCCTGTACCCTGGCCTGAAGTAAAAACCTCTTTTGTTCTGGCAGAAACACCTTTTCCTGAGAAGTGTCTAATGACATTCCCAGAAAAGGCATAACTCTTGAAGATATGATATTCGACTTTGAATGTCTGATAAGACAGTCTGTGTATCCTTCTGGTCCTCCTGACATGATGGGGCCCTCTATCAACGAATCATTTAAGTAAGGGATTAAACATATCCCCTGACTTCTCAGATAAGCCATGAGACCTGCCAACACCTTGGTAAACACCCTTGGTGCTGACGACAGACAAAAGGCAGAGCCACAAACTGAAAATGTAAGTCATCTACTGCAAACCGCAGATACTTCTGATGACCCCTAAAAATTGGAATGTGTAGGTATGCATCCCTTATATCCAATGTGGTCATAAAATCTCCCGACCGGAGTGACATCACTGTGGATTTTAATGTTTCCATGCAAAATCTTTTCAGAAGGACGAACTTCTTGAGGCCCTTGAGATCTAATATTGGGCGTACCGATTTGTCCTTCTTGGGAATTATGAATAGATTGGAGTAAAACCCCTGACCTCTCTCTAAGGGGGGAACCGGACAGACTACTCCAATCTCTAAAAGGCGAGATACGGCGGATCTCATTGCTTCAGCTTTCTGCGGATTTTGGGATACCCCTGGCTAAAAGAATCTTTGAGGAGGTCTGGCTCCTAACTCGATTTTGTAACCTGAGGATACAACTTCCTGAATGCAAAGCTCTGTTACATGGCACCTCCAAATGTGCGCAAAATGCAGAAGCCTTGCAGGTGGGGGCATCCCTTCATGCCTGAGCAGGCTTTAAAGGAGGTTTGGCTTTGTTCCGCCAAACTCTCCTTATTTTGGGATTTTGATCTATTCCAGAAATCTCTACAATATCCCGGAAAGGCAGAACCTCTACCTCCCCGAAAGGGCCGAGGGTTAAAGGCCCTTCGGAAAGTATTAACAGACTTCGGCTTCTGTGGCAGAATAGTAGTCTTACCACCGGTAGCCTCCTTGACCATGTCATCCAAGCACTCCCCAAACAGACGCCGCCCCTTATAAGGGAGTCCTGTTTGCTTTTTAGAAACTGTGTCAGCTGACCACTGTTTTAGCCATAAGATATGCTAGGCTAGGCCTCTGGCACTTAACTTCATCAAATCGTCCATAGCCGTAATCATATACCTGTTGATGTCCAAACTGGTTTTGATCAACTGGGAGCACGACCTCCGTGAATGATCCAAAAGAGTCTTAGAGTCTAGTTGCTTTAAAGTGGACCAACACCCAGGATTTTGACTATCCTGGGTTTTGGTCCACTTCGGCGGGGCACCCCGATCGGGGGTGCCCCGCTGTGTGAAACCCCCCAGAAAGCCCCAAAACCTTACCTGTCCCCGCTCCCACGTGACTGGACGGTCCAATCCCCGCCAACGTCCAGGCGGGGATCAGGAACGTCCAAGCGGCTGCCGCCGCCGCCGCCTCCCTCGCGTCACTTTCGGCGCGCGCGCGCCCCCGCCGGCCATTCGCAGACGGCCGGCGCGGGCGCGAGCACGCCTACAGGGGCGCGAGGGAGGCGGCGGCGGCCGGCCGCCGCCGAAGATCAGGTAAGGTGTTTGGGGGTTTTTTGGGGGGTTTCACCCCGCGGGACATCCCGATCTCGGATGTCCCGCGGGGTGGGAGGTGATCGGCCCGGGAATCTTATAGATTTCCGGGCCGATCACCTCTCGGTGTTGGCCCACTTTAACAATCTTCTACTCGCCAAAGCTGCTATGAAGAAAGGCACCTCGCCTAGCTAAAAATTTGCCAGACCCAGCGGGTAGAATAAGTAGTGCACACCGCGGAAGAACCGCAATGTCGGCGGTACTCGGAGCTTCGCCCGGCCAAAAATGTTCCAGCGATGACGGCCGGAGAAGAATTGCAATGTTGGCGGTACTCAGCGCTTCGCCCGGCCAAAAATGTTCCAGCGATAATGGCTGGAGAAGAACCACAATGTCGGTGGTAGCCTCCTTGACCATGTGATCCAAGCACTCCCCAAACAGATGCTGCCCCTTATAGGGGAGTCCTGTTAGATGCTTTTTAGAGACTGTGTCAGCTGACCACGCCTTAAAGTTACCACTAGAGCTAGGCCTCTGGCACTTAACTTCATCAAATCATCCATAGCCGTAATCACATACCTGTTGATGTCCAAAATGGTTTTGATCAACTAGGAGCATGACCTCCGTAAATGACCCGAACGAGTCTTAGAGTCTAGTTGCTTTAACAATCTCCTACTCACCAAAGGTGCAATGGATGTAGCACAAGCATGGTGTGCCATCTGATCTATGTGCTTATCTGCTGGATCCTTTGGAGAAGCACTATCAGATGGTGGCATAACCGCAGTCTTAGAAAGAGCAGACACCGGAGCATCCACTATAGGGGAACAAGACCACAGTTCAACATCCTCGAAAGGAAAAGGATACATAGTATCTAGAAATCTAGGAATGGGGGGAAGACCATCTGGCATCTGCTATTCCCTTTGAATCAATTCAGAGTAATGCGTATGCACCGGGAAAACCATCCTCTGTTTTTTCGGCTTAAACCAATCCCCCTTTTTCTCTTTGGGGACTTCTGGACCCGCAAAATCCATAATCTCCAGAATGGAGATGTTGGCGGTACTCGGTGCTTCGCCTGGCCGAAAATGTTCCAGCCGCAGCGGGGTAAAGGGAGTGCCGCACACCGGTGCTCGCCGCTATGCTAAGCCAAAATTGTTTCCAGAGGTGGCGGGTAGACTCAGTGCTTTGAGCTGGAGGAGGCCGAACGTTCCTTGTTAATTGGCGGAAAGAAACCTCTGCTCCCTTCCTGCCGCTTTACTCCGCCCCCTCACATAAGACTCTGTCCCCTTAAAGGAGCACGAATTTTGAATTTCTTAATCAGTAGAAACATGTGGGAAAGAGAAATAAAGAGGTAATTAATCCCCCTGGTTCCCCTCAATCAGGCTCACCAGACAAAAACCTGTAGCGGAATTCTCAGCACAGGAGTGTCAACTCTGGTGCTTACCTTACCATCCTGATCTGAATGCAGCATAGCTGCGGAGGCAAAGTGGGTCCATTCAGATCAGAGGAGTATAAGTGCCCAGAAACCCCCTTTTCCAAGACATATTTCCTTAAAAATACAAAAAGTAAATGGAAAGGAGTCAATAGAACCCTTGCATTCCAGTTCCAACTGCAAGAAAGAAAGAGGGAGGATGGCCTGAAGTAAAATGGAAGAGAAAATGATATTTTTTTTTCTTTACTCTCCTCCGATCCCCAGCTGTCCCTCAGCGATCATGTCCCATGAAGCTCAGATGAAAGCTGCCGGGTGATCAGTGGAGGAGGGACTGGGGGGGCAAGAGATCACAGCTCTCTCGGCCCTCCAACATTTCTCCTCCAAACACCTGGAGCGACTGAGCTTCTTGGGGTGGGAGAGAAATGCCAATTTCTCGCCCTCTCCTCACCCTGGAAGAACCCCCCCCCCCCAGTGAAGAGAAGACCTGGACGGAGGGATAGTGGCCTGAGGTGAGTAAATGTCATTTTTATTTTTACAGCTGTCAGTGGCAGCAAGAGAGGGGGGTTATTTTGGGAGCCACAAAAACTCAGAAGAGCCCTGGTGAGTGTTTTTTTACATTTTTTTTAAACTAGCTGAGGGAAAAGTCAAGCACATAACAACTACGTGCACTTAATGCCTGGACTAGCAGGCACGTTGGTGTTATGTGCTTGGCAACAAAAGGGTTAAAATAATAAACAAACTCACTGCAATCCTCCCGCCCCCGATGGCTGTAGGGCTCTGCATGGCATGTCATAGACTTGAGTGACAGGCCAATACAGTCACACTGCCACACAAGGCTGGGGCCAGTTTCAGCTTCCGTGAAGCCACCCAGTGAGGTGCTTTTTTTTAAGTTATTGCCTCAATTGAGCATAGCACAGAGGGAGGAAGGGTGCTACAAAATACTTGAACTTCCTCTTTAATATGCTTGCCATTACTGTCCATAAACAATAACCAGAGTTGGATCCTGGAATTTTCTCCACAAAAGCAGCTGCATACTAATCTAGGTCCTTAAAATTTCAATCGTCTTTGGAGATTTTTCTTCCTAGCAGCCAGGCAGTAGGAGTACTCTTTAAATGTCAGCTGCCATCAGAAAAGCCTTCCTACACAAATCCACAGGTTCTTTTGTGCCAGTTATATCAGCCCAATTAGGTATGCCTCACCAGGACAAAGTGCTGCTGCTGAAAAAGAGGACCCACAAATACCAGGTAAGTAAGCGTCTTGGGACAAGGAGCCTTTGACAATAAGAGGCACTAGTACTGTAAGTACAATGAGTACTGTATGTTGAACCTCCCATTGCTATAGTCAGGATCTTATTTATTCAGGTGACAAGTTGGAGTCATTTTGAATGGTTAAAGTAATTGGCAAGTCAAAAGCAAAAAGTAAAAAACTAAATAAATAAATATAGTTGCTTATCTTACATTGAGTCCCTCCAGTGCACTCCTTCCTGCTATGCTGGTCTACTTGGTGTGACTTGGTCCTTCAATCAACCTTCAGTGGATCGAGAACGGAAACACCCCCTACTCCCTCCCCAGGCGTCCTGATCAGCTGCCTCTCTCTGCAGCTATGAAACCCCACCCCTCCCTCCTCTCTGGTCACACTATGTGCTGGCAGACTGGAGACTCTTTTAGCCTGCAGCATCTCTTGCTCCCTTTTTCTGGTCACACTATGTGCTGGCAGTAATAACTAGAGGCACAACAATGTACTTATTTTTTTACTATGATATATGTAAAGCACAAAGTGTGCTTACATCACATCCCTGTTGCCACACCCCCTGTATCTCCTCATTTTTTCTCTGCATCTCCAATGCTCTAATCCTTTTACAAATAATGTAGGAACTACAGGGTCTTTTTGAAAACGGGTTGAAGTTTGGGACAGTGCAACATGTAGCCCGAGACAATGGGACACCAATCAGGCTTGCCTTTAGTATAACCTTAAAGAAAGCTTCTAACATGTTAATAAGAGAATATTTCCAATATGTTTAAATGACAGTAAATGTAAATCATATTCAAGCAGTGTTGGGGGTTGCAGACAGGGCCTGATACAGGCTTATGTGGGCCCTTGGGCAAGAGTCCCAAAGGGTCCTGGTGAACCCCGTCACCCTTCATTTCTGCTGCCACTGATGGGTCCTCTTTTGTCCCTCGCCCTCAAGTCCTCAGTGCCTTCTCCACTGTCTTGTTATTGGTTGTCATGTAGTCCACTGTTTCTCAACCTGCAGTATGTGTACCCCGGGGAGTACACAGCAATGTTCAAGGCTATTATGGGTCTGTTATGTTATTTTAACAGCAAAACACTATTCTTTTTTGCTTTGTGCTACATGGCACATGACCTACGTATTTTGCTCACATTAATAATTGATCTCCTCCTTGGTAGTACTTGGTAACTGTTTATTGCTAGGGGACATAAAAAGGTTAGGGACCACTGCTCTAGTCCCCCCTGTCAGGAACCGCTTACCTGATCCCCGTTCCAGTGACGTCTCCAGGCGGCCAGCTGCAGCTGTCACTGTGCGGCGGCCGCGCCAAGCGGCGTCGGCTCGAGCGGTGCCCAGCTCAGCCACGCCCCCCGCTTCCTCCTCCAGGAGACGTGCTCGCGCGCGGCCGCAAGCACGTGTCTGTTATGCCCTCCGGCGGCGCTGTGCTGCGCGCACCCGCCGGAGGATCAATTAAAGGGTTAATGAATCCTAGGGGATTGAGGGCTTCGCCCTCTTCTGCTCTGCAGCCAATTACCCTTGGAATCCTATGTGCTCCAATCAGTACACTGCTTCCCTCAGACCTATAAAGGCAATTCCCTCTCAGTTGTGAATTGCCTGTGATAGCGCTCAGAACCCTGTGTTACCTACTCCTGTGAAGTCTAGCCTGTTGCCGATTCGATTGTACGACCATTCTCGATCCTGAATCCTTGTTGCCGACCTCTGCCTGAATTGACGCCTCTCGATCCTGAATCCTTGTTGCCGACCTTTGCCTGAATTGACGCTTCTAGATCCTGATCCCCAGTTGCTGACCTCTGCCTGATCCCCGACTACGTCTTGCCTGACCCCTGGTGCCGCTACGATCTCTGCCTTCCCGTTATCGACCTATTGCCTGTCTCTGGACTTCCGTCACTCACGCTCTTGCTATTGGTTCTCCAGTCCTCCCACATATAAGCTTACATCCTTTGAGCCATTAAGTCCTGGGGGCAACCGATCCCGGGTAGGCATATCTTGCGTCCCGGCAAGCGGGGGCTCCTACAGGTGAAGCTGGCTGTGGAGATTGGGGGTTGTGAGCTTATTAAGAGGGCTGGAGTTACCCCGAGCGTGACATTATCACAGGCCCAAAAATGGATGACCTGGTACAGCAGGTGCAAGCTATGGCCACAGCGATCAACCAACTCGCTCAAAGAGTGGCCACTCAGGAATCTCGTCAAGTGCCAACTTCCTCTGTACCACCTCATTTCTCCGAACCTAAGATTCCACTGCCTGAGAAATTTTTTGGAGAATGAGCAAAATTTTCCAATTTCAAGAATGCCTGCGAACTATATTTTAAGTTAAGACCTATCTCCTCTGGCACAGAGGTCCAACGAGTAGGCCTAGTCATTTCCTTGCTTCAAGGAGACCCACAGTCCTGGGCCTTTAGTTTACCGTTAGAGATGAGCGAGTAGTGAAATATTCGAAATTTCGAATTTCGATTCGAATAGACCGCGTTACTCGACTACTCGACCGATTATCGAATCCCATTATAGTCTATGGGAAAAAAATGCTCGCCACTTGGAAATCTCAATTCGACCACTTGGAGGTCACCAAGTCCACCCTGAAACATCAGAAAATGATGCCAACACTGCTGGAATGCAACTGGGACAGCAGGGGAAGCATGTCTGGGTGCATATAACGCGCCCAAGTCGCACTATTACGCCACTATCACAGCCACTCAACAATACACTCCAAACACAATATAACTTCTACGTAAAGTGAGACAAGACAAGGAAACCTTCTTTCCTCTACATTGCCATGGACCCCAAGCCAAACTGTACAAAAAAGAAGAACAAAATTCTGCACCCCTTAAAATCACGTTGCCTAATGACAACCACAGATGGCATAGGCAAGGGGGAAAATAAATAGACCCCACCCCTAATTGTCATTGTGTGTGTGTGTGTGTGTGTGTGAGATGTGGTCAGACATGTCCTCTTGTGTCATTGTGTCACCCCAGCAGTCAGGGAAGCTTAAAGGAGGAGGTATGTTACAGTGTGTTACCCCAGCAGTAAGGGAAGCTTACAGGAGGAGGTTTGTTACAGTGTGTCACCCCAGCAGTCAGGGAAGCTTACAGGAGGAGGTTTGTTACAGTGTGTCACCCCAGCAGTCAGGGAAGCTTACAGGAGGAGGTTTGTTACAGTGTGTCACCCCAGCAGTCAGGGAAGCTTACAGGAGGAGGTTTGTTACAGTGCGTTACCCCAGCAGTAAGGGAAGCTTAAAGGAGGAGGTTTGTTACATTGTGTCACCCCAGCAGTCAGGGAAGCTTACAGGAGGAGGTTTGTTACAGTGTGTCACCCCAGCAGTCAGGGAAGCTTACAGGAGGAGGTTTGTTACAGTGTGTCACCCCAGCAGTCAGGGAAGCTTACAGGAGGAGGTTTGTTACAGTGTGTCACCCCAGCAGTCAGGGAAGCTTACAGGAGGAGGTTTGTTACAGTGTGTCACCCCAGCAGTAAGGGAAGCTTACAGGAGGAGGTTTGTTACAGTGTGTCACCCCAGCAGTAAGGGAAGCTTACAGGAGGAGGTTTGTTACAGTGTGTTACCCCAGCAGTCAGGGAAGCTTAAAGGAGGAGGTTTGTTACATTGTGTCACCCCTGCAGTCAGGGAAGCTTACAGGAGGAGGTTTGTTACATTGTGTCACCCCAGCAGTAAGGGAAGCTTACAGGAGGAGGTTTGTTACAGTGTGTCACCCAGCAGTCAGGGAAGCTTACAGGAGGAGGTTTGTTACAGTGTGTCACCCCAGCAGTAAGGGAAGCTTACAGGAGGAGGTTTGTTACAGTGTGTTACCCCAGCAGTAAGGGAAGCTTAAAGGAGGAGGTTTGTTAAATTGTGTCACCCCAGCAGTCAGGGAAGCTTACAGGAGGAGGTTTGTTACAGTGTGTCACCCCAGCAGTAAGGGAAGCTTACAGGAGGAGGTTTGTTACAGTGTGTCACCCCAGCAGTCAGGGAAGCTTACAGGAGGAGGTTTGTTACAGTGTGTCACCCCAGCAGTAAGGGAAGCTTAGAGCTGAGACCTCTTAAAAATTGTGTGGAGTCCCAAGAGCTGAGACCTCTTAAAAATTGTGTGGAGGCCCAAGAGCTGAGACCTCTTAAAAATTGTGTGGAGGCCCAAGAGCTGAGACCTCTTGAAAATTGTATTAAGGCCCAAGAGCTGAGACCTCTTAGAAATTGTGTGGAGGCCCAAGAGCTGAGACCTCTTAAAAATTGTGTGGAGTCCCAAGAGCTGAGACCTTTTAAAAATTGTGTGGAGTCCCAAGAGCTGAGACCTCTCAAACATTGTGTGGAGTTCCAAGAGCTGAGACCTCTCAAACATTGTGTGGAGTCCCAAGAGCTGAGACCTCTTAAAAATTGTGTGGAGGCCCAAGAGCTGAGACCTCTTAAAAATTGTGTGGAGGCCCAAGAGCTGAGACCTCTTAAAAATTGTGTGGAGGCCCAAGAGCTGAGACCTCTTAAAAATTGTGTGGAGGCCCAAGAGCTGAGACCTCTTAAAAATTGTGTGGAGTCCCAAGAGCTGAGACCTTTTAAAAATTGTGTGGAGTCCCAAGAGCTGAGACCTCTCAAACATTGTGTGGAGTCCCAAGAGCTGAGACCTCTCAAACATTGTGTGGAGTCCCAAGAGCTGAGACCTCTTAAAAATTGTGTGGAGGCCCAAGAGCTGAGACCTCTTAAAAATTTTGTGGAGTCCCAAGAGCTGAGACCTTTTAAAAATTGTGCGGAGTCCCAAGAGCTGAGACCTCTCAAACATTGTGTGGAGTCCCAAGAGCTGAGACCTCTCAAACATTGTGTGGAGTCCCAAGAGCTGAGACCTCTTAAAAATTGTGTGGAGGCCCAAGAGCTGAGACCTCTTAAAAATTGTGTGGAGGCCCAAGAGCTGAGACCTCTTAAAAATTGATTGTATTAAGCCCAAGAGGTGAGCCATAATTTTTTTTATTAATACAGCAATTCTACGGCGGTTAAGGAGGAGGAGGAGGAGGAGGAGGAAATGGCACTTCATACAGATGGCACTTCACTCTTGGCTGCTTTCCACTGTTGTACAAGCAAAGTCCGGGTCAATCCACTTGCTGTTCATTTTGATTAGCGTCAGCCTGTCGGCACTGTCGGTTGACAGGCGGCTGCGCTTATCGGTTATAATGCCCCCGGCTGCACTGAACACCCTCTCTGATAGCACGCTGGCGGCAGGGCAGGCAAGCACCTCCAAGGCGTACAGGGACAGTCTTCCCCTTTGTTGTGTGCTGCCACTGCGGTCCAGACCTCCAGCCAGGACACCTCCACATCTGCCTCTGCCTCGGCTACTTTGGGGCCTTCTCCTTCAGCCCCCCCTTTCCCCGCATCTTCGTCTGCACCTTCCATCTCCTCGTCCCATCAACTGTCCATCTCGCAGGCGTTCAACTGCAGGCGGAAGTACGCCTCCAGTCACCCCCAAGCCCAAGCCTTAACCTGCCTCATCTCCAAACTGCTGGCCCTGGAGATGTTGCCGTTTAGGCTTGTGGAGACGCAGGCCTTCCGCGACCTGATGGCGGCTGCCGCACCTCGCTATTCCGTCCCTAGCCGCCACTATTTTTCCCGGTGTGGCGTCCCCGCCCTGCACCAGCACGTGTCGCGTAACATCAGGCGGGCCCTGAGGTATGCAGTCAGCGCAAAGGTCCACTTGACCACCGACTCGTGGACAAGCGCTTGCGGCCAAGGACGCTACATCTCTTTGACAGTACACTGGGTGAATGTTGTGGAAGCGGGGACGGGGTCGCAAACAGGGACGGCCTACATACCACCCCCGCCCAAGATTGCCAGCACGGGTTCTGATAGACCCCCCTCCTCTTCCTCCTCCTCCTCCTCCTCCTCCTCTGCCTTAACATCGCCCTCAGCCCCTAGCTGGAAGCGTTGCAGCACTGGCGCGGGGAGACGTCAGCAGGCGGTGCTTAAGCTCATCAGCTTGGGCGACAGGAAGCACAGCGCTGCAGAGGTGAGGCACGCCATATTGCAGCAGACAGAGATGTGGCTGTCGCCGCTGCAGCTAGGACCAGGCATGGTCGTGTGCGATAATGGCCGTAACCTGGTGGCGGCTCTGGAGCTTGCAGAACTCAATCACGTACCATGCCTGGCCCACGTTTTTAATTTGGTAGTACAAAAGTTTCTAAAGACTTACCCCAACCTGGCAGAGCTACTGGTCAAAGTGCGGCGCTTGTGCGCTCAGTTTCGGAAGTCAACTGTAGCTGCTGCTAGCTTAAAAAAAATCCAGCAACGCCTCCATTTGCCTCAACATCGGCTGTTGTGCGACCTGCCCACTCGCTGGAATTCCACCTATTGCATGTTGGCCAGGGTGTGTGAGCAGCAGAGAGCATTGATGGAGTACCAGATGATGCATCCACGCTTGCATCCAACTCAGCTCCCTCAGTTTGCCAACCACGAGTGGCCATGGATGGCAGACATATGCGATGTATTGCGTATCTTTGAGGAGTCCACTAAGAAGGTCAGCAGCGAGGACGCTATAGTGAGCGTAACCATCCCGCTCCTATGCGTCCTTAAAGAATCGCTCATCGCAATAAGGGAGAACGCATTGCACACAGAGGAGATGGGGGTAGGAGGAGACGCAACGCAGGTAGACAGTCAGACCACACTTTTGTCTGCTGCTCGGTGGCAGTTGCAGGAGGAGGAGGATGAGGAGGACAACGTGGAGGTGGCTGTGGAAGAGGATGCTGGCGGCGAGGGTAGCAGTCAGGCTGTGTGCGTCCCATTGGTTCAGCGCGGATGGGGCGGAGAGGAGGAGGAAGAGGAGGAAATGGAAAATGATCCTTCTGGTGGGGGCAGTGACGTCATGCCTACTCAGAGTCTGGCACACATGGCTGACTTCATGCTGGGCTGCTTTTCCCGGGACATACGTGTTGTCCGGATATTGGAGAACAAACTATACTGGGTGTTCGCACTCCTGGACCCCCGGTATAAAGATAACTTCTCCTCTTTTATTCCGGTAGAGGAGAGGACGAATCGATTACTGGAATACCAGAGGGAACTCTTGCAGAACATGATGCAGATTTTCCCACCCAGCATCGCTGGCGGCAGAGAGGAGAGTGTCTCCCAGAGTCTGACAACATCGATCAGGCCCACAGCCACCAGGGGAACACTCTCCAAGGTGTGGGACACGTTCATGTCACCCCCTCGTGCAACTTCCATCACTGCGGGGCCCGCTATCAGCAGGAGGGACAAGTATCGGCGGATGTTGCGGGACTACCTGGCAGACCACACCCCTGTCCTCCCCGATCCCTCGGCGCCCTACACTTACTGGGTCTCCAAGTTGGACACGTGGCTGGAAGGCAGTGGCAGCAAGACCGGGCGCAGGTTGTATTGCGTTTGCTCTCTCCCACTCAGCCCAGTGCTTGACTTCCAAGTGACTGCGCATGCCTGAGGTGGTCAGATTGCTCTTCTCAGAGCCCCTACTCAGTTTTGAGTGGCAGATTGCGCAAACCGCGCTCAGTTTGTCGTCCGCGCAAACATTAAAAAATCTCCACACCACAGAAGTACGAGGCCTCGATGGGGGAGCTTCGCGCGACTGCCTGCTGCTGGGAAGAGCTTCGGCCCTGCTGGCTGTGGCCTGCCTTCTCTGTCTGGACTGTCCTCTGCCTCTGGACTGTCCTCTGCCTCTTGCTGCCTTATTCGGTGATGCGCAGACCGCATCTCCACTGCTTTCCCCGCTGGACATCACCCCTGTCCAAGTGGGCTCGGTCATTTCGTCGTCCACCACCTCCTCTTCCACTTCCTCTCTCTTCTCCTCCTCCTGCCCACTGGACATTCCAACAGCCTCCCTTGATGGCAACTGCGTCTCATCATCATCGCTCATGATAGCAGATGCTGGTTCCGGGTCCACATCACTAGGAGATGGCGGATACTCAAGTGTTTGGGCATCACTACAAACAAATTCCTCTGCTAGCTCCTGGGATTCTTGCAGCACATCTGGAAAAGGACCCGAAAAGAGGTCCTGGGAGGGGTCAAGGGTGGGCTGACTCTGTTGGCCAGGTTGGGAGGAAGGAGGGTCAGAGTGAGACTGTGTGGATGACTGGGTGGTGGACAAGTGACTGGAAGCGTTATCGGCCATCCATTGCACCACCTGTTCACGCTGCTCAGGCCTCAACAGAGGTGTACCCCGCCCCCCGCATAACTGTCCCATAAAGGCAGGGAAGCTGGATGAGCGTAATGCTGGCTGCCCCTCACCAGCACGCATTGTATCCCCACTGGCTTCAATGCGGTTTGTGCCCCCACCAGCATTTCCGCGCCCCCGTCCTCGTCCACGTCCCTTTGCGCTAGCCCTCCGCATTTCAGACGTTTTACTTTTTTGGCCACGCGTTATGCCAAATATAAATATATTTTTTAGGAGAACACCTGGCTATACAGCCGTATACTGCCAGAAGGTGAAATGGTGCCTATACGTACCGGGTATATAACAGTCTTTTGTTGGCACAGAGGACACAAAACAGTAGAGCCAAATATAAATATATTTTTAAGGAGAACACCTGGCTATACAGCCGTATACTGCCAGAAGGTGAAATGGTGCCTATACGCACCGGGTATATAACAGTCTTTTGTTGGCACAGAGGACACAAAACAGTAGAGCCAAATATAAATATATTTTTAAGGAGAACACCTGGCTATACAGCCGTATACTGCCAGAAGGTGAAATGGTGCCTATACGCACCGGGTATATAACAGGGTTTTGTTGGTAAAGAGGACACAAAACAGTAGTGCCAAATATAAATATATTTTTTAGGAGAACACCTGGCTATACAGCCGTATACTGCCAGAAGGTGAAATGGTGCCTATACGCAACGGGTATAAAACAGTGTTTTGTTGGCACAGAGGACACAAAACAGTAGTGCAAAATATAGTTTTGTATATAGGTGCTAATACACCACTGAAGTCTTTCTGTCCCTATTCCAGCAGCAGCAGCTACCCCTCACTAAAGCAGCCGTTTTGTGCAGAGTGTATATAGTTTTGTATATAGGTGCTAATACACCACTGAAGTCTTTCTGTCCCTATTCCAGCAGCAGCTACCCCTCACTAAAGCAGCCGTTGTGTGCAGTGTGTATATAGCTAGAATGAGCTATATACCGTTCAGCATAGTAGCCCTAATAAGGACTCTCAATGACTCTCTTATCTTCTGGTAGCTGGTATATATGGTGGTAAATGCGATATTCTGAGCTTCTGGGGCCCTGCCTGCCAACATATGAGCTATATACTGTTCAGCATAGTAGCCCTAATAAGGGCTCTCAATGACTCTCTTGTCTTCTGGTAGCTGGTATATATGGTGGTAAAAGCGATATTCTGAGCTTCTGGGGCCCTGCCTGCCTACATATGAGCTATATACTGTTCAGCATAGTAGCCCTAATAAGGGCTCTCAATGACTCTCTTGTCTTCTGGTAGCTGGTATATATGGTGGTAAAAGCGATATTCTGAGCTTCTGGGGCCCTGCCTGCCTACATAGGAGCTATATACCGTTCAGCATAGTAGCCCTAATAAGGGCTCTTAATGACTCTCTTGTCTTCTGGTAGCTGGTATATATGGTGGTAAATGCGATATTCTGAGCTTCTGGGGCCCTGCCTGCCTACATATGAGCTATATACTGTTCAACATAGTAGCCCTAATAAGGGCTCTCAATGACTCTCTTGTCTTCTGGTAGCTGGTATATATGGTGGTAAAAGCGATATTCTGAGCTTCTGGGGCCCTGCCTGCCTACATATGAGCTATATACTGTTCAGCATAGTAGCCCTAATAAGGGCTCTCAATGACTCTCTTGTCTTCTGGTAGCTGGTATATATGGTGGTAAATGCGATATTCTGAGCTTCTGGGGCTCTGCCTGCCTACATATGAGCTATATACTGTTCAGCATAGTAGCCCTAATAAGGGCTCTCAATGACTCTCTTGTCTTCTGGTAGCTGGTATATATGGTGGTAAAAGCGATATTCTGAGCTGCCTACATATGAGCTATATACTGTTCAACACAGTAGCCCTAATAAGGGCTCTCAATGACTCTCTTGTCTTCTGGTAGCTGGTATATATGGTGGTAAAAGCGATATTCTGAGCTTCTGGGGCCCTGCCTGCCAACATATGGGCTATATACTGTTCAACACAGTAGCCCTAATAAGGGCTCTCAATGACTCTCTTGTCTTTTGGTCGCTGGTATATATGGTGGTAAATGCGATATTCTGAGCTTCTGGGGCCCTGCCTGCCTACATAGGAGCTATATACCGTTCAGCATAGTAGCCCTAATAAGGGCTCTTAATGACTCTCTTGTCTTCTGGTAGCTGGTATATATGGTGGTAAATGCGATATTCTGAGCTTCTGGGGCCCTGCCTGCCTACATATGAGCTATATACTGTTCAACATAGTAGCCCTAATAAGGGCTCTCAATGACTCTCTTGTCTTCTGGTAGCTGGTATATATGGTGGTAAAAGCGATATTCTGAGCTTCTGGGGCCCTGCCTGCCTACATATGAGCTATATACTGTTCAGCATAGTAGCCCTAATAAGGGCTCTCAATGACTCTCTTGTCTTCTGGTAGCTGGTATATATGGTGGTAAATGCGATATTCTGAGCTTCTGGGGCCCTGCCTGCCTACATATGGGCTATATACTGTTCAGCATAGTAGCCCTAATAATAAGGACTCTCAATGACTCTCTTGTCTTCTGGTAGCTGGTATATATGGTGGTAAAAGCGATATTCTGAGCTGCCTACATATGAGCTATATACTGTTCAACACAGTAGCCCTAATAAGGGCTCTCAATGACTCTCTTGTCTTCTGGTAGCTGGTATATATGGTGGTAAAAGCGATATTCTGAGCTTCTGGGGCCCTGCCTGCCAACATATGAGCTATATACTGTTCAACACAGTAGCCCTAATAAGGGCTCTCAATGACTCTCTTGTCTTTTGGTCGCTGGTATATATGGTGGTAAATGCGATATTCTGAGCTTCTGGGGCCCTGCCTGCCTACATAGGAGCTATATACCGTTCAGCATAGTAGCCCTAATAAGGGCTCTTAATGACTCTCTTGTCTTCTGGTAGCTGGTATATATGGTGGTAAATGCGATATTCTGAGCTTCTGGGGCCCTGCCTGCCTACATAAGAGCTATATACTGTTCAACATAGTAGCCCTAATAAGGGCTCTCAATGACTCTCTTGTCTTCTGGTAGCTGGTATATATGGTGGTAAAAGCGATATTCTGAGCTTCTGGGGCCCTGCCTGCCTACATATGAGCTATATACTGTTCAGCATAGTAGCCCTAATAAGGGCTCTCAATGACTCTCTTGTCTTCTGGTAGCTGGTATATATGGTGGTAAATGCGATATTCTGAGCTTCTGGGGCCCTGCCTGACTACATATGGGCTATATACTGTTCAGCATAGTAGCCCTAATAATAAGGACTCTCAATGACTCTCTTGTCTTCTGGTAGCTGGTATATATGGTGGTAAAAGCGATATTCTGAGCTTCTGGGGCCCTGCCTGCCTACATATGAGCTATATACTGTTCAGCATAGTAGCCCTAATAAGGGCTCTCAATGACTCTCTTGTCTTCTGGTAGCTGGTATATATGGTGGTAAATGCGATATTCTGAGCTTCTGGGGCCCTGCCTGCCTACATATGGGCTATATACTGTTCAGCATAGTAGCCCTAATAATAAGGACTCTCAATGACTCTCTTGTCTTCTGGTAGCTGGTATATATGGTGGTAAATGCGATATTCTGAGCTTCTGGGGCCCTGCCTGCCTACATATGAGCTATATACTGTTCAGCATAGTAGCCCTAATAATAAGGACTCTCAATGACTCTCTTGTCTTCTGGTAGCTGGTATATATGGTGGTAAATGCGATATTCTGAGCTTCTGGGGCCCTGCCTGCCTACATATGAGCTATATACTGTTCAGCATAGTAGCCCTAATAAGGGCTCTCAATGACTCTCTTGTCTTCTGGTAGCTGGTATATATGGTGGTAAAAGCGATATTCTGAGCTTCTGGGGCCCTGCCTGCCTACATATGAGCTATATACTGTTCAGCATAGTAGCCCTAATAAGGGCTCTCAATGACTCTCTTGTCTTCTGGTAGCTGGTATATATGGTGGTAAATGCGATATTCTGAGCTTCTGGGGCCCTGCCTGCCTACATATGGGCTATATACTGTTCAGCATAGTAGCCCTAATAATAAGGACTCTCAATGACTCTCTTGTCTTCTGGTAGCTGGTATATATGGTGGTAAATGCGATATTCTGAGCTTCTGGGTGTAAGGAACTTACCTGGGAGTCTGTCCCGCGGTGTCTCCGCACGCTCACTGGTGGCGCGGGCCCTCCAGGCAGCCGCCCCTCCAGCGTCGGGCGCACCGGCAGCCGACGGCCGTGCCCGTGCCCGCGTGCTAGCACGTTCCCTTTATGTCCCCCGGCGGCGCTGCTCCCAGCGCATTCGCCGGGGGCAGATTTAAAAGGACCAATCCTGACCCAGGAATCCTCTGCTCTGGGAAGGTCAGGGAATGGACAGCCTGACTGGCCAGGGCGGTCCAGTCCCTGGAGTTTCTCCTATCAGGGGTGAGATCGTGTGTTGCACCAATCAGCACATTCCCCTTCCCATTGGTCAGTCACCATTTAAATATTTTCCCGCCCGAACCACCAGTGCCTGTTATAGCCATTTACTAGCTTGGGTGTGCTTCTGAATCTCGTCTTAGTGTGTTTGATCCGGCTTTGTCCTTGACTACTCCTGCTCGCTGCCTGAACCGACCTTCTGCCTGTCTGACTTCGTTTCTGCTTAACCCCTTGGATACCGCGCTTCTGTGATCACCCGGCCTTGACCCTTGCCAGTCCCGACTACTCTTTGCCTTGCCCCTTGGTTTTGACGTTTACAGACTTTGGTGCATGAACTCCTGATTTGGGATACCCCGCAGTTCATCCGTCTTTATCGTAAGCCAGCAATCTTTGCGCCAGTAAGACCTGGGGGCAACCGAGTCTGGAGAGGCATAACCCGTGTCTCCAGCAAGCGGGGGCTTGTCTATAGGCACAAGAGGCGGTGGAGATTGGGGATTGTTGGCTCACGAGAGAAGGGTGTCCAGCGGTCCCTGACACTGGGGCCCTGCCTGCCTACATATGAGCTATATACTGTTCAGCATAGTAGCCCTAATAAGGGCTCTCAATGACTCTCTTGTCTTCTGGTAGCTGGTATATATGGTGGTAAAAGCGATATTCTGAGCTTCTGGGGCCCTGCCTGCCTACATATGAGCTATATACTGTTCAGCATAGTAGCCCTAATAAGGGCTCTCAATGACTCTCTTGTCTTCTGGTAGCTGGTATATATGGTGGTAAATGCAATATTCTAAGCTTCTGGGGCCCTGCCTGCCTACATATGGGCTATATACTGTTCAGCATAGTAGCCCTAATAAGGGCTCTTAATGACTCTCTTGTCTTCTGGTAGCTGGTATATATGGTGGTAAAAGCGATATTCTGAGCTTCTGGGGCCCTGCCTGCCTACATATGGGCTATATACTGTTCAGCATAGTAGCCCTAATAATAAGGACTCTCAATGACTCTCTTGTCTTCTGGTAGCTGGTATATATGGTGGTAATTGCGATATTCTGAGCTTCTGGGGCCCTGCCTGCCTACATATGAGCTATATACTGTTCAGCATAGTAGCCCTAATAAGGGCTCTCAATGACTCTCTTGTCTTCTGGTAGCTGGTATATATGGTGGTAAATGCGATATTCTGAGCTTCTGGGGCCCTGCCTGCCTACATATGAGCTATATACCGTTCAGCATAGTAGCCCTAATAAGGGCTCTTAATGACTCTCTTGTCTTCTGGTAGCTGGTTTATATGGTGGTAAATGCGATATTCTGAGCTTCTGGGGCCCTGCCTGCCTACATATGAGCTATATACTGTTCAACATAGTAGCCCTAATAAGGGCTCTCAATGACTCTCTTGTCTTCTGGTAGCTGGTATATATGGTGGTAAATGCGATATTCTGAGCTTCTGGGGCCCTGCCTGCCTACATAGGAGCTATATACCGTTCAGCATAGTAGCCCTAATAAGGGCTCTCAATGACTCTCTTTTCTTCTGGTAGCTGGTATATATGGTGGTAAATGCGATATTCTGAGCTTCTGGGGCCCTGCCTGCCTACATAAGAGCTATATACTGTTCAACATAGTAGCCCTAATAAGGGCTCTCAATGACTCTCTTGTCTTCTGGTAGCTGGTATATATGGTGGTAAAAGCGATATTCTGAGCTTCTGGGGCCCTGCCTGCCTACATAGGAGCTAGCCTATATACCGTTCAGCATAGTAGCCCTAATAAGGGCTCTTAATGACTCTCTTGTCTTCTGGTAGCTGGTATATATGGTGGTAAAAGCGATATTCTGAGCTTCTGGGGCCCTGCCTGCCTACATAGGAGCTATATACCATTCAGCATAGTAGCCCTAATAAGGGCTCTTAATGACTCTCTTGTCTTCTGGTAGCTGGTATATATGGTGGTAAATGCGATATCCCGAGCTTCTGGGGCCCTGCCAGCTACAGCCTGTCTTTCCCTGCTGTGAGCGTCTATCCCTCACTAAGTTCAAGCTGCTAATGCTGACGAAGAGGAAGTGCTGAGTTTTGTAGATTCGAGGTCACATGGTTTTTCCAGCCAATGCATGTAGACGCCGTTCTCGCGATGCCAGCGTCCTCCCAGGACCTGTCCCACCCCCCCTGCATGGTGATTGGTGTAAAAAACGCGCCAGGGAAGGTGGGAGGGGAAACGAATTGTGAGTGCGCCATCGCCGCTGTACTCGATCGAAATCGAGTATGACGAATAGCGTAGTATTCGATCGAATACCGACTCGGTCGAATACTACTCGCTCATCTCTATTTACCGTCCCATGACATTGCTCTACAATCAGTGACTGCCTTCTTCAATGCTATGGGCGTTTTATACGCCGATCCAGATATACAGTCTACCGCAGAGAATAGGCTTCGTGCCTTAAAACAAGGACGGAATTCGGCTGAAGACTACTGTGCTGAATACCGCCACTGGGCTATCGAAGCTAGGTGGAACGATCCAGCTTTGTGTAGTCAGTTCAGGGTGGGACTGTCGGATAGCATCAAGGATGCCTTAGTCAATTTTCCCCCGCCAGCGGACCTAGATCAATTAATGCAGGTCTCCATTAAAATAGACCGACGTCTTAGAGAAAGGGCCAGGGAGAGAGTCGGGGCTCCCACGTCCTTTAGACCAGTCCAGAGTCATAGATCCCCGGTTCCCCATGGAGAAAATACCTCATCATCTTCCCAGGAAGAACCTATGCAATTAGGGAGAACCCGCTTATCCCAAGAGGAGAAACAGCGTAGGCGATCCGAGGGGTTATGCCTGTATTGCGGGAATTCTGGTCATTTTGCAGGGTCCTGTCCCAACAAGGGGAAACCGGCGGAAAACTTCCGCACCCAGAAGGTAGAGAGTACTGATCTGGGTGAGTCAGTTTGTAACTCTCGCCAGAATAAGATGCTTGTACCTATTGATTTGTTTTGGGGGTCCTCTAAGCAGACAGTTTCCGCCTTCATAGACAGTGGTGCGGCTGGAAACTTTTTGGACAGGAGCATGATCTCCACCTTAGGGATCCCTGTAGTTCATCTTGAAAGATCCCTACAAGTTTTAGCTATCAATGGAAAGGCAATCCAGGGAGGTCCTATAAATACCAAGACCCCACCTCTCAGACTAATTGTCGTCTCTTCTCACTCTGAATTCTTAGAATTCTTTATTTTTGATTGTCCGGAAACTCGGGTGGTTTTGGGATACCCCTGGTTGCAACTCCATAACCCGGTGTTAGATTGGCGGGCTGGGGAGTTGGTCAAGTGGAGTGACCACTGCAAAGGTCACTGTTTTAATACAGGCCTCAGAAGCGTTCAAGTCTTACCACAGGAATTACCTCAGCCATACGCTGATTGGATCGATGTATTCTCTGAATGCTCTGCTGATACTCTTCCTCCACATCGGTCCTATGACTGCCCCATTGACTTGCTGCCTGGCACAATTCCCCCGAGGGGAAAGATCTATAACCTTACCCTGCCCGAGGAGCAAGCAATGAGGGAGTATATTACCGAAAATCTTAGGAAAGGATTTATCCGTCCCTCTACCTCGCCTGCTGGGGCCGGGTTCTTTTTTGTAGAGAAAAAAGATGGTGGCTTGAGACCGTGCATAGATTATCGAGCCTTGAATAAGATCACTGTAAAAAAACGATACCCCTTACCCTTGATTGGGGATCTGTTCAATCAAGTCACAGGAGCTCGAATTTTCTCCAAATTGGATTTGAGAGGGGCTTACAATCTGATTCGCATCCGACAGGGGGACGAGTGGAAAACTGCATTTAATGTGAAGGATGGGCACTATGAGTACCTGGTCATGCCCTTCGGCCTTTGTAATGGGCCAGCCGTTTTCCAAGATTTTGTTAATGATATATTCAGGGAATATCTCGGTAGATTTGTAGTCATCTACTTGGATGATATTCTCATTTTTTCTAATTCTTTACCGGAGCACAGACACCATGTTAAGTTGGTGCTACAAAAATTAAGAGAGAACAACTTATTTGCTAAATTGTCTAAGTGTGTGTTTGAAGTCACTACAGTTCCCTTCCTAGGGTATGTTATTACCAACCAGGGTTTGGAGATGGACGCGGGGAATGTTTCAGCAGTTCAGGATTGGGTCCAACCCAAAACTTTAAAGGAATTGCAACGTTTTCTAGGTTTTGCAAATTTTTATCGGCGTTTCATAAAAGGCTTTTCCCATGTTGTTGCACCCCTTACCAACCTTACCCGCAAGGGGGCTTTTACTGCTAACTGGTCCCCCTCTGCCTGTGAGGCCTTTCTAACCTTGAAACGGGCCTTTACTTCGACATCTGTCTTAGTGCATCCAGATATTCATAAAGCTTTTATTATTGAAGTGGATGCTTCTGAGCTGGGAGTGGGTGCAGTTTTGTCACAATATTCTGGTAACCCTGAGCTTCTCCATCCATGCGCTTATTTTTCGCGTAAATTCAGTACCGCGGAACAAAATTATGATGTTGGCAATAGAGAACTATTAGCTATTAAACTGGCATTTGATGAATGGCGACACTGGTTGGAGGGTTCATTACATCCTATAACTGTGTATACCGATCATAAAAATCTCGAATACATAGGTTCTGCCAAGAGGCTGAACTCTCGTCAGGCACGTTGGGCATTATTCTTCTCGCGCTTCAATTTTATTATTACTTTCAAGCCGGGTGTAAAAAATACTAAAGCTGATGCTCTATCTCGCATGTTCGGTGAATGTAAGGATCGGGGCGATTCTGGTGAACCAATTTTACCCACAGGTTGTGTGGTGGGGGCGTTACTTCCTGATCTCTCCAATACCTTGGCGCCGTTTCAAGATGAATCTCCTAGTGATGTACCCTTGGGGTGCCAGTTTGTTCCGCCGCACCTGCGTTCGGATGTAATTCGCGAATTTCACGATGCCAAAACTGCTGGTCATTTGGGTAACCGTAAGGCGTTTATGCTTGCCCGTCGTCATGTATGGTGGCCTACCATGAGACGCGATATCACTGCCTTTATCGACGCTTGTGCTATTTGTGCTCGAAGTAAAGGAGTTCACAAGGCTCCTAGTGGCAGTTTGGTTCCTCTTGAAATTCCTGCTGAGCCATGGACCCATATTTCTATGGATTTTATTGTAGATTTGCCTCTCTCACATGGTAATACTGTCATTTGGGTGGTCGTAGATCGTTTCAGTAAGATGGCACATTTCGTTCCTTTGGCCAAACTTCCTTCTGCACCTGAGCTTTCGCGGCTGTTTACTTCGCATATTTTTCGTATTCATGGTATTCCGTCCAATATAGTCTCTGATCGGGGTGTTCAATTTACTTCCCGTTTTTGGAAACACTTCTGTTCGCGGTTGGGAATACAGATCTCTCTTTCTTCTGCCTACCATCCCCAGACTAATGGGCAGACGGAAAGAACTAATCAAACTTTGGAACAATACTTAAGGTGTTATGTTTCTGATGCCCAAGAACAATGGGCGGAATTTATTGATTTCGCCGAATTTGCTTACAATAACGCGCCTAGTGAGAGTACCAAGGTATCTCCTTTTTATTGTAACTTAGGGAAAAATCCTAGAGCTTCTTCCCTTTCAGGGTCACCTTCCAATCTGCCGGCGTTGGAGGAGTGGCTTCAAGAACGGAAGAATATCTGGACACACGTTCAGGAGATTCTTAAGACCACTGGTTTGAGGTAAAAGAAATTTGCCGACCGCCGCAGATCACAGGAACCTACTCTTCGAGTAGGCGATCTAGTTTGGGTCTTCACTAAAAATATTGCGCTCCGTCAGCCATCTAGCAAATTAGATCCAAAATTTATTGGTCCTTTTCCAATCGTCAAGAAGTTGAATAATGTGTCTTTTAAAGTTCAACTCCCGCCAACTATGAAAATACCTAATTCCTTTCACGTTTCACTGTTAAAACCGGCGAAGAATGCTCCTCTTGCTGGTCCTGCACCAATTCTTCTTAATAATGAGCCCGAGTATGAAGTGAATAAGATCTTGGATTCACGTAAAGTGCGTAATTCTTTACAGTATTTGGTGGATTGGGTTGGCTATGGTCCGGAGGAAAGATGCTGGGTGGCAGCGAGGAATGTTCATGCCAAGGCTCTTGTAAGAAGGTTCCATCGTGACAATCCAGGGAAACCGGGTGAGGGTCCGGAGGCCCCTCGTGAAGGGGGGGGTAGTGTCAGGAACCGCTTATCTGATCCCCGTTCCAGTGACGTCTCCAGGCGGCCAGCTGCAGCTGTCACTGTGCGGCGGCCGCGCCGAGCGGCGTCGGCTCAAGCAGCGTCGGCTCGAGCGGCGCCCAGCTCAGCCACGCCCCCCCGCTTCCTCCTCCAGGAGACGTGCTCGCGTGTGAATTGCCTGTGATAGCGCTCAGAACCCTGTGTTACCTACTCCTGTGAAGTCTAGCCTGTTGCCGATTCGATTGTACGACCATTCTCGATCCTGAATCCTTGTTGCCGACCTCTGCCTGAATTGACGCCTCTCGATCCTGAATCCTTGTTGCCGACATTTGCCTGAATTGACGCTTCTAGATCCTGATCCCCAGTTGCTGACCTCTGCCTGATCCCCGACTACGTCTTGCCTGACCCCTGGTGCCGCTACGATCTCTGCCTTCCCGTTATCGACCTATTGCCTGTCTCTGGACTTCCGTCACTCACGCTCTTGCTATTGGTTCTCCAGTCCTCCCACATATAAGCTTACATCCTTTGAGCCATTAAGTCCTGGGGGCAACCGATCCCGGGTAGGCGTATCTTGCGTCCCGGCAAGCGGGGGCTCCTACAGGTGAAGCTGGCTGTGGAGATTGGGGGTTGTGAGCTTATTAAGAGGGCTGGAGTTACCCCGAGCGTGACACCCCCTATATACTTTGTTGATGCTGCTGATTATCCTCTGGTCCGTGCAGGGCTGCTGCCTGAGGCAAACTAAAGAATCCCCCCCCAAGGGCATGCCACAGTGCCACAGCCACAAGTAATTGACTATAAAAACACCACAGCATACAGCATAGCCCCCCAGAGTGATGCCCCAGATGGCTGCCTCGCATGGCCTCAATAAAGGTGGGTCCTAGCCGCCTTCTCCACTGCTGCCAATAACCCACCCAAACCCCCTAGTAGTCCTTAGGGGTGATTCAGGAACATAAACATTTTTTTCTCATGTTTTTTTGTGAGAAAAAAATGTTTTTAACTGCACAAATTTTAAAAACATTTGCACTGCAAAAACTGTTGCTGAATCAAACCACTTTAAAACAGAAGACTGCATTGTCCCTGTGAAAAATCAGATCAAAAAGGAGAACTAACCGATAATGCTGCTAACTCAGACCGTCGCTGAAAGGAGGTGATACCGGTAGCCACCAAAAAGAGGACCTGAAGTGTCATCAAAAACAAGGAGGTTTCTTCCAGTTGTTGCAGGACTGATAGGACCAAGATAAGATTTCAAGAAGGCAACACAGGCTTTCTCAGAGGATGCACGTGAGAGACTCCCTGCAAGAAGGTCTTGATAAGGTGGTCCTCTGCAATAGGCCTCTGGAAGAAATTATATAAGGCTGACTTGACCCTTAAGGGTATGTAACTGCAGACCCTCATCAATCCCCTTCTGCAGATATTCCAAAATGTCGGGCAAGGAAATATTCTTGCAGGAGTACCCTCTGCCCTCACACCAGGCAATGAATCCTCTCCAAACTCTGTAGTATATCATCAAGGAAGAGCATTTCTTGGTTCCAATGACCCTGCTGACAGGCCTCTCTTTGACAATATACTGTTCTCAACAGCCAAGCCGTCAAAGCCAATATTTGAATATTGGTATACTTATACTCATATATTGATATATGTACCAGATGGGACCTTGTGTGAGCAGATCCAGATGGCTGGATAGGTATCAAGGATCGCCTTCCGCCATTCTTACCACATCAGCAAAGCAAGCCCTTCTTGGTCAGTATAAGGTGATCAGAATGATAGGGACCCTCTCGAGATTTATCTTCTTCAGTAATTGGCCAAGATTGGTAGCGGGGGAAGAGCATATACCCCAGTCTAATAGCTTACCAGGGAGAGGTCAGAGTGTCCACTGCTATTGACAGAGGGTCCCTGGTCCTGGAAAAAACGTCCAAACCTTTCGATTACAACGCAACGCAAAGACGTCCACATTCGGTCGCACAGGTCTGGAAATATTCTGTGATTGAGAGACCACTGCCCCTGCTCTAGGGTTTGTCTGCTCAGAAAGTCGGCCTGAACATTCCCTTCTGGTATGTGGATGGGAGTGATGCAAGGGACATAGTTCTCTGCCCAATGCAACATTCGAGACCTCCCTGAGAGCTAATTTGCTTCGAATGCCTTCCTGATGGTTGACACAAGCCACAGCCGTATCTGGATCCTGACTGGATGACCCTTCAAGAGGGGGGTCCAATGAGTTAGTATCAAAAATATCGCCCTTAATTCCAGTGTATTGGTGGGTAATCTGCTTCCCCGCTGGCTCCAGCACCCTTGTATGATCAGAGAACGCATTACCCCTCCCCAACCTATCAGACTTGCATCTGTGGGGACTATTGTCCTATGAATAGGAGCCAAGGACTTGCCCATCAGCAGATGATGGGGATCTAGCCACCATGCCAATGCTTGCCTTACTCGATTGGACAAACAAAAGGGTAGATCCATGGATTCAGGAGTCCTGTCCCATAGTGACAGCAGTTCCATCTGAACGGGGTCTCATGTGAAACCGGGCAAAAGGTACCACCTGAAAAAAAGGAGACAATCAGACCTAAGAGACACATTGCTTGCATGATGGTTGGGTAATTGTATTATAACAGGCCTAAAGCAAGGAGCTTTTTTCTTTCAGAAGAAATGCTACTCCGTGTCTAAGATCATTCCTAAGAAAGATCTTACCCATGAAGGAAGCAAGTGAGATTTGGGATAGTTTATTACTGGCTGTGTAAATTTAAAAATAATCCTTGGCATTACACTCTTAGCATTTCTAAGGGCCTCGGATTGCTCAGAGACATAAAGAAATGATTTGCATAGCTTTGCCCGCTGCAAGGATTGATGGGTCATGCTAGTTTTCCCTGTGTTGGGTGCTTTGCAAATACTTTCCATTTTAGGTAGAGGGTCTGTTTTTTTAGCCCCCCTTTATAAAGCCTGGGTCTCTCCACATGGTGGCTTGTGACACTGTTTTGGTTCTCAACAAGTCTCACTCCCCATACAGCCAGAAACATTTGCCCTAGTGCTGATGAGAACCTAAAGCTTGAAACATGTTTTTGAGCCAAAATTTCATTTTGGCATGTGGGAGATGTAGATTGCTTCCCCGAGCCTTTTGGCTAAGATCATGTAGTATCTGTTTTACAGAGAGGCATTTGTTTAAGGCTGAAGGTTCATGGTGAATGGCAGCACGGATTTTGATTCTTGCCCTGATTGCCCTCAGCCCGCAGGGTCTGTTGCTTGCTAGACACCCTGGGAATTCTGGCCTGCTTGTCCAGTAAAACTGGTAGGTGCTTTGCTGTCACTGCCCCCCTTGGCCTTGTGGGATCAGTGGGCTTTGGCCCCGTTTTCACCAAGTTTGTGCTACTGGGGGGTGCATTAAAGTGACGGAGCAATAGGTTTGCGATCTGTGGGCAGTTACCATGGTGCTTCCTCCTAATCACTTGAGGAACAGCATATGTTTCGAGGTTTGGCAGGAATATCGGGCTGATGTGTCTTTTGGGTTTATTTGTGTGGACATTCTGCATGATTTTCTTTAGGTTCAGGTAAGGGACATTCAAGTTGTGCAGGAGTTCCCAAAAAATGGGCTATACTATGTCTCATTTTGTTTTGAGGATCAGTGTCTGACAGCGATGGAGAACTTGGCCGTGGGAAGAAAGATGATGGCAAGGTGAAACTGCAGAAGGTGGAGTGGAAGATCCTGTTCCATTCACAGCTTTAACTAATTAATTTCTAGAAGAGTCATCGATCTGGTCATACTTGCAGCGGTATATGGAAATGGTCGTTGAGCTTATTGCACTGGCGAACAGCTATCTGCTATACAGATTTAAGGTAAAGGCTAAGTTTCAGCAAGACCCTCAAGGGTATAATGGTCTTATGCATCCGTCCCCATAGCACGTATGCTATTTGGGCATACTTTGGATGTTTGTAAAGGAAAAAAGGAAACGGGTGTTGGAAGAAAAGGAGACTGTGGAGGAGGTGATGGGAAAATGGATATTGAGGTTCCAAAAGAATGCTCAGGCATGCTTGGAGCGTTTTGAGATTAGTGCTAAAGCAAAGAAAGCTTCTCATAAACAAGGCCCTAAGGCTAAATCTCAAGGCTCTCCTGAGAGAAGGGAATCGGTTGATTCTATTTAAGCACTGGTGAAGAAAGGAAGAAGGGAGGGGCGGAGAGATTCCATACCTTCTGTGATGATGAATCAAGCTGACCCAGAGGTTCCAGGGGACGGGACCGTAGGGTCTAGGGGACATCCCAGCAGGTGCCGATCCTGGTCAGTCATTCAGTATTCACAGGGGTAGCTGGTTATCTTCGATAGCTGCGCTCTTTACTACTTTCCTTCCTGCACTTCTAGGGTCCCTGGAAGGGCTGTGGGGCGACCCACTGCTGCCCGTTTTTAGGGGAGGGTCAGGTTTTCTCTTCATGCCCCTGGGCTCTTTTAATCCTTGGTTCTATGGCTTTCCTGGCGGAGAGGGGATAGCTCCCCCAGTTCCAGCTTGGGTTTTTGTTGGTTCTCTACCATGATTTCCTCGCTGGATAGTGAGGGGCCTCCCACTGCAGCTCAGAGGGAGGTCCTGGCTTCCTCTGTTGTAGAGAACCTGCAGCGGGGATGAGGGAGGAAGAGAGTGAGATGGGATTTCCTCTTCCCTGAACTCTTCTGTGGAGGACCCCTTGATGGAGCAGGTCATCTCACAGGACAATGAAGGAGGTCATTAGCGGTGAGATCCTTTCCTTCTGTCTTGTCATAGCACTCACTGTGGCTAGTATCATTGTGAGGAGCATTTGCACATCACATAGGAGAGCAGCCATCTTTGATACTTTGGGTGGCATTCCTGCAGACATTTTTTGAATGCCACCTAAAAGACGCTCCTAGCCACAGTGAGCGGCCGTATGGGCAGACTGCCTTGGTTCCTGTCAGCAACAGCTGGAGGGAGTGGGAGTTCTAATTAAGAACCCATGGGTCATCCTGCTTAGATTTTTTTGTGATCATCCAGGGTCGGTTTCTGGTATCTCAGCTGTCCTTAGACCGGGTGCCCCTCCAGCTGTAGAGTATCTGAGGGTCTTGGCGCTCCACCTCCCTGGTAGCCAGGTCGTGGCGGGTGATTTTAACCTGATCTGTCATCCTGGTGATTGGGAAGGTGTAGTGGATGACAGAGGCAGATTTTTAGGTTAGAGGGGCATAGAGGGGGAGGAACAACAAATTGGGATTTGGCTCCAAATACTCCCTAAATTAAGGGAATTTGGATGGGAGGTTGAGGAGGAGTTACGAGTGGTTAGGGTGCAGAGGGTTCGTTTTTTTGAGAAGAATGGGAAGGGGATTATTTTCCACTCTAGGTTACAGAATCTGGAGCAGAAACTGTACTAGTTTTTTCTTTCAAAATGCTTTAGTTGAAGTTTTAGCAGCGTTTTTTGATCTTGGGGTCCTGTCTCCCTCGATGTGTAAGGGGGTCAATCACCTTGATTTTCAACAAAAAGGGGGGACAGTCATAAAATCAAAAACAGGAGACGGATTATTCTGTTGAACGTGGATTACAAAATTATTGCTCATATTGTGCCCACCAGGTTCAGAGGAGTAATTTTGTCACGCTCCGGGTACCGCAATTAACTACTTGGACAACTCCAGCTCTCTTGGTAAGGCCCTCAACCCCCAATCTCCGCAGCCAGCTTCACCTATAGGAGCCCCCGCTTGCCGAGACGCAGAACACGCCTGCTCGGGATCGGTTGCCCCCAGGACTTTATGGCTCAAAGGATGAAACCTTACGGTACAGAGGACTGGAGAGCCCGCGGCTGGAAGTGGAATTGGGTAGCCCGTATATGAGCGTAAGGTGGAAGTCCAAGGACAGGCTGGGGGTTGGTGACAGGAGACCTGTGGAGGCGACAGAACAATAGCAATAGACAAATCGTGGTCTAGGTTCGAGGCAAGGGTCGGCAGCAGGAGTCGAGATCGAGGATGGTCAGACAGGCAAAGGTCGGCAACTGGAATGGAGATCGAGGATGGTCAAACAGGCAAAGGTCGGCAACTGGAATGGAGATCGAGGATGGTCAAACAGGCAAAGGTCGGCAACTGGAATGGAGATCGAGGATGGTCAAACAGGCAAGGTCGGCAACTGGAGTCAGGATCAATATCAACTACTAGGGTCTAGGCGCTATAACAGGCAATGACAAACTGACTGGGGTGAGGTTAAATAGAGAACAGGCATCATTGGCCCTGGAGAATCGGTGTGGTGATTGGTGCAACTTATGAACTTCACACGGATTGGTAACATAGGGCGTACAGCCCAGAACTCAGGGGCAGCCGATTGGCCCAGTCCCAGTGGGGCACTCCCACTGGTGCAGCTGGGCCTTTAATTTATTTAACCTTCCTCCGGCGGCCGTGCTGAGAGCAGCACCGCCGGAGGGTATAAACAAAACGTGCTCGCGCACACGCGCGAGCACGAGAGCCGACGCTGGAGCCGTCAGCTGAGGAGGAAGGCGCGTGCGCGCCAGCCGGGACATAGGCCGCCGCCCGCCGCGGGACAGGTGGCTGCGCAGCGGGAGTGGGCGGCTGAGGACCCGCGACGACGCTGGAACGGGGAACCTGTAAGCGGGTGATGACATTACCCTCCCCCCTCACGAGGGGCCTCCGAACCCCCCCCCCCCGGCTTCCCCGGATTGTCACGGTGAAATTTCCGTACAAGAGCCCTGGCATGGACATCACAAGAAGAAACCCAGCACCTTTCCTCAGGACCGTAACCAACCCAATCAATTAAATATTGTAACGTATTGCGAACCCTACGCGAATCCAAAATCTTGTTCACTTCATATTCTTGCACATTAACCACTAAAACAGGAGGAGGACCAGCAGGAGAAGAGTTTTTAGCAGGTTTCAACAGAGATACATGAAACGAGTTGGAAATTCTCATAGTAGGAGGGAGCTGAACTTTGAAGGTCACATTATTAAGTTTCCTGATAATGGGGTAAGGACCGATAAATTTAGGACCCAGTTTATAAGAAGGCTGCCGGAGAGCAATGTTCTTCGTGGAAACCCAGACAAGGTCTCCACACTGAAGGATAGGTTCCTGAGACCTACGATGATCAGCAAATTTCTTATATTTAGTGCGCATAGTTTCTAAATTTTCCTGGATGCGTGCCCAAATATCCTTGCGTTTCTGAAGCCACTCTTCTAACACCGGAAAATCAGAAGGTGCTGCAGAAATAGAAGAAGCCCTAGGATTCTTTCCATAATTACAAAAGAAAGGGGATATTTTAGTACTGTCACTCGGCGCATTATTATACGCAAATTCGGCAAAGTCAATAAATTCCGACCACTGCTCCTGAGTGTCAGAGATGTAGCATCTTAAATATTGTTCTAAGCTTTGATTTGTTCTTTCAGTCTGCCCATTAGACTGGGGATGATATGCAGAGGATAAGGAAACCTGAATCCCCAAACGTGAACAAAAATTTTTCCAAAATCGTGATATAAACTGCACACCCCGATCGGAAACAATATTTACTGGAATACCATGGAGCCGAAAAATATGCGAGACGAATAAACGCGAAAGTTCAGGAGCCAAGGGTAGCTTGGGTAAAGCAATGAAGTGAGCCATCTTACTGAATCTATCGACGACCACCCAAATCACAGTGTTCCCATGAGAAAAAGGCAAATCAACAATAAAGTCCATCGAAATGTGAGACCATGGTTCTTTAGGGATCTCAAGGGGAATAAGATAACCACTAGGGGCCTTCTGTACCCCTTTACTTCGTGCACAGACGGAACATGCGTCGATAAGGGTAGTGATATCACGTCTCATAGAAGGCCACCATACGTGGCGCCGAGCTAAAATAAAAGTCTTACGAACTCCCAGATGCCCAGCAGTCTTTGCGTCGTGGAATTTGCGAATAACATCAGAACGCAAATGCGGCGGTACAAATTGACATCCTATAGGTGCGTTTACAGGCGATTCATCTTGGAACGGCGCCAAAACATTAGAGAGATCAGGGAGCAAGGCCCCGACTACACAACCTGCAGGTAAGATAGGCTCACCAGTATCCCCCCGATCCTTACACTCACCAAACATGCGCGACAGAGCATCGGCCTTAGTATTTTTCACGCCCGGCTTAAAAGGTAATAATAAAATTGAAACGCGAAAAAAACAATGCCCAGCGGGCCTGTCGAGAATTCAACCTCTTGGCGGTGCCTATATACTCGAAATTTTTGTGATCGGTATATACAGTGATAGGATGTAAGGAACCCTCCAACCAATGACGCCATTCATCAAATGCCAGTTTAATAGCTAATAGTTCCCTATTGCCGACATCATAATTTTGTTCTGCGGTATTAAATTTCCGGGAAAAATAGGCACATGGATGCATACGTTCAGGAGATCCGGAGAATTGCGATAAAACAGCTCCAACACCTAATTCAGACGCATCTACTTCAATAACAAAAGGTTTGTTGACTTCGGGGTGCACTAAAACTGGCGCCGAAGTAAAAGCCTGTTTTAGGACACGAAAGGCTTCAATAGCTGATGGTGACCAGTTAACAGTGAACGCGGCTTTGCGGGTGAGATTGGTGAGAGGCGCAACGATACTAGAAAAACCCTTGATAAAACGTCGATAGAAATTAGCAAATCCTAAAAAGCGTTGTAATTCTTTTAAGGATTTGGGTTGTACCCAATCCCGTACTGCCGAAACCTTTTCCCCATCCATCTCCAACCCCTGACTAGAAATAATATATCCCAAGAAGGGAACGGAGGCGACCTCAAACATACACTTAGAGATTTTAGCGTATAAATTATTCTCTCTCAATTTCTGAAGGACCAGTTTTACATGTTGCCTGTGTTCGGAAAGGTTCTTAGAGTAAATGAGGATGTCATCCAAATAAACCACAACGAAGTTACCCAAAAAGTCACGAAACACGTCATTAACGAAGTCTTGAAAGACCGCAGGAGCATTGCAAAGGCCAAAAGGCATCACTAAATATTCATAATGACCATCTTTAACATTGAACGCCGTTTTCCATTCATCCCCTTGCCGAATACGGATCAGGTTGTAGGCCCCCTTTAGATCTAGTTTAGAAAAAATTCGAGCCCCCACTACCTGATTAAATAAATCACCTATTAAGGGAAGAGGATAACGATTTTTAACTGTGATCTTATTCAAGGCTCTATAATCTATGCAAGGCCTTAAACCTTCATCCTTCTTCTCAACAAAAAAGAAGCCGGCACCCGCCGGTGATGTTGATGGGCGGATAAAGCCTTTACTCAGATTTTCAGAAATATATTCTTTCATAGCCTGCTCTTCAGCTCGATTCAGATTATAGATTTTGCCCCTAGGAGGAATAGTTCCAGGAAGTAGGTCGATGGGACAGTCATAGGGTCTGTGTGGGGGAAGATTATCAGCGGACCGCTCAGAAAAGACATCTGCCCAATCTATATAAGGCAGAGGCAGTTCTTGGGGCGAAATCTGCACACTCCTAAGGATAGTGGAGAAGCAATGTGACCTGCAGAAATTACTCCACTTAACCAGATCACCCGACTGCCAATTAAATATGGGGTTATGGAGCTTTAGCCATGGGTATCCCAAAACTACTGGTGTTTCCGGACAATCAAACACCAGGAATTCTATATGTTCAGTATGAGATGAGCCGGCCACCAATCTGAGAGGAGGGGTCTTGTGACTGACCGGTCCTCCCAGGATAGCCTTCCCATTTATGGCCAAAACCTGAAGAGACTTTTCAAGGGGTACCAGTGGAACCCCTAGGATGGAGATTATGCTCCGATCCAGGAAGTTACCTGCAGCTCCACTATCGACAAAAGCAGATACTGCCCGTTTGGAAAGACCCCAGAAAAGCTCCGTAGGGATCATGATGAGAGTAATGCTTCAACCCACCTAGATCAGTACCCTCTTCCTGATCTAGGCGAGAAAGTTTCCCGCCGGATACCCCTTATTCGGACAGGACCTGGCAAAATGACCCGGGGACCCACAATAGAGGCAAAGACCCAAAGACCGTCTCCGTTGTTTCTCATCCTGAGAAAGACGGGCTCTGCCAACCTGCATTGGCTCCTCTTGAGAGGAGGAGGAGGTGTTTACCCCACCAGGAGTTGAAGGGTTGGGAGTTTGTGAAGGTCTAAAGGGAGTGGTAACCCTAACCCTTTCCCTGGCTCTCTCCCTAAGACGTCTATCGATCCTGATGGAGACCTGCATAAGTTGACCAAGTGGGAAAATTGACCAAGGCATCTTTAATATTTTCAGAGAGCCCCATACGGAATTGGCTACATAGGGCTGGATCATTCCAAGTAGACTCCACCGCCCAGCGCCGGAACTCGGCGCTGTAGTCCTCGGCTGACGATCTGGATCCGCATACAGCACTCCCATAGCTGAGAAAAAGGAAGTAACGGAGTGTAAGGCAGGATCTTCAGGAAGCAAGCTGAAAGCCCATGACTGGGGATCTCCTTGCAACAGAGAGAAAATTAAACCCACCCGTTGGGTTTCTGTGCCAGAAGATAAAGGCCGCAGCCTGAAATAAAGTTCACATGAATTCTTGAAGTTCGAAAAACCGGTCCGGTCTCCAAAGAACTTTTCAGGTAAAGGAACCTTAGGTTCAGGAATATGAGGTGGTACAGCGGGTGTTGAAATCTGGCGGGTTTCTTGATTGGCCACTCTCTGGGCAAGTTGGTTGATAGCGGTGGCCATCGCCTGAACTTGCTGTACCAGGTCTTCCATATTAATTAACGGGCCTGTTATAATGTCACGCTCCGGGTACCGCAATTAACCACTTGGACAACTCCAGCTCTCTTGGTAAGGCCCTCAACCCCCAATCTCCGCAGCCAGCTTCACCTATAGGAGCCCCCGCTTGCCGAGATGCAGAACACGCCTGCTCGGGATCGGTTGCCCCCAGGACTTTATGGCTCAAAGGATGAAACCTTACGGTACAGAGGACTGGAGAGCCCGCGGCTGGAAGTGGAATTGGGTAGCCCGTATATGAGCGTAAGGTGGAAGTCCAAGGACAGGCTGGGGGTTGGTGACAGGAGACCTGTGGAGGCGACAGAACAATAGCAATAGACAAATCGTGGTCTAGGTTCGAGGCAAGGGTCGGCAGCAGGAGTCGAGATCGAGGATGGTCAGACAGGCAAAGGTCGGCAACTGGAATGGAGATCGAGGATGGTCAAACAGGCAAAGGTCGGCAACTGGAATGGAGATCGAGGGTGGTCAAACAGGCAAAGGTCGGCAACTGGAATGGAGATCGAGGATGGTCAAACAGGCAAAGGTCGGCAACTGGAATGGAGATCGAGGATGGTCAAACAGGCAAAGGTCGGCAACTGGAATGGAGATCGAGGATGGTCAAACAGGCAAGGTCGGCAACTGGAGTCAGGATCAATATCAAGGATAAACAACTACTAGGGTCTAGGCGCTATAACAGGCAATGACAAACTGACTGGGGTGAGGTTAAATAGGGAACAGGCATCATTGGCCCTGGAGAATCGGTGTGGTGATTGGTGCAACTTATGAACTTCACACGGATTGGTAACATAGGGCGTACAGCCCAGAACTCAGGGGCAGCCGATTGGCCCAGTCCCAGTGGGGCACTCCCACTGGTGCAGCTGGGCCTTTCATTTATTTAACCTTCCTCCGGCGGCCGCGCTGAGAGCAGCGCCGCCGGAGGGTATAAACAAAACGTGCTCGCGCGCGCGCGAGAGAGACGACGCTGGAGCCGTCAGCTGAGGAGGAAGGCGCGTGCGCGCCAGCCGGGACAGAGGCCGCCGCCCGCCGCCGGACAGGTGGCTGCGCAGCGGGAGCGGGCGGCTGAGGACCCGCGACGATGCTGGAACGGGGAACCGGTAAGCGGGTGATGACAAATTTCCTCTGTTATCGGGGAGTCATAGACCTATGTGGTTCCAGGTAGACGTATCTCTGATAATTTGATTATACTTGGGGATTTGGCCATTGTGGCCCAGGAAAACCAAACTTGGTTGGTTGTCAAAACCATTGATTTGGAAAAAGCGTTTGATCGGGTGGTGCACTGGTTCATGTTCTCCGTGTTGGCTGGGATGGGCTTTTCCATTGAAATTCTGAAATTGGTCCATGGCCATTAATTATCTCTAGTCAGGTGCTGGTCAATAAGTGTGAGGATTTCAGATCCCCATATGCTGGCTGATCCCCATCTCTGGTGTGGTGTGCTCTGTCTGTTAGTATGGCTGCACATCCCCAGAATACCTTTAGGCATGCTGTCTCCTTTTATAGCCATGTTTTGCTATTTTTGCAGGTCAGCTTCCCCACAGGTATTGCTGGGGTTAAGGTGGTGGTCTGACATTGGCCTCCTGTCCTGATTGGTCGATGGCCACATAAAACCAGTCCTCTCCCAGCATGCTTTGCCCATTATAGATTTTTGCTGGGTGTTATAGTACCATTGTTAGCTGAATTACCTGTTGCTGACTTTCACTTTGTCCCAGCCTCCTCTGATGGACCGACGTTTGCCTGACCTTCAGCTTGTCTACCCATCTGTGCCATGAACCCTCTTGACAACCCGGTTTGACCCTATACCATTCTCCTGTGTATCTCCTTGGAACCCCAAATTTGACTCCCATCTAAAGGGGACTTGTGTTTGGATGGAGTGAAGGGGAAGTTGGCGTGGTGGGGGCTGCGGGACCTTTCCCGGTAGAACCCTGATTGTTAAATCGCCCTTTCCACCTGATCCTGTATACTAGTGTTATTTTCCCACCCTCTCCTCGCTGGATACACCAGACAAACAAGCTGCTGTTCTCCTTCTTTTGGGGGACCAGGGTGGAGAGGGCCAGTTGGGTCAAATTGGTAAAGGAGGTTAGTTTGGGTAGCTATGGGTTCCCTAAATTAGGATTCTTTCTCCTGGCTCATTACTAGTTGGGTGTCCGGTGTACTCTCCTCAGGAGCTCCCTGGCCTCAACTTCGGTATGGTGTGCTGGGGCTCATATACTGATAGGTCTGGGTTGGTGTACTAGAGATCTATGATTGCCAATTGCTTTCTCTCCTTCTAGGTTTTACAAGGTACTTCAAGATTTTTGGCTCAGGTGGGGCTTGGGTGCTCTCGAGGAGGGGGCAGAGGACAAGCGACCCCTTTTTTATGGGCCAGAAGGGAGGATCAGGTGAATCCGGTCCCCCTTTGAACACCGACCAGACCATGGAGACCTGGAGGAAAATGGCACTAGTAGCACTGACTAATAAACAGTGGGACCTGGTCTGGATGACCCTGATGGGTTTCCCCCCAACCAGGTCCTTCCAGAAGTCCTGGTTTAGGTCAATCCGACCCGGTTGTGGTGGGGTTGAGGACATCCCCCACCTTTTTTGGGGATGATCTTATGCCAGAGACTTCAGGGAAGCCTGTCACCCTATTTGTAGGGCCATTATTAGCACTAACTCTATTTCTTTTGCTTTTTTGCTGACAGATTGGCGTATGAATAGTAAAGAGAGGATCCGCTGTGGGTGGCCTCTTAGTGCCCTTATGAAGGAGGTTCTGTGGAATGCCGACAACATATTGGTTTTCAAGCAACTGGACCTGGTTGTCTCTTGCGTGATGAAATTACTAATTTCTCAATTATTTTTCATTTTTAGATTGGATGGGCACCATTTTGGGGTGGAGGTGGCGGAAGGATGGTGGAAATCTCATAGGTGGTGGGATTTATTTACTTAGTTGTCTAGATCGTTAGCGTTTAGCTAGGTTGGTTTGTATGGGTTTTGGAGAATTTTCTGGTTTGCTTCTGTAATTTCTCTTTTGATTATGGACTTTTTTAAAATTTATTTTGGACTCTATTTTATGGACTTCTCATTATTATAGACTTCTTTGAATTTAAGGATTTTTTTTAATGATACTGATGTATTCATGATGTTACTTTATTATTGTAGCGATAACCTTTATCGCCGGAGGGCTTCCCCACCAGAGACGTCCTTTTCCCAATGGTGAGAGGTGCTGCAGGAATCCCAGAGTCATCCGTGAGGAACCAGGACTAGTGAATTGTAATATAGCGTTTCCCCCAATAAGAGACAGAACTCAGTATTGAGGGTGAAGAAGATCTTAACTTTATTAGTGCCACCCTGTGCCTTATATGCAAGGCTCCATGCAAGGGGACCTCCCCCGTGGACCTGATGGAGAACTGCATGACAAACACACGGACCAATGGGAGCAGGGCACACAATCCCTCAACTCTGCCAGTAACACAATCAGTAGAACAATAGCAGTCTGTAGCACAATCAGTATAACAATAGCAGTCTGTAATACAATCAACAACACCATGGCAGTCTGTCTGGGACATGCTCAAGAAAATGGAAGTAATGGGTCTATGCAAAAACAGTGCCTTTAAAATCCAATGGCAGAGTCTGTCACAATTATTATGTATTTTATCGAAAATATTATTCCTTTTAATAATATATTTCTTTATTAAAAAATGGATGTGTTTGGCTGTGTATATTTAAAGATAATCCTTGGTATTGCATCCTTAGTTTTTCTAAGGGCCTCCAATTGCTCAGAGACATAAAGAGATGATTTGCATAGCTCCGTCTGCTGCATCCCCCTGAGTAGTTAGGACTGTCTAGGTATCTTCTCAGGCTTCCTGGAAAGATGGAGCTCTGATAAAAAGATAAGGTGTAATACACACAATCCCTGCTCCTTAAAATAGTCATGAGCCCTGCTAATATCTTTGTAAAGACCTTTGTAGCCTCAGGACACTACTTTCTGGGTCCAAATATCCGCCACCTGGTCTCTCCAAAGAGGGGCAAAGAGTTGCAGACATCCCCCCCCACCCGGCAGTGTGAGGGTGCCCCTTCATGGCTGGGAAGACTTCATAGGGGGAGGCTTGGACTTGCTATGCCAGAAGGGCTTAGCCTTGCCTTGAGACCTAGGCTTAGTTCAGAAATCTTTGCACCATCTAGAATAGGGAGAACCCCTGCATCGTTGAAAAGGCCCAGGAAATCGACCTATGAAAGGTGCCGAGTGGATTTACCACCAGTAGCTTTCCTGAATATGTCGTTGAGACGTTCCCCAAAGAGTCGGATTCCTGTGAAAGGAATCCCTGTCAGAGTCCTTTTTGAAGTGCTATTAGCTGACCACTGTTTTAACCACAGTGAGTGCTGCTGGGATACCAACAAGGCTAGACTTCTAGCATTAAGCCTTACAATATCATCCATTGCGGCTATGATGTACCTGTATACCTCAAGGTTGGAGTTCAGAAATGGCCTGCTGAGAAGAACCACCCTGCATCTGATCCATGATCTGCTTGGACCATGCTTTGCTGGCCATGGCAGCCATTGATACCCAGCTTACTGGACACAATGTTGAGCCAATCATGGAGAAGGCATGTCATAACTGATCCATGCGCTTATCCACTGGTTTCTTAAGGGATGCACTATCTGAGGTGGGGATGACCATTTGCCTGGAAATACCTGAGACCGGATCATCCACCTCTAAAGGAAAAGACCAGAGTTTAATTAAATTCTTAGGAAACTGATATTTTAGATCCAGGATCCTGGGAATAGAGGGGAGCTTGTCAGGCTTTTCCATCTCCTTCATAAGAACATGAAAATGTTGCAAGCCCGGAAACAAAGGACGCTACTTTCTAGTCTAATAGGGATCCCCCTTAGATCTCTTGGGGGGGGGGGGCAGGAGAGGAATATCAAGGATTTCCAAAATGGGGGTGGTCAATCTGTTCATACTCTCCTTGGCATCGAAGCAGCAATGGAGGTTGCCCCTGCTGACAGGCCTTAGGAGACGCAATGAGGAGGGAAGCGGAGGATGCGGTTGTCAGAGCCCCTGCTCTTAGACGCACCATAGGACCGGGAGTCAGAGAGCTGGGCTCCACGTCCGGGGGGGTTTCACGCAGTGGGGGAAAGGACCAAAACCCAGGATAGTTTTGGTCCACTTTAAAGCAGTCATATTTAATACTCTGCAAATCGCTCTGTTTCTGGCAATCAGGAGCAGCTGCATCCACAGCAGTGGACACACTCCCGCCCATCTGAGTAGCTGGAGGCAGAGGAGCGCGCACAGCCCAAAGATGCGGCCATCTGATATCTACAAGGGAGCCAGGACGGAGAAGAGTTTTGTTTTATTTTCTATTGTCACCTGCCATGGCAGTTCTGAAGGTAATTAGTGGCCCCTGAACTGATTTATAGAGGGCCCAATCGAACTCATGGTGTTCTCCTCACCTGACCCCAACTTCTCCACTCTACTTCTCTGGCAAGTGCGCGCGCACCTTTCGTCACGTGCAAAGAGGGCGGTGCTGATAGATCGAGGCTTTGGCGTTTATAGTACGGGTCAGTCAGAGGTTTTGGCTAATGAGCAGGCGATGGAGGAACTATCATGCCTAAAGCAATGTATAACTCTAAGAGTATATGTCCTTTGTCACACAGCGAGGGAAGTCAACGTGCAGTAATGCAGCCCGGCTCACCCCAGAAGCCAGTAACCACTTGCTAGAAAAAAAAACGCGCTCGCACCCTAGAGAACCCCGTCTTTTCCCCGCTTCACGCAGGTTGGCGAGGTCTCGCTGACGTCAGAGATCTCGCGAGATCCTGGCAGGAGAGGCAGAGTGCAGTGTCTGAGGAGAGGAGGAGGCCGGGGAGACATGATGATGATGGAGCCGCCGTTACCGCCAGCCCAAGAGACCCAGCAGCCGGCCGCAACCCCAGAGGACGACGAGGCCAAAAGCCCGACTCAGACGGCGGCCACCACCAACCACGGGCCGGCCAGCGAGGCGCCCGCCGAGCTCAGTAAATCGGCCAGAGGCCTTGTCAGGATGTGCGACCTGCTGCTTAAGAAGAAGCAGCAGCGCCAGCGGAGACAGCAGGGAGCCTCTACCACTGGGGCCCTCTCGGCCTCACCCACCGGGGCAGGACCCCCAGGCCGTAGCCGCCGGCAGAAGAGGAGCCGCAGCAGCCGCACGGCCAGCAGCAGCGACACGGACAAGAGCAGCGACAGTGGCGGCAGCAGCAGCAGCCAGGAGGACGACGAGGAAGAGGTGTCGGAGGTGAGCTGGCCGGTGTGGGAGGGGGCAGACAGGGGCTTCCAGTCATGTGCTACTGGTAGCCGCCACGCGTGGCTCTCTGTGTCTCTGTAGGGCGCAGGCTTGGCGCGATCCCTCACCCGGGCTACCTGAGGGCTTCTGCGGGGCTTGGGCCAGCACTAGCCGCTGCCGGAGGCAAGGGCGCCGCAAGGCCTTCTGGGAGGCAGCAGCCCTACCTGTTGTGGGAGTGCATAGCAGGCCAACCTGTTGCTGCTGCTCTTGATCCTCTTAGCTGGCCCCTGCTACGGTTTAGCCACCAGTAACCCTCACTGCATTGTCGCTAGCAATGAGGGCATGATAATGAGGCTAGGTGGCCAATTCCCTGAACACTTTCATGTTCTAAGCTGCGCTAGTGCGTGGGAATCTAAGCTGCTTGATTATTTAAAACCTGTGTGTGAACTACATCAGTGGTTCTCAGCCCTTTTATGCCAAATACCTACTAGCGACAGAGGTTCAAACCAAGTGAGCCCTACGGAGGGGATCAATTCTAAATATTACCAAAAATTTTTTTTGTTACTTTTAAAGTGAGAAGGAATGTTAAAACAGTATACCAAACCTGTCAGAAGTCCCTCCCCCCTCCCAATGTATGCCCTGGAACATCGCTGCGTTCCCCTTGGGAAAGCATACTGCAGTTTGAGTAACTGATCTTCTCCAGTGGTTCTCACATTTTTATGCCAAGTACCTCCTAGCGACAAGGATTTCCAACCAGATACTTTGAAAGGGATCAATTATAGATGATACCAAAATAAGTAAGCCACCAGCCTTGTAGTAATTTTGAAGCCTAAGAGGACCAGCCTTGGAATCTAAAAGATTCCTGGGATGGCCGCTGGCCTTTCCCTGGGGCATCCTAACTCAACATGCCCTGTGTGAAATCCCCGCACAGCGGTACAAACCTCACCTTCACCCTGTCGCCCTCGCCGATGTAAACGCTAGCTGCTGCATCCCCAGCATATTTGCTCACGCTGAGTGCGTTTTTTCTGGATGATCACACTGTGCCCCGGGCAGGGAAGAAAACCCATGGTAAAGCAAAAAGAGATGGTGTACCACTGTTAAATATATACCAGTCTGACAACCCTAGTTGGTGTGTCCTTAAACATTGCTGCATACCCCCATACCCCACAGGTTGAGAAAGTGATCTACAGCAGGGCTTGCCAACATTTTTTCCATGGAGTACTGCTTCCCTCTTTGCAACAATGTTGATGACTTCCATCAGTAATATAGACTTTCTTCAATGTCACATGGCAGGCTCTTCTGCTAGCAATGAATCATCACAAGATGCCCCACTCCTTCAGCTGGTTGTTTTGACCACCTGATCCAAGTCCAGCAGTGACTTGTCTGCAGGGCTTTTGTCACCACACATTCACCCACAGTGTCCTTGCCCTCCACCAGAAGGAACAGTGATCTACAACATTATGCTTGATTCATAAAGTGTCATTTCTGGCATTTACAAAATAGGGCTTGCGCCTTACTGTGCGTTTATATTTAAATGCACAGACTCCATGACTCCATCCTTTCTCTATGGATCTTTTCACATTTCTGCATTGCGGTGGAGTGTAGTTGAAAAGGTCTTGTTTGCAGTGTCCCCTCCCCACCAGCAGCTGCAGTAGTCTATATAAACGCAACACAAAGCATGGGAAAATTCACTTTTCTAATAGAGTAGGTTTGTGGGAGCAGAAACGAGGCCCCTTGGGCGGCACCACCAGTGTTGGGGGGGGGGGAAAAAGCTATGGTCCCTCCCTTGGCATAAATATGGATGGCCTTTTTTGTCTGGATGCTGCTGTTAAAGTTTACCAATACCTGGGGTTTGATCTGCCTCCCTGGGGCATCCCAGTTTGTAAAGCTCTGCTGCATGACATCCAGAGTATTTAAGCCCCGCCCCTTCCCCTCGGTTCTCAGTGTTTTTGTGTTTCCTCCTAGTAAACATGTGATGGCAGTATGTTCGTGGATTGAGCGTTGATGGCGGGTCCGGATCCCTCTGGTGCCCATGTGTTCCCCCTTTATTTGTTTCTTAGAGTCTCAACTAAGTCAGGTACGTGCTGTAGGTTTTTTCTGTACCCCTATGGGTGGGGGGCAGAACATTGTGGGCACTGTCTTTTTTCCTGTGCCACCCCCATACCCGGCTACACCAAGGCTCCATGGTCTGGTGTTCCCTGGCAGTTGGCCGGGGCGTGGGAACGTCAGACAACGGGGCACTGCTGCGGAACACAGGTCAGGTACATGGTTCTCAGCAGTGTTAAGGCAGGTATGGTGTTCTGGATCCGGCTCCGGGGGTGCTTCCGACCAGTAGGAGAGCAGTGGGCTGGAGGTGCTCCTTCTCTGCAGTGGCAGTATTAAAGGGCACCGACCACAATTCAGCAACATGGGCAGTGGTGATTCTCAGACTTGAGTAAGTGTCCCTTACCCCGGGGTGGCAATGGTGCAGGGGGAGGAAGGGACCTAGGTCCCTAGTAAAAATGACCTTATGTTATTCCTTTTCAGGCTAAGGAGGGGAAGTAAAAGCACTCCATGCCTAAAGATCCTAAAGGAAATAAGGATGTTAAGGAGCCTAAGGAAGTTAAACCGGACCTTCAGCGTCATTTAATGAAAAGCCAAAATCTTTAAACTATTCCCCAGCATTTAAAGTTAATATATTTTAAGTCTTAAGTCGTTTACATATTATTCTTTTCCCCACTGGGCTGCAACTCTCTTCAGGACTCCAGGATACGGATGACGCCTTCTTGCCTCAGAAGTATTGCAAACTAAGGAGAGGACGATGGGTGAAAAGTGCAGGGGGCAGATTACACTTGAGCTTTGAACAGGCCAGGACAGCAATCCCAGAATGCAGAGCTGTCCGAAGACACTTCCTGTCTGCAGGCAGCCTGAGACTCCATGGGCTGCCATCTTGGATGTTTAAACCGGACCTTCAGCATGATTTAATGAAAAGCCCAAACCCTTAAAAAACCCTTAAACTAATATATTTTACAGTTTTAGTCACTTATTTTTTCCCCCACTGGGCTTCAACTCTGTTCAGGACTCTAGCATACGGGCGCCATCATCTTGCCTCAGAAGCATCACATAATGAGGAGAGCAGAGGGGGAAAAGTGCAGGGGGCGGGGTTATAGCTGTGCTTTGTATGGACAGAGCAGAGCTGGGGTCAGCGAAAGGTCAGCAATCCCAGAATGCAGAGCGACACAGTCAAAAGGCACTTCGTTTGCAGGCTGCCTGACGATCCATGAGCCGCCATCTTGGATGTTTAAAGGCTCATAACATGCAGTAGATGCAGGTAGGATGATTTTTAATGTGAGCAATCTGTAAGTACAGGGTGTGTGAAACATATAAGATACACTTTTATACAGAGTGAAGGTCCGCTTTAAAGGCTCAGAAAAGGCGCTTTTCTGAGGTGCAGGTAGGATTATTATTCTAAGCATACAGCACGTCCTGCTCCAGAATAGTCATAACATGTGGGTAGTCCTCCGCCGCCGTGCACTGCAGACATGTAGAAAACAAGCTCCTCCCGGCCCTACATATACCGGAGGACCTCCCACAAATCCCCAGATTTCTCTGCAGTGCTGGAACTGCGAAGACATGAAGTATCACGCCCTCGCAGGCGAGCGGGCCTCACGGCCCAAAGTCCTGCGGGACTATTTCCACCCGTCCTCTTCAGAAGAAATATGCCTCCCAGCCTAGGCTGCGCGGGTCGGGTGAAGGTAGGTAGCACCTGGTGTGCTGAACGGAGCCATGCTCCACCGCAATCCCCCTCCATATGGTAGGCGGTCAGGCCGATGGTGAGCCTCTAGAGGATGCCCCTCCCGCAATTTTCACCCGTGCCCCTCACAAATTAGTCCATGGACACCGTCAGCTTCCTCCCGTAACTCGGGGGGGGGGGGGGAAAGAAGGGGTGGGTATGCGTGGCAGCCCTAGCGCTATTTCGCCCTTAGACTTCGGTCCCTGAGCTTGGGAGTCAGTGTCGCGTCTCGCTATACAGCGGGTGCTGGCTTTTTACGAACGATCTGCTGCTCGGCAGCTTCATTCAGCATGTCAGCATGAGACTTATACATCTACTCTGTTCTACCTTGTCTGCCGGTTGGAGCTTTGCGCTCTTTGGGGGAGGCGGAGACTCGCCCTGACGAGTATTGCGTCACAGCCTGGCCTGGCCCTCCCCTCGAGGTTCGCTGGCGCCATTTTCCCTGTCTTCCTGTGCGTGGCGTGGCTCGTCTCCTCCCTCGGTCATGTAGGTGCCCTCTGGGGCGGTATGGCTTCTAGGTTTTTTCAAACAGAGCATGGCACTGACTCATCCCCCCTTGTCCCATTATGTCTTTCAGAAGCCAAGACTTCGTTACCGGCCGCGGCCTAACATATATTATAACGGGTCCTCTTTACAAATCCTCCCACATTACTAGCGGGTTATTGGGGCATCCAGGGTTGCTTATTGCATAATTCCCTGTGTTATACTGCATAAAAATCACCATATGGAGGCATTTCAGAATTATAAAACCGGGGTCCCTCTGGGACGTGACCGGCTGTGTGCAGTGTGTGGACAGCCCCTGGCTGAGGCTGACAGGGCACAGGTCTGCGGACAGTGTGCAGCACAGGCATTGCTAACAGAGGATCCCTTCCTCACCCCCGTCTCCCCGCTCCCAAACATCGCTCATGCTGAGTCCCACTCCAGCGGGGATGACCTGCAAGAGGTGCCGAGAGCGTTGCCCACGGCGGAGCAGGTGCTCTCAGGATTGGCGGAGCGTATGGGCCCTGGTAAAAAGCGGTCCCTGACGCCCCCAGGTTCTCCGGTCCCTAACGGTACCGATGATTCTGCTGATATTCAGGACCCTGACCCTTCTGAGGAAGCTGAGCTATTCTCAGACTTGGGCTCCTCCCATGGGATGCCCGCGAGGAATCCAAGCCTGGTTCCTGGGGTCTGTGTGACACGGATGAAATCCTGATCAAAATCTTTGAGGTCTTGTCAATCTCCCCACCTGGGGAGATTCCCAAGCCTAAAAAGGAGACCTTCCATACAGCGCTGCCGCGCTTGGAGTTCCTAGAACAGGAACATTTCCAGAATATTATATCCCAGGAATGGGAATCGCCTGGTAAGCTGAAAGGGATTCCAGGGGTCTGGGAATGGAAATACCCCTTTCCCCCTGATGTGGTCAATTTATGGTCAGCTCCCATGGTGGTGGACGCGCCGGTTATAGGGGTCACAAACCCCCTTTATGACTGCCCCCTTTTATCGTACCCTCCGGGATGCTGAGGACCGGCACATTGACAGACTGGCATCACACGCCTTCTCGTGTGCTGGGACGGCCCTGCGCCCGGTTTGTGACGCGGCCATCACTGCGGTGGCTGCCAGGACTCTTGTCAGAAAGCTACTGGATCACCGCCCTGAGGATCTTCCTTGGGGGGTGTTCAGTGCCCTATCAGACTGCGAAGCCTTTGTGAAGTTTATTCTATCGGCACTGGATGACACCATTAAGATGTGTGCTAGGAATTCAGCACTTGCGGTAACCATTCGCCGCCTGGTCTGGCTGCGACAGTGGGGCGCCGATGGAGCTACAAAAAAGGCTCTTACTTGCCTTCCATTCAGAGGACGGAGGTTATTCGGGGCCCGCTTGGACCTCTTTGGAAAAAAGGCTATAGCACCCTCCCGCAGAAGGCCGCTCCGGCCTCCACGAGGCAGGGTCACCCCTCCGCCCCTCTACGTCAGTGTTAGAGGTGAATCTGAGGTGTGTTTCCAGTTATTTGGCGTGGACTTCCAGCATGGTGCGGGCAGACAGCGCCCTGGGCCTTCTGGCAGGACCAAGTCCAAATCTGCCAAAACCTCGCAAGCATGAAGGGGCGCCCTCGTCCCTTTGGGGCGAGGGGGCGACTGCACAGCTGTTTCACATCCAGGAATATGCCTTCTCCTTACGGCGGTTCTGGGATGTAGCCCACCTGGGCTCAGGATGGGTTCTCGCTGGCGGTCCCCCCCAAAGTTTCCTGTCAGGGTATTTTTAGCCCTGCTCTCCCTTCTGACCCTGAACCCGGTGCAGCCCGGACTAGGGCCTGCAGTATTGAGCGCGCCTTGGCAATTGCCTTAATGGGATGGGGCCATGGCCCCTATACATTTGTTTCCACCCTCCCCCCCTCATCAGTACGAGGTAGGCTGGACCCCATGTGCCTACGGCAGGTTTAGATATTCTGCCCTTGCAAGTAATCCATATATGAAATATCTGGCGTGGCTCTAGCACTTTTCAGCTTCTCTGGGGTCTGCGGCACGCCTTAGACTATCATAGCCAGTGTCACAGGATCAACCCTGCAGCTTGAGGAATTGCAGGGGCCTCCCTACGTGCCCAGGCTACTAGCCTGGCGGGTATGGGGATGCGCCTGAGGTGGGGCTTCGGCGTTAGGACCTACCGGGTCGTCATCTTTACTCCCCTGCCTCTGCATCAGACAAGGTGGGCCGGTTGGCCCACAGTGTCCCCTAAAAAGCTACTGGATGGTTGCTTAAACTCCCCATTCCTTCACCGTCACTTTTTCACTATTCTCCGTCCCGGGGGAATCGGTTCAGGCTTGCTGCCTACTTCCCTGGCATTAGGGGACCCCTGGTTCGGGGGTTCTGCCCTCCTTTACTTGCGCCCTACCTTCACCAAGCGGGATGGCAGCTGGAGGGTCTGTCGGTGGCACATCCAGATTGTCATTTATATACTGAGCCCTCGGGCTCCTCGGCGCAGTAGGTTACTAAACCCTCATATGTCCCAGCACCCCGGTGCTTGGTCTGGGCTCAGGCCTTCTTGGTAAGTTGGTTCCTCTGGAACTTCCCATTGGCAAGGGCCCCTTCAGGGGGGCACCTCCCTTCCTTGCTAGCATCTCCTAGAGTATGGCCCCCCTGGGTGCCAGTCTAGCAGGTTTGGAGAGGGATAGCCAAATCTCGCCCACGAACCACAGGGTTCTAGGTTGGGCCCTTAAAGGGTCCATCTTATCTGCTGGGCTCTCTGTGGCCCCCTTTGATTCTATAGGGCGGGCCTCCCCCTCCTTTAGGACCGGTCGGTTCATGAGGGATGCCTGGCCTGTTGCAAAACGAGGGCAGGTTTGTGTTATTGATTAATGATTGTGACAGGTTGCTACCTCTGGAGGGCCCCTGGCCTGGGTGGGGTTCTACCCCCCCCCCCCCCCCCCCGCTTCCCAGCGGTATTCACTTCTATGGTTGCCCTTAGCGGCTGGTTTTGCCATCCAGGGCTGCCCAGGGAGCCTAGAGTGTCCCTGAGGGGTCTCCCTTCTGACACAGGGTCTCTGACCTTGTCCCTGCGATCCCAGAATATTCTGGTTCCTGTTGGTGGGCCTGAGTATCTAGGCTTAGCCTTATTACTTCTCATGCCGTCTTTTCACCAACCTACCTTGGGCTCTGCGCACGACTGGCTGGATAGTGAGTCCCATTGGATCTATGGCCTAGGCGGCCTTGGGAGTAATGGTTCGCAGACGCCTCTGCTGGGGGCAATGGAGCTGGATGTCCCAGTTGGGGGTGTGGTCCTGTCCTTATCAGGTCTTTTCCTGTTTCCAATCAAAGGCCTCCCGTCTGGGGGTTGATTGCTCGTTCCCCCTTGGGGGCGGGCCTCATCTTCTGGGTGACCTAGTATGAGTGGAGGTTTGGGGGTTAGCTCCCCAGCTTCCCTTTATTCCACCTATAATGCCTGGGTGGTTCCCATATTGACTGGCAGGGGCCTTAGGCTCTCCCCTGTGAGGTGTTATCGGTCCCCAGGGCCTTAAAGCCATTACAGCCTATGTTAGGGATGGCTCCCCATCTGGGGACTCTGATGGTGTAGGCCTGCCTTGGCTTTTCCTACAGGAGTCTGGTTCTATCACCCTTGTAGAGTATTCTCTTGGGGTTGCTTAACTGCACCTCCCCAGTAGTTCCATAAGTCCCTGTGGGGATAAAACCTTTCATCCTGTTACCCTGAGGACTTCCTGGGGATCCTGCTTGGATACGGTATCGGCTGCCCTGGAGACCGGACCGCTCTTCTGGGGCCTCCTGACTCCGTCGGCCTTGGGCCTGAGACGATGGTTCTGGCTAATTATTCCCTGAATGCTATGTATACTCATATATACATGTACGGCTATATGCGGCTGCAGGTCCCCCATACCTGGGGGTGTTTCCTTTTATCCTGAGCTTCTGGCCCAGGTGTCTGTCGGACCCTTGGTTCAGACCCTTTAGTACAGCCATGGGCTGAGTACTAATATACTAATTGGGAGGGCCTTATCCCTCTTCAGGTTTTTGCACTTCTTCCCATGCTGGCCTCCTTGGCCTTTGGGGGACTGCTGTTTTTGGAAGTCTACGGGCGTATCCCTGGTATGCGCCTGATGGCTATTCCAGCGCTATTGGACCCTGGAGCGCTCCTTCCGGATGCTCTCTGATTCTGGGGAAGCCTTGGCTTCCTGGTATTTAAGGGGTTGTATTCCCGCTTTGGTGGGGTGCCCTGTTTTTGTTCCCCGTGAGGGTGTTACTAGAGTTGCCACAAGGCTTCCTTGCCTGTGAGCTGGTTGGGTCACTACACTGACCTATGTTTCTTCAGGGGAGCTTTTCTTCCCCGTTATTGTTTACTCTGCTAGCTTGGGTATCACGTTCCCTTCGGCACCAAGGTTTTGTTTCTCTGTTGGTTCAATTACTTGCCTTATGGCCTGTCTCTGTTCATACCTGCTTGGTTCCGTTATGAGACTGATGTTGGAGCCTATGCTCTTGTCATGCCTGTTGCAAGTTTTGCGGGTGACAGCGCCTTTACTGTCCGCTGTGCCTTGCTTTTTCTGGGGATCCCACCCTGCTTATGGACACTGCTATTGGATGTCCCACATGTTATGACTATTCTGGAGCAGGACGTGCTGTATGCTTAGAATAATACAACTCTGCGATGTACTCACCTGTAGAGTTGATATTATACGCATACAGCACGTCCTGCTCCACCCCACCCTGTTTTCACTAATTCTGGATCCCCTGTATGGTGATTATCGTTCAGATATTGCTACCAGTTACTCTGGGTGGTTTGGTTCCTTCTGGCCTTTCTTCTCACTGCTTTTCAATGCTGGGGATTTGTGGGAGGTCCTCCAGTATATGTAGGGCCAGGAGGAGCTTGTTTTCTACATGTCTGCAGTGCACGGCGGCGGAGGACTACCCACATGTTATGACTATTCTGGAGCAGGACGTGCTGTATGCGTATAATACCAACTCTACAGGTGAGTACTTCACAGAGTTGTATTTTTAATGTGACCAGTTTGTACAGGGTGTGGAGGGACATATAAGATAGTCCCTACCCGGCAACTGGAACAATGTTATTTACCCCTGAATTCAGGTTTTTTGGAGTGCCTGAAAGGGGGAATGAAAAGCACAATTGCTTCATACAAATCCAATCTGGATCAGTTTTTACCTGTCCTCCGGGCTCCCACCCCAGATTACCCAGAGGACAGTGGGGTTGCCCAGGTCAGGGGTCCAGAAGCAAGTGGGTCATCTGGGGTGATTCCAGGATTTCATGCCAGGGCGGGAGCATCGGATGAAGAGGTAGCTTCTTCAGACGAAATTATTCACTCCTGCCACACAGAACAACCATCTAAGATGTAAAAAGCTAGCAGTTCTAGATCCAGGTTTGTGGAGACACACCATTCAGGCTATCTATACCAACTTTAAGATTGAAACCCCAGCGCAACATTTGTCTCTAAAGGTTTCCTTATATCAGGGCTTTAAGAATCTTAAAATACCTAGGTTTTTGTCCATGACGCTATCAAAGAGATGGTTTCAAGGGAGTGGAGGAACAAAGAAGCCAGGTTCTTCTTCCCAAATCTTTGAAACGCAGGTTCCCCTTTTGATGAAGCGGATATTGCGGCTTGGGCTAAGACTCCCAGAGTGGATGCCCCCCTAGCCCAGGTCTCTAAAAGGTTTGACATGGGGTCTTTAAAGGACCCTATGGATAATCAGGCAGATATTCTTATTAGGAGTCTGAGGCACTGATGCCTTTCTTTAAAGCTGTGTGGGCCGTGTCTTAGAAACGTGGATTGACAGTCTCTGTAGTGAACTTATTCTGAGGGCCCCAGGGAGATGATGTGAGATGCCTTACCTTTTGGCTCTAAAGCCTTACTTTTTGCCACTGGACGCTTCTACAGAAGCAGTCGGAGCAAACGCGAAAAGCATGGCATTCTCTGCCAGATGTGCTCTATGGCTCAAAACATGGCAGGGAGACCAGGCATCTAAATCACACCTTTGTGGGCTTCCCTCCAAAGGTAACCTTTTTGGCATGACATTAGATTCAGTTCTTTCTTGTTCTTTGGAAAAAGGAAATACATTTCTGATTAAAAGAAGGGTACCCGGACCCCTCAGAGGGGGTAGATAACCAGAAACCAAGGTATTCTCAGCAAGAGATCAAAGGTCCTGAATCAGAAAACCTTGGCAGAACTCTGGGAGATGGGGATTCCTTCATTTAGCTCCTCTCGAGTACCCAAGCCTCAGTCCTCACATCCCCGGGGGGGGGGGGGGGGCTGGGGGAAGATTTCTCCATTTTTCTTTCCCTGCCTGGGAGTAGATTTCCCAAAACCCCTTTATTTTAAGAACTATTCAGGAGGATTACCGCTGGGGGATTGGGTCAAGAGAGAAGCTTCCCCACCATCATTACCAAATACTATCGCAAGGCAGTGTTTGAACATTCAGGAAATTTCCACATGATTTTAAATTTGAAAAACGAAATTGCAATAAACTACTAAACAGCAGTCGCTAAAATTAGCAGTACGGACCCTGAATAGGGCTTACTAAGAAAAAAAGGGGTTATCACATAGTTACTTCCACCTTGTTGGAAAGCACAAAGTTACTAACACAAAAGATCTACTGTACCGTACAGAAAAGATACCGATCCTTCACCTTGACTCGGTCCTTAAGGGCAGAAGAGGTAGCTTCTGTTTTAAAATTTCTACAGGAAGTTAGGCCTAGCTTTAAGCACCCTTAAACTGGACCAACAGCCTGGCACAGTTGAAAAAGAAAAGTAGCGCCATTTTGGAGCTTCCACTCCCAACTGACATAACCGACAATGCACAGCAGCACATCTGTTTGCAGGCAGGTAGCCTGCAAATGCATGAATCGCCATCTTGTTTTTTAAATTGACAACAGCAGGTGTTAGAGAAAGGTAAATTCATTTTTATGTGCTGCAATCTAAATTGCCCTGGGGAGGGATGAATATGAGTACTATTAGTTGTGTTGGTCAGGTGTAAGTCATTAGAGAAGATTCTTTGATGGAAAGATTTTTCATAGCTTTTTCTAGGAAACGACCCTTTTTAAGAATGAAAAGTTTTCCTTGTTGGGAGAATTGTGTTGCCGGCAAAAAAGCCGGCTCAGTCAGATCAGGCGGACAGGTCCTTAGAGCTCCTAGATGCCAGAAAGCTGGTTCTCCTGTATTTACAGATTACAGCAGAATGGAGAAAGTCGAATTATTTATTGGTCATCTTTGGGGAGCAAGAGTTTGTAGGCACCCATAGCGAAATGGATCAGAGATGCTATAGCTCTGGCCTATCAAGCAATGGGTGCCCTGCCCCCTCTTAGAACCCATTCCACTATGGCAGTGTCAGCTTGTAATGGTGGTATCTTTTTGAAGAAAATATGTAAGGCCGCCACCTGGTCTTCACCACACACCTTCCCGAGACACTACAAGTTGAACTTGTGGAAGCACGACCAGCAGAATTTCGAAAAGACTGTTCTTCAGAAAGTCTGCCCACCCTGAGGTAGGATGCTGTGTGTTTGCTTGCCTTCTGTGGCTAGTTGTCCTGGAGGACTCAGAGAATAACCAACCCCAGTTAATCTTACCGGTAACGGTATTTCCGATAGTCCTCTAGCATGGCGTACTACACCCCACCCTATTTTTTCATTTCCATTCTGGCTTGATTGCACGGGTGTTACTTCTTGCTTGGCCTTTTCCCTTCAGGTCATGCATTCTTCCTGTATGATCGCCTAAAAATGCTGAGGGAAATGTGCAGGGCTTTAATACTGTGTCGGTTTGTGCCTTGTTTAGGGGGAGGAAGTGAGTGGCTACCTGTCCTGGAGGACTATTGGAAATACCGTTACCGGTAAGACTAATTATAATAATAAATAAGATGCCGGTGCCCCCGTGGCTGCCACTGGCAGTACTGGGAAGAGCCCTGGGTTTGGCCAACCTGTGGTGTAGACAATGCTCGCCATGGAGTGAGTACTGTCAATATGTTTTTAATTCCCTGTTTATTTTAACCTATTTCCTTGTGTTCTGGCAAGGGGTCCCAAAGAGCACTAAAAAAGAACAAACAAAATGCAAGCCTCAGTGCCACTTTTTGCAGCTATGATGCAATGCATAGGTGATAAACACCGGACATGAGAAAACATGCCCTTTCAATTACAAACAATGCATAAAAACGATGTTATATTAAAAAATAATGTACAATATAGATTACATTATATAGAGAATTTATAGATAATGCAATGGCACCTCTTTGAGTTTTTATCATAGGGTTCTTTGAGAAAAATGGAGGTGGGGGGGGTTCTATAGGCTGTTTCTCTCATGAGGGTGTTCCGCCTGATAAGACACTGACTGGCGTTATCACAGACACTGCCGACTTATCACAAGAGCAGCAATTGCAAGCTGAAGCTTGCTGGGGTTAGTTTTTGGAACCAGAATGTGTTTTCTATTTGACTTTATTGTAGTAGGGTTTTAGAATGGTGCGCCAGGAACTTCAGTGGTAGAGCTGCACCCATGTGTTGCCTGTCCTGCAACATCAGAGTCCTTGGAGTCTTAAAGACTCCGGGGCCACCTGAGTTCCACTCCTTGGGATGGCCCTCTGTCTACAACCCCCTCAGATGCCCCGTTTCGCTCACCTTGTCCCGGACTGCGCTGCGGCCCCTTCCTGGCTCGCCACTTGCCGTGCACGCTGTTTTTTGACATTGCCAGTTTTTGTGCTGACGGTGTGCTATCACCATGGCCTTGCTGGGCATCCCTGCAGTCGATCAGCAGGGGGGTGCATAACGTGACCACTCGCATGTGTCCCGATCTTAAATTTAAAGTAAATCTGTTACCAGGTGGGCTTAGGAAAAGTCAGAAGAGGCTACAGTGTTCTCATTAACAGGTAGGCCCTGTTGCAATGAATAGACCTTTTTCCAGAAAATGGCAGGACCTCTCCACTTTAGAAATCTGTAATTGTGTTTTTTAGCTAGCCCTGAACCTGCCTCCTTCCCCCACAGACAGCCTGAAGAGGGGGATGCTTGTTATAGCAGACTAGGAGTGTTGGTTATTTTTAAACATGAAGGTCTACTGCCTCTACCTGCAGTTAGATATTTATTTGGTCCAGGCTGGATTTCTGTGATAAGGAGTGGGATACACAGCACATTGTGGCTTGTGGACCCGGTTAGTATTGGTGGCTTGGTGGTGGCACCTATGGTTAAAATGAACTTACACCTTCACTGAGACAGACTTTCCAGGTAGAATGTATGTCTGCTTTAACCCTTTCGCTGCCAGCCTACCTGGAGTTTTTGTCACCCTTTGTTGCCAGACCATTTTGCGCTCCCCATGTTCAAATGTGATTTTTGAAGGGATTTCCCAGGAAAATTTTTTTTTCAGCAGTCTGGGCTTTAACATGAAATGTCTTGTTTGTAATTTTTAGGTGTATTCTCAATATTTCTGGGTGAAATATTTAATTTAATTGAATTTGTAGTGTTTTTTTTGTAATAAAAAAATGTAAGTTTGTCCAAAAAAATCTTATTGCGTGTGAAATCCCAATTTCTCCCGGTTATAGCGGTACCACATATGTATTGGTAGACACCCTTTCCTGCCCAGGAGACTCCCCCAAACTGAAACAACGCTTTAGGAGATTTTCAGATAAAATACAACTATGCAATGCGCTATGCGCACCTTGCAGTTTTTACAGAAAAACAACCCTTTACATTTGAAATACCCCCAACAAACTATATATTCTCTGGGAGTACACACCTCAAGCTTTCTAGGTGTACCAGGCTTGTTGATGTGGCCACAGTTTTCTGGAAGTAATCCCTCAATGTAATCTTTGGTTGCAAAGAGTTTCCCTAAAAAAAGGATAAAAAAGCAGAATCAAAGCCAGATTTTCCTAAAAAAAAAAAAAAACTATATACAAACAAGAATAAACAAGTTTAATCTGAAAAAGCAACATCCCCCGAACAGAACGATGCCCAACATGCATAGCTACTGTCCAGGGAAGAGTTGCCAAACATCCCAAAGTAAAGCATGTGCGTAACGGTAATTTTACTTGAAAATTTCAGCTCTGCAGACAAAGTGCGCACCTTGCGATTTTTCAACCAAAACAACCCTTTACATTTGGAATATTCCCCATAAACCATATATTCCCTGAAAGTACACATGTTAAGCTTTCTAAGCGTACCCAGTTTGTTGTAGTGGGCTCATCTTTCTGGAATTGATCCCTCAAAGAATTCTTTGGTTGCGCAGGGTTTCCCTAAAAAAAAAAATGTATTAAAAAACTGAACAAAAAACACCTTTTCCTAAAATATAAATATGCTACTATTAACCCTTTTAATTGCCAGCCTACTTGTGTTTTTGTCACCCTCTGTTGACAGGTCATTTTTCCCCATTTTGCGCCATTTTTGCTGGAATTTTCAGGAAAAATATATATATATTTTTTTGGCAGCAGAGTTTAGGCTTTAACATGAAATGTTTGTAAATTTTATTCAGTTTTTTACAATATTAAGTAAAACAAAAAAAAGAAATAACATTTTTTTTTTTAGAAAATTGCCTCCTTTATTTTAAATAAAAAATGTATTTTATTAAAGAAAACCATATTGCATGTGAAAGCCCCATTTCTACCGATTAGAACGGTACCACATATTTATCGGTAACCCCCCGTTCCTGCCCAGGAGACCCCCCAAACTGAAACAAGTACTTTATAACATTTACAAATAAAATACAACTACCATCCACACTACAAAGGGTTAAACTAAGGAAAAAAATGACATAGAGGGGGGGGGGGGGCATTTTCTGGGGGGCTTTTTAAGGGTTAAAAACCTTTAAAAATCCCCCCCAAAAAATGACATGGGGTCCCCCTTACCCGAAGTAACCAGCCCGGGACCAGCTATGCAGGGCTTGTAGGAACAGGGCGCCGGGGCCAGCTTTTGTGGCCGCTGGCCGTGCAGATTACAAGCCTGCATAGCCCATGGCCACATGCTCTTCTGCCCCCCCGGGCTTTGGGGAGGCAGGTAATGGGGGTGCCGGGCAGGGTGGATTTGATTTAAATCTAACTGATTTAAATCACGATTTAAATCACTAGTCAGTAAGGCTTGATTTAAATCGGTGATTTAAATCAAAGTTTCTACCTAAACTAGTTCTTGCTATTTTAACATGCAAGTAGATGAAGATTTTTAGAATCACTTTTTATATTACTTTTTTCTCCCCAGTTTAATGGGTTAATCATTCATATTTGGACACCACTGTTCTGTTGTACTTAGGAAGGAGAAAAATAATCCTGACCTTAATAACAATTTAAATAGATTTATTCAACTGAAACAATAACAACATTACAGCATAAGTTATTTCTTAAACAAACATCCATGTTTTGTTAACTAATTTGGCTAAACAAAATATATATATATTTTAAGAAACTTAGACTGTCAGCCCAGCCGACACATGAAAAACTTAAATACTACTGTCCCTGCTGTCCTCTGTAGCTCACTAGTCATAGGTTTGTAGAACAATAGGATTAAGGTCTTTTTCTCAACTCTGTTCATGTTTTAACATTTTTGCTGTGAAGAAGAGGCTGGGACCTCTGCGGAGTCAAATTCAGTTTTGAGAACTGCGTAAGTAAAGCGAGCGTCTGTGATAATATAGGAGAGAAACTGCCCACTAATCCTACAGAAACCTCTGGAAGAGCATGGCATTGTGAATGTTACACATATACAGCCTTTATTCTACTGAGTTAAACAACTCAGCTTTATCTCATGATGGAAGAACCTTTGGATGGTAAAATATTTTGCTCAAAAAGCAGTTTATTGAAAAAAAATCCGATTTAAATCAAAAAAATCCGATTTAAATCAAAAAAATCCGATTTTTTTTTTTTTTTTATTTTTTTAAAAAAAACATTGATTTTTATCCACCCTGGTGCCGGGGGTTAATGGCAAGTCACCCGCTAGTCGCAGGTGACTTGCCAGCCCACAGCCTTGTGAACTGGTATAGGGATCCCATGGATCCCTTACCAGTTCACAAGGGGTTAAGTGTAAAAAAAAAACACCACACAGACGCAGAAAAAACGGGCTCTTCTGCCCCCCCCCCCCCCCCCCGGGCTTTGGGGAGGCAGGTAATGGGGGTGCTGGGGGTTAATGGCAAGTCACCCGCTAGCGCAGGTGATTTGCCATCCCCCCAGCCTTGTGAACTGGTATAGGGCCAGGGACCCCTTACCAGTTCACAAGGGATTAACAGTAAAAAAAAAAAAAAAAAACACACAGATTAAAAAATTACTTTATAACTTTTTTTTTACTTTACTCACCTCTGATCGTCAGCTCCTGTGTCCCTCGCAGCTCTGATGACAGTTTGTCATCGCTGGCCAGTGGAGGAGGGAGGCAGGCGATCAGATCATCACCTACCTTCCTCCTCCTGTGGCCAGCGATGACAAGTGTGAAAAATGACAGCCCGGACGACACTCGGGAGTGATGTCATAAGCCCCGCCCCCAAATGGGCGGTGCTTAGCTGCAAGATGGCGGCGCCCGTTGAGGGCAGGGACAGGGCCTTTCAGGCCCTCTCCTGAAGCTGGAGAGCCGGGGGGGGGGCGATCGGAGGCCCCCCTGATGAAGAGGAGACCCGGCGGGAGCGATCGAACACGGAGGTAAGTAAATGTCATTTTTATAATTTTTTTTTTTTAACATGTATCTTGGCGGGTGCTGAAGGGGGGGGGGGTGGCTATTCCGGGCCCTCCCCTGCACCCGGGGGGCCTGGGTGGGGGATCGAAGCCCCCCCGGATGAAGAGGAGACCCGGCTGGATCGAACAAGGGGTCAGGTGAGTTTTTTTTATTTTACTTTTACTGTAGCAGGGGGAAAAGTCAAGCACGTAGATTCTACGTGCTTGGCACTTAAGTGGAGTGGGAGCAAGCACGTAGAATCTTGGCACTGAAAGGGTTAAAGTAACTTACTCAGACATACTCAAAAGTATATACATTGTGTAGAGCTACACCTGGCAATGATTTCCTTTTTTGAAAACGAATCTATATTGGGTAAAAATAGTTTCCCCTCATATATTCTTCAGTTCCTCTGTGTAGCGCACCTGGATGAAAGATGTTCTATAGGACATGCATTCATGTGGGATTTAGACATTAACAAGCCTTATACTGCATGGGTGGATGCACATATGTGGCGGTTTCTGATGGGAAAACCGGATAGGAACATTATGCATTGGTGAAGAACAAAAACCCTGTCCTGCTAGCCCCGTGGTCCAAAAGCTGCTGGCCTTCCTCTGGTTTTGTTCCTTCTGCTGTGGGCATCCATATTTGAGGTGCCCTGCGATGCGTATCTTCCCCCCCCCCCCCCCCCCCCCAATCTTCCAGAATCCACTGTTTTTTTTCCATTCCCGCTGTGTGGGCTGCTCGGCCAATCAGCGGCTCACATTCCATTCAGATTTCAATTGCTGAGTGGCAAGGGAAGCGGAGCACACGTCACCAGCTGCATCCCACTGGAGACCCAAATCTCAAATTTGGGATGCCCTAGATTCTCAAGACTCCAAGGCCAGCCACACAGAGTTTTGTTCCGCTTCAATGTCCCTAAACTTAGGTTTTGGTGCAAGGCAACATAAGAATCTGCAGCTATCTTTCTCAACCTAATGTTACTGAAGTGAATACAAAGTATGGGAAGACGGTCTGATGTCACATTGTATGATGATCTAATGAGCTACTGTTGACTCAACACAAGTTAATAACAAGTAGCTCTGCAACTGTGAAAACTTTATTCAGTTACTCTTGTTTTTTCTAGAGATCCCGCCTTACTCTCCACCTCTATTAAACAGGATCATATAGCTGAACAGATGAATGAAATTTGGATGTGTGATGTAGCCTGCTTATGACCAGGTTTCAGGGCGTGGTCTTACAATGGTCACGTCATTTCTTTATTCATGGCCATCTGATCTTCTGTTAGTGTGAATTGTATTTTATATATTACAGTTAAATGCCTCATGCATCCCGATTTTTAGAATTCTCAATACTTTAATACCTATGATTGTCTGAGAGCAGGCAGCTAAAGAGGAACTCTGTCAGAACTGATTCCCTCTTTAATATGCTGCAGATGTATTATATCCTATAGGAATAGAGGGTCATGCGTCGGTAAAAACCAGTGTGCTTACAAGTAAATGTCAGTTTTGCATGCACCGAAGTTCGAAAAAATCAATATAATAGGGTCTGCTCATGTGGGGTAAATGAGTGGTTTTACCGGTAGGAACATTCCCACCATGGATTCATGAATTTGAGTCCGCTGTACAGCTTGGAATCTAGTGGCATTTTTACAGTTATTAAACTATAGATTGAAGCGATCTTCCCTGAATACTGACCTTCTGTGGCTGCTGTGTAAATCTTTGCATGGCTGAGAGTTGCTGACCTTTTATAAAAGTAGGAGATGGTTTGGGGAAGGGGGGTAGTTGCATGTAAGCACCTTCGGTCCTTGAGTTCACCTGGTAATGGGGTGAAGGGTGTAGAATATAGGTTGCGTCTATACTACCCATCTGCGACTTATGTAAATCTTGTAATGGTTGGTGCAATTTTGGAAAACCTAATTTGTGTTTTTCTTTTTGGGGGGGGGGGCATAGTTAAACTACTCCTAGTGGTATTCCAGGAATGTGTGGGTGGGGGAACTTGGCATTGTTGTGCACTTGTTTTAATGAAGTGATTATTATGAACTAGCAGAAAAATACTTCAGGCCTATCAATTGATCTCCTGCCTTCCCCCTCCTCTGACCGGTGATCATCACACCTGTCAACGGATCGGTGAGGGACACAGAAGCTGACAATCGGAGGTGAGTAAAGAAGAATTTTTTTTTTTTTTTTTTTGTAATAGACATTTTCTTTTTTTTTTTTTTTCTGTTAACCTTTTGAACTGGTAAGGAATCTGTGACCAGTTCACAAGGCTCGGGGTCTGGCAAGTCACCTGCGGCTAGTGGGTGACATGCCATTAACCCCAAGCCCCCCATTAATTTGGGCAGATCAGGTTGTGGTAGAGGTCAGTCTGCAACCTAGCAGAGTACCACCTGATAAAAACTTGAGTACTATTAGTGGTACTCGTACCACTGGTTAGGTATTATTGAGTAATCTAGAGTGTTATTATTGAGTAATCTAGCATATCTTATCACTGAGTCATATAGAATACAACTGAGCAATGTAAAGTATTGTTGCGTAATCTATCATTCAATGAGTAATTTAGATCAGGGGCTCCCCTATCATTTCGAACATATTTTGAATCGATACTAGTATTGTCTAATGACAGAATAGATTTTTTCTGACACCCCTAGTGTATATACTGTGTGTCGTCACTAAAATCAGACTAACATTAAAAGGACTAAACCCACTGGCAATAAGAAGGCAGCAAGCAGGTCACCTGATGCCTGTCCCATTTGTGCCTTTCCTCCATTTGCTGCAGTGCTGGCTAGAATCCATAGCAGAGTTCCCTAAGTACTACACAAAAAAGTGGTCTAAACGGCATTCTGTTCCTTGGCGCTGTTGGTGTGAACGAGCCTGGCAAGCCACAGTGCCTCTGACCGCAGCAGTGTGCACATACATGACTCAAAGCTTTTCCGTGCCATGACAGACCCATTGCAGCTCAGCCAAGACCCTGAAATTGAAGGAAGTGGCTTTGCTTGATGCGTAAGGTTTTTACATATCATTTGAAGCATTAAGATGCTTTGAAAGCTAATTTTACACAGTTCCTATGGGGCGTAAGGGGGGGGGGGGGGTTAGAATGTACATGAACACAGATATTTAACAGGAGCATAACTGGGCCATATAAACCGTCAAAAAGGCATTACCTAAAGAGAATAGGACGGAGGGGGGGGGGTGGGGAAGAGGTGATTCTACTCCATGTTTTGGTTACTGGGGAGTATAAGCTGTAGATGGGATAACCATCTAGATTTCTGTTATCCAAAGCAGGTAAAGCTTCTCTTGTTTGTGTATTGTGAGCAGATCAGGCCTGCCCAAAGACAAATCAGAACCTTTGGTGCTTTGGCATAGCAGTCGGCGTATAGAACTTATTTGGCAGAACTGTCCAGGCAGATTACCAATGGAACAAAATGTACCTTGCCAAGCGGGAAAGCTGCTCTGTGCTTTCTCCCCAGGTCCCGGAGCGCAGGGAGAACGGTGCTCGACAGTGAGGAAGGTAAGTTTTTTTTTTTTCTTTGTAACCCCCTCTTTGATTTCCACTTTAAAAAATATATATATTAACTTAGCATGTGAGGAAGCTTATTAAAGTGGACCAAGTACCAGGATTTTGACTATCAAAAGCGAGACCCCCCAGAATCAGGTAAGATCACCAGTGCCCCTGGTTCACACGTCAGGGCATCTGACTGGGGCAGGCTAGTGGCTGGACCTGTAATATTTTAGATTCTATGCTGGCCGCAGGGGTGGTTGCTATAAAGAGGTGCACTATAAAGAGGTGCAGCCACACACCCCCACCCCCCCTCCTTGAATCTCTAAGATTCTTGGAGGTGATCGCCTTATTTATGGGCCATCCCAAATTGCTTAATTGACTCACCTTTTCCTGGAGCACACGGCTCAGCATACCCCTATCTGGGGTGCGTACCTGCATCTGGCCTGAATGGCTGGCATGTACCCGCTGTTGCTGCTTACTCCAGCCACATCTGCATGCCGCTCTGAGCGCCAAAGGAAATCTGGATTGAGTAAGTACGGCTAATTGGCTGAGTGGCTCACGTGTGAACCAGGAGGAGGAGATTCCGGGGGTACACACGGTGGGGCACCAAAATCAGAATGCCCCACCAAGGAGAAACAAACCCAAGGATTTCACTTCAAAGGGGTTTGGAGGGAGTGCTTGACCAAATAAAACAGTGGACCAGAACATTTTACCCCCCATACATGTACCTGAAATGGCTGAGGCCACATGAAGGCCAATGCATGTAAGAGGCCAAAAATGCCTATATCCACTTTGACCTATTTCCCTAGAAGAAAGACAAATTGCAGTCAGTATAGCAGAGGGAGTTTTATAGATCAGGCATTTGGGGGGGGGGGAGGGGTTAAAAATAAGGAAAGCTAACCAGTGGAGGAGGGCTCATGGAGGAGATTGTCATATATTTTGTATCCCTGTATATCCACCATTCTCCAGATGCCTGTATGAGGAGATTGAGGCTCCAGCCTAAAGAGAGTCGAGGGTATTTCTTGCTGGTCGTGGTGTGCCCCTGCCCTTGCCTCCTTAAATTCTGAGTTTTGCAGGGATCAGTCATGAAATGTGCATGATAGCTGGCTGGAAATGAAGGAGGGATGCATGTTGGCGCCATTGGCATACATATACATATACATACATACATATATATTTTTAAGTTGACCCTAACCTGCTCTAACCTTGCCTCAATCAACCGTATCGCAGATTGCTGCATTTGGGCCACTTTGCCATTATTGTCGCCGGTATCTGATGTGTGTTCCCGGCCCTGGTGCGGGAAACAGACCACACTGTGCTGGTAACCTCTGTTGATGCGCCACTGCTGGACAGTGCTGATTCTTTGTGACCATTCGCAGTGGTGTGGTCTGCTTCCCAGCTAACCATGATAGGGTTCAATGCATGCAGCAGCTACTGTCCTGAACTAAAGTGGATTAGGGCAGCATGGAGAAGGTAAGTACCAGCCACAATAATTTGGGTATGGTGACCTTATGCAATGTTCCTCAAAAGCCAGTAATAAGTTATGTTTCATAGATCTCCACATAGCTGCCCTATAGCTCTGCTGTGGCACTCATGTCTCACTTTTGTCTTTGTGGACATCTGCAAAACATGACCTGTTGGCAATAGTTCCTCTTCAGCGGGGTATGCCGATTTGGAGTGCCCCCCATACATTATTTACAAAGCTCCATCATCTTCTATGGTGTCTTGGCAGCTCCCCCGGTCTTTGCATGGAGTACAGTCATATCTGAATGGCTGGTGCGGTGGTACGCAGCAGCCAGAGGTATTGTGGCGAGATAAGTGATGGTGGAGATTGATGGAGGTTATGCTGTGCGCTGGGAAAGGACTCCTGTATACACTAGAGGCAGGGCCTTTGGTATCTGCCTCACTGGAGCAGAAGGCAGCGGCAAAGCCTCTGTTGCGAGGCCAGGGCATATAAGGCGGGGGGCAGGAGGATATGCTCTGTGCTGGATGAGTAAACTTGGGGGCAAGTATAGTGTAATTTGTTTTTACTATAGGGGCCAATTTAAAGCAGAACAAAACCCAATTTTGCCAGCTGTGCGAATCCCGTGGCAATGAAAACAATAGTTTGCAATTGGCTGCATCCCAGCATCTTTGGGCAATATTGTGCTCTTGCACCCAGCCATTAAGATGTATGTCTTGTCTGTGGATGAGGCCATGGACGAAAGCATGTGCATGTACTGTAGAGGCGGAGAAAGGTAAGTTTTTAGTGGGCAATCTTGGGGGGGGGGGGGGGGGCGGGATCACACAGTGGTGCAAGGAATGAAATACGGGATAGTCAAAATCCTGTTTTCCATTTTCCTGACAAAGGGTTAAATTAACCTGCTTTCTGCTCTCCCTTGCTGGCTGTCAGTGGCTGCATCTTTCATTCACTCTTTTGCTTTATATTTTTAATAACCCCCAGTAAACTCTGCCCATTCTGCAGGGCCTCCTCAGCTGCTGGATGAGGACTCCTCATTCATGCATGTTTCAATGTGAGGGTCCCCACAGCAATCAATTCAGTTTGGGTACCCTGAAAAATGAGTCTGCAGAAGGGAGCAAGTTCTATAGGGTTTAACAGGGAATACAAAGCTTATCGCCCCACTTCCTTAGCACTGACCAAAGGTGGTAATAGATTGGAAGGCGATGTGGCTGTATGGCCAGGCTCTGTCCTGGGAAGAATGATGGTCCTGGAAGTGGTGAGTGGATGTGTGTCTATTGGTGGGGAATGGTGCCCCTGGCTCTGATAGAGCCTTGCTGTGCTGCAGTCGTCCTTCGGGTATCATGGATATGTTGATAGTGCAGAAGGACTTGGTGCACATGTACACAATTGCATGATGATTGGCTGGTGGGATCCGTTTGTCTGGATGCTGTCGCCGTAGATACCTGTTTTCCTCGGTCCGCTGGCTGACTGGGATCGGTGTCAGGCTGCCGTGCAGAGGCCTGTGGAGGGAGACGGGCGGTGTGGCCTAGGAAGCGGATGGCGTGCGTCACCCCTGTGTCAGCGTGCGTGTTGGTAGAGGCCCGCTCTGAAAGTGCAGCGCAGCTGCGGCCGAGAATCGAACCTTCCATTTCCTGTTCCTCGCTGACAGAGGAGGGCTCCTGCTGGCACGGAGCTAATCACAGTGCTGCACCAAGAGCCATGGCTGTCTGACGAGCAAACATGGGGGACATGGCAGCCGACATGGAAGCCTATGTTTTAGAAGACATCCTGGAGGTACGGGTGGCGGCCGATGGGGGGGCCGAGGCTGCAGGGGGACGCCTCTCGAGATAATGTTAGCCGACGGGAAGCTAGACCTTGTAGGTTCCCCCTTGCTGCAGATTGCATGCCCTGCTCTCTACGGGGTCTTGTCACACGGCTGCTGCAAACACAACGAGGAAGACAGGGGCCTTTCCTTACATGAAACGCCCGCCTGCTTGCCTGTGACCTTTAGATTAACTCATTAGAAGGTGGGGTCTGCAAAGCTGCTTTCTCTGGTTTTAGTAGCGTTATGCCGTCTACACATTCTCCACACTGCCGGACAGCCAATGTACTGGCACCCCTTTTCCTCAATACTCCCCTTTGATCTACTCAGAGTACACACTAATGCCTGGCCTAGATGGTGTAACACCAGCTGTGACTAGGACACATTGGCCTCTGTCCTAGGGATCCGGATACTGCTTGGATCACTTACAAGTATTTGCTTTAGTGTTTTCTGCAATGCTTTCCTTTTATTATAGCTCTCTCATATAATATAATATATATATACCAGATGGTTATGCTCTGAGATAATCTCTTTGGTTGACTTGTCACTTTGAGACCAGCAGAAGCCAAGTTCTAACCTCACTTCCTGTTTAGTCATAAGGGACACTAAGTAAAACCAGTTCACCCCTCAACCTTTGGGTTTAGCATTATGTGTGACCTGATTATTAAAGCAGACATACTGCATAACAGCTGAACCTAGGTATAGGTTCTCCCCCCCCCCCCAGAAATCAGAATGCCCTATGTCGATTGTGGCCCGACATAGTTAACTTCCGGGCAAGCTGCTGCTGCAGACCATATCGCTGCTGGGCACCGGGTAGGGGTTCTAGGTAACATCTAACCCTGCACGGCATCCAGAATGCTTTCCAGGTGCTAGGAAAGGTGGGCCAAAAGTAATTTTTGACGTTTGGTTCACTTCAAAGCTGAACAAAACCTGGGATTTCAAAGATCCTAGGCTTTGTTTCCTGCCCGTGGGTATCCTGATTTGGGGTGCACCACTTTGTGAAACCCCCCCCCCCCCCAAATTGAGTAGTTTACCGAGCAGGCTTTGGCCGGAGCACTTGCTCAACCCGAAGTGTCTGCCGATATTTACATCGGCAAGGGAGCCTGGAAGAATGAGCTTTTGCTGCGCCTGCGGTGTGGGGTTCACACAGCGGGGAATCTCTGCAGTTATCTTAGTATTTTTATGTTCTAACTTGTAAAAGGCAGTTTCGCAGTTTTCTCTGCAGTCTGGACTGTGAAGGACAAGAAGATGGCTCTCTTCTAGCAGGTGAGCGGGGCTATTAGCCTGCGGCCCTGTAGGACTATACCCACTCGTTCCATTATTACTGTGCCTCCCAACCTTGGCTGCGCTGGTCCGGATGATGGTAGGCAGCACCGCTGTCAGGTGCTTAGGAGCGCTGCTCCACCGCAATCCCCCACCAAAGGGTAGGCGGTATAGGCATATGGTGAGCCTCTATGGGATGCCCCTCCCGCACTATTGCTCCTGCCCCTGTCTATCGGTGGGCCCTATGTTAAGTGGCCACTGCCCTTCCTCGCTCTCCCTTGTAGCTCTCGGGGGGGGGGGGGGGTGTTATGCGTTGGTGCTTCACTTGGATGGTGTGCTTGTTGACTTTTGTTCAATCTCCGCACTGACTTGGTTGCACTGGTTGCGGTTTGAATATGCCGCCGCCGCACGCACTTCCACTGCGTTCTGCGGTCGGCGGCGGCATTACCTCAGGCGGTGATGCGCCTTCATTGGCTGCTTGTCACGTGTGCTGCTTCGGGGGGGGCGGGGCCAGCGGATGGCGCGTTCTGCGTCACTGTCTCCGCGGCCCGTCCCTCGGGATATACTCTGCGCCATTTTTTTCTCTGGATTCCGTCTGCTGCGTGGCTGGCATCTACCTACCGAGGTCCATAAGTGCCCTCGGGGGCGGTTTATTTACCCTATGTTATACATGTATGGGGTTCTCTTTGCTTATGTCTTTCAGGTGGGTCGAACTCCATTGGTTTCTCCCGGCCCTACCCCTCTTTTTAGTTATTAAACTTTGTGAGGCCTAGTGTGCTAATTACTCCCACTTCCCTAGCGGGCTATTGCGGCATCCCAGGTTGCTGTTATAGCGTGAATCCCTATCGGCCTATTGTGCCGCTATAATCTTCATATGGAGGCGTCTCAGGATAATGTGCTTGGGGTTCCTTCGGGACAAGCCCGGCTGTGTGTAGCTTGTGGGGTGTCCCCTACTAGTGCTGACAATGTGCGGGTCTGTATAACTTGTGCCCAGCAGGTGCTTGCGCTGCAGCCTGGCTTACCAACGGCTGGACCTGCGCCACATATGGCTTCACCAACTCCCCCAAGCTTGAATTTGACTCCCATTGAGTTGCATACCAGTGGGGATTCTCAGCCTGATGTGTCTGTTAGACTGGCTAGTGTTGAGAAGTTGCTTGCCAATACCATGGCACGTAAGGCCTCTGCTAAAAAGCGGCACTTGACGCCTGATGTCAATCTTTTCCCTATGGAGGCTGAAGAGTTCTTTGAACTGTCCATTTATACCCCCTTGGAAGAAGGGGAGTTGTTCTCTGACTCTGAGTCATTTGATGAGAGGCCCAGGGGGCATGATGATTATGGCTCTGACCCCTGGGCCCCAGATGAGACTGATAGGCTGTTGGCTCAGATTTTTGAGGTACTGTCTATCTCTCCCCCGGTTGCGGCCCCCAGTCAGCAGGGGAATTGCTTCATACTGCTAAGCCACGTTTAGAGTTTCCTGAGCAAGCCCATTTTAAAGTGGACCAACACCCAGGGGTGATCGGCCCGGAAATCTAGAAGATTCCCGGGCCGATCACCTCCCACCCCGCGGGACATCCGAGATCGGGATGCCCCGTGTGGTGAAACCCCCCAGAAACCCCAAAAACATCTTACCTGATCCGCCGCCGCTTCCGCCGCCTCCCGCGCGCCCCTCCAGACGTGCCCGCGCCGGCCCTCTGTGAATGGCCGGCGGGGACGCGCGCCGAGAGTGACGCGCGGGAGGCGGCGGCGGCGGAAGCGGCAGTGGCTTGGACGTTCCTGATTGGCTGCGGCGTTCACGTGGGAGCGTTGAGAGGTGAGTTTTTTGGGGTTTCAGGGGGGTTTCACACAGCGGGGCACCCCCCATCGGGGTGCCCCGCCGAAGTGGACCAAAACCCAGGATAGTCAAAATCCTGGGTGTTGGTCCACTTTAAATCTCGTTCTCAAGGAATGAGAGCGTCCTAGCAGGCTCCCCGGAGTCCCTAAGAGGGATAAGAGGTATCCCTTTCCTGCTGATGTGGTGAAGCGTTGGTCATCCCCTCCAGAGGTGGATGCCCCAGTCCTAGGGTTGTCTAACCCTCTGTCATGCATTCCCCTGACTCTACTACGCTGCGGGATAGTGAGGACCGGCGTATTGATCAGCTGGCGTCCCATGCCTTTGCCTGTGTGGGGACGGTGCTGCGCCCGGTTTGTGCCATTACAGCGGTGGCTATTAGGACCCTGCTTAAGTGTCCTAGATGGTGCTCCTGATGTGTCTAGTGGAGAGTTTTTAATGCTCTCTCTCGTGACTTATGATACCATTAGGATGTGTGGCAGAGCATCTGCCCTAGTGGTGGCTATACGCCGCTCGGTTTGGCTGCGCCAGTGGGCAGCTGACAACGCTGACAAGAAATCTCACTGGGTTTCCCTTCAAAGGACTACGCCTGTTTGGGGACTTCCTGGACCTGTTTGCTAAGGGAGGTTACCCCAGCGCAGGAGGCAGTCACAGCCCTTTCAGGGCCAAGGCTCCTTTTCTTCCCCCTACCGTGGATCCAGACAGGGGAGGGGAGTCTCCTTTACTGGGGCCCGAGGAGATTTCTGGGGTAGGGGCAGAGGACATGGCTCATCCTGGGGCTCCAAGCCAAAGTCTTCTCACAAGCCCCCTCAGGCATGAAGGGGCGCCCTCACCCATCCGGGTGGGGGGACGGCTTCAGCATTTTGCTCACGTCTAGAGGCTTCATGTCTCAGACCGGTGGATTCAGGAGGTAGTGTCCTCCGGTTACAAGATTGAGTTTGCGGCCTGGCCGCCCCCAAGATTCATCAGATCCCGGATCTCGGGATCCCATGTCAGCTCAGGCTCTAATTCTGGTGGTGCAAAGACTTCTGGAGCTGGGGGTCATCTGTCAGGTCCCCATACGAGAAAGGGGCAAGGGCTTCTACTCCAACCTTTTCACCATTCCCAAAAGAGATGGGTCAGTCAGGCCCATCCTGGATTTGAAGATCCTCCACAAATTTGTCAGGGGCAGGCGCTTTCGCTTGGAAACTTTGCACCCTGCTATCAGTTCCCTGCGTCCAGAGGACTTCATGACCTCTGTGGACATCAAGGATGCTTACCTTCATATTCCTGTTTTTCCAGGTCATCAAAGATTCCTCAGGTTCGCTCTGGAAGATCAGCACTACCAATTTGTGGCATTGCCCTTCGGTCTCACTTCAGCTCCCAGAGTGTTCACCAAGGTGCTGACAGGAGTGAGGTCTCTGATCAGGTCTCAGGGCATCCGCGTGCTGCCCTACCTGGACGACGTTCTCATCACTTCTCAGTCCCTCCATCAGGCAGAGCTGGATACTCAGCAAGTAGTTTCCACTCTGGAGTCATTTGGCTGGGTGATCAACCATCCCAAGTATTCCCTGTCTCTTTCCTTGGTGACTCCCTTCCTGGGAATGATTCTGGATACAATTCAGGCAAGAATTTTTCTTCCTCAGCAGAAGGTGAACAGTCTGCTGGTGCAGGTTCAGTCCCTGCTCTCTTGCCCTCATCCCTCCATCAGGCAAGGAATGCAGCTGGTGGGCCTGATGGTGTCGTGCTTCGAGGCCGTCCCTTATGCCCAGTTTCACATGAGGCCTCTGCAACTCCACCTCTTGATCCTGCATCCCTGGACCAGGTCCTTGTTTTGTCCCCCCTAGCCAGGTGGTCCCTCTCGTGGTGGCTGGACTCCAGGAACCTGTTGGTGGGCAGTTCCTTTCTGGCCCCCTGCTGGGAGACGGTCACCATGGATGCCAATCTGACTCTGACAGGTTGGGGGGGCTTCTGGAAGTCCCTACAGTTCCAAGGGCGGTGGGGCCCTCAGGAGGCCCACACACCTATCAACATTCTGGAACTGAGGGCGATCAGGTTGGTTCTGGCTCACTTGACCCAACACCTCTGGGGCCGGCCTGTTCAGGTACGCTCGGACAACCAGACGGCGGTTGCCTACATCAATCATCAGGGAGGGACCCGGAGCAAGGGGGCCCTCAGGGATGTGTCTCTGATACTGTTCTGGGCGGAGGACAATGTTCCCTGCATATCAGCTGTGTACATTCCGGGGGTGGAGAATCTGCAGGCAGACTCTGAGCAGGGGGACCTCTCACCTGGGAGAATGGTTCCTCTGCGACAGGGTGTTTCACTCTCTGTCACCGTTGGGGCCAACCAGATGTGGATCTGTTTACGTCCCATGCTCACGCAGGGTCATTTACGCCATCCCAATTTACAAACTCTGGCTTTGACGCCCTGGCTGCTGAAACCTCCATCTTGATTTAGAAGGGGCTGTCTGCCTCTGTTGTTGATACCATGATAAAGGCTAGGAAGAAGTCTTCTTCTATTTGCTATAGGGTTTGGCGGGTCTACATTGACTTGTGTGAGCCTAGGTCTCTTCCCTGTCGCGTGTTCTCTATTCCCAGGATCCTGGAGTTCCTACAGCATGGGTTGGAGCTGGGACTTCAACTCAGTACTCTGAAGGGTCATGTCTCTGTCCTGGCTGTTTTCTTCCAGAGGTCCTTTGCCCAGCATTCTCTGATCAGGACTATTTTCCAGGGGGTTACTCATGGGCCTTCCCCCCCCCCCCGTAAGCCTATGTTGCCTGTTTGGGATTTGAACTTGGTCTTGTCTGCCTTGCAGGGTGCTGCCTTGTGGGAGGTCCCGGGTATTTGAGGGGCCGGGAGGAGCCAATTTCGCGGTTCTCTACTGTCCAGCGCTATCTGGCGGAGTAATACCCCTGTGTTATGAATCTTATCTGGCGCAGGACATACTACTATAACACTATAACAATTCTACAGGTGAGTAATCACAGAATTGTATTTTTGTTTAGGCATCACCTCTTTCATCACATATGGTTTTGAAGTAGTGGTGCTACTTCGTACTTGTTCTGCTAATGGGCTCTATGTGCTCTCTCTTAGATTGTCACACTATCGTGGGTTTAGAGCCCGAACTTTTAGCAAGTGGTCTGTCACATTAGACTCCTGAGAACAAGAGAACCAAGAACAAATTGGCTGTGTCTGATACATATTGGTTCCTCCTACCAGGCCCATGGTCCCTTTGTAGCTGTGCATATAATTCCAGTGCCAGTTCATGCTGGTGGACCAGGTGAAAGCATGCTGTGACTGCAATGTAGATGTGGAATGGAGGACTAATGCCAGGGCTTAGCGAAAATAGGAGGGAGCTCTGTAGAGATTAAACCACTGGGTAGAGCTACTAGAGAGGCTTGGGTAGTGCCTGGCTCAGGCTATACTAATTGTAGGCATCTGGTAAACATTGCAGCTTTGAGGCTGTGTTTACTACAGCTTGTCTTACAGCCTGATCCGCCGGTGACCCCAGACTCTAGGAGGCAATTTAGTAATTTAGTAAGTGCAAGAAATGTGAAGCCTATCCTGCATATATTTAGTTGGACCAACTGTATTTAATTGACTTTAGTAACTATGCCAGACCCCAGGTTCATTTCTAATGAAGCAGGTGAAATAAGCCTCCCCAAACTGTGATTGGGCATGTTCGGCTTGCCTGCTGGGGCAGGCTTAAGTCTCTAAAAAGCCATCTGGATGATGATTTGTCCTTGTGTGCAGGTGAGGAGAGACCCCAGGAACAAACATAATTTAGAGGGACCTCAGGTCTGTGGCATAGCCTAATTGTTCCTTTCCTTGGTGTCTCATGTACATCTAAACAGTAGGGCCTATGGCTGTATGGTTTGGGGAATTCAGGATTTTACTGGTCCTTTCAAAGTTTGGGGATATCGAAAAAGGCAATTTGCCAGTAGCATGCCTTCCCTTAAAGTGGACCATCACCCTCCCGTGATCGGCCCGATCACCTCCCTCCCCACGGGACATCCTTGTCTTCGGCGGCCGGCCACCGCCGCCTCCCTCACGCCGCTCTAGACGTGCAGGCGCGCGCGTCAAGAGTGACGCGCGGGAGGCGGCGGCGGAGGAGGAGCCCTTGTCCGTTGCTGTCAAATCGCTTTTCCGTCCACGCTGATTGGATGGCGCGGCCACGTGGGAGCGGGGAGAGGTGAGTTTTCCGGGTGATCGGGGGGGTTTCACACAGCGGGGCACCCCGATCGGGGGTGCCCCACCGAAGTGGACCAAGACCCAGGATAGTCAAAATCCTGGGTGGTGTTCCACTTTAAAGGGGCAGTATCGCGAAATTTGCATTAAAAAAGATAAATAATTAAATAGCCACACAATAGCTTCTAACATGTGTATAAATAATCTGGCGATAGAAAAAGGAAAAAATATATGCCTTTCTTTTAAATTGTATAATGACAATGGCTCAGTCCATTTGCTGAATAGGGGGATCTGCTGGGTTGTATTTAGTGAGCTGCTTCATTTAGCCCACTGGTCTCCCAGCAACACTTTACCTCAGAGGCTGACACTGTAATCAGTGGTAACGGCTGTGTGTGTGAGGTGCTGCTTTTATGAGACCAGGTGACTCAAATGTGTAAAATCTATACAAAATAAACTAAACTGACTGAAAATAACTGAAATTCTTCTTTGAATAACTGTGCAGGAAAATCTAAAGGTATTAAAGTGGAACAAAACCCTGAGTGGCCGACCCTGAAGTCTATAAGACCCGGCCATTGACCTTGCCCCTTGGGCATTCTAAATCAGGATGCCCACTGTGTGAAACAACCCCTGGATAACCACAGATCCCCCCATTTTTCTGGCGCGCTCACGCAGATAGTCATTTAGACAGGCCGGGCGGCCAGGAAGGTTACTGCTCAGGCTCCCCATCTGCGTGCAAACAGAGCTGATTGGATGAGAGCCCGCGCATGCGCTGTGGGACAGAGAAAGGTACGTTTTCACAGTTTTCACAGGCAAGTCGGGATGCCCCTATGGGCACAAAACAAAACTCCAGATAGTGAAAATCCTGGATTGGGCTTTGCTCAAAGGACACAAAGCTGAAAGAAAGATATGAAAGAGAAAATGGTAAACTGAAAGATTCTGCAGCAGAGCCAACATGAAGGGAAAACTGTCAAAATCAGCTAAATGACTTCTAGAGCTTTTCTCTCAGTTTTAGATATATAAGCTCTGGCCAGGCAATGTTGCAATGTTGTTATCTTATGCTGGACGGCTGCCAGCACTGAACAGCTGAGACTTTGATACATTGTTTCACCCCCCTCCTCAGCATGGACCAGCTGGACACTCAGCAGACATAAACATGAGCTATTAGTCTCCAGCTGCTCCACACATCATTTTTTTCTAAATTTGTAATTCTTACTCCAACACCTACCTACATTCAAAGTACCATTTAAATATAAGTCACCAAGAAAAATTTGCGATACTGCTCCTTTAACTGTTCTCCTAGTTGAGCAATTGCCTCAGGTGGGTTGCTTGTGATGCCCAGACAGGTCAGCTACCATTGAGAGTAGAGGTGTTCTGAACAGTGGAACCCCTTTCTCAACTTTATATTTTTGGATCTTTCTATTAGATTTATCGGTGACCTCAATTCTCCTTTTCTTCCTTAAGCCCGACCAAAACTAATATTTGACTTTTGGTTTAGTATATATGATTCCTACGAGGCATCCCGATTTGGGATGTCCTACAGTCAGAATCGCTGGCCCACTATGTGGCCAAGCAGCACACTTATCTAGCAATGGTTAACAGCTAGGCATAGGAAGTGCATGCAGCATCATCCCTTTTGTGCATGTTCCCCATGCCCAACAATCTACCAGACAGACAGGAGCGAGCACGTTGAATGAGCAGGGTGTGCAGCTGTGCACATTTCCTGTTCCGTAATTATGACTTTGGGCCCATTTTAAGTATGGAATGCTGTCGCAGGTGGCTGTGTCTGATAAGTGGAGGCTACATTATCCTGGGGGCTCTTAGCTCTTTTTTTATAGAAGGTTTAGGTGAAAAATTTTCGCTTTGATGGGACATGGAATAAAGTTTGGAACACTGCACAAAAGTCCTGTTTAAGGTTGGCAATGAGTTTTGATGTGCTTCCTAGGTGGTGCTTGTGCCTGTGTGGACAACCCCCTGCCTGGAGTGCAGATGTGTCTTCTGAAGGTAAGACTTTTGTTTTTGTCTGAGGATTATTTGGTGTGTCTAGGAGCTTTTTGGATTAGGCAATCTTGTCGCATGTGGCAACAGAGTGATCTACCCCTCTTCTCTTTGAAGTAGGTCTTTTTAATTAGGGCTATTGTCCTACATACTGCCCACCTCCCACAGCCAATCGGCCTTGGGAGGCTGTGTTGTGGAAGCAAAGGGAACCGTGTACAGTAGCTGAAGCACAGAGGTATGTTTCCATCTGATCTGGTGCCAGTGGCTTGGGCCACGGTTTTACAGGAGATTGCAGGTTTGAGGGGGTGACTGAAAATTACACATTATTGTGCTGTTTGCTAAAAGGTACTGTCCAGACAAAGGTTATAAACTAATTTATCAACTTACCTCCCTATGGCTGCCCTCTTCCCTTTTGTCAGCTTGCTGCAGCACCTGAATGTGGAAACCAGGAAGTTGTGACACTCCCTATTTAATAAACCACCAATCATAGGGCTTGGCTGGTGGTCTATCTAGTGTGAACCATCCCATCAACCTGCTTCCCCTTTCCCCTGCATTTCACCCTTCGCTTCACCCTTCGCAGCACATCACCTACCTACCTAGCATATGGATAGCCCGGCTACCTGTGTTTGCTATTGATCAGGGGTCACAATTAAATGTGAATGAGCTCTTGAGAGCTTGCACCTCCTCCCTTCTACACAGCTCTTTGTTGATTAAAAGTTTCTCTGCTTGAGTATAATAACCAAGCAGAGGAACTTGTTTGATTAAAACAAGCAACTATATTTCAACACTAAATAGTTGCTTACAAATGCATGTAATAAATGATTAACATATTTTATGCTATGTAAAAAAGTCCTAATGTTGTGTATATTACGTATAAACTAACCCTTATTCTGATGCAGAGCACACTGCAAACTGGACCAATACCTGTTTTATTCTTAGTATATGGTACGTCCTGCTCCAAATCTAATACTTACACGTGGGATATACTCCGCCAGATGGCGCTGGACTGCAGACATCGAAAATTGGCTCCTCCTGTCCCCTCAGATACTCGGTTACCTCCCACAAATCCCCAGAATTTCTCTGCAGTCTGGCTGCGAAGGACGGGAAATGGCTCTCTACTCGCAGGTGAGCGGGGCTATATGCCTGCGGCCCTGTAGGACTATTCCCACCCGTTCCACTAGTAATATGCCTCCCAGCCTTGGCTGCGCCGGTCAGGTGAAGGTAGGCAGCACCGCTGTTAGGTGCTTAGGAGCGCTGCTCCACCGCAATCCCCACCAAAGGGTAGGCGGTTCAGGCTTATGGTGAGCCTCTATGGGATGCCCCTCCCGCACTAGTGCCCCCTTGCCCCTGCCCATCTGTGGGCCCTGTTTAAGTGGCCGCTGTCCTCCCTCATTCTCCTTGTAGCCTTCGGGGGAAAAGAGGGGTGTGTGTGTGTGTGTAAACGTGTATGCTATGCATTCTGTGTTTTACACTCTTTTTATTCTGTTTAGTCTTGTCAGCTGCTGCGCTGACTTGCCGTTACTGTCTTTTTAAAATTGCCGCCGCCACGCGCTGACTTGGTTCCGTGCTTAGCGGCGGCATTACCTCACCGCGGTAGGTAGGGGTCCGTCGCACATACCGCCCCTCGAGGAGCTAGTGCGCCTTCATTGGCTGCTTGCCCGTTCTGGCTTCGCGCTATTCGGGGGGCGGGGCCCGTCTATGGCGCGCTTCGCGTCATCGCTGATACCGGCCCGCCCCTCGAGGTATACCGACGCCATCTTTAACCTGCTTTTGGCCCATGCGCGACGGACCCCTACCTACCGCGGTCCGTAAGTGCCCTCGCGGGCGGCTTTATACCTTTCACCTTTGTTACTGTGTGCTTACAGGTCTTGTCTGCTTATGTCTTTCAGGCGGGGCGAACCCTTTTGACTTCTCCCGGCCCTGTATTAGTGTATAACTTGTAGGCCTTGTAAAAATAATACTCCCACTTCCCTAGCGGGTTATTGGGGCATCCAGGGTTGCTATATAGCGTTATTCCCTATCGGCGTATAGCGCCGCTCTAATCGCCATTTGGAGGCATCCCAGGATAATGTGACCGGGGTCCCTTCGGGACAAGACCTGCTGTGTGTAGCGTGTGGGCAGCCTCATGCTGACGCTGACAAGGCGCGGATCTGTGTACCCTGTGCTGAGCAGGTGCTTGCATTGCAATCTGGCCTGCCAGTGGCTGCACCTCGTTTCACTTCGCCTACTCCCCCAAGCTTAAACCTCACTCCTGCTGAGTTGCATACTAGTGGGGATTCTCAGCCTGATGTGTCTTCTAGACTGGCTACTGTTGAGCAGTTGGTTGCTAAGTCCTTAGCGCGTAAGGCCCCTGCTAAGAAGCGGTACTTGACGCCTAATGTCACTGTTTTCCCTATGGGAACTGAGGAGTTTTGGAATCTTTGTGGCTATACCCCGTCTGATGAAGGGGAGCTCTTTTCTGAATCAGGCTCATCTGATGAGAGACCAAGGGGTCATGACGATTCTGGCTCTGACCCCTGGGCCCTGGATCACACTGACAGATTATTGACCCAGATTTTTGAGTATGTCCATCTCTCTCCCTGTTGCGGCTCCCAGGCAAAGAGGGGAAGAGGGGAGCTTTTCCATACAGCAAAATTACGTTTGGAATTTCCCGAGCAGGCACATTTCCATAACCTGCTCAAGGAATGGGAGCGCCCCAGTAAACTTCCCGGGGGTTCCAAAAAGTTGGGACAGGAAGTATCCCTTTCCTGCTGAGGTGGTTAAATGTTGGTCACCCCCCCCCCCCCCCCCCCGAGGTGGATGCCCTGATCCTAGGGCTATCTAACACCTCTGTCATGCACTCCCCTGACTCCACTATCCTGCGGGATGCTGAGGACCGGCGCATTGACCAGCTGGCATCCCACTCCTTTGCATGTGCAGGGACGACGCTGCGCGGTCTGTGCCTCTGTCATTACTGCTGTGGCCACTAAAACCCTTATCAGAAATATGCTTGATAGTGCCCCTGATGATTTGCCTTGTGAGGTGTTCAATGCACTCTCCAGTTGTGATGTTTTTGTAAATTTTGTCCTCTCAGCATTGGATGACACCATCAGAATGTGTGCCAGAACTTCTGCCCTTGTGGTGGCTATACGCCGCTCAGTTTGGCTGCGCCAGTGGGCTGCTGACAACGTTACCAAGAAGGCCCTCACTGGGTTTCCCTTTAAAGGACTACGCCTGTTTGGGGACCGCCTGGACCTTTTTGCTAAGGGAGGCAGGTTACCCCAGCGCAGGCGGCAATCTTGGCCCTTTCGGGGGCAGGGTTCCTTCTCCTCCCCTTACCGTGGTGCCAGACAGGGAAGGGGGGTTTCCTTTCCTGGGGCCCGGGGAAATTTCTGGGGTAGGGGCAGAGGACGTGGACGTCCTGGCTCCTCCTGGGGTCCCAAAGCAAAATCCTCCCCCAAGCCCCCTCAGGCATGATGGGGCGCCCTCACCAATCCGGTTGGGGGGACGGCTGCAGCACTTCGCTCACGTCTGGAGGCTTCATGTCTCAGGCTGGTGGATTCAGGAGGTAGTGTCCTCCGATTACAAGTTAGTTTGCTGCCTGTCCCCATCCAAGATTCATCAGATCCCGGATTCCGCAGGACCCTGTGTCGGCTCAGGAGCTAGTGCAAGCAGTGCAAGGCCTCCTGGAGCTGGGGGTCATCTGCCAGGTTCCCTTAAAAGAAAAAGGCAAGGGCTTTTATTCCAACCTATTCACAGTACCCAAAAAAGATGGTTCAGTCAGGCCCATCCTGGACTTGAAGATCCTCAACAAGTTTGTCAGGGGCAGGCGCTTTTGCATGGAAACTCTGCACTCTGCCATCAGTTCCCTGCGCCAAGGGGATTTCATGACTTCTGTGGCCTTTAAAGTGGACCAACACCCTGAGGTGATCGGCCCGGGAATCTGTAAGATTCCCGGGCCGATCACCTCACACACCGCGGGACATCCGAGATCGGGATGTCCCGCGGGGTGTAAAACCCCCGAAAAACCTTACCTCTCCAGCCGCTGCTGCTGCCGCCACCGCCTCACTCGCGCTCCTCTAGACGTGCCCGCGCCGACCGTCTCTGAATGGCCGGCGCGCACACGTCAAGAGTGACGCGCGGGAGGCGCCGACGGGCAAGCTGCTTGTCCGTCGCTGTCCCAGCGTGGCTGGGAGAGGTGAGTTTTGGGGGCTTTCTGGGGGGTTTCACACAGCGGGGCACCCCCTGATCGGGGTGCCCCGGGGAAGTGGACCAATACCCAGGATAGTCAAAATCCTGGGTGTTGGTCCACTTTAAAGATGTGTACCTTCATATTCCTGTGTTCTCAAGTCATCAAAGGTTCCTCAGGTTCTCTCTGATGGATCAACATCACCAGTTTGTGGCCTTGCCCTTTGGCCTCACTTCAGCTCCCAGGGTGTTCACCAAGGTGCTGGCTGGCGTGATGTCTCTATTCAGATGTCAGGGCGTCCGCGTGCTTCCCTATCTGGACGACATCCTCATCACTTCCCAGTCTCTACATCAGGCAGAGTTGGATACTCAGCTGGTGTTGTCCACTCTGGAGTCATTTGGATGGGTGATCAACCACCCCAAGTCCTCGCTGTCCCCTTCCTTGGTAACTCCATTCCTAGGAATGAATCTGGATACAGTTCAGGCAAGGATCTTCCTTCCTCAACAGAAGGTGGACAGTCTGATTGCACAGGCTCGGTCCCTCCTAGCTTGTCCTCATCCCTCCATCAGGCAGGGGATGCAGCTGGTGGGCTGTATGGGACAAGGACCCAGCGTCCCTGGACAGGGTCTGTGTGCTCTCCCCCCTGGTCAGGAGGTCCCTCTCGCTGTGGATGGACTCAAGGAACCTGTTGGGGGGCAGATCCTTTCTTACCCCTTCCTGGGAGACGGTCACCACGGATGCCAGTCTGTCGGGATTGGGGGGGGTTTCTGGAAGTCTCTGCGGTTCCAGGGGAGGTGGGGCCCTCTGAAGGCCCACACACCTATCAATGTCTTGGAACTGCGGGCGATCAGGCTAGTTCTGGCTCACTTGACGACTACACCTTCGGGGCCTGCCTATTCAGGTGCGCTCAGACAACCAGACGGCAGTTGCCTACATCAATCATCAGGGAGGGACCCGGAGCAAGGGGGCCCTCCAGGAAGCGTCTCTGATCCTGACTTGGGCGGAGGCCAATGTCCCCTGCATATCGGCTGTATACATCCCGGGGGTGGAAAATCGCCTGGCGGACTCTCTGAGCAGGGGACCTCTCGCCATGGAGAGTCCCTATGCAGCAGGTTGTTTCAATCCCTGTGTTACCGTTGGGGCCAACCAGATGTGGATCTGTTTGCATCCCGCCACAATCGCAAGCTCCCAGCTTTTGTCTCTCTGTCCCAGGATCCTCTGGCCTTGACCTCGGATGCTCTAGCAATGTCATGGCAGGACTTTCAGTTCCTGTATGTCTTCCCTCCTATTCCCCTGCTGGCCATGGTTCTGCGCAAGATTGCTCTGGAAGGGGTGCCAGCAATTCTGGTGGCCCCCAGGTGGCCAAGAAGAGTGTGGTTCGCAGACGTGGTGCAGCTGGCAGTATATCAGTACGCTCTGCCCTTGGTGCCAGATCTGCTCACTACGCCATCCCAATTTACAAACTCTGGCTTTGACGGCTTGGCTGCTGAAACCTCTATCTTGATGGAGAAGGGGCTGTCTTCCTCGGTTGTGGATACTTTGATTAAAACTAGGAAGAAGTCTTCCTCTTCCATTTATTACAGGGTTTGGCGTGCCCACGTTGACTGGTGTGAGGCTAAGTCTCTTCCCTTTCGTGTGTTCTCTATTCCCAGGATTCTGGAGTTCCTGCAGCATGGGTTGGAGATGGGACTCCAGCTCAGTACTCTGAAGGGTCAGGTTTCTGGCCTGGCTATTTTCTTCCAGAAGTCCTTTGCTCAGCACTTCCTTTTTTCCAGGGGGTCACTCATGTGCGCCCCCTACGTAAGCCTATGGTGCCTGTTTGGTATCTGAACTTGGTCCTGTCTGCCTTGCAGGGTGCTCCCTTTGAACCTGTGCAGGATGCTGCCTTGGCCATTCTTGCGCTCAAGGTTGTATTTCTGGTGGCTATCACTTCTGTCAGGCGTGTGTCTGAATTGGCGGCGTTTTCCATCCAGCCCCCCCTACTATGAGAGGCACCAGGACAAGGTGGTGTTTCGTTTCAAACCTGACTTTCTACCTAAGGTAGTGTCTGCCTTTCATTTGAATCAGGATATTGTTCTTCCTTCTTTGTGCCCTAATCCTAGCAATGCTAAGGAGAGGGTTTTGCACTCTTTGGATGTGGTTAGGTGTCTGAAGTACTATCTGGTGGCTACTGCACCTTTCAGGAAAACTGATGCTCTTTTTGTGGTCCCTTCTGGTCCTAGGAAGTGTTTGGCTCCTGCCAAGTCTACTATCGGCAAGTGGATTCATCAGGCTGATTCAGAATCTTCCCTTCCGCCTTACTGCTCATTCCACTTGTGCTATTGGTTCCTCTTGGGCTTTTCAGCACCAGGCCTCTGTTGAACAAGTTTGCAAGGCCGCTACTTGGTCTTCTGTTCATACCTTTTCAAAGTTTTACAAGGTTGATGTTAGGGCCTCAGCTGATGCTGCTTTTGGCCGAAAGGTTCTGCAGGCGGCAGTGGTTTAAACTGTCTGCTGCTGATTTTTCTTGGGGATCTCACCCTACTTTATGGACACTGCTATTGGATGTCCTACGTGTAAGTATTAGATTTGGAGCAAGAACAATACAATTCTGTGATTACTCACCTGTAGAATTGGTATTATGAGTATACAGTACGTCCTGCTCCAACCCACCCTTGGTTTTGCATTATCTTGGATCCCCTGTATGGTGATTATCATTGTTATAGTTGATAGTTTGGGTTGTTTAATTCTCCCGGCTTCTCATTAACTGCTTTTCAATGCTGGGGATTTGTGGGAGGTCCTCGGGTATTTGAGAGGCCGGGAGGAGCCTATTTTCGATGTCTCTGCAGTCCAGCGTCATCCGGCGGAGTATATCCCACGTGTTAGTATTCGATTTGGAGCAGGATGTACTGTATACTCATAATACCAATTCTACAGGTGAGTTATCACAGAATTGTATTTTCTCGGGGTGCTTTTTTTCACAGGTGTTGGTCCTCTGGTCCTGCTGACAACATATAAAGACAAGCTCGGGGGAATCCAGAATGCTGGACACCCCCCACCCCCTCAGGGCGCCCGATATTCTTGCCTTCACCTCGAGACTGCGCTGTGAAAGGATTACTTCGAATGCCCATTGGCGTGCATGCGGGTGGTCAATTGTGGTACTCCTTTTCCGGCACAGGCTTGAGGTGAAGATAAGAATATCAGATGTTCTGGATGGGGGGGGGGGTGGTGGTTAGTCTGGTTTAATCAGGCTGGAAATAGATTAAACCTTCATATCTCTGTAGTACGCCTTTTGATTTTAAAATCGAGGGCAGCTAAGGACACCTACACAATGGGCTAATAATTGGCTATGCCAGGACAATTTCTTTGACATAGATGTCAATGTCTTCTGATAGCTCCATGGTGGTGTTCTGCATTACATTGCTAGGGAAGTCTAGCAGTGGGTTACATTTGAATGAGTAGTATGTCTCTTCATAGGGTAGACTGGCTTCTGTTCAACTTCTGTTGGCATTGGGCTTGGCTATAACCCAAGTGTATGTGATTGGTCAGCCATGTCTTTTGTGTAAATACCCTGCCAACCCCCCACCTCCACCAAAGGTCAAAAAGTACAGAAAAATTTGCCTCCCAATAGGATATGGGTTTCTATGTGGCTGGGGGCGGGTTTCATAAGTCTGTCATATTATTTTACCAGTAAAACATTCCCACTTTAGTAAACCCCATCCTGGAAGCACACTTTCTAATTATATGGAGAGATCACATTCAAGTAGAATTGGAGTATATGTAGCTGGGTGCAGACATTGGCTAGGGGGGTAAAGTAGCAGGGGTGCTAGGTCAGACATAGACAGCAACTTGCTTTCTGTGACATTGTTGTGGAAATCTAAACTCTATTTTTTTTCTGTCACTGGGACTAGGAAGTTCATTAAACTGAGAATCTATGGGAATTAAAACCGAAAAGTGGGGAACAGCACAAAATATGCAGTCTCTATGCAAATTACACCTCTGTGGTCCCTGTAACACCCATGGCTTTCTTGGTGTCCAAATATGTTTAAACGAGCAGAAATCTGGTTCTTGGCCTATGACATAACCCGCCATGCCCCCTTCTATTAGCAATACTGGATTTCTAATAAAAGAAAAAAACTTGCATTCACCCGATGCGCCGGGTGAATCCTTTTTTGTTTTTTTGACATTCAGTATGGCTAATAGGAGAGGACAGGGCAAGGCAGGATGTCCTTTTTGGAAAAGGGGCTAGAGTGGCCCTTTAACTCCTGCAGAAGTCTGTGACCCACTGAAAGGAGTGTGCGGGGGGGGCGGTGCCGTGTTCACCAGTTTGCTTGAAAATGGGAAATGTGGTTCAGAAGTGTACCTTCCCTGTGCAAGCCATGGGGTCTAGTATTGGAACCAATGGTTTTAAGCAGCTTTGAGTAGGATGCCGCTTTGGGTGACCTACAACGACATGGATATAAAGGTGTCCCTTTATGCCCATGAAACAAAGGATGAGCTTAATGAGGGCCATTCTCTTGTATTTGAAGTTCGATGGACTCCTTGTATATGTGGATTAAAAAAAATAACTGCGGTTAAGTAAATCTGAGTGGCTTGTTTTGTAAGCTGTAGTGGCATTACTGCTATTATGCAGAGAGGTATCTAGTAGGTCATATAGTAGTCCAAAGATATGTTGTGCTTACAGCCTGCTAAATAAACACAGGCCACGGGCACATTACAATTGTGTTTGCATAGTTTTCCACTTGCATGCCAAATCATTGGAAACTGTTTCAACAGTAAATGTACCTGTGTTGTCTGTCATGAATCGGCTTATAATAGTGTGTTTAGAGCAGATGTCATACACAGCGATGCGCCCTTCTGATTTGTTTGAGCTGTTCCACAGAGCTTTTACCTTGGAATGTTATCTACAGCAGTACTTACTAGTGGATTGTTTTAAAGTGGACCAACACCGAGAGGTGATCGGCCCGGAAATCTATAAGATTCCCGGGCCGATCACCTCCCACCCCGCGGGACATCCGAGATCGGGATGTCCCGCGGGGTGGAACCCCCCCAGACACCCCAAATCGCTTACCTGATCTTCGGCGGCGGCCGGCCGCCGCCGCCTCCCTCGCGCCCCTGTAGGCGTGCTCGCGCCCGCGCCGGCCGTCTGCGAATGGCCGGCGGGGGCGCGCGCCGAAAGTGACGCGAGGGAGGCGGCGGCAGCCGCTTGGACGTTCCTGATCCCCGCCTGGACGTTGGCGGGGATTGGACCGTCCAGTCACGTGGGAGCGGGGACAGGTAAGATTTTGGGGCTTTCTGGGGGGGTTTCACACAGCGGGGCACCCCCGATCGGGGTGCCCCGCCGAAGTGGACCAAAACCCAGGATAGTCAAAATCCTGGGTGTTGGTCCACTTTAATGTCACACTGCATACATCTGTACATTATAAAATTAAATGTGTGCTGTTACATGCGGAAAATGCTAACTGAACACTTTGGCTGCTTTCAGACCAACGCAATTGCAGAGCGCTCACGTTTTTCGTCTGAGCGCCCTGCAATCGCTGTGTGGAGGGAGTTCTGCGCTAGTGCTCTCCATTCACATGGAGGTAGAGCGCTAGCGCTGTACCCTCAGGATGCTGCTTGGCGGGACTTTTGCGGAGTGCTCTACATATAAAGTCATACTTTAGTTAAAAATAGAAAAACCCTGTACTCCCCTTTCTTCCTACGCAGGCTATCGCTGCTAGTCCGGTACTAAGATGCTTACCCGATCGCTACATGCCACTCCTGCTCCCTCCACCGCCACATCAACACCACAGTGCAGAGGGGACTGTGGTGTGGCACGCCCCAATGCTTTGAAGTGACTTTAATATGGTTTCTTTCCCCCACCACAGTTGTGAAGAGGAATTGTCTGCCTAATAGAATATATATATCTCTGCTACAGCACTGGCCGATAATCAACCAGGACTACTGTATGTTAAAGTGCCTGTCCAGCCTAGAATTTCCACCTGCCCCCTCCCCTGGCACCAGTTTGGGCATAAAAAAACACACCTGTTCTGTGCTAGACAATCATAAAGCAGACAAGTATTTAGGCCCTTTTTACTAGCAGCTCCAAGAGCACCAGCAAAGATCAGCCACAGCTTCCTTAACCTATGCTAGGTCTCCGGAGGTTATGTGCAGAGAGGGGGAAGCTGGGATGTGGGCCTCAACAAGTATTTCACAAGGTTGGAATAGGTTATGTATAACAGCCCCCTTTTGTGGGCTTAACATTTTAGAATTGGGCTGCAGGGCAACCGGATTTGGAATGTCCCCCAAGGCAGAGGAAGGCCTACAGGTTGCTTTATAGGTTCAGGAATGCACATTTCCAACTTCTTGTTTCATTTCAGGTGGAATCCTTCATTCTGGACCAAGATGATTTGGAAAATCCAATGCTAGAGACTGCATCTAAACTACTACTGTCAGGCACAGCCGATGGAACAGATTTAAGAACAGTGGATCCTGAAACACAGGCTAGATTGGAGGCTCTACTTGAAGCTGCAGGTATACATTCATATTGGGTCGTTACCTATCAATTAATCTTTTGTGAGATGGATTTAAAAAAAAAACCTATACTCTTCCTCTCTCCCCTGAAGCAGATTCATCTTCATTACCCACCTGTCCTTGCATGTGCACCTATGCTACCATGTACAGAGGGAGTATGTCAAGTATGTCTGATATGCCCCCCCCCCCCCCCCCCCCCCCCAAAATGGAGTTGTACTCTTCATTCACTGCAATGATTTGGTAACTTGCAAGCAGTGGTTGGACTCCTTGGGGCACGCTATTCTGTAGCTGGATATTCATAACCGCTGAAGCGCCAAACAGAGGGATCTGCTGCCGAGGCAAGAAAGGAGTGTGTGTTACATAATATATACACAATTTCTATTTGTTAGGCTTGGGGGGGGGGGTATTGAATATTGCTTTATGGTTGAACTCTGGTTAAACGCTTATGACATTCTACTTTTTTTTTTTTTTTTTAGTATATGGACCACAGCAATGTTAAATCAAACTCTTGTCTAGTTTAGCTATTTGTACTTGGTGCATTCACCATTTTCCTTATGCATCCAAAACTACATTGATGCCCTCAACCTGATCAGTATTATGGGGTGAATTGGAATGCTGATTGAGCTAAACCTCATCATTGAATGAAAACCAACTGTGCTTTTAGAACAGTCAGCCTCAGTGGTATAATACTCTTGCAGGTTCAGGTGCTAGCTGGGCTAATGCTAGGGTTGTATTTGACCATATTAAGCAGCCATCGGCCACCTGCAGTCTTAGTTTTAGCTTTCATTACTCCTGAAGTTGGCAAATTGCCCTTGTGCCCTAAAATTACAAATCTGTATGTGTATACTCATTTGTTGTAATCTGCTTTCGGTGTAAAATGATTCATATACAAAGCCACCATAGGGGCTTTGCTAGTTACCAGTTTGTTAGTAATTCTACTAATCGGGAATCCCTCTGATCTGCTTAACAGTGTCAATAGCCCTTAACAGTGTCAGCAGTAAATTGTAAACATGCATGAGAGCTGCTCCATTGATCATACGAATATTTGAAATTATCATGTGACATGTGTTGCAATTTGCTTTATATTCGTATGCTAGGGATGATCATTGGTGGCAGTGTTTTGCAACATCACTGCTTATAATACCTCTTTGGTTTCTTTGGCTGAAAAGCTTGGAGTATCTGGATCGGAGAAATCATTGTTTATTTGTATAAGTTTGCATAGATAATTTGGCTCAGTTGGCAAGCTGTCTAAAAAAAAAAAAAAGTATCTGGATCGGAGAAATCATTGTTTATTTGTATAAGTTTGCATAGATAATTTGGCTCAGTTGGCAAGCTGTCTAGAGGCCCATTTTATCAGCTGCAGCAGATTGCACCTGCTCTGAAGCTTCTTTACTCACCTTATAAGCATACTTTGGTCACCCACAGTTTTCTGCCCATCATCCAAAATAAGTAAATGTAAATACTAGTGGGTGTATCCTTGGAGAAATGTTCAAAAGATACAGGGGCTCCCTTTGCATATAGAGTAGGGACCTCCATTTGAACAGTATCCACTGCTGCTTGCTGAGAGAGATAAGTAGGAAGACATTTAAAGCCAGGCCTGAAAGAGGGGATGTAGAAATACTATTTTGTGAATACTCACCAGTAAAATGGTTATTATTGGTGTGTCACACACACCCCGCTTCCTGTAGTAATAACGTTCGGGTAAACCATCTCCAGACCCCATGGGTGCTCAGTTTTTTCATTGACCATTAGGACTCATCCCAGTCAGACAGGCTGAGAGAGAGAGCTTTCCAAGAGAATCTAAAAAACTCCAGGGGGATTATCTGGGCTCCCTAGCAAACAATAAGGAAAACTGAAACATCCCTAGAAATGGTAGTTGTGGGTTATTTGGCCCAACCAATTCAAATGGAGATAACAATTTGCCTGAAGCAGAACCTTAAGCTTAAGTCAAAGGTAAAGCCATGGTCACAGAAAAGGTATATTCTTTGTGTGTCACACACACCCCGCTTCCTGTTGTAATAACTTCGGGGAAACCATCTCCAGATGTCATTGCAGAGAGAGAGATCTTGAAACTGGCCCCTCCCAGTCTATATATACCTGGGACCTCCCACTTAATCCCCAGTGTAATTGAAAAGCAGTAAGACAAGGTACCAGAAAAATTAACCCTCAATAAACTTATAGCTTCACCAAATAGAGAAAACCAGGATACTAAAAAGTGCGGGTGAAGCGGGGTGTGTGTGACAAACCAATAATAACCATTTTACTGGTGAGTATTCACAAAATGGTATTATTCTTTGTGTGTCACACACACCCCGCTTCCTGTAGTAATAACGTTCGGGACATCCAAAAGCAGTGTCCCTAAAGGGTGGGTATCCAGCAGGAAGATGAAGCATAACTCAAACCACTGCAGTTTGCAGAAACTTGCGGCCAAACACAGCATCCGCTGAGGCTCGCACATCAACCTTGTAAAACTTTGTAAAAGTATGAACCGAAGACCAAGTAGCCGCCTTACAAACTTGTTCAACAGAAGCCTGGTGCTGAAAAGCCCAGGATGCACCAATAGCACGAGTAGAATGAGCAGTGATACGGAAGGGAGGAACTTTTCCCTTAGCCGTATAGGCGCCAATAATGGCTTGACGAATCCATTTACTAATGGAAGATTTAGCTGGGGCCAAACCCTTCCTAGGCCCACATGGTAGAACGAAAAAGGCATCAGTCTTACGGAAAGAAGACGTAGCACGCAAATAAAAATGAACACAGCGAACAACATCCAAACAGTGCAAAACCCTCTCCTTGTCATTCTTGGGTTTAGGACACAAGGAGGGAAGAACAATGTCCTGATTCAGATGGAATGCAGAAACAACCTTAGGAAGAAAATCCGATTTGAACCGAAATACCACCTTATCTTGATGTTTCTCAAGGTAGGGCGCCTGAATGGACAAGGCCGCCAACTCAGAGACACGCCGAACCGAAGTGATAGCCACAAGAAAGACTAACTTCTGAGTCAAAGTGGAAAGAGCAATATCCGACAAAGGCTCAAAAGGAGGAGCCTGAAGAGCAGACAGAACCAAATTCAGATCCCAAACAGGTAGCAACGCCTTCCTAGGAGGCCGCAGATGCATAACCCCCTGGAAAAAAGTCTTGACCAACGGATGAAGCGCAAAAGCCTTCTGAAAGAAAATAGACAAGGCAGAAACCGGCCCCTTCAAGGTACTAAGCTGCAGACCAGCATCCAGTCCAGATTGAAGAAAATCCAGAACTCTGGAAACAGAAAAGACTCTGCAGGGCAAAGATCTAGCCTCACACCAATCGATGTAAGAACGCCAGGTTCTATAATAGATAACAGAGGAAGACCTCTTTCGAGCACAGATAAGAGTCTTAATAACTGAATCAGAAAGACCCTCCTCCTTTAAGATGGAGGTTTCAGCAGCCAAGCCGTCAAAGCCAGCGTTGGTAAATTGGGGTAACGCAGCCGACCCTGAGTGAGAAGATCCGGCCGCAGAGGAAGCTCGAACTGATCCACTGCCATCCGATCGACGTCCGCGAACCACATTTTTCTTGGCCACCTTGGAGCCACGAGAATGGCGGGGATCTTTTCCAGAATCATCTTTCTTAACACTCTTCCTAGCAAGGGAATCGGAGGGAACAGATACAGGAACCCCAGTTTCCCCCAGCTCAGAGACATGGCATCCACCGCCAGAGCCAGAGGATCCTGAGACATTGATACAAAAGTCGGGAGTTTGTAATTGTGACGAGAGGCAAACAGGTCCACCTCCGGTCTTCCCCCACCGAAGACACAGAGCCTGAAAAACCCGAGGATGGAGAGACCATTCCCCCAGACGGGAGGAGCATCTGCTTAGAAGGTCCGCTTCCGTGTTTTCCACCCCCGGAATGTAAACCGCCGACAGGCAAGGAACATGAGCCTCCGCCCAGGTCAGAATCGGGGAAATCTCTCTGAGAGTTCCCAGACTGCGAGTCCCTCCCTGATGATTGATGTAGGCAACCGCCGTCCTGTTGTCTGAACGCACCTGAACCGGAAGGCCCCGGACATGGTGAGTCAGAAGAGAGAGAACCAGACGGATAGCTCTCAGCTCCAGAACATTGATGGGCAAGTGAGCCTCTCGAGGACCCCACTGCCCCTGGAACTGAAGATCCCTCCAGAATCCCCCCTAACCCGAAAGGCTGGCGTCCGTGGTGACAGTCTCCCATAGAGGAGTCAGAAAGGACTTGCCTTTCAGGAGATTGTTCGAAACCAACCACCACTGAAGGGAGGACAACTGGAAGGGTTGGTCCAATGAAAGTGGACAACGGTCCCAAGACGCCAACAGGTGCAGCTGAAGCGTCCGAGTGTGAAACTGAGCAAAGGGAACTGCCTCGGAGGCTACCATCAACCCCACCAGCCTCATCCCCAGACGGATGGACGGTCGAGGATTGGAGAGAAGAAGCCGAACCAAATCCTGAATCAAACGTATCTTCGACTGAGGTAGAAAAACACTGTGCTGACAAGTCTATTGTCATCCCCAAGAAGGACGCCACCCTGGCCGGAGTCAGGGAGGACTTGGGATAGTTGATTACCCAACCGAAGCTTTCCAGCGTAGAAACCACCATGCTGGTGTCCTTCTCCGCTTGATTGAAGGAAGGAGCCATGATGAGAAGGTCGTCCAGGTAAAGCAAAATTCGAATGCCTTGAGTTCTGAGAATGGCCATCACCCCTGCTAGAACCTTGGTGAACACCCTTGGCGCCGAGGTAAGACCAAACGGAAGCACCACGAATTGAAAATGCCGATCCTCTACCATGAAGCGCAGAAAACGCTGATGGACCGGGCAGACGGGAACATGCAGATAAGCATCCTTTATGTCTATGGACGTCATGAAGTCCCCCTGTCGAAGAGAAGTGATGGCTGAGCGCAGAGTTTCCATGCGAAACTTCCGTGGACGAATGAACCTGTTGAGGAACTTCAGATCCAGGCTAGGGCGCACCGATCCGTCCCTCTTGGGCACCGTGAAAAGATTGGAATAGAAACCGAGACCCAATTCCAAAGTTGGCACCGGATGGATGACCGCCATATCTAGAAGATTCCCTACCGACACTCGGAGTTCTTGGGCGGCCAAAGCATCAGTAGGTATTCGGGACCTGAGAAACCTTGAGGAAGGACGGGACTGGAACTCCAGTTTGTAACCGGATGACACCACCTCCCGAATCCATCTGTCCGGGACCGCCTGGACCCAAGTCTGGGAGAAGTGTCGCAACCGTCCCCCCACCCTCACGGGTGAGGGCGCCCCCTCATTGCTGAGCAGGCTTGGGCGTGGACTTAGGCTTAGAGCCCCGCGAATGACCGGAACGGCCGCGGCCTCGCCCCCAGTTCCAGCTCGTGCCCCTGGTAGCAGGAAGGGAGGCCCCTCTGCCTGCCCTGGCACCCCGAAAGGAAGGATTGAAAGAAGAGGTTCCTCGAAAAAGACGCCGCGGCTTCCTGCGCTGAGGCAACCTGCCTCCCTTGGTGACTGAATCCAACTTGTCACCAAACAGGCGTAAACCCAGAAAAGGAGGAGCTGTAAGTGATCATTTAGCACCAACGTCCGCCGTCCATTGACGGAGCCACACTGACCGCCGAATAGCAACCAAAAGAGCAGATGTCCTGCCACACATGGCCATAACATCATCCTGGGCGACCAGAACAAAAGAAGCAAAAGACTCACACAATTGAAGAGAGGTAAACTCACAATCCGGATCAAGATCCGTGTACAAATTTTTGATTAAGGCTTTAAGAGCCAATAGGACAATGGAAGAAGCGCATACCGGACGCAAGGTCAAACCGGCACTGATGAAACCATGCCGAGCAAGATGATATTCTACGATCCTCAACATCCTTAATTGTAGTAGTGTCTGGTGAATGCAGCACTGAAGAATTAGAGAGCCCCAAAACCGGTGCATCAACGTCTGGGGGTACCGTCCAAAGTTTAACCAATTCCTCCGAAAAGGGATACCTCCTGTCCCAATTAGCCAGGGAGCCAACAAGGCTGGTCGGCTGTTCCCATTCCAGCACAACCCTTTCAAAATGTAGCTGACCAGGGTAAGCTAAACGCGGCTTAGGCATCTCAAATAGCTCACCCTTAGGCGGAGGCACCCCCGCCGGTGGATCCAGGGACAAAATTTCAAAAACCTTGGAAAGGATCACAAGACACCCCAGCAGTCAAATCTGCCGAAGTATCAGTCAACAGGGGAGCATCAATATCATCCAAATCTTCCAAAATTTCCCCTTCAGGCAAAGGACAATCTGACCAGTCTAACACCTCCGCTGCCTCCAAGGCAGGAGTCAGAAGAAGAATCAATGTGTTTCCTTTTAGCCGTAGCCTTATGAGCTACTTGTGCAGACAACAACTTCTCGAGAGTGGCCACTCGAGCGCACAACTCAGATTGCGGATCCCCAGCTGTGACAACATCACCCTGGGTCCGGAATAAAAGTGGAGGAGCAGGAGACGACTGAGGTTGCGAAGAGCCAGGAGCCGGAGTACCAGACTGGCGCGCAATATTCTGCTGTGCGCAAGGAACGCACAAAATGACATCATCCCCTGGGAGTGGAACCCCACACTGCCTAGATTGCCCAGAAGAGCCATTTCTGGTATCATTGGAAGCATCCATTCGGTGAAACTTTTTTGGAATTCGCAAAGCCCAGGGATTTATGCTATAAGCTACCCGGGATGCCCCTTATTCATTAGAGTCCCGGGAGTGGGAGGATTTTTTGTAACCCAAATTAAGACTAGCCAGGTATATTAGACTGGGAGATCCATGCAGCAGGGGTATCCCAAATCTGGAAAGACAGAGAAAACACTGTAAAAATTCATAAATAGACCACACATGCACACAGAGAAAAAACACAATATTATCCAATAAAAAAGCCAAATATATATAAATATGAGTTAAAATAAATATGGTCACATACAGTTGAATCACGCTGCTACCTGAGTAAAGGATCAAGCATGAGAAAACAATGCATAATGAAAAGAAAACCACAATGGCTCATTATAACTGTACAAAAAAACGTCCATTCTATACTAATATGGACCACAGCATAAAGTCGCCTGATGGGAATAAGGATTCATTGAATGCGCTATAGAAGACAAGTAACTATAAAAAAAAGACCTTTTTTAAATGACCGCAGCAGAAGAGGCAGCAGGAACAGAGCACAGAAATCACCTCAGAGGCCGGTGCAAGCGCTTCCCAAGCTGATAAGACAGGCAGGCAGAGAGCGCGCGCGAAGCGCTCTAACTCCGCCCGCCAGCCAATCACCGCACAGCACGCGCCGAGTGCGGCCCCGCCCCTTAGCACAGATTTACCTCAGAGAGGTAAATGGCGGCAGCGCCATTCAGAAAAGAAAAACCAAAAAAACGGACCCGGTCTGAGCTGGGAACGCCGCACACAGACACACACACACAGATTAAAGACACACAGACACGCGCGCACCGACGCCCACATATATAAGTACCAAAATTACCTCAGGATAAAAAGAGTAGCATAAGGCAGAAAAAAACCCTCACCTCCCCCCCCCCCCCTCCCCCCTAACGGACTTCCCCACCAAAAAGGGGAGGCCCTGAGAAGGAGAGAAGAGATATGGGGACAACGGGACGGGGCATCCCAAAATCCGGGTCACCAACCGGATAACCACTCTGCCCCAATAATGGAGACTAGTGGAGGAGATAAGCTCCTAGGCACCACCAGGTGCCGGCTACCATTACCCAGTCAGCAGCCGAGGCTGGGAGGCTTCCGATAATTACAAAATACAAGTAAACAAGAACTGGGCAGAAATAGACCGGGGGGGGGGGGGTGCCGGGGTGTAAGCAGGAGACCTCTTTCTTCTGTCTTGACGCATCTTGCAGAGAGAGAACACTGGGGATTAAGTGGGAGGCCCCAGGTATATATAGACTGGGAGGGGCCAGTTTCAAGATCTCTCTCTCTGCAATGACATCTGGAGATGGTTTACCCGAACGTTATTACTACAGGAAGCGGGGTGTGTGTGACACACAAAGAATATACCTTTTCTGTGACCATGGCTTTACCTTTGACTTAAGCTTAAGGTTCTGCTTCAGGCAAATTGTTATCTCCATTTGAATTGGTTGGGCCAAATAACCCACAACTACCATTTCTAGGGATGTTTCAGTTTTCCTTATTGTTTGCTAGGGAGCCCTGGAGTTTTTTAGATTCTCTTGGAAAGCGCTCTCTCTCAGCCTGTCTGACTGGGATGAGTCCTAATGGTCAATGAAAAAACTGAGCACCCATGGGGTATTCATTCGCAAGTTAATACAGCCTGTGGCGTATTTTTATGCCTGGGCAATGTTTTTCTTATGGACTGAGTCCTCTCTCCCCTTGGCCTTATGCCCAATACATGAGCCAGTCTTCCAGGTATCCTTTTGCCTGGAGGTCATCTTTAACACCAATCAATAGGGCTTAATTGGGTGACAAACATTTGTGACCATACTATAGTGTTCTAGTGCTGGTCACTCTCCCTTTTATCTCTTATGAAAATATGGTCTTCTCTTGACAACTTCTTGTGGGAAATATCCACAATAATTCGACATATGGTAAATAATATACACTGGTTCTGCCTTGCTGTAAAAAGTGTTGGCTGGGGTTGGACAGACAGATGTAAAAGTGAACTAACCCCCCCCCCCCCCGTGGTTTGATGGTGCAGGTGTGGTTCTGGAGAAACTGAAAGGATGTCTAGCAGCACTTGCGATTGATGCATGCCACCCCCTTTATCTCTTGGCTGTGCATGTCTCAGCCATGCTACTGGGTTATGGCGGACGGGACTGTGCAGTGTCTGAGAAAGATGCGATAGGCGCTGCCACCAGCAGCACATGCACCGAGGACACGCCGGTAAGTTAAAGTGGACCAACACCCAGGATTTTGACTATCCTGGGTTTCGGTACACTTCAGGGGGGCACCCCGGTTAGAGGTGCCTCGCTGTGTAAAACCCCCCAGAAAGCCCCCAAAACTCACCTCACCACGCTATCCTGGGTTTCGGTACACTTCAGGGGGGCACCCCGGTTAGGTTAGGGGTGCCCCGCTGTGTGAAACCCCCCAGAAAGCCCCCAAAACTCGCCTCACAACGCTCCCACGTAGCCACGGACAAGCGGGTGACAGCGGCGGACAAGACAGCGCGTCCGCCGCCTCCCGCGCGCCCCTCTGACGGGGGCGCGCACGCCTACCGCCGCCGATGAGGTGAGTTTTTCGGGGGTTTTGGGGGGGTCCCTCACCGCGGGACATCCCGATCTCGGATGTCCCGTGGTGAGGGAGGTGATCGGCCCGGGAATCTTATAGATTCCCGGGCCGATCACCCCTGGGTGACAGTCCACTTTAAGTAAAGCGAGGGATAGTTGGGGTGTCGCATACCGGGGCATCCCACAGTGGTTGTTCTACTTGGAGAACCCAAAAAGCCCCTAGTGCAGATTGTCCACTTTCTGAATTTCCCCTTCATCCTACAAGGTGTCAGGGTCCTATATAAGTGTCCACTGATGAAGTACACGCCAGAGGCTGACCAGGAGTGCTTCGGTGTGGACTGTGCAAATACCAGACTAAATTAAAAATGCTGTTTTTTTTTTGGGGGGGGGGGGGCGTTTTTACATGCTTCTATTCCTTTTTTTCTTATAGTTAATCTGATTTAGTCTACATGTTTGTAGCAGTTATATCATGAAAAAAGTGTATTTTTCAAAATGTGTGTGACACCTTGTAAGCTTTGTGTTGCAATCCTCTGCTGTGCGACTTTCTACCCAGCATGTGATGTGTTGTCATTAGCAGCAGTGATCCTTAAGCTTTGTCATATCTTGATAGTTTTGCATGGACTGAACTAACATTAGGCTTTTTCCCTATTTTTGTTTGGTTTCTTGCATTCACCTACTAACTGGCTTGGCGACTTGTGCTAACAAGGAATTGGTAAATTATCAACTGCTGATGGTAAAGCGTTCGCAGATCCTGAAGTGCTTCGCAGATTGACGTCCTCGGTCAGCTGTGCGTTGGATGAAGCTGCTGCTGCACTGACGAGAATGAGAGCTGAGAGCACCTCGAATGCAGGGCAGACGGACAAGTAAGTGGATGAACTCTCATTTTAATGTGAAACAATACGTTGAAGCTTAACGTCCATTTCATTCAAGCATACCATCTTGAGCTGGTCATCCAGGTAAATCCGTAGTTTTTTCTCTTTAACATCCTGAGGAGTGTCCAGGTACATTTAATCCATGTTGATCATTTACTATAAATAAGGAGTTGTAGGCGCTGAAGAAAGGGTCAGCTTCCTCGGTGTGAAAGAAAAAAAAAAAAAAACTTCCTCAGTACCTCAGGCTCAGCAGATTGTGGCGTTATTCCTAGTATGTCACACACCCCGCTTCCAAATATTCATGACACTTGGGAAAACGGCCTGTAGAGGGCGATCTTGCAGAGATGACATGAAAAAAAAAAGGAGCCCCTCCTGGTCCATAAGTACCTGGGACCTCCCACTCATTCCCCAGTCTTTCGTCTCTGCAGTCAGCGAAGCATTCGAAAGATGACTCTCCTTTCTGCAGGTCTTCCGGCCTTTTTCTATTTCTGCCTGAACCCTTTTTATATTTTGTAATGGTTACTATATGCCTCCCAGCCTTGGCTGAAAGGCTCGGGCAAGGGTAGATACACCCTTGGGTGTACTTGGTGCTTTTTCCTCCGTGAGACCTCAAATAAGGGGTAGGCGGTATCCGGGTTGGTGTTCCCCGGCATGGGATGCCCCGTCCCTTTAATTCCCCTTGTGCCTTATGGGTGCTTTTCCTGTACCTCTCTCCTTTGTTCTCCTGGGCCCTGCAGGGGTGAAAAGGAGGGGGGGGGGCTGCATTTGGAAATAGGATGTTTTGTGACTTAAGTTTCTTTGCACCATGCATGCATATAAAAAAAAAAAAAAAAAAAAATCCTTTGGAATATTCATGGTGAGCTATACAGTGCTTTGTATTGCATAAGAACAATGCAAAGGCACACCGGAGGTTTGGGTGCAGGATCTGGGGCTGTCCCTGCCCCATACACGTCAGGCAAAGAAGAAGGGATCTTGAAGCTTTATTACAAACGAGTAAAAACAGCATCTTCAAAGTATCCACAGCAGTATAAAAGCAGTAAAGGACCCCGGCATATAAAGTCACGCCACGTTCACTAACGCGTTTCGGACGCATACCTTTTTGGTGAAGGGTTCTGCATGCAGAGGGGTTTTTTTTTTGTATTTCCCTCCTTTTTTTTTTTTTTTTTTTTGAACAGCGTGCTGGATCCGGAGGTGGGCGGGGCTTGGCGCGCAGCGTCACCTTCCGGCCCCGCTCTATTATGCCTCTATGGCTCAGAGCCCGTTGACGTGCTCTGCCGGGCCCGCCCCCCGTGTTTCCCTTAGCTCGGCTTGCGTGTGAGGTGGGCAGAGCTTTTCGGCGTTGCTTCTTTTCGGGCCATTTCCGTTTTTTCCCCCACGATTCTCTCTTGCTGTGCGCGCTGAGTCCTGTTCTCCTGGTCTCGTGAGTACCCTTTGGCCTTGCTAAAGGGATATTTATCTGTTGCTGTTATGCTCGTTTATGTAGTGGTGCTTATGGTCCTTATTTCAGGTGGAAACTCTTCATAGAAGGGGTTTCTCCTGGTCCTTAGCCCTTCTTTGTAGGGGGTTATTATATTAATACTTAATCAAATCCTCCCACCTGGGACTTTCAAGGGGCATTCCGGGTAGCTGATTGCGTAAATCCCATATAAACTTTGCGACTATAAATAATAAAGTATTTAAACAAACACCATATGGAGGCATCTCAGGATACTGGGTTTACAGTTCCCTCAGGACAGACTCGGCAGTGTTTAGAATGTGAGGCATCCCTTGTAGGGGATAACGCATTTCTTTGCATCCCTTGTGCACAATTGACTATAATGCAGCAGACAGGGGCCCAGGCTTCAGGGTCTGTGGCTCCTGCCTCTTCTCATACCCCACCGTGTCTTGTCCGTACCCCCAGTGATGTTGTCATGGGTGGAGAGTCGCTTTCTGATGTATGTGCCAGACTGGCTCACATTGAAAAATGTATTTCTACCTATGCGGCCCCAGCTAAAAGGAAACATTTGGCTCCAGCCGTTCCGGCTAGGGAGTTTGACAATTGCGATTTGCTTGATTGGTCTGACTATTCTCTGCTCGAGGAAGGAGAATTATTTGAGGAGTCTGATATTTCTGATGATCAGCAGTTTTTTGGGTACTGATGTTGGGCAGGGTGAGGGGGATGTTTTGGACACCCCAAAAGCTCTTGCTCAATTATTTGAAGTTTTGGCAATTACTCCTCCAGAAGCAGTCCTTCCTCAAAAAGGGGAATTCTTTGGAGCCTCCAAGCCTCGTTTAGAATTTCCTAATCGGAAACATTTTGAGGATATTATTCTTAAGGAATGGGAGAAGCCTGAGCGGCTTCCTGGCATTCCCTCGGGCTGGGATAAAAAATATCCTGTTCCAGCAGACACAGTTAAGCGTTGCTCATCCCCTCCGGAGGTGGATGCCCCTGTGCTTAGTTTGTCCAATTCTTCTGTATTGCATTCTCCTGAATCCACTACTGTTAAAGATGGAGAAGACAAGCATATTGATCAAATGGCATGCCACGCTTTTGCTAGTGTGGGCTCGGCCTTGCGGCCTGTTGGTGCTTCGGCACTCATGGCGGTGGCTATTAGGTCTGTAATTAGAGACCTATTGAATACCTCAGGGCTTGGTGAGTTTGCCGCTCTCAAGCGATGCGAGTTGTTGTGTCTTTTGTACTTTCTGCTTTGGACGATACTTTGGTCATGTGCAGCCTTGTTAATTGCCATTCGGCAGTCGGTATGGTTACGCCAGTGGGCGGCTGATATTGTGGCCAAGAAATCACTTACAGTGCTCCCTTCTTGGGATTGCGCCTCTTTGGAGAAAAATTGGATTCTGTCACTATAAAGGAGGGAAATTGCCTCAGCGTAAGAGACAACATCGTTCCATTGGTGGGATGGCCTCCTTTAACCCATCCTTTAGTTGGTCCAGATCTGGTAGAGCATCGGCCTGTTCAGTCCCTAGAGGGAATGCATGGAATAGAGGAAAAGGACGTGGCCGTCCAAGTCAGAGTTGGGGTTCTAAACCTAAGTCTGCTTCCAAGCCTGCCCAGCAATGAGGAGGCGACCTCACCCTTACGGGTGGGGGGATGGCTGCGGTTCTTCTTCCAGGTCTGGGTCCAAGAGGTATCGGACAACTGGATTCTGGAAGTAGTGTCCTCCGGTTACAAACTGTAATTAGAGTTCCGGCCTCCTCCCGGATTTTTCAGGTCCTGGATGCCTTCGGATCCGGTAATTGCGCAGGGACTTCGGGCAGCAGTGGCGAATCTATTAAACTTGGCTGTCATCTGCCCAGTGCCTCCAGCGGAAAGGGGTCTGGGGTTTTATTCTAACCTGCTCACGGTACCCAAGAAGGACGGCTCTGTTCGGCCTATTCTAGACCTGAAGCGGCTCAATCAGTATATCCGCTTCAGAAAATTCCGCATGGAGTCTTTATGATCAACGGTCAATGCTCTACGTCAGGGGGACTTCATGACATCCATAGATATCAAAGATGCTTATCTGCACATTCCGATTTTTCCGTCTCACCAGAGATTTCTCAGGTTCACGGTAGAAGACCAGCATTTTCAGTTTGTAGCCCTTCCATTCGGCCTTACTTCGGCTCCGAGAGTTTTTACCAAAATGCTGGCAGGAGTGATGGCTATAATCAGGGCATTCGCATTGTTCTGTTACTGGACGATCTTCTCATCTCAGCCTCTTCCTTCGAACAAGCAGAATTGGACACCAGGACGGTGGTATCCACGCTAGAGAGGTTCGGTTGGGTAATAAACCATCCCAAATCCTCTCTCTGTCTGTCCAGGGAGATTCCTTTTTTGGGCCTGAATCTGGATACGTTTCAGGCCAAGGTGTTTCTTCCTCAGTCCAAAATTGTTCTGATTCAGGATTTGATTCGTCTGTTCTAGTCCAACCCTCGTCAGTCTATCCGCCTGGGGATGAGACTAGTAGGACTGATGGTAGCCGCATTCGAGGCAGTCCCGTATGCCCAATTTCACATGAGGACGCTTCAGCTCTTCCTCTTGGCGATGTGGGACAAGTGTCCACTATCATTGAATCAGATTTGTCTGTTGTCCCCCCACGTTCTGCAGTCCCTTCAGTGGTGGCTAATATCGAGCAATCTCAAGAAGGGCAAGTCATTTCTGACCCCTTGTTGGGAACTGGTCACCACGGATGCCAGCCTGGTGGGCTGGGGGGCCTTCTGGAAGGGACATCAGTTCCAGGGATTGTGGGGGCCTCAGGAGGCTCATTCTCCAATCAATATATTGGAGCTACGAGACATTCGTTTGGTTGTTCTTCGATTGACTCGTCTTTTGCAGGGGCTGCCGGTACAGATTCGGTCAGACAACCGAACAGCGGTCGCATACATCAATCACCACGGAGGGACTCGCAGTTGGGGTGCTCTACGGGAAGTCTCTCTGATCCTTCATTGGGCAGAGGTCAATGTTCCCTGCATCTTGGCTGTTTACATTCCGGGGATAGAGAACATGGAGGCAGACTCCCTGAGCAGGGGATGCGCTCGCCAGGGAGAGTGGTCTCTCAATCCCAAAGTCTTTCGGTTCCTTTGTCGCAAGTGGGGGACTCCGCGGATGGACCTGTTTGCTTCTCGTCACAACCACAAGCTTCCAGCTTTTGTGTGTCTATCCCAGGATCCTCTGGCAGTGGCAGCAGATGCCATGTCTCTAGCCTGGAAGGATCTGGGGTTCCTGTATCTGTTTCCCCCATTCTCCATGATAAGCAAGGTGGTGCGCAAGCTAGTTCTGGAAGGGACGCCAGCAATTCTGGTGGCTCCAAGATGGCCAAAACGTCTGTGGTACGCAGACGTCGTAAGGCTGGCAGTGGATCAGTTCCATCTGCCTCCTCTTCCAGATCTCATCACCCAGGGGCAACTTCGTTACACCAATTTACCAATGCTGACTTTGACGGCATGGCTGCTGAAGTCTCCATCTTAAACCGGACCTTCACCATGATTTAATGAAAAGCCCAAACTCTTAAAAAACAATTCCTCAGCATCTAAAATTAATATATTTTACATGTTTAGTCACTAATTTATTATACTTTCCCCCACTGGGCTGCAACTCTGTTAGGGAATTTAGGATACGGGCGCCGCCATCTTGACGACTCAGAAGCATCACACTTACTGAGGAGAGGAGAGTGGGATAAGGTACAGGGGGGCGGGTTATAGCTGTGCTTTGCTCAGACAGAGCAGAGCTGGGGTCAGGGAAAGGTCAGCAGTCCCAGAATGCAGAGCAGCACAGTCACTTCCTGTTTGCAGGCACTTCCTGTTTGCAGGCTGCCTGCAAAAATGGCAGCTTCCATAAGCCGCCATCTTGGATGTTTAAAGGCTTATAAAATGCAGTAGATGCAGGTAGGATGATTTTTAATGTGAGCAATCTGTATGTACAGGGTGTGGGAAACATATAAGATAGACTCTTATTTAGAGTGAAGGTCCGCTTAAAGAGAGGAAGGTCTTTCTGATGCGGTCATTCAGACTCTTGTTAGAGCTAGGAAGAAGTCTTCCTCTGTCATCTATTACAGGACTTGGAGGTCCTATATTGATTGGTGTGAGATTAGGGCCTTGCCCTGCAGGGTATTTTCGATTCCTAGGATTTTGGAGTTTCTGCAACGGGGTCTGGATATGGGATTCCAGATTGGTACTTTGAAAGGGCAAGTCTCTGCCTTGGCAATTTTCTTTCAAAGGTCATTTGCTCTTCATCCTTTGGTTAAGACCTTTTTCCAGGGGGTCACGCATGTGCAGCCTCCTAGAAAGCCCTTACTTCCAGTTTGGGACCTTAACTTGGTGCTTTCAGCTATGCAGGCTGCTCCTTTTGAGCCGTTGCAGGATATTCCTCTTCCTATTCTTACTCAGAAGGTTGCCTTTTTGGTTGCTATTACTTCTGTCCGCCGGGTTTCAGAGTTGGCGGCCTTGTCTATTCAAGCCCCTTTGAGAGGCATCAAGACAAGGTGGTTTTCCGTTTTAAAACGGATTTCCTTCCTAAAGTGGTTTCTGCCTTTCATCTAAACCAGGACATTGTTCTTCCTTCCTTGTGTCCCAAGCCTAATAGTGACAAGGAAAGGGTTTTACATTCTTTGGATGTAGTTCGTTGCGTTAAATATTATTTGGTGACTACTTCGGCCTTTTTTGTTGTGCCCTCCGGACCTAGGAGGGGTTTGGCACCTGCCAAGTCCTCCATTAGTAAATGGATATGTCAGGCCAGTATTGGGGCCTATTCTGCTAAGGGGAAAGTTCCCCCTTTTTGGGTCACTGATCATTCTACTCGTGCTGTTGGGGCTTCTTGGGCTTTTCAGCACCAGGCTTCTGTTGAACAAGTTTGCAAGGCTGGAACTTGTTCTTCTGTGCATACTTTTTCTAAATTTTACAAGGTTGATATACGGGCCTCAGCAGATGCTGCTTTTGGCCGCAAAGTTCTGCAAGCTGCAGTAATTTAAGTTATGCATTATTTCCTTGGTTGGATCCCCACCCTTTTTAGACACTGCTATTGGATGTCCCAAATGTCATGAATATTTGGAAGCGGGGTGTGTGACATACTAGGAATAATACCATTTTGTGAGTACTCACCTGTAAAATTGGTATTACGAGTATGTCACAAACCCCGCTTCCCCCGCCTTTTTTTGTTCTAGGGATCCTTTATATGGTGTATCTTATTTTTCAATTACATCAATTGATTTGGCTCTTCTGGTTCCTCTCTGCTATCTTATGACTGGGGAATGAGTGGGAGGTCCCAGGTACTTATGGACCAGGAGGGGCTCCCTTTTTTTTTTTTTTTTTTTCATGTCATCTCTGCAAGATCGCCCTCTACAGGCCGTTTTCCCAAGTTTCCCAATAATGAATATTTGGAAGCGGGGTGTGTGACATACTCGTAATACCCATTTTACAGGTGAGTACTCACAAAATGGTATGGTTTTTGTTTTCATATTCCCAAGTTTCTGCTGGTGGTCGCTCAGCGCTCTTCCAGAGCTGACAAGTACTCTCAGAATATAGTCCGGTACCCATCAATGCAGTCTGCATGCTTTTATGCCAATGAATGACAACCTAATTTGCCAGTCTTGTTTTAATGTGGCTCTTAAATCATTTAAGAGCCTATTAGATGGGACCCACTGGCTGGATTTCTAAGACATCAATTTTTTCAGTTAGCTAGATCTATAGGGGTTCTCCTGAGGCCATAGTCCCTGGGTCTGATGTTCCCTGTAACAACAACTGAATGCTTGAATCGGCTAGTAAGAAGTGCAGACCTCTCTTGGGTATTCTCTAATGATCTTGACTGGAGCAATTGACAATCCCAGCAACCTGGTCAGCCTGCTGATATCACTGATAAACTGGGATCTGCATTCTTTACACAATGACTTTAAGAAGGAGGGGGCAAAAGTCAGAATGTATTGCAGAGCTGATCATGCAGTTAGGGAAATCATGGTTTGGGGCATCCAGGGTTGCCTGTTGCATAAATCCCTGCTGGCATATTTGCCTAGATAATCACCATATGGAGGCATCTCAGAATTTTGTGACCGGGGTCCCTCTGGGACAAGACCGGCTGTGTACAGCATGTGGACAGCCCCATGCTGATGCTGACAGAGCACGGGTCTGCGGACCCTGTGCTGAACAAGTATTGGCCCTGCAATCAGGGTTGCTAGTGGCTCCACCTCGTTTCAATACACCTGTTTCCCCTTGCTTAAACCTCACTCCCGATGAGTCGCACTCGAGCTGGGATGACCAGCAAGTCGTGCCGCGCAGACTGCCTATGGCTGATCAGGTTATTTCGAGGTTGGCGGAGCATTTGGGCCCGGGTAGGAAGCGGTCCCTGACGCCTCCGGTTTCACCCATTCCTTCGGGAACTGAGGAGTTCACTACTCCGTGGGGTTTTGCTCCTTCTGATGAAGGTGAGCTGTTCTCTGACTCAGGCTCATCTGACGAGGGGCCGAGGAGTCATGATGATACTGGCCCTGGTTCCTGGGGCCTGTGTGACACTGATGAATTACTGATAAAGATCTTTGAGGTCTTGTCCATCTCTCTCCCTGGTGAGGCTCCCAGGCCTAGAAGGGAGAGTTTCCATACAGCGACACCACGCTTGGAATTTCTGGAGCAGGATCACTTCCAGGCCCTAGTTAACTTCCAGGGGTTCCAGGGGACTGGGATTGGAAATACCCCTTTTCCCCCCTGATGTGGTTAACTGTTGCTCATCACCTCCCGTGGTGGATGCACCGATCATAGGGGTTCTTAACCCCCCCCCCCCCCCTTTATTGCGGCCCCTACTTATCGTACCCTTCGGGACGCTGAGGACCGGGGCATTGATAGGCTGGCTTCCCACGCCTTTTCTTGTGCAAGGACGGCTCTGCGCCCGGTCTGTGCCGCGGCTATCACTGCAGTGGCCGCTAGGACCCTCATCAGAAAGATGATTGATCATCAACCTGAGGATCTCCCCTGGGAGGTGTTTAATGCACTCTCCAGCTGTGATGTATTTGTGAGGTTTATCCTTTTTAGCGCTGGATGACACCATTAGGATGTGTGCAAGAACTTCTGCCCTTGTGGTAGCTATACGTCGCTTGGTCTGGCTGCGACAGTGGGGTGTTGTGGCAATTTTACATTCACAGGCAGTTTCTGCATGGTTTCTCTGAGTTGGGCCGCCAGCGCCCTGCGCCCTGGGGCCTCTTGCCGTCTGTGGAGATCTAAGATGCTTATTTCATTACCACTGTGTCTTCGGGACACCGAGGCTCTTACAGGTTAGTGTTGGAGGTCCAACACTGCTGATTGTGGCCTTGTTATCTGGCCTCTCTTCTGCTACCAGAGTGCTCGCCAAGGCGCTGACGGAGGTGATGTCTCTGAGACCAAGGGGCGTCCGCGCAAGGGCCTACCTGGTCGCCCTTCTTTGCTTCCCGATCACGTCAGGCCGAGTTTGCTACTCAGCTGGTGGTGTCCTTTTGGGAGTCATTTCGATGGGTGCTCTATCACCTCATTTCCTTATTGTCCCCTTATTTGGTATCTCAAGTCCTAGGGTTGAACTTGGATTCGGTTCTGGTGAGAACCTGCTTCCTTGGCAATAAAGTGGATAATCTGATTACATGGGCTCTGTCCCTCATTGCTGTCCCCGTCTCTTCACCAGGCAGGATTGCAGCTGGTGGGCCTGTTGGTGGCTGTTCAGAGGATGTCCCTTATACTCGGTGCCTTTGGGCTCTTCTGCAACTTATACTGTTTATGCTGGACAGGGTTCCAGCTTCCCTGGAGCTCGGTCTGTGTACCTTCCCCCTTGGTACGGTGGTTCCTCTTGAGACGGTTGTACTCAAGGAACCAGTCAGGGGGCACCCGTTTCCTTGCATCTTCCTATAGATGATCTCCATGGAACCAAATTTATCAGGTTGACGGGGGGGGGGGGGGTTCTTCTAAAATCCCCTGTGGTTCTGGGGGAGGTGGGCCCTTAGGGGGTCCATACACCTATTGATTTGTGAAACAGTGAGCCTTCAGGTTGGCTCTGTCTCGTTGGGCTACTCCTCTTCAGGACCTGTCTATTTGGGGCTCTTGGTCTGTCTAATGACAGTGGCCTGTATTAATTATCTGTGTGGGACTCGGAGCAGGATGATCCTCCAGGAAGGTGTCTGTTCCTTCTGGGTGGAGGACAACGTTCCCTGCATATCAGTGGTACTCGCTCCGGTGGATGTCCTTCTGCGACAGGATGTGCTAATCCTTGTGTCATTCTGAGATCCAACTAGTGTGGATCTGTTTGGGCCCCGTCATTATCACGAGTTCTCGGCCCTCGTTTCTCTGTCCCAGAATATTCTGACTGTGGTCATGAGGCTTAGTATCGTTTTTGGCTGGACATTCTATTCTATGTCTTATCTTCATTCACCCTGCTTGGCGGGGTTCTGCGCAAGGTTGTGCTGGAAGGGGGGACCAGTGTTACTGGTGGAGTGTGGTTCGTGGTACTGAGGACAGCGGACCTTTCGTTCTGTCAGGAGTGCTGATCTGCTCACTCTGGGCCCCTTTTTATGTCACCCCATTCTACAGGCTCTGGTCTGGGCGGGCTGACGGCTGATTCATCCATCTTGTTGGAGACGGGCTTATCTTCTCGGTGACTGTGACTATTGGAAGTCTTAGGAGCAAGCTTCTTCTTCTTCATCCGTCTATTATAGGGTATGGCGTACCCATATTGATTGGTGTGAGTCTAGGTCTCTCCCCTGCTGGGCGTTCTCTATTCCCAGGGTTATAGAGTTATTACAGCATGGGTTGGAGTTGGTTCTCCATCTCTGTACTCTGAAGGTTCAGGTTCTCCCTGTCCGCCTTCCTATAGAATCTTTTGCTCACTTTTTTCTTTGGTTAAGCATTCTTTCGGGGATTGCTCATGTGCTTTCCCCACGTAATTCTATGGTCCCCGTTGGGATTGGAATTTTATTGTTTGCCTTGCGGGGTGTTCCCTTTGGACCTATTCCGGATGCTGGCTGACTGTCTTTACCCTCAAGGTTGTCCTTCTGGGGGCTGTTGCTTCAGTCAGACGTGTGCCTGAGCGGGCGACTCTGTTTAGCTAGCCCTCGTTCTTTGATATACGCCAAGATGAGGTGGTGTTCCGCTTTACGCCGGACCTTCTGCCTAAGGTGGTGTCTTAGGCTCATGTATTCAAGGCATCTTGTCTTTTTTTCTGTGCCTTATTCCTAGTAACGCTGAGACAAAGGGGGTCTACATTCCCTCAACAGGTGTTAGAAGTGTTATTCTAAGCATATAGTACGTCCTGCTCCATATATAATACTTACACGTGGGTAATCCTCCGCCAGATGGCGCTGTGCACTGCAGACATGCAAAAAACAGGCTCCTCCCGGCCCTTCATATACCGAGGGATCTCCCACAAATCCCCAGATTTCTCTGCAGTGCTGACTGCGAAGACCTGAATTATCACTCTCTCGCAGGTGAGCGGGGCTATTACAGCCCACGGCCCTGTGGGACTATTTCCACCCGTCCTCCTTGTGATATACCTCTCAGCCTGGGCTGCGCTGGTCGGGTGAAGGTAGGCAGCACCATGTGTGCTTATGGAGCCATGCTCCACCGCAGTCCCCCACCATAGGGTAGGCGGTTAGGCTGATGGTGAGCCTCTAGTGGATGCCCCTCCCGCATTATTGCCCCGTGGCCCGTATAGCGGTGGACCCTGCGTAAAGGGTCGCCATCCTCCCTCGTTTCCCCCAGTAGTTAGGGGAAAAAGAAGTGGGGGGGGGGGGGGGTGTGTGTGGCGGTCCCAGTGTACTCTAATGTCACGCTTATGGCCATAGTATTGCCCTTGATTTTCAACTGGGTGTCAGAGCCGCGCTTCCTGCTCCTTATTATTGTTTGGCTGCCGCCATACGTGTGTCCTTTCTTTTACTGAATAGTGTGCTGCGCGGGCGGCGGCGTCTTCTTTTTGCAAAGGCTTATATTTAGTGATTTTATCCTTTGCGTGTTAAGCGCTCTTCGGGGTGGGCGGGGACTTGGCTTGGCACGCTCCGTGTCATGGCCATAGATTGGGCCCGCCCTTCGAGGTTCGCTGGGCGCCATTTTGATGATCTTCGCGCGGGTGGCGGCGGTCCACCTCCTTGGTCTGTAAGTGCCCTCGCGGGCGATTCTTTATTAAATATTTTACCAGCTGCTGCGCATGGCCCTGACACCTCTTATTCCCTTTGTCTTTCAGACGTCAAGTCTGCGGTGGCTTCTCCCGGATAGATAGATAGATAGATATCTATCTATATATATCTATATCTATTATAATATATATATATATATATATATATATTAAAAATATATATATATATTAAAAATATATATATATATTAAAAATATATATATATATATTAAAAATATATATATTAAAAATATATATATATATATATAGTGGGCTTACCTACTATTCTCCCACATTAATCAGTGGGTCTTTGGGGCATCCAGGGTTGCCTATTGTGTAAATCCCTGTTAGCTTTGTGCTTTGATAATCACCATATGGAGGCATCTCAGAGTTGTGACCGGGGTCCCTCGGGGACAAGACCAGCTGTGTACAGCGTGTGGACTGCCCCATGCTGATGCTGACAGAGCACGGGTCTGCGGACCCTGTGCCGAGCAAGTACTGGCCCTGCAATCAGGGTTGCCAGTGGCTGCACCTCGGTTTAATACACCTGTTTCCCTGTGCTTAAATCTCACGCCTGATGAGTCGCACTCGAGCGGGGATGACCAGCAAGTCGTGCCGCGCATTCGGACTACGGCTGATCAGGTTATCTCGAGGTTGGCAGAGCGCTTGGGCTCTGGGAAGAAGCGGTCCCTGACGCCCCCGGGTTCTCTCTTTCCTACTGAAACTGAGGAGTTCGCTGCTCTGCAGGGCTTTGCTCCTTCTGATGAAGGTGAGCTCTTCTCCGACTCGGGTTCCTCTGATGAGATGCTGTGGAGTCGTGATGATTCTCGCCCTGGTTCTTGGGGCCCGTGTGACACTGATGAATTACTGATAAAGATCTTTGAGGTCTTGTCTATCTCTCCTCCTGGTGAGGCTCCCAAGCCTAGAAGGGAGAGTTTCCACACAGCGACACCGCGCTTGGAATTTCTGGAGCAGGATCATTTGCAGGCTCTAATATCCAAGGAATGGGAATCCCCTTGTAAACTTCCAGGGGACTGGGATTGGAAATACCCTTTTCCCCCTGATGTGGTTAACTGTTGTTCAGCACCTCCCGTGGTGGATGCACCGATGCACTGATCACCCCCCCCCTTCATGGCAGGTCCTACTTATTGTACCCTTCGGGATGCTGAGGACCGGCGCATTGATAGACTGGCTTCCCACGCCTTTTCTTGTGCAGGGACGGCTCTGCGACCGGTCTGTGCTGCGGCCATCACTGCGGTGGCCGCTAGAACCCTCATCAGAAAGATGCTTGATAATCAGCCTGAGGATCTCCCCTGGGAGGTCTTTAATGCACTCTACAATTGTGATATATTTGTGAGGTTTATCCTCTTAGCGCTGGATGACACCATTAAGATGTGTGCAAGATCTTCTGCCCTTGTGGTAGCTATACGCCGCCTGGTCTGGCTGCGACAGTGGGGTGCTGACGATGTTACAAAAAAGGCTCTCACTGGCCTTCCCTTTAGAGGACGACGACTATTTGGGGCCCGTTTGGACCTTTTTGGTAAAAAAGGCAAAACACCCCTACGCAGAAGGCCATCTCGGCCTCCTCGGGGCAGGGACACCCCTTCCCCTCCCTATGTTAGTGTCAAACACGAACCAGGGGTGTGCTTCCAGCTATTCGGCGTAGACTCCCGCCCCAGGGTTGGCAGACAACGCCCTGGCCCCTCCGGCAGGACTAAGTCCAAACCTTCCAAAACCCCCCAAGCATGACGGGACGCCCTCGCCCGTCTGGGTGAGGGGACGGCCGCAGCACCTTGCTCCTATCAGGAGGCGTCATGCCTCGTTCTGGTGGATCCAGGAGGTAGTTTCCTCCGGATGCAGGATAGAATTTGCGGGGCGGTCCCTTCCCGAGATTGTCGGGGTGCTTCGGGTCCCTGTCTCTCTTCAGATGCTGGTGCAGGCCTTGCACGACCTGCAGGGTCTGGGGTCACTTGCAGGTTGCCCTTAACAGGCAGAGGCAGGGGCCTCTTCACCATCCTTTCCACATTCCCCCAAAAGGATGAGGCAGTCTGGCCCATTCTGGCCTTCCATAGGTTTGGCATTTCTGCATTCACAGGCAGTTTTCTGCATGAGTTGGGCCACCAGCGCCGTGCGCCCAGTGGGCCTCTTGCCCTCTGCGGAGACCTAATATGCTTATTTTAATACCCCTGTGTCTTCTGGACACCGAGGCTCTTACAGGTTAGTGTTGGAGGGCCAGCACTGCTGATTGTGGTCTTATGTTCTGGCCTCTCTTTTGCTCCCAGAGTGCTCACCGAGGCACTGACGGGGGTGATGCCTCTGAGACCAAGGGGCGTCCGTGCGAGGACCTACCTGGTCGTCCTTCTTTACTTCCCAATCTCTACGCCAGGCCGAGTTGGTTTCTCGGCCGGTGGTGTTTTTTGGGAGTCATTTGGATGGGTGCTCAGTCACCTCAATTCCTCATTGTCCCCTTATTTGGTGTCTCCATTCCTAGGGTTGTATTTGGATTCGGTTCCTGCGAGAACCTTCTTCCTTAGCAATAAGTGAACAATCTGGTTACATGGGCTCTGTCCCTCATTGCTGTCCCCATACTTTCACCAGGCAAGATTGCAGCTGGTGGGCCCGTTAGTGGCTGCTCAGAGGATGTCCCTTATACTCGGTGCCCTTGGGCTCTTCTGCAGCTTATATTGTTAATACTGGACAGGGTTCCAGCACCTTCCCCCTTGGTACGGTGGTTCCTCTTGAGTCGGTTGAACTCAAGGAACCAGTCAGGGGGCACCCCTTTTCTTGCATCTTCCTGTTGATGGATACCAAATCTATCAGGTTGATTGGGGGGGGGTTTCTTTTAAAATCCCCTGTGGTTCCGGGGGAGGTGGGGCCTTTAGGGGTCCATACACCTTTCTATTTTCTGAAGCGGTGAGCCTTCAGTCTGGCTCTATCTCGCTGGACTACTCCTTTTCAGGACTGGTCTATTTGGGGGCTCTTGGTCTGTCTGACGACAGTGGCCTGTATTATTTATCCGTGTGGGACTCGGAGCAGGATGATCCTCCAGGAAAGTATCTGATCCTGATCTGGGTGGAGGACAGCGTTCCCTGCATATCAGTGGTATTCGCTCCGGTGGATGTCCTTCTGCGACAGGATGTGTTGATCCTTGTGTCACTATGGGATCCATCTAGTGTGGATCTGGTGGGGCCCCGTCACTTTCATAGGTTCTCGGCTCTTGTTCCCTGTCCCAGATTATTCTGACTGTGGTCAGGAGGCTTAGTTACATTATGGCTGGACATTATGTTCTGTATGTCTTATCTTCATTCACCCTGCTAGGCGGGGTTCTGAGCTAAGTTTGCTCTGGAAGGGGGGACCAGTGATACTGGTGGCCCAGTGGAGTGTGGTGTGCAGACGTGGTACTATGGACAGCGGACCTGTACGTTCTGTCAGGAGGGCTGATCTGCTCACTCGGGCCCCCTTTTTATTTCACCCCAATCTACAGGGTCTGGTCTAGATGGCCTGACGGCTGATTCATCCACCTTGATGGAGTCAGGCGTATCTTCTGGGTGACTGTGACTACTGGAAGTCTAGGAGCTAGCTGCTTCTTCTTCCGTCTATTTTAGGGTATGGCGTACCCATATTGATTGGTGTGAGTCTAGGTTTCTCCCCTGTCGGGCGCTCTCTGTTCCCAGGGTTCTAGAGTTATTACGGCATAGGTTGGAGTGGGCTCTCCAACTCGGTACTCTGAAGGTTCAGGTTCTGCCCTGTCCGCCTTCCTGTAGAAGTCTTTTGCTCTCCTTTTCCTTGGTTAAGCATTCTTCGGGGATTGCTCATTGCATCCCCCACGTAATTCTATGGTCCCTGTTGGGATTGAATTTTATTCTGTTTGCCTTCCGGGGTGTTCCCTTTGGACCTATTCCGGATACTGTCTGATTGTTACTCTCAAGTTGTCCTTCTAGGGGCTGTTGCTTCAGTCAGACGTGTGCCTGAGCGGGCGGCTCTGTTTAGCTAGCCCTCGTTCATTGATATATACACCATGATGTGGCGGTGGTCTGCTTTACGCCGGACCTTATGCCTGAGGTGGTGTCTTGTGCTCATGTATTCAAGACATCTTGTCTTTTTTCTGTGCCTTATTCGTAGTAACGCTGAGATAAAGGGGGTCTACATTCCCTCAACAGGTGTTAGAAGTGTTTTTCCTGGATTGTCTCTTGTCCCTTAGGGGGACTGATGCCCCTTGGGGTTTGCGGGCATCTCCATCCTGTATGTGCCTGATTTCTTTTGATTCCAGGGGTTAAGCGGCCTTCGGCCTGGTCTTTACTTGGATGGATGTCCCTTCTGGTCCTAGGGAAGGTTTCGGCTTCTGCCAAGGCTACTGTTAGCATTTGGACTGGTCAGGCTGTTACTCAGGCCTTTTCTGTTAAGGGGAAGAACCTTCTTCTCTCTTTATTGCTATTTCTACTTTGGTATCTTTGGGCCTTTCAGCACCAGGTTTCTGTTCTAAACCGCTACTTGTTTTTCTGTTCTTACCTTTTCAAAGGTTTTTATGAGGTTGACGTTAGAGCCTTTGCTCATGTCTCTCTGGTAGCTAGGTTGCAGGTGACTGTGACTACTGGAAGTCTAGGAGCTAGCTGCTTCTTCTTCCGTCTATTTTAGGGTATGGCGTACCCATATTGATTGGTGTGAGTCTAGGTTTCTCCCCTGTCGGGCGCTCTCTGTTCCCAGGGTTCTAGAGTTATTACGGCATACGTTGGAGTGGGCTCTCCAACTCGGTACTCTGAAGGTTCAGGTTCTGCCCTGTCCGCCTTCCTGTAGAAGTCTTTTGCTCTCCTTTTCCTTGGTTAAGCATTCTTCGGGGATTGCTCATTGCATCCCCCACGTAATTCTATGGTCCCTGTTGGGATTGAATTTTATTCTGTTTGCCTTCCGGGGTGTTCCCTTTGGACCTATTCCGGATACTGTCTGATTGTTACTCTCAAGTTGTCCTTCTAGGGGCTGTTGCTTCAGTCAGACGTGTGCCTGAGCGGGCGGCTCTGTTTAGCTAGCCCTCGTTCATTGATATATACACCATGATGTGGCGGTGGTCTGCTTTACGCCGGACCTTATGCCTGAGGTGGTGTCTTGTGCTCATGTATTCAAGACATCTTGTCTTTTTTCTGTGCCTTATTCGTAGTAACGCTGAGATAAAGGGGGTCTACATTCCCTCAACAGGTGTTAGAAGTGTTTTTCCTGGATTGTCTCTTGTCCCTTAGGGGGACTGATGCCCCTTGGGGTTTGCGGGCATCTCCATCCTGTATGTGCCTGATTTCGTTTGATTCCAGGGGTTAAGCGGCCTTCGGCCTGGTCTTTACTTGGATGGATGTCCCTTCTGGTCCTAGGGAAGGTTTCGGCTTCTGCCAAGGCTACTGTTAGCATTTGGACTGGTCAGGCTGTTACTCAGGCCTTTTCTGTTAAGGGGAAGAATCTTCTTCTCTCTTTATTGCTATTTCTACTTTGGTATCTTTGGGCCTTTCAGCACCAGGTTTCTGTTCTAAACCGCTACTTGTTTTTCTGTTCTTACCTTTTCAAAGGTTTTTATGAGGTTGACGTTAGAGCCTTTGCTCATGTCTCTCTGGTAGCTAGGTTGCAGGTGACAGTGCTTTTAACTGTCTGCTCTGCCTTTATTCTAAGCATACAGCACGTCCTGCTCCATCTATAATACTTACGCATGGGTAGTCCTCCGCCTGATGGCGCTGTTCACTGCAGACATGCAAAAACAGGCTCCTCCCGGCCCTACATATACCGAGGGACCTCCCTCAAATCCCCAGATTTCTCTGCAGTGCTGACTGCGAAGACATGAAGTATCACGCTCTCCTCTGTGAGCGGGGCTTTACAGCCTGCGGCCCTGCAGGACTATTTTTCCACCCGTCCTTGTCGTTGTGCCTCCCAGCCTGGGCTGCGTCGGTCGGGTGAAGGTAGGCAGCACCATGTGTGCTTATGGAGCTATGCTCCACTGCAATCCCCCACCATAGGGTAGGCGGTTTAGGCTGATGGTGAGCCTCTAGTAGATGCCCCTCCCGCATTATTGCCCCGTGTAACGGTGGACCCTGAGTGTCGGGTCGCCTTCCTACCTCGTTTCCCCCCGTAGCTCGGGGGAAAAAGGGGGGGTATGTGTGTGGCGGTATCAGTATAGTGTTGTAACACGCTCATGGTTGTTGCCTTGTATTGACCGGCCGCTTGTCAGAGCCGCTTGTTTGCGCACTTATTCCTTGGCTAGTTGCGCGAGGAGGTCGGCCGCCTCGGGCGGCAGTGTCATTCATTCATTACTATGTCATGTACAGTACGCGGACTGGAGCTTCGCGATCTTTGGGGGAGGCGGGAACTTAGTTTGGCGCGCTCCGCGTCACGCCCAGATTGGACCCGCCCCTCGAGGTTCGCTTGGCGCCATTTTGTTGGGCTTCGCGCCCGCGTGTGGTCACGATCCTCCTCCTCCCTTGGTCATGTAAGTGCCCTCGCGGGTGTTTTGCTTATGATCCTTCGTTTGCTACGCATGGCTCTGACACCCATTCTTCTCCTTATGTCTTTCAGACGCCTAGATTCCGGTGTCATCTCCCGGCCTGATATATATCTTAGCGGTTTCACATTTTAAATTCTCCCACATTCCTAGCGGGTCTTGGGGCATCCAGGGTTGCTTATAGCATAAATCCCTGCTGACATATTGCTTTGATCACCATATGGAGGCATCTCAGAATTGTGTCCGGGGTCCCTCGGGGACAAGACCGGCTGTGTACAGCGTGTGGACAGCCCCATGCTGATGCTGACAGAGCACGGGTCTGCGGACCGTGTGCTGAACAAGTACTGGCCCTGCAATCAGGTTTACCAGTGGCTGCACCTCGCTTCAATACACCTGTCTCCCCGTGCTTAAATCTCACTCCTGATGATTCGCACTCGAGCGGGGATGACCAGCAGGTGGTGCCGCGCAGGCTACCTACGGCTGAGCAGGTGATGTCTGGTTTGGTGGAGCGCTTGGGCTCTGGAAAGAAGCGGTCCCTGACGCCTCCTGGTTCTATGTTTCCCACTGAAACTGAAGAGTCTGCTGCTATGCAGGACCTTGATCCTTCTGATGAAGGTGAACTGTTCTCAGATTCCAGTTCCTCAGCCGAGATACCTTGGAGCCGTGACAATTCTGGCCCTGGTTCCTGGGGCCTGTGTGACACTGATGAATTACTTATAAAGATCTTTGAAGTTCTGTACATTTCTCTTCCGGGAGAGTCTCCCAAGCCCAAAAGGGAGAGTTTCCACACAGTGACGCCGCGCTTGGAGTTCCTGGAGCAGGATCATTTCCAGGCTCTTATATCCAAAGAATGGGAATCACCTTGTAAACTTACAGGGGTTCCAGGGGTCTGGGATTGGAAGTACCCTTTTCCCCCTGATGTGGTTGACTGTTGGTCAACCCCTCCCGAGGTGGATGCACCGATCATAGGGGTTGCTAACCCCCCCTTCATGACAGCTCCTACTTATCGTACCCTTTGGGATGCTGAGGACCGGCGCATTGACAGACTGGCTTCCCACGCCTTTTCGTGTGCAGGGACAGCTCTGCGTCCGGTCTGTGCCGCGGCCATCACTGCGGTGGCCGCCAGGTCCCTTCTTAGGAAGATACTTGATCACCAGCCGGAGGATCTCCCTCGGGAGGTCTTAAATGCACTTTCCAATTGTGAGGTTTTTGTGAGGTTTATCCTCTCAGCGATGGACGACACTATTAAGATGTGTGCTAGAACCTCTGTCCTTGTGGTAGCTATTCGCCGCCTGCTTTGGCTGCGACAGTGGGGAGCTGATGATACTAAAAAGGCTCTCACTGGCCTTCCTTTCAGAGGACGTCGACTATTTGGGGCCCGTTTGGACCTTTTTGGAAAAAAGGGTAAGGCACCCTCGCACAGAAGGCTGTCTCTGCCTCCTAGGGGCAGGGTCACCCCTCCCCCTCCCTACGTTAGTGTCAAGCGCGAACCAGAGGTGTGCTTCCAACTTTTCGGAGTAGAGGCCTGCCCCAGGGGGGCAGACAACGTCCTGGGCCCTCTGGCAGGGCTAAGTCCAAATCTGCCAAGACCACCCAAGCATGAAGGGACGCCCTCGCCCTTTGGGGTTAGGGGACTGCCGCAGTACTTAGCTCCTATCGCAGGGCGCCATACTTCTTCTGGTGGTTCCAGGAGGTAGTCCCCCTGGAGGCAGGATAGAGTTTGCTGGGCGGTCCCTTTCTGAGGTTGTCAGGGTTCTTCTAGTCCCTGTTTTTCTTCGAGTTGATGCAGGCCGCGCTCGGCCTGCAGAGTCTGGGCTCTTTTGCAGGTTGGCCCTTAACTGGTGATTGCATCCACGTTATCTTTTCCCCTTGGGGATGAGGCGGTCTGACCCAGGCTGGCATTTGTGGGCCTGCCACTTATGCTTTCACAGGCAGTTCCTACATGGTATCTCTGTGCTGGGCCGCAGGCGCTCCTTGCCCAGTGGGCCTCCTGATGCCTGTGAGGACCTAAGATCCTTTTTTAGTTCCCTGTGCCTTCCGGACACCTAGGCCATTACTAGTCAGTGTTGAAGGACCAACTCTAAGGATTGGGGTCTTGTTTTTGGTTCCTCTTCTGCTCCCAGACGGCTCGCGAGGACGGTGGTGATATCTTGGACGTGTCCGTGCTAGGACCTACTTTATTGTCTTTCTTCACTTCCAATTTCTACGTCAGGCCGAGTTGGCTTTTTGACTAGTGGTTTCCTTTGGGAGTCTTTTGGATTGGTCCTCAGGCACCTCATTTACTTAGTGTCCCCTGGTTCGGTATCTCGCTCCTGGGCGGCATTTGGATTAGGTTCAGTCTAGAGCCTTCTTCCTGGTATTTAGTGGACTTCTAATTACAGGGGCTCTGCCCTCTTTGATGTCACCTTACCTTCACCATGGCAGCTGGTGGACCCGTTGGTAGGCGGCCCAGCTGCTGTCCTATATACCCAGAAGCCCTTGGGCTCTGCGGCACCTTATGTTACTTATCCTGGACTGGGTTCCAGCACCCCTGGAACTAGGTCTGTGCGCTTCCCCCTTGTTACGGGGGTTCTTCTTGAGATTGTAAATTCAAGGAATATGTCAGGGGGCATCCCCTCCCTTGTTGCTTCTTCCTGTTAATGGTCACCATGGGTACCAAGTCTTGCAGGTTGACAGTGGGGGTTTGTTTCTTCTGAAATCCCCCGTGGTTCCTAGGTGGGGCCCTTAGGGGGTCCGTTTACCTACTGTTTTTGTTGACTCAGTGAGCCTTCGGTGGGCTCTATCTTGCTGGACTACTCCTCTTCAGGACCTGTCCATTTAGGGACTCTCGGTCTGTCTGAGGACAGTGGCCTGTCCTTTTTTATCTGTGAAAGTCTCGGCACACGTTGATTCTCCAGGAAGGTTCTGATTCTGATCTAAGTGGAGGTTAACATTCTTTGCACTTCTTTGGTCTTGGCTCTGATGGCTGTCCTCCTGTGGCAGGAGGTTCTATCCTAGTGACCCACTGAGTTCCTACTGGTGTGGCTCTGTTGGGCTCAGTCACTATCACAGGGGCTCTGCCCTTGGTTATTGCCCCAGAATTTTCTGACCTTGGTCATGGGGGGCTTAGTAATTTTCTGTCTGGACATTGTATTCTGTATGTCTTATCTTCCTTCACCTGCTAGACGGGGTTCTGCGTAAGATTGCTAAGAAAGGGAGAACCGTTATGCTGGGGGCCTGGGTGGCCCAGGGGGGTGCGGTCCGCTGATGTTTCTGCTGAGGACAGTGGTCCTGTATGCTCTCTCACGAGGGCTGTTCTGCCTATTCAGGCGCTCTACTATGTCGCCCCAATCTTCAGGCTCTATTATGCCGATCGGATGCTTTTGTTTTTCACCCTGTTGGAGATGGCGTATCTCTGGGTGTCTGGTTTCTATTGGAGGGCTAGGACTTAGCTTCCTCCTCTTCTTCTCCCTTTTCTGTTGGGGTATGTTGTACCCGTATTGCTTGGATTGGGTCTAGCTCTCTCCCCTGCTGGACGTTCTCTGTTCCCAGGGTTCTAGAGTGATTACAGCATGGTTTGAAGTTGGCTCCCCAACTCGGTTCTCTGAAGGTTTCAGGGTTTGCCCTGTTCGCCCTACTGTAGAAGTCTGGTTCAGTCTTCCGTGTTGAGCATTCTTCAGGAGTTGCGCAGGTGCATCCCCCAGGGAATTCTATGCTCTCGTTGGGGGTTACCTTATTCTGATTGCCCTGCGAGGGGTTCTCTTTGGTCTTATTCCGGTTCTTGTCTGAACTGTTCCTTCCCTCATGCTGCTCTTCTGGGGCTGTTGTTTCAGTCAGAGGTGTGCCGTAGAGCACTGGTCCCCAACCCTGTCCTCAAGGCCCACCAACAGGCCAGGTTTTGCAGATCTCCACAAAGATGCACAGGTGGAGTAATTAGTGCAGATGCAGAGCAATAGAGCTGGCTATTTGGAGATTCAAAAAACATGACATGTTGGTGGGCCTTGAGGACCACTGCCGTAGAGGACTGCTCTGTTTAGTTGGTCCTAATATATATATTTATATCTCTGTACACCATGAGGTGGGGCTGCCCCGCCTTACGCTGGGTTTCGTTCCAGGCGGAGTTTTATGCTCCTTTATTCCAGATCTTTTCTGCCTCCTGGCAATTTCCTTGATTACTTGAGCGAAGGGGATTTGCATCCCTCAACAGGTGTTGGAGATTTTCCTGGACTGTCTCTTGTCTCTGAGAGGGACTTATGCCCCTTGGGGGTTTGCTGTTGTCTCCATCCTTAAGTGCCGGATCTTGACTGATTCCATGGGGGTGTGTGTGCCCTTTGAATTGGTCTTACTTGGTTGGTTTTGTCCTTCTGATCCTAAAGTAAACGTTTCGGCTCTTGCTGATTCTTGTTAGTGTAGTGTTCGGTGTTCCTGCTGGTCTCGCTGGAGACCAATTCCCCGTTGGGGAGAGTTCTAAGGTTGCCATGGCTATTTTTTTGCAGTAGCATGGTCAGGCTGTTGTTATGGCCTATTCTGTTAGGGGAAGAATCTTCTTATCTCTTTTGTGTTCTGTTTCTACTTGTGCTTGGCTTGGGCCTTTCAGCACTAGGTTTCTGTTGAACTAGCTTTGCTAGTTCGCTGCTTGTTTTCAGTTCATCCTTTGCAAAGGTTTTCATAAGGTTCACATTAGAGCATTTGCTCAGGTTGCTCTTGGTAGCAAGGTTGCGGGTGACAGCACTTTTACTGTTTGCTGTGCCTTTTTTGTTGGGGATCCCACCCTATTTATGGACACTGCTATTGGATGTCCCATGTGTAAGTATTATATATTGAGCAGGACGTGCTGTATGCTTAGAATAATACAGTTCTGTGAAATACTCACCTGTAGAATTGGTATTATATGCATACAGCACGTCCTGCTCCACCCCACCCTGGTTTCACTTTGTTCTGGATCCCCTGTATGGTGATTGTTATCATTGTTATTATTGCCAGTTTCTGGGTGGTTGGTTTCTCCCGGCTTCTCCTTCTCACTGCTTTTCAATGCTGGGGATTTGTGGGAGGTCCCCGGGTATATGAAGGGCCGGGAGGAGCCTGTTTTTGCATGTCTGCAGTGAACAGCGCCCTCAGGCGGAGGATTACCCATGCGTAAGTATTATAGATGGAGCAGGACGTGCTGTATGCATATAATACCAATTCTACAGGTGAGTATTTCACAGAATTGTATTTTTGTTGGGGATCCCACCCTACTTTATGGATGTCCCAAGTGTAAGTATTATTTCTGGAGCAGGACGTACTGTATACTAAGAATAATACAATTCTGTGAAATACTCACCTGTAGAATTGGTGTTATACGTATACTGTACGTCCTGCTCCACCCACCCTGGTTTTTGCATTGTTCTGGATCCCCTGTATGGTGATTGTTATTGTTATTACCAGTTTTTGGTGGTTCATTTCTCCCGGCTTCTTTTTCACTGCTTTTCAATGCTGGGGATTTGTGGGAGGTCCCCGGGTATATGAAGGGCCGGGAGGAGCCTGTTTTTTCATGTCTGCAGTGCACAGCGCCATCTGGCGGAGGATTACCCAAGTGTAAGTATTATATCTGGAGCAGGACGTAATGTATACGTATAATATCAATTCTACAGGTGAGTATATTCTCGGTGTGCCACACACCCCGCTTCCCCTTTAATTCTTAACGGTCGGGTTACTCACCAGCAGGTGACGACGTTGCAGAGAAAAGTCTTGTAAACGAGCCCCTCCTGGCCTATATATACCTGGGACCTCCCACTGAATCACCATTTTTTTCTCTCTGCATGAAGCGACAAGACAGAAGAATGAAGTTTCCTGCTTGCAGGTAGCCGGGGTAAAATCCGGCATCCCCTATTGGTCTATTTCTGCCCAGTTCTAGTGTGTTTATTATGCCTAGTTAAATGGAAGCCTCCCAGCCTAGGCTGCGGGCTGGGCAAAGGTAGATGGCCCTTTAGGTGCCTAGGAGCTTATCTCCTCCGCTCGACCCCCTTGGATCCGCCTGCGGTGGTCCCCCTGCCAAAAGGTGAGTTGTTTGATGTACCCCAGCCGCGTTTGGTGTTTCCCAGGCAACAGCACTTTGAGAAGCTTGTCCTTAAAGAATGGGAACAACCCACGCGCCTGGCTGGAACTCCTCCTAATTGGGATAAGCGTTATCCCTTTCCAGAGGACTTGGTGAAGCTATGGTCAGTGGCCCCCGAAGTCGACACCCCGGTGTTGGGGTTGACTGGCCTGGCTGCGTTGCACCTTTCTGGCACCACTACCATTAAGGATAGTGAGGATCGTCGGGTTGATCAATTGGCCCGCCATGGTTTTATCTGTGCCGGGTCGACACTACGGCCAATTTGTGCTTCGGCGCTGCTTCTGCTGGCCGTTAGATCCATTATTAGGGATCTGCTCGCAGATCTTGATCCCGCTTGTGATATGATTGGCTCTCTCAAGCAGTGTGAGTCGTTTGTTTCTTTTGCCCTGACTGCTCAGGACGATGCTCTTGCAACGAGTAGCAGGACAGCGGCTTTGCTGGTGGCTATTCGTCGGTCTATATGGCTGCGCCAGTGGACGGCGGACCTTAACTCTTAACTCTTACAGCGCTTCCCTTCCTAGGTTTGCGCCTTTTTGGCGAGAAATTGGATGCTGTTACCAAGGATGGTAAGTTGCCTCAATTCAAGAAACCTCGTCGCTCCTTTAGGGGTGCAAGTTCTTTAGTCCCTCCTTTCGAGGAGCTAGAGCAGGCGGAGGGGCTTCCCTTCCCGTTACTGGGGCTGTAGGTTGGTCCCGGGGAAGAGGTTGTGGCCGTCCCGGTCAGTCCTGGGGCGCCAAGCCCAAACCTACTGCTAAGCCCGCTCAGCAATGAGGGGCTGCCCTCTCCCATGCAGGTGGGGGGACAATTGCGACACTTCTCCCTGGTTTAAGGCCGGGAGTCTCCGGACACATAGATCTGGGAGGTGGTGGTTTTTCAAACTTCCCAGGTCCCCCCTTGCTCTAGCCAGGGTGGTGTCCTTTCTGGGAATGCGGTCGGATTTCGGTCAACACAGGGCGTTGCTCGCTCAGTCCAAGGTTTGTCTAATTCAGGAGTTGGCTTGGATCCTTCGTTCCAATCCTTGGCCGTCTGTTCTGGAGCTGAGAGCGTTCCTTCTGGTTCTTGCTCGTGTCCCATCAGGGTCTGGGCCTTCTGGTTCAGCTACGCTTGGACAGTCAAACAACGGTTGCTTACTTCAATCATCAGGGAGGGACTCCCAGTCTGGGTGCTCTCAGAGTGGGGTCCCTGATCCTGACCTGGGCGAAGACACATGTTCCTTATCTCTCGGCAGTCTGCAGTCTGCTCCGGTGGGGGACACCAGAGGTGGTCCTGTTTCCCTGGCGTCACAATTGCAGGCTCCCGATCTTTGTGTCGCCCTCTCAGGATCCTCTGGCTCTGGCGGCGGAAGCCATATCCCTGAGCCGGGGGAACCCGGGTTTTCTGTACCTGTTTCCTCTGATACCCAGGCTAAGCTGGGTGGTACGGAAGCTGGTTCTGGAAAGGGTTTTCGCCATTCTCGTGGCGCCAAGACGAGTGTGGTGCGCAGACATAATTTGGCTGACAGTAAATCAGCTCATTCTGCCTCTTCGGTCAGGTCCGCTCGCTCAGGGTCTGCTGTCTTACCCCAGTTTACCAACGCTGGTTTTGATGGCTTGGCCGCTGAGACCTCCATCTTGAAGGAGGAGGGTCTTTCTGACTTGGTTATTAAGACCATGATCGGTGCCCGAAAGAGGTCTTCTTCTATCACCTACTATAGGACTTGGAAAGCCTATATCACTTGGTGTGAGATTAGATCTTTTCCTTGTAGGGTCTTTTCGGTCTCCAGGATTCTGGAGTTTTTACAATCTGGGCTGGACTCTGGTCTTCAGCTGAGTACTTTGAAAGGGCAGGTTTCTGCCTTATCGATCTTTTTTCAGAAGCGTTTTGCGCTTCATCCCTTAGTTAAAACTTTTTTTCCAGGGGGTTGCGCATGTGCGGCCTCCCAGGAAACCATTACTCCCTGTTTGGGACTTGAATTTGGTTCTTTCTGCTCTTCAGGCTCCTCCTTTTGAGCCTTTGCAAGATATTGCTTGGTCTACCCTGACTCAGAAGATTGTCTTCTCGGTAGCTATCACTTCGGTTCGGCGTGTCTCGGAGTTGGCGGCCTTGTCTATCCAGGCGCCCTACTTTGAGAGGCATCAGGACAAAGTGGTCTTTCGGTTCAAACCAGGCTTTCTTCCTAAGGTTGTTTCTGCTTTTCATTTGACCCAAGATATTGTTCTTCCCTCCCTGTGTCCTTAGCCGAAGAATGACAAGGAGAGGGTTTTGCATTGTTTGGAGGTAGTACGCTGTGTTAAGTACTATTTGATTATTACTTCTCCTTTTCGTAAAACTGATGCCTTTTTTGTTGTGCCCTGTGGGCCTAAGAAGGGTTTGGCACCGGCCAAATCTTCCATTAGTTCCCCCTTTTTGTATCACTGCTCATTCTACTCGCGCCGTTGGAGCGTCTTGGGCTTTTCAGCACCAAGCTTCTGTTGAACAAGTTTGTAAGGCCGCTACTGGCCCTTCTGTTCATACTTTTTCTAAGTTTTATAAGGTTGATGTGCGGGCCTCAGCGGATGCTGTGTTTGGCCGCAAAATTCTGCAGACTGCAGTCATTTAAGTTATGCTTCATTTTGCCTTTGGATACCCATCCCTTGCGGACACTGCTTTTGGATGTCCCGATCGTTAAGAATTAAAGGGGAAGCGGGGTGTGTGGCACACCGAGAATAATACCATTTTGTGAGTACTCACCTGAAAAATGGATATTATCGGTGTGCCACACACCCCGCTTCACCCGCCCTTTTCGGTATCCTGAATCCTTTATATGGTGCAGCTTTTCTTTATTTTGAGGTTACCGTTGGATTTCCTGGTACCTTGTCTTTCTGCTTTTTAAATAACTGGTGATTCATTGGGAGGTCCCAGGTATATGTAGGCCAGGAGGGGCTCGTTTACAAGACTTCTCTCTGCAACGTCGTCACCTGCTGGTGAGTAACCCGATCGTTAAGAATTAAAGGGGAAGCGGGGTGTGTGGCACACCGATAATATCCATTTTTCAGGTGAGTACTCACAAAATGGTATTTTCACAGAATTGTATTTTTATATCCAAGATATGGAATAATTTTACCACTTGATCATGTGGTGTTGTCATGGGGTTTCTATCCACGTTATCTGTGACTGCAAGGTACATGATACACAAAAAATAACTCACTCACAAGGGCTTTCCAACACAAGCTAGGGGCAATGGCAGTGTTGGTCCAAGAATCGCCTTCAGTAGCCTTGTCATCTTCCCTGTGTCAAAAATATTTGTGGTCTCTGGTGCCATAATTATTAATTGTGGACCCTGGTTCCCTTCCCCTGATTCAAATCGCTCTAGAGGGATTCTCTAGAATAGTCAGATTGTAGCAGTCTTCCAGCAGGGTGGAAGGTGCAGCTGATTGCAATTCTTGGATCCACAGTCCCAGTGCGCTGTTTTGCAGGAGAGCCCGGGACGCAGGTGTTCGAGTCTTGATTGTGTACCTGGCAAGCTCAGTGCTATTATTCCATACCTTGGATATAAAAACAGAGGAATTGGGAAGTGTCTGGAAGTTTTCTCAGGATCTTTTTACTGTAAAAGTTGGTGGTTGCAGTCTATCAGTTGCTGATGTACTTAAGTGGGGGATACAAAAATGACTGTCAGTTTGGGGAGCCTTCTTGGGCTAGTTAAATACCATACCTGGAAGTTACTGGTACTTATTTGCAAACTCCTTTGAGAAAAAGACATACCAGGATGAAAAATTTCCTTGGTGGAGTATTTTGGACCAAGATTGAATTTTACTGCTTGCTGAAAACCGATCTTGCTCGACTGAGACCAGTTAACTACCAAGGTAGCAGAGTCTTAATCTATTGATTGATATCACTTATTTAAGGATAAGGTAACGCTGGACCTCCCAAGGAATGCTATTCCTAATCCTATTGCCCTTTGCCCCTGTCTATCGGTGGGGTCCTGTTAAGTGGCCGCTGTCCTCCCTCGCTCTCCCTTGTAGCCCTCGGGGGGGGGGGGGGGGTGTGAATTTGCCTTGGTGCTTCACTGTATTATGTACTCATGGTATGGTGTGAGTCGCCGCGCTGACTTGGTTGCACTGGTTGCTTTTTTAAAATTGCCGCCGCGCGCTTCCAGTGTGTTTCGCGCTTGGCGGCGGCGTTACTTCAGGCGCTGGTGCACCGTTATTGGCTGCTTGTCATGTATACGGCTTCGCGCTCTTTGGGGGGCGGGGCCAGTGGTTGGCGCGTTCCGCGTCACTGTCCCTGCGGCCCACCCCTCGAGGTATACCGGCGCCATTTTCTCTTGGTTCTGGCTTCTACATGACTGGCATCTACCTACCGCAGTCCGTTAGTGCCCTCGCGGGCAGCTTTATTTACCATTTGTCATTCACATGTCACTTACGGTTCCCCTTTGTTTGTCTTTCAGACGGGCCGAACCCTATTGGCTTCTCCCGGCCCTACTCCCTCTATTTACTTGTGAGGCCTAGTGTGTAATTTACTCCCACTTCCCTAGTGGGTTATTAGGGCATCCCGGGTTGCTTTTATAGCGTGAATCCCTATCGGCTTATTGTGCCGCTATAATCCCCATATTGAGGCGTCTCAGGATAATGTGCTCGGGGTTCCTTCGGGACAAGCCCGGCTGTGTAGCTTGTGGGGTGTCCCCTATTAGCACTGACAATGTGCGGGTCTGTGTACCTTGTGCCCAGCAGGTGCTTGCTCTGCAGCCTGGTTTACCAGTGGCTGGGCCTGCGCCTCGTATGGCTTCACCTACTCCCCCAAGCTTAAATCTCACTCCCATTGAGTTGCATACAAGTGGGGATTCTCAGCCTGATGTGTCTTCCAGACTGGCTAGTGTTGAGAAGTTACTTGCTAATACCGTGGCGCGTAAGGCCTCTGCAAAGAAGCGGCACTTAACGCCTGATGTCACTCTTTTCCCTATGGAAGCTGATGAGTTTTGGAACTGTCTGGCTATACCCCTTTGGAAGAAGGGGAGTTGTTCTCTGACTGGGAGTCATCTAATGAGAGGTCCAGGGGTCATGACGATTCTGGCTCTGACCCCTGGGCCCCAGATGATACTGATAGGTTGTTGTCTCAGATTTTTGAGGTTCTGTCTATTTCTCCCCCGGTTGCAGCTCCCAGGCAACAGGGGGAATTGTTTGATACTGCTAAGCCACGTTTGGAATTTCCTGAGCAAGCCCATTTAAATCTTGTGCTAAAGGAATGGTAGCGCCCCAGCAGGCTTCCCGGTGTACCTAAGAGTTGGGATAAGAGGTATCCCTTTCCTGCTGATGTGGTGAAGCGTTGGTCATTCCCTCCTGAAGTGGATGCCCCGGTCCTAGGGTTATCTAACACCTCTGTCATGCACTCCCCTGACTCTACTACGCCGCGGGATGCTGAGGACCGGCGCATTGATCAGCTGGCATCCCATGCCTTTGCATGTGTGGGGACGGCGCTGCGCCTGGTCTGTGCCTCTGCCATTACGGCTGTGGCTATCAGGACCCTGCTCAGAAGTATCCTTGATGGTGCCCCTGATGATGTGTCTAGTGAGGAGTTTAATGCACTCTCTCGTTGTGATGTTTTTGTGACTTATGTCCTCTCTGCCTTGGATGATACCATTAGAAAGTGTGGCAGAACCTCTGCCCTTGTGGTGGCTATACGCCACTCGGTTTGGCTGCGCCAGTGGGCTGCTGCCAAGAAAGCCCTCACTGGTTTTCCTTTCAAAGGACTACGCCTGTTTGGGGACCGCCTGGACCTGTTTGCTAAGGGAGGCAGGTTACCCCAGCGCAGGCGTCAGTCTCTGCCCTTTCGGAGTCAGGGCTCCTTTTCCTCCCCCTACCGTGGTGCTAGACAAAGGGAGGGGGGTTTCCCTTACTGGGGCCCGATGAGACTTCTGGGGTAGGGGCAGAGGATGTGGATGCCTGGCTCCTCCTGGGGCTCCAAGCTTAAGTCCTCTCCCAAGCCCCCTCAGGCATGAAGGGGCGCTCTCACCCATCCGGGTGGGGGGACGGCTTCCGCACTCTGCTCACGTCTGGAGGCTTCATGTCTCAGACCGGTGGATTCAGGAGGTAGTGTCCTCCGGTTACAAGATAAAGTTTGCTGCCTGCCCCCCCCCATCCCCAAGATTCATCAGATCCCGGATTTCTCAGGACCCTGTGTCAGCTCAGGCTCTAGTGCAGGCGGTGCAAAGCCTGCTGGAGCTGGGGGCCATCTGCCAGGTCCCTTTACGAGAAAGGGGCAAGGGCTTCTATTCCAACCTCTTCACTATGCCCAAAAGAGATGGGTCAGTCAGGCCCATCCTGGACTTGAAGATCCTCAACAGATTTGTCAGTTGCAGGCGCTTTCGCATGAAAACTCTGCGCTCTACCATCAGTTCTCTGCGTCCAGGGGACTTCATGACGTCTGTGGACATCAAAGATGCTTATCTTCATATTCCTGTGTTTCCAGGTCATCAAAAGTTCCTCAGGTTCGCGCTGGAGGATCAGCACTACCAATTGTGGCATTGCCCTTTGGTCTCACTTCAGCTCCCAGAGTGTTCACCAAGCTGCTGGCAGGAGTGATGTGTCTGATCAGGTCTCAAGGCATCCGCATGCTGCCCTACCTGGAGGACATTCTCATCACTTCCCAGTCCCTACATCAGGCAGAGTTGGATACTCAGCTGGTAGTGTCCACTCTGGAGTCATTTGGCTGGGTGATCAACAATCTCAAGTCTTCTCTGTCCTCCTCCTTGGTTACTCCCTTCCTGGGAATGATTCTGGATACAGTTCAGGCAAGGATTTTTCTTCCTCAGCAGAAGGTGGACAGTCTGCTAGCGCAGGTTCAGTTCCTGCTATCTTGTCTTCATGCCTCCATCAGGCAGGGAATGCAGCTGGTGGGCCTGATGGTGGCGTGCTTCGAGGCGGTCCCTTATGCTCAGTTCCACTTGAGGCCTCTGCAACTTCACCTCTTGTCAGTTTGGGACAGGAATCCTGCGTCCCTGGACCAGGTCTTTGTGCTTTCCCCTCTGGTCCGGCGGTCCCTCTCGTGGTGGCTGGACTCCAGAAACCTGTTGGGGGCAGATCTTTTTTGGCCCCCTCCTGGGAGACGGTCACCACGTATGCCAGTCTGACAGGTTGGGGGGGGTTCTGGAAGTCCCTGCAGTTCCAAGGACGGTGGGGCCCTCATGAGCCCCACACACCTATCAACATTCTGGAACTGCGGGCAATCAGGTTGGTTCTGACTCGGCTGACTCATCACCTCTGGGGCCTGCCTGTTCAGGTACGCTCGGACAACCAGACGGCAGTTGCCTACATCAATCGTCAGGGAGGGACCCGGAGCAAGAGGGCCCTCCAGGAAGTGTCTCGGATCCTGGCCTGGGCGGAGGCCAATGTTCCCTGCCTATCAGCTGTGTACATCCCGGGGCTGGAGAATCTGCAGGCAGACTCTCTGAGCAGGGGGACCTCGCCTGGGAGAATGGTCCCTCTGCAATAGGGTGTTTCAATCTCTGTGTCACTGTTGGGGACAACCAGATGTGGATCTATTTACGTCCCGTCACAATCACAAGCTCCCGGCCTTTGTCTCCCTGTCCCACGATCCTTTGGCCTTGGCCACGGATACTTTAGCAATGTCATTGCAGGGCTTTCAGCTACTGTATGTCTTCCCTCCATCGCCCTGTTGGGCAGGGTTCTGCGCAAGATAGTTCTGGAGGGGGTACCAGCAATACTGGTGGCCCCCAAGTGGCCAAGAGGAGTGTGGTTCACAGACATGGTACAGCTGGCAGTAGATCAGTATGCTCTTCCCAGAGTGCCAGACCTGCTCACTCAGGGTCACTTACGCCATCCCAATTTACAAACTCTGGCTTTGACGGCCTGGCTGCTGAAACCTCCATCTTGATGGAGAAGGGGCTGTCTGCCTCTGTTGTTGATACTATGATAAAGGTTAGGAAGAAGTCTTCTTCTTCCATTTACTATAGGGTTTGGTGTGCCTACATTGACTGGTGTGAGTCTAAGTCTCTTCCCTGTCGTGTGTTCTCTATTCCCAGGATCCTGGAGTTCCTGCAGCATGAGTTGGAGATGGGGCTCCAACTTAGTACTCTGAAGGGCCATGTTTCTGCCCTGGCTGTTTTCTTCCAGAAGTCCTTTGCCCAGCATTCTCTGATCTGGACTTTTTTCCAGGGGGTTACTCATGTGCGTCCCCCACGTAAGCCTATGTTGCCTGTTTGGGATTTGAACTTGGTCTGGTCTGCCTTGCAGGGTGCTCCCTTTGAACTTGTGCAGGAGGCTGCCCTGGCCATTCTTACTCTCAAGGTTGTCTTTTGGTGGCTATCACCTCTGTTAGGCATGTTTCTGAGTTGGTGCGCTTTCCATCCAGCCCCCCTACTTTGAGAGACACCAGGACAAGGTGGTGTATCGCTTCAAGCTGGATTTTCTGCCTAAGGTAGTGTCTGCCTTTCATTTGAATCTGGTTATTGTTATTCCTTCCTTGTGCCCTAATCCTAGTAATCCTAAGGAGAGGGCCTTGCATTCTTTGGATGTGGTTAGGTGTCTGAAGTACTATGTGGTGGCTACTGCACTTTTCAGGAAAACTGACGCTCTTTTTGTGGTCCCTTCTGGTCCTAGGAAGGGTTTGGCACCTGCCAGGTCTACTATCAGCAAATGGATCCGTCAGGCTGTGATTCAGGGCTATTTTTCTAAGGGGAAGAATCTTCCCTTCCGCCTTACTGCTCATTCTACTCGTGCTATTGGTGCCTCTTGGGCTTTTCAGCACCAGGCTTCTGTTGAACAAGCTCGCAAGGCAGCTACTTGGTCTTCTGTTCATACAAGGTTGATGCTAGGGCCTCAGCTGACGCTGCTTTTGGCCGAAAGGTTCTGCAGGCGGCAGTGCTTTAAACTGTCTCCTGTAACTGTAGGGATCTCACCCTACTTTATGGACACTGCTATTGGATGTCCCAAGTGTAATGATTCTTATCTGGAGCAGGACGTACTGTATACTAAGAATAATACAATGCTGTGATTACTCCCCTGTAGAATTGGTATTATGAGTATACAGTACGTCCTGCTCCACCCCACCCTTGGTTTTGTGTTATCTTGGAACCCCTATATGGTGATTGTTATCATTGTTATAGTTACCAGTTTGGCTCTGTTTTAATTCTCCCGGCTTCTGGTTAACTGCTTTTCAACGCTGGGGATTGTGGGAGGTCCCTTGGTATTTGAGGGGCCGGGAGGAGCCTGTTTTTGATGTCTCTGCAGTCCAGCGCCATCTGGCGGAGTAATACCCATGTGTTATGAATCTTATCTGGAGCAGGACGTACTGTATACTCATAATACCAATTCTATAGGTGAGTAATCACAGAATTGTTTTTTTTTTTCCTGCTCAAAGTGGCCCTCTGGCCTAGAATTTCTCCTACAGAGGAGAGAGAGCCCTTTAAGTAGCCATGATTTATTATGTACATTTCGGCTGCTGGCTTGTTGTATAGTATGAAGCTTGTCTTTCATATTCATTTTTATTTGCTTTAACCTTTTTTCTTCTTTCTCTTATAGCCGCAGTTTAGCTGAAGCGTGCTCAGAAGGAGATGTGAATGCTGTGCGAAAGTTATTAATTGAAGGTCGTAGTGTAAATGAGCACACAGAGGAAGGGGAATCCCTCCTATGTCTTGCTTGTTCTGCTGGTTATTATGAACTAGCACAGGTTAGTAAATACGATTTTATCTCAGTTGCTAGTTTTAGTCTGTACATAGAACAAAGTAAAACTGTAGTGAAGCAACTGGTGTTGTGTGTATTATTTAGCTTTTAAAATGTGAATTGTTACACCTGGGTTATCTGTGTCCCCACTCTTGTTTTCTTCTTTGTTTTTTCCTATTGCATGGCACGGACTGCTTCCAGAAGTCCTTACGTATGGGTCATTCCGCCACAAGGTGGCGCAGTGTACTGCAGAAGAGTTGTGGCTCCTCCCGATACCATATAAAAATGGAATCACCATAGACTTATCCAGTGTTCTCTCTGCAGTGATTCTGCGAAGATAGAAGATGGCTCTTTATATTGCGCAGGTGAGCGGGGCAACCAAGCCTGCGGCCCTTCATAGCTATTTCCACCCGTTTCCGGACCCTCTGTGGCTCCCAGTCTCTGCTGACGGAACGGGTGAGGGTAGAGGAGCACTAGGGTCAAGTGCTCAAGGAGCACTGCTCCAAGCCGCAGACTCTGTACCACAAAGGGTAGCCGGCCATAGGCTTCATGGTGAGCCTACTAGGGATGCGGAGTTCCTGTCCTTGCTTCTGAGGGGGTGAGTGTTTTGGGGACTATGTACTTGTACCTGCGTTTTGGGGTCCCCCCCATCTCTGGCCTGGGCTCTTGCCGCTGCCTGCTCGCCTTCCTCTCCCCTTCCCCGTCGTGTGATGGGGGGAGAGGGGGGGCGGGTGGTAGCGGCGAGGGTGTTAAGCTATTTTTTAAACTGTTATTCTAAGTATACAGCACGTCCTGTTCCAGAATATTCCTTACTCCTGGGTAATACATCCACAAGATGACGCTGGACTGCAGAAAACCGCTTGTGGCTCTTCCCGGCCCCATATAAGTCAGGGACCTCCCACAAATTCCCCAGTTTCTTTCTGCAGTCTGCGCTGAGAAGATAGAAGATAGCTCTCTTGTGGCGCAGGTGAGCGGGGCTTATTGCCTGTTGAAGGTAGGCTATTGAAGCACTATGGTACTGAAGAGCTAGGCTCCTACCGCAGTCCCTGCTCTAACAGTTTAGGCTAATGGTGAGCCTTTTGGGATGCCCCCACTGCCTCATGGTTTTTGCCAGGTTGTCCTGTGCAGTTAAACCCTATTCCCATTTCCCCCTCCACCCTCACTCCCTTCGGGAGATCTCCGGGGGGGGTGGGGGCGGTGGTCTAGTGGTTTAAAACTTTAGACATATGTTGTGCTTGTCCCTTTATTAAAACGCGCCGCCGGTGGCCATTACTTCGGTCAGGCGAGTTTCTGAGCTGGTGGCGCTTTCCATCAAACCTCCTTATTTTGAGCTGCATCAGGATAAGGTGGTGTTTCGGCTTAAGCTGGATTTCTTGCCTAAGGTTGTGTCTGCTTTTCTTTTCAATCAGGACATTGTTTTGCCTTCTTTGTGTCCTAACCCTGCTAATTCCAAGGAGCGGACCCTTCACTCTTTGGATGTTGTCAGGGCTCTGAAGTTTTATTTGGTTGCTACTTTGTCTTTCAGGAAGTCTGACGCTCTTTTTGTTGTTCCTCCTGGACCTAGGAAGGGTTTTCCTCCGTCTAAATCCACTATCAGCAAGTGGATCCGTCAGGCGGTGGAGCAGGCCTATTCTGCCGGGGAGGAAGGTTCCTCCTTTTAGGGTTACTGCTCATTCCGCTCGTACTATTGGTGCGTCTTGGGCCTTTCAGCACCAAGCTTCTGTTGAACAAGTTTGTAAGGCCGCAACTTGGTCTTCTGTTCATACTATTCTAAGTATGTCACACACCCCACTTCAAGACATTCATTACATGTGGGTATACTGACCTGTAGATGGCAATCTTGCAGAGATGTCAATAAAAAAAGTAAGACCCTCCCGGTCCATAAATACCTGGGACCTCCCACTCATTCCCCAGTCTTTCATCTCTGCAGACGGCGAGCAAGTCAGAAGATGGATGCCGGCCCTCTATCTGATCTATTTCTGCCCGGATCCCCTTACTTTATTGTACTTGCCTCCCTGCCTAGGCTGCTGGTCCGGGCAAAGGTAGATGGTACCCTTGGTGCTTAGGAGCTACGCTCCTCCGTGAGACCCCATAACAAGGGGTAGGCGGTTAACCGGGTTGGTGATCCCGGTTTGGGATGCCCCGTCCCTTGGCCCTTCCACTCTAGCGTGGTTTCCCCCTCTCCCGGATTCATTTAGAGGGTGGGGGGCCTGTCCCTTGATGTTTGTCATGTTAGAGATCCTTTATTGTATGTGTGTGCGTGTTGTTTACTGTCATGCGCTTTACTTAACCGGCGCCGGCCTCTGTGTCTCATGGCGGCGGGGTGCTTCTTCCTGCGGGGGGGCGGGGCAAGGCGTTCGCGCGATCGCCTACGGCCCGCCCCCGTGCTGCTGGCGCTGCTGTTCAGGTCCCGGCTTCTGGCCGGGCGTGACGCGTGAACCGCGTCGGTCCTCCTTCCTCTGCTTACGCGCCTTTCCTCCCCTTCGGTGTGGACGGTCTGGCCTTGGTCGGTGAGTGGCCTGTGGGTCCATTAGTTTTCTTTAGATATGTATGCATATACTTCCATGCCCCTCCTTGGGGCTGCTGGCAACGTTTATTAACCCCTTTGGACATTGTCACTGAGGTCTGATTGCTGTGTCTGTTTGTGTGTTCCAGATGGACCATTGTCCTATTAAAGGGGAGCTCTCCCGGTCCTAGGGTCCCTGGTTAAATTTAGGGGTCTTCAAATTCCTCCCACACGTGACTTAAAGGGGCATCCCGGGTTGCATTTATTGCGTAATTCCCTCTGGGCATTGTGCCTAATTTTAAAAAATCGCCATATGGAGGCTTCCCTGGATACTGGGCTTGTGCCCCCCTCGGGGCAATCCAGGCTGTGTTTGGGGTGTGGGGTATCCCTTTCGGGGGATGATGTATTTCTTTGTGTACCCTGTGCGCAGCGGTCTATTACGCGGCAGTCCGGATCTCAGGCGTCTGGTTCTGCTCCACCAGTCTCTTCTCCGTCTCCCCCTCGCTTGATACGTACCCCATGTGATGTGGTCATGGGTGGGGAGTCGCAATCTGAGGTGTGTGCCAGATTGGCCAATGTTGAAAAATTGTTTTACAGTGCTGTTGCCAAAAAGGCCACGGCTAAGCGAAAACATTTGTATACAGCCACGCAGGCTTTTCATATGGAGGAGTTTGACTCCCTGGATTGGTCTGATTGCTCCCCGCTTGAGGAAGGGGAGCTGTTTGAGGAGTCGGATGGGTCTGATGATCAGCAGTTTGTGGGTGCGGATACCGAGCAGGGCCAGGGGGATTCCTTGGATACCTCTAAGGTCCTGGCTCATATGTTTGAGGTCCTGGCTATTTCTCCCCCTGAGGCGGCTTCTCCGCTGAAGGGGGAATATTTTGAGGTGACCAAGCCGCGCTTGGAATTTCCTTATCAAAAGCATTTTCATGGTATCATTCTCAATGAATGGGAGAAGCCTACTTGGCTTCCGGGTGTCCCTCCGGGTTGGGACAAAAAATATCCCTTTCCAGTGGATGCGGTCCGTTTGTGCTTCAGGGCTATTATTGGTAGCTGCCAGGTCGGTTGTTAAAGGACGGTTGACCTCTTCCGGGCTTAACCCGGCTAGTGAGGGGTTTACCGCCCTTAAGCGGTACGAGTTGTTTTTGTCTTTTGTGCTGACCGCCTTGGATGACACATTGGTGATGTGTAGCAGAACTTTGGCCTTGCTTGTGGCTATCCGGTGGTCGGTTTGGTTACGCCAGTGGGCGGCTGATTTTGTGTCCAAAAAGTCACTTACCGCCCTCTCCTTTGTGTGGTTGCGGCTCTTTGGAGAGAAATTGGATTCGGTTGCGAAGGGAGGTAAGTTACCTCAGCGTAAAAAGCAGCGTCGCCCCTTTCGGTGGGCTGCTTCCTTCACTCAGTCCTTTCGAGAGTTGGCAGGGGTTCGGCTTTCCCCTCATCCAGAGGTGATTCCTGGTCCAGGGGCAGGGGTCGGGCCCGTCCAGGACACAGTTGGGGCTCTAAGCCTAAAGCCGCTGCCAAGCCGGCTCAGCAATGAGGGGCGCCCTCACCCTTGCGGGTGGGGGGACGGCTTCAACTCTTCTCCCGGGTCTGGGTCCAAGAGGTCTCGGACAGGTGGAGTCAGGAAGTGGTGTCTTCCGGTTACAAGCTGGAGTTAGAGTTCCGGCCCCCTCCCAGATTCTTCAGGTCTCGTGTGCCGTCAGATCCTCTGGCCGCTCAGGGGCTTCGGACGGCAGTAGCAAGTCTCTTGGACATGGCTGTCATCTGCCCGGTGCCCCCCCTCGGACCGGGGCCTGGGCTTCTATTGCAATTTGTTCACGGTGCCCAAGAAGGACGGATCCGTTCATCCCATTCTGGATCTGAAGTTGCTCAACAGGTTCGTCCATCCCCGGAAGTTCCGTATGGAAACTCTGCGCTCAGCCATCCACTCACTTCATCAGAGGGACTTCATGACGTCCATAGACATCAAGGATGCTTACCTGCATATTCCAATATTTCCGGCACACCAGAGATTTCTCAGGTTTGTCGTGGAAAATCGACATTTTCAGTTTGTGGCTCTTCCATTTGGCCTTACCTCAGCTCCAAGGGTTTTTACCAAGTTGTTGGCAGGAGTGATGGCCATCCTCAGAGCCCGGGGTATCCGCATCGTGCCATATCTGGACGATCTTCTCATCATTGCGTCTTCCCTCAGTCAGGTGCAGGTGGATACCAGGACTGTGGTGTCCACTCTGGAGAGTTTCGGTTGGGTGATCAACTATCCCAAGTCCTGCCTCTCTCCCTCCAGGGTGGTGGAGTTCCTGGGAATGTCTCTGGGTACTTCTCAGGCCAGGGTGTTCCTCCCCCGGGCCAAGGTTCTTCTGATTCAGGAATTGACTCAGCGTCTATCCCTCGCCCGTCCATCCGGCTGGGGATGCGACTGGTGGGATTGATGGTGGCATCGCTCGAGGCGGTTCCCTTTGCCCAGTTTCACACAAGGACGCTCCAGCTCCATCTCTTGGCGGCCTGGGACGGGTCCCCGCTGTCATTGGATCAGTCTTTTCTGATGTCCCCCCGGGTGCGGCGTTCCCTTCGGTGGTGGCTGAAACCAAGCAATCTGAGGGGCAGATCCTTTCTGACCCCTCGTTGGGAGACTGTCACCACGGATGCCAGCCTGTCAGGTTGGGGGGGATTTTGGAAGGATCTTCAGTTTCAGGGACTATGAGGGCCTATGAAGGCTCACAATCCCATCAGTGTTCTGGAGTTGAGAGCCATCAGGTTGGTTCTGGCTCACTTGACTCATCAGTTGCGGGGCCTACCGGGTCAAGTTCAGTCGGATAATCGGACGGTGGTCGCCTACATCAATCACCAGGGAGGGACTGGCAGCAGGCGTGCCAAAGTGTCTTTGATCCTGGCTTGGGCAGAGGGCAATGTCCCATGCATCTCGGCAGTGTACATTCTGGGAGTGGAGAACACGGAGGCGGACTCCCTGAGCAGGGGGTCATCTCGCCAGGGGGGAATGGTCGCTCAGCCCCAAGGTGTTTCGGTCGTTTTGGACTCCGGAGGTGGACCTCTTTGCCTCTCGTCACAATCACAAGCTTCCGGCATTTGTCTCTCTCTCGCGGATCCGCTTGCTCTGGCAGCGGATGCCATGTCTCTGAACTGGAGAGATCTGGGGTTTCTGTACCTGTTCCCTCCGTTTCCCATGGTGGGCAAAGTGGTGCGCAAGCTGGCTCTAGAGTGCGTGTCCGCAATCCTGGTGGCTCCAAGGTGGCCAAGACAGGTTTGGTTCGCAGATGTGGTAAGGTTGGCAGAGGATCAGTTAGATCTGCCCCTTCTGACGGATCTGCTCACTCAGGGTCCACTGCTCTACCCCAATTTACCAACGCTGGCTTTGACGGCGTGGCTGCTGAAACCTCCATCTTGAAGGAGGAAGGTCTTTCTGATGCTGTCATTCAGACTCTGGTTAGGGCTAGAGAGAAGTCTTCCTCTGCCATCTACTATAGGATTTGGAGGTCTTATATTGATTTTTGTGAGGTCCGGGCCTTGCCTTGCAGGGCGTTTTCTATCCCTAGGGTTTTGGAATTTCTGCAACATGGTCTGGACCTAGGTTTGCAGCTTAGTACACTGAAAGGGCATGTTTCTGCCCTGGCGGTTTTCTTTCAAAAGTCTTTTGCTCTTTATCCTCTGGTTAAGACCTTTTTCCAGGGGGTTACCCATGTGTGGCCTCCTAGGAAGCCTTTGCTCCCAGTTTGGGATTTGAATTTGGTTCTTTCGGCCTTGCAGGGTCCTCCTTTTGAACCTTTGCAGGATATTGCACTTTCTACGCTTACTCAGAAGGTTGTTTTTCTGGTTGCCATCACTTCCGTTCGGCGTGTATCGGAGTTGGTGGCTTTGTCCATTAAGGCCCCTTACTTTGAGAGGCATCAGGACAAGGTTGTTTTCCACTTCAAGCCAGATTTCCTTCCTAAGGTGGTCCATGCTTTTCATCTTAATCAGGACATTGTTCTACCCTCCTTGTGTCCTAAGCCCAGCAATGAGAAGGAGAGGCTTTTGCATTCTCTGGATGTGGTTCGCTGTGTGAAGTACTATTTGGTGGCTACTTCCTCTTTTCGTAGCACTGACGCCCTTTTTGTGGTGCCCTCTGGGCCTAGGAAAGGTTTGGCTCCCACCAAGTCTTCCATTAGTAAATGGATTCGCCAGGCCATTGTTGGGGCCTATTCTGCTAAGGGGAAGATTCCCCCTTTTTGTGTTACTGCTCATTCTACTCGTGCTGTTGGGGCGTCCTGGGCTTTCCAGCACCAGGCCTCTGTTGAGCAAGTTTGTAAGGCTGCTACTTGGTCTTCCGTTCACACTTTTTCCAAGTTTTACAAGGTTGATGTGCGGGCCTCAGCGGATGCTGTATTTGTCCGCAAGGTTCTGCAAGTTGCTGTGGTTTAAGTTTGTGCCTTGTTTTGGATCCCCGCCCTTTATGGACACTGCTATCGGCTGTGTGTAGCGTGTGGACAACCCCATGCTGATGCTGACAGGGCACGGGTCTGCGGACTCTGTGCCGAGCAAGCACTGGCCCTGCAATCAGGCTTGCCAGTGGCTGCACCTCGTTTCAATTCGCCTATTTCCCCATGCTTAAATCTCACTCCTGCTGAGTCGCATACAAGTGGGGATTTGCAGCCTTCTAGACTGCCGACGGCTGAACAGATTTTTGCGAGGTTGTCCGAGCGCATGGGCCCTGGTAAAAAGTGGCACTTGACGCCTCATGTTACTGTTTTTACTATGGGAACTGAGGAGTTTACTACTCCGTGTGACTATACCCCTTCTGATGGAGAGCTGTTCTCTGACTCAGGCTCATCTGATGAGAGGCCGAGGAGTCATGACGATTCTGGCTCTGAATACTGGGCCCAGTGTGACACTGACGATCTGTTGATTAAGGTCTTTAAGGTTCTGTCTATCTCTCTCCCTGGTGAGGCCCCCAGGCCGAGAGGGGAGCGTTTCCATACAGCGACAGCAGGTTTGGAATTTCTAGAGCAGGCTCATTTCCATGCTCTCGTGCTCAAGGAATGGGAATGCCCCCGTAATCTTCCGGGGGTCCCAGGGGACTGGGATAGGAAATACCCTTTTCCCCCTGAGGTGGTTAATTGTTGGTCATCGCCCCCCGTGGTGGATGCCCCGATCATAAGGGTTCCTAACCCCCCCCCTTTATTACAACCCCTGCTTATAGTACCCTTCGGGATGCTGAGGACCGGCGCATTGATCTGCTGGCCTCCCACGCCTTTTCTTGTGCAGGGACGGCGCTGCGCCCGGTCTGTGCCGCGGCTATTACTGCAGTGGCCGCTAGAACCCTCATCAGAAAGATGCTTGAGCATCAACCTGAGGATCTCCCCTGGGAGGTGTTTAATGCACTCTCCAGCTGTGATGTGTTTGTAAAATTTATTTTATTAGCGTTGGATGACACCATTAAAATGTGTGCAAGGACTTCTGCCCTTGCAGTGACTATACGTCGCTTTGTTTGGCTGCGACAGTGGGGTGCCGACGATGCTACTAAAAAGACTCTTACGGAGACCAAGGGGCGTCCGCGCGATGACCTACCTGGACCCCCTTGTTCACTTCCCAGTCTTACGTTAGTTACTTCGGATACCCGGCTGGTGGTGTCCATTGGGAGTCATTTGGATGGGTGAGCAATCACCCCAAGTCCTCATTGTCCCCTTAATTGGTAACTCCATTCCTAGGAATTAATCTGGATTCGGTTCAAACAAGAATCTTCCTTCTCAGCTGGTTTGGCGCGCTCCGCGTCACAGCCCGCTCTGGCCCGCCCTTCAAGGTTCGCTTGGCGCCATTTTGATGCTAGTCACACGCACGCGTGATAGCGGTCCTCCTCCTCCCTTGGTCTGTAAGTGCCCTTGCGGGCGATTTTCATGATCCTTGATTACTGCGCATGGTTCTGACACCCTTTATTCCCATTATGTCTTTCAGACTGGTGAACACCATTGGCTTCTCCCAGCCCGGTGTAATTATAGCGGGCCTTGTAAATTTACTCCCACTTTCCTAGCGGGTCTTGGGGCATCCAGGGTTGCCTATTGCGTAAATCCCTGCTGGCATATTGTGCCTAAATAATCACCATATGGAAGCATCTCAGAATTATGTGACCGGGGTCCCTCTGGGACAGGACCGGCTGTGTATAACGTGTGGATACCCCCACGCCGATGCGGACAGGACACGGGTCTGCGGACCCTGTGCCCAGCAAGCACTGGCCCTGCAATCGGGCTTGCCAGTGGCTGCACCTCGCTTCAATTCACCTATCACCCCAGGCTTACATCTCACTCCTGCTGAGTCGCATACAAGTGGGGAATTGCAGCCTGCTGGGCCTTCCAGACTGCCTACGGCTGAACAGATTATTGCGAGGTTGTCAGAGCGCATGGGCCCTGGTAAGAAGCGGCACCTGTCGCTCATGTTTCTGTATTTTCTATGGGAACCGAGGAGTTACTACTCCGTGTGACTATACCCCTTCTGATGAAGGGGAGTTGTTCTCTGACTCAGGCTCATCTGATGAGAGGCCGAGGAGTCATGACGATTCTGGCCCTGAATACTGGGCCCAGTGCGACACAGACGATTTGTTGATTAAGATCTTTAAGCCACTGTCTATCTCTCCCCGGTGAGGTCCCCGAGCCTAGAGGGAAGCGTTTCCATACTGCGACAGCACGCTTGGAATTTCTAGAGCAGGCTCATTTCCATGCTCTTGTGCTCAAGGAATGGGAATGCCCCAGTAAACTTCCAGGGGACTGGGATAGGAAATACCCTTTTCCCCCTGAGGTGGTTAACTGTTGGTCATCACCCCCCATGGTGGATGCGCCGATCCCAGGGGTTCCTAATCCCCTCTTTATTACGGCCCCTGCTTATAGTACCCTTCGGGATGCTGAGGACCAGGGCATTGATCTGCTGGCCTCCCACGCCTTTTCTTGTGCAGAGACGGCGCTGTGCCCGGTCTGTCCCGTGGCTATTACTGCAGTGGCCGCTAGAACCCTCATCAGGAAGATGCTTGATCATCACCCTGAGGATCTCCCCTGGGAGGTGTTTAATGCACACTCCAGTTGTGATGTATTTGTAAAATGTATTCTATTAGCGCTGGATGACACCATTAGAATGTGTGCAAGAACTTCTGCCCTTGCAGTGACTATACGTCGCTTTGTTTGGCTGCGACAGTGGGGTGCCGACGATGCTATTAAAAAGACTCTTACGGGGCTTCCCTTTAGAGCGCTATGCTTGTTTAGGGCCCGTCTGGACCTGCTTGGCAAAAAGGGTAAGTCACCCCAACGCAGGCAGCCGTTTCAGCCCCCTTGGGGCAGGGGCACCCCTTCTTCCTCCTTCCTTGGTGTTAAACAGGAACCAGGGGTGTCCTTCCGGGCGTTTCGTGCAGACTCCTGCCCCATGAGCAGCAGACAATGCCCTGGCCCCTCCGGCAGGGCTAAGCCCAAATCTTCCACCAAACCCCCTCAAGCATGATGAGGCACCCTCACCCGTCTGGGTGAGGTGATGGCTGCAGCACTTTGCTCTTATCGGGAGGCATTTCGCCTCATTCTGGATGATTCAGGAGGTAGTGTCCTCCGGATACAGGATAGTCTGCTGCGTGGCCTCCCCCAAGTTTATCAGGGTGCTCCAGGTCCCTGCCTCTGTTCAGGCATGGGTGCAGGCCTTGCAGGGCCTATGGGGTCTTCGGGTCACTTGCAGATTGCCCCTAACAGGCAGAGGGAGGGGCCGCTACACAAACCTTTTCCACACTCCCCCGAAAGGATGGGTCAGTCTGGTTCACTCTGGATTCACAAGTTTGCGGCAATTCTCCAGTTACAGCAGTTCTGCATGAATACTCTGGGTTGGGCCATCAGCGCCTTGCGCTCAAGGGGCTTCTCGCCGTCTGTGGAGCTTAAAAGACGCTTCTGTTCACTTCCCTGTGTTTCCTGGACACCGAGGCTCTTCAGGTTCGTGTTGGAGGTCCAACACTGCTATTTTGTGGCCTTATCTGGTTGCATGGGCTGTCTCTCATTGCTGTCCCCGTCCCTTCACCAGGCAGGGATGCAGCTGGTGGACCCGTTGGTGGCTTGCTTAGAAGAGGTCCCTTATACTCGGTTCCCCTTCTGCAACTTCTATTGTTAATACAGGGCAGTGATCCAGCATCCCTGGAGCAGGGTCTGTGTGCCTTCCCCCCTGGTAATGAGGTCCCTCTTGGAGTGGATGAACTCAAGGAACCTGTCTGGGGGCAGTTCCCTTCTTGCCCCTTCCTGGAGACGGTCACCATGGATGGCAATCTATCAGGATGAAGGGGGGGGGGGGTTTCTTCTGAAACTCCCTGCGATTATGGGGGAGGTGGGGCCCTTAGAAGGTCCATACACCTATCGATGTTTGAAACAGTGAGCATTCAGGTTGGTTCTATCTCGCTTGACTACTACTCTTCAGGGCCTGCCTGTTTGGGGGCGCTCGGCCTGTCTGACAGTGGCCTACTGAAAAAGGAGATATATGATTAAATATTAATATCTGCTTCACATTAACCTCCAATATCTCTATTAGAGATCAATGCTATAAATGTTGCAAATACTAACAATCATATCAGCCCAGCGGCCACCAATCTGATTCACAACAATGTCCGCTAAGGCTCTCCCAACACAACCAGTGACCTGTCCTAGGAAAGAAATATATTATGCCTTGATACATACTTTGCAACTACAATCTATTGTGTGGGAAATTATCCACTACACACACAGTAAGATGTATTTATAAAACGGGTTTAATTAGTAGCACAGTAATTAACCTTACTAACCCAATATGTTCCTAAAGTTCCCAGATATCCTTAAATATAGGCAGTTGTTACATTAATGAAAGTTACAGTACACTATGTTATAATGGATATAGAGTGATATAGACAGATAGAGATACACAAAGATACTTAAGTTTCATGGGCATTCAGGTCCATCCTTTCATTCCCCCGCCATCCAACGACTGCCATCAGCCATCGACCCTCACCAACCATCGACTGCCTGCACCCCCAGCACAGAGCTTACTAATGTATGAACAATAGAGGGAGTGGCCAGCATTCCCCGCCTCGTGGGAGTGTCTGCCAAGCTCGGCCCCCATCAGGACTTACGAATTAGATGTATATTTCATAAAGGCCACAACTCTCACAATATGCATGCTATCAACTTGTAACCAAGAAATTCATGATCCCCATAAATTTCTTAGTTAAATGAGCCCAAACACCAAATGTATATCATCCAGGGTCCAATACTTTGTGAATTGTCAAGCCCTGGACAATATATGTATGCCATGTTTGATATCAAATGAAAGGTCTAATAATTCTGAATGAGAATCTCTCATTAATATCGGCATGAGTGAAACATTACAAGAGCTACAATGCGTCCCAGAAATAACAGCCAATTCCCAGTATCCAATGTATATTGGCCGTCTGAAGTCCTCATTAGAAATTCAAGGCAAAAACACCCCAGCAGTTTGAGGCAGCTTCCTGGCAGCTAGGTGCAATTAGGTGTCTATTGTTCTTATAGGCCTGGCAGGATGTGGGACCACTATTTGAATGTTAATTAGGGACAGCGCCCTGTAACACCTACATTAATCATCTGCTCCGGTGGAGGTCCCTTTGCGACAGGATGTGCTAATCCTTGTGTCACTATGAGGTCCAACCAGTGTGGATCTGTTTGTGCCCCGTCACTATCGCAAGTTCTCGGCCCTTGTTTCCCTATCCCAGGATCCTCTGGCCGTGGTCATGATGCTTTAGTAATGTTATGGCAGGACATTATGTTCTGTATGTCTTTTCTCCATTTCCCCTGCTAGGCAGGGTTCTGCGCAAGATTGCTCTGGAAAGGGGGACCAGTGATTCTGGTGGCCCCCGGGTGGCCTAGTGGAGTGTGGTTTGGTCGTGGTACTGAGGGCGGTAGATCTGTACGTTCTGCCAGGAGTGCCAGCTCTGCTCACTCAGGGTCCCTTTACGTCACCCCAATCTACAGACTCTGGCCTAGACGGCCTGACTGCTGAAACATCCATCTTGATGGAGACAGGCTTATCTGTCTCGGTGATTGAGACTATGGGAAGACTAGGAGCAAGCTGCTTCTTCTTCCATCTATTATAGGGTATGGCGTACCCATATTGATTGGGTGGGTCTAGGTCTCTTCCCTGTCGGGCGTTCTCTGTTCCCAGGGTTCTAGAGTTATTACAGCATGGGTTGGAGTTGGAATTCTCCAACTCAGTACTCTGAAGTGTCAGGTTCTGCCCTGTCCGCCTTCCTGCGGAAGTCTTTTGTTCAGTTTTCCTTGGTTAAGACTTCTTTCAGGGGGTTACTCGTGTGGGTCCCCCATGTAATCCTATGGTCCCTGATGGGATTTGAATTTGATTCTGTCTGCCTTGCGGGGTGTTCCCTTTGGACATATTCAGGATGCTGTCTGGCTGTTACCCTCAAAGTTGTCCTTCTGGTGGCTGTTACTTCAGTCAGACGCGTGTCTGAGCGGGCGGCTCTGTCTATCTAGCCCCCGTTCTTTGAGATACTCCAGAATAAGGTGGTGGTCCGCTTCAAGCCGGACTTTCTGCCTACGGTGGTGTCTTATGTACATTGATTCAAGATATTGTTCTTCCTTCTGTGCCTTATTCCTAGCAACGCTGAGGAAAGGGTTCTGCATTCCTTGATCAGGTGTTGGAAGTGTTTCCTTGGTAGTCACTGTGCCCTGTAGGAGAACTGAGGCTCCTTTGGGTCTACGGCCAACTCCATCCTGTATGTGCCCGATCTCGTCTGCTCGCGGGGGGTTAGGCGGCCTTGGGCCTGGTCATTACTTGGATGGGATGGTTTCTTCTGGTTCTAGGAAAGGTTTTCGGCTTCTGCCATGGCTACTGTTAGCGTTTGGACCTGTCAGTCTGTTACTTAGGCCTATTCCACTAAGGGGAAGAATCTTCTTTCTCGCTTCTCTTCTTATTCTGGTCGTGCTTTTGGTGCCTTTTGGGCTTTTCAGCACCAGGCTTTTGTTGAACAAGTTTGCTAGACCGCTACTTGGTCTTCTGCTCATACCTTTTCAAAAGTTTTATAAGGTTGATGTTAGAGCCTCATGCTGCTCTTGGCCGCAAGGTATTGCAGGTGACAGTGCTTTAAACTGTCTGCTGTTGCCTTTTTTGTTGGGAATCCCACCCTAATTTATAGACACTGCTATTGGATGTCCCAAGTGTAAGTATTATATCTGGAGCAGGACGTACTGTATACTAAGAATAATACAATTCTGTGAAATACTCACCTGTAGAATTGATATTATAAGTATACAGTACGTCCTGCTCCACCCCACCCTGGTTTTGGTATTACTCTGGATCCCCTGTATGGTGATTGTTATCATTTTCATATTTACCAGTTGGTGGTTAAATTCTCCCGGCTTCTTGTTCACTGCTTTTCAATGCTGGGGATTTGTGGGGGGTCCCTGGGTATTTGAGGTGCCGGGAGGAGCCTGTTTTGCATGTCTCTGCAGGATAATCCAAGTGTAAGTATTATATCTGGAGCAGGACGTACTGTATACTTATAATATCAATTCTACAGGTGAGTATTTCACAGAATTATATTTTTTGTGTTCCATCACTATTACAAGCCCTCAGCCCTTGCCTCCCTGTCCCAGGATCCTCTGGCCGTGGTCCGGATGCCTTAGTAACGTCATGGCTGGACGTTCTGTTCTGTATGTCTTTTCTCCATTTTCCCTGCTAGGCAGGGTTCTGCGCAAGATTGCTCTGGAAAGGGAACCAGTGATTCTGGTGGCTCCCGGGTGCCCTGGTAGAGTGTGGTTTGCAGACGTGGTACCGTGGGCAGTAGTTCTGTATGTTCTGCCAGGAGTGCCAGCTCCGATCACTCAGGGCCCCCTTTACGTTTCCCCAATCTACAGACTCTGGCCTAGACGGCCTGACTGCTGAAACTCCCATCTTGGTGGAGACAGGCTTATCTGTCTTGGTGCTTGAGACTATGGGAAGACTAGGAGCAAGCTTCCTTTTCTTCTTCTTCCATCTGTTATAGAGTATGGCATGCCCATATTGATTGGTGAGAGTCTAGGTCTCTTCCCTGTTGGGCGTTCTCGGTTCCCAAGGTTCTAGAGTTATTACAGCATGAGTTGGAGTTGGTTCTCCAACTCAGTACTCTAATGGGTCAGGTTCTGCCCTGTCCGCCTTGCTTTAGAAGTCTTTTGTTCAGTCTTCCTTGGTTAAGACTCTTCAGGGGGTACTCATGTGCGTCACCCATGTAATCCTATGTTCCCTGTTGAGATTTGGATTTTATTCGGTCTGCCTTGCAGGGTTTTTTCCCTTTGGTCCTATTCAGGATGCTGTCTGGCTGTTCTTTCCCTCAAGGTTGTCCTTCTGGTGACTGTTACTTCGGTCAGACGTGTGTTGGTGGGCGGCTCTGTCTACTTAGCCTCCATTCTTTGAGATACACCAGGATAAGGTGGTGTTCCAAAGACACAAAGGGGGGCGGCAGCCGCTCAGACCATTTTATAACTAACCTGGGAGGTGCACGTTAGCAGGGCAATTAGTACACCCAAGTCTTAAACGAGCCACAGCACTCAACCCTGTCAGCTTGCAGGCCAGCCTATAATCTGTCTCTAAACTTGGTTAAAAACAGAGGACTCGGTCACACACATCTGCAGAAGTATGCTTAAGCTGCACCACTACGCCAAAGTGCCTCTGTGGGGTGCAGTCCTAACTCTAATCTCTGAGAGCCCATCTGGGACATACAGTGCAATAGATAAATTGGGAGCAGGCTTACCTGAGGTTGCCCTAAACCTCTCAAGTACAAGCCATGGGGTGGAAGGGTCAAAGACCTTGCAATACAGCCTAGACCCCACACACCATATGCTTGCACAAATTCAAATGAAACAAAGGGGGGGTGGCAGCCGCTCAGACCATTTTATAACTAACCTGGGAGGTGCACGTTAGCAGGGCAATTAGTACACACAAGTCTTAAAGGAGCCACAGCACTCAACCCTGTCAGCTTGCAGGCCAGCCTATAATCTGTCTCTAAACTTGGTTAAAAACAGAGGACTGGCGTAGTGGTGCAGCTTAAGCATACTTCTGCAGATGTGTGTGACCGAGTCCTCTGTTTTTAACCAAGTTTAGAGACAGATTATAGGCTGGCCTGCAAGCTGACAGGGTTGAGTGCTGTGGCTCCTTTAAGACTAAGGTGGTGGTCCGCCTGAAGCCGGACTCTCTGCCTCAGGTGGTGTCTTCTTCCTTCTGTGCCTTATTCCTAGCAACGCTGAGGAAAGGGTTCTGCATTCCTTGAACAGGTGTTGAAAGTTTTTTCCTTGGTAGTCACTGTGTCCTTTAGGAGAACTGATGTTCCTTTGGGCCTATGGTCACTACATCCTGAATGTGCCCGATCTCATCTACTCTCGGGGAGTTGGGCGGCTTTGGCCCTGGTTACGACTTGAATGGGATGTTCCTTCTGGTCCTAGGAAAGGGTTTGTTGGCCTCTGTCTACTGTTAGCGATTGGATTTGTCAGGCTGTTACTCAGGCCTATTCCAACAAGGGGAAGAATCTTCTTTTCGCTTTGCTTCTTATTTTACTCGTGCCTTTGGTGCCTCTTGGGCTTTTCAGCACCAGGCTTCTGTTGTACTGGTTTGCTAGGCCGCTGTTTGGTCTTATGTTCATACCTTTTTTCAGAGTTTTACAAGGTTGCTGTTTGGGCCTCAGCTCATGCTGTCTTGGCCGCATGGTTATGCAGGTGACAGTGGTTTTAACTGTCTGCTGTTGCCTTTTTTTGTTGGGGATCCCACCCTACTTTATGGACACTGCTATTGGATGTCCCAAGTGTAAGTACTATATCTGGAGCAGGACGTACTGTATACTAAGAATAATACAATTCTGTGAAATACTCACCTGTAGAATTGATATTATTTGTATACAGTACGTCCTGCTCCACCCCACCCTGGTTTTTGCATTTTTCTGGATCCCCTGTATGGTGATTGTTACCATTGTTATAGTTACCAGTTTCGGTGGTTAATTCTCCCGGCTTCTTGTTCACTGCTTTTCAATGCTGGGGATTTGTGGGAGGTCCCCGGGTATTTGAGGGGCCGGGAGGAGCCTGTTTTGCATGTCTCTGCAGTGCAGCGCCATCTGGCGGAGGATAACCCAAGTGTAAGTACTATATCTGGAGCAGGACGTACTGTATATAAATATCAATTCTACAGGTGAGTATTTCACAGAATTGTATTTTTGGCCGCAAGGTCCTTCAGGTGGTTGTGGTTTGAACTGCCTGTTACTCTTTGGGGATCCCACCCTACCTTACGGACACTGCTGTTGGACGTCCCATACGTAAGGACTTCTGGAAGCAGGCCGTGCCATGCAATAGGAAAAAGACAATTCTGTGAGTACTCACCTGTAGAATTGCTTTTACTATGCATGGCACGGCCTGCTTCACCCCACCCTTGTTATCGTTATTCTTGGTTGCCTCTTTATGGTGATTGTTCCAAGTTAGTTGGGGGTTTGTTACCTTTTTACCTTTATTATCTCCCAGTTCTTGAATAACTGCTTGTCAACACTGGATAAGTCTATGGTAATTCCGTTTTTATATGGTACCAGGAGGAGCCACAACTCTTCTGCAGTACACTGCGCCACCTTGTGGCGAAATGACCCATACGTAAGGACTTCTGGAAGCAGGGCGTGCCATGCATAGTAAAAGCAATTCTACAGGTGAGTACTCACAGAATTGTCTTTTTGATGTGGCCCCTACCATTATTTCCAAACATACCACCCAATAGTCGTCGTTCTGGGACCGCAGCATAAAGACCAAACAGGCATACAAATTAGTCAAAATATATAGCAATGAGAAGAAAGGGGTAGCTAACCAATGCCCACCCCCTCCATCGTTCCTGCCTGTGATGCCTGAACAACAGCAACAACAAAACAAAAAAGCCAGAAAAGAAATATGCATTGCCTGAAGAAGCAGCTTAAACTGCTTCTAAAGCTTGCATTTTCAATCTTATTGAGTTAGACAATAAATGGTATTACCTTAACCTTGGATTTCCTGCTTAGATTGATGGCTAACATGGTACAACAACTTACTGACACTCTGAATATGCTATCTTTGTGATCTAGAAATGTAAACCTATTTCCCCAGGTGTCTTTCAGGACAGCTTAGCCAGCGCTTGCTCTCCTGGACAGGAAACACAAAACTGGCGTATATTAAAGTCCTGCCCCCTCTCCTCTGTGTTTTTGTTTTCTCTCCAAGAAACGTGATGGCCTATTCTTATTATAGAGGTGGGGGGGGGGTATGTTTTTTCCCTGCAATTCCCCACACCCCAGGTGCTGGCTCCTTGCCCATCGTTCTGAGGCGTGATGTTTCCTGACAGGTTTACAGGGTGGGAATTATGGGCCAAAGAGCGGTTTTGGGGAGATGCAGGTTGGGTTCCTGATTTCTTGCAGTGTAACGGCATGTATGCTGCAGGCCTGGTAAACCTGAATACTTCCTAAGGAGTGCTTCTGGTTCATACGACAGGCCAGGAGCACGTCTCCACTTCCGGGTTACGTCGACATGGGTGCGCGTGACGTCATTTCAGAACTGCAGAAGGTGAGGCACTGGAGGAACTGCAGGTTGGTCCGGATGAGCCAGGTTGCTTACCAGAGATGCCTTCACTATCTGTAGCAATGGACTTCAGGGATTTGCAGGATTCCATAAGTGACTCATCCCTCACCAGTATTGGGACTTACTCCTGAAAGGAAATGAAGGAAAGAGAAGCATGCTAAGCCCAAGGATCTTGAAAGCCAAAACCCCCTAAAGAATCTAAAAATAGGAACAATCAAATAGAACAATCATCTGTGTACTTGTCTCCAGGATGTAATCAGTCCAATTTTTAATCCTCTAATTTCTTGATTTTTGGAATGCTTGGAAGGGGAAATGAATGGTACCTTTACCTCCTTATAAATCAAAGCTGGGTCAGTTTCTGCCATCCCTGTTAGTTCCTAGTCCAGCTATCTTACCATCTGCAGAGGACGCTGGGGTTGGCCGGAACAAGGGTCTGGATGTCAGTAGGCTGTCCAGGGAGGCTCCCTAGGGAACCCTAGGGACAGAGTCAAGAGAGAGGCCTTCCCATCTGTTATAGCCGAGTTCCTTCACAAAGCGTTGATAGAGCTGGTTTATGGTCTCCAAAAAAGTGAGGGGATTTATACTCGTGACTTCTTGTGCAAAAGCCCTCTGGGAGACTCCGCTTGATTATAAACCTGAAAACTCTAAATTGTAATGTAAAATACAGAAAGTTCATAATAGAATCAAATTATTCCATCAAAAAGATAATTGCAGAAAGATGCACTAATAGTCTCAGTCGACCTGCAGGTTGTCTATCTCCACATTTTGATCCACCCTTCTCACAGAAGGGATTTACTATTCTGCTAGACGGGAAAATAAAGCATTGGCAGTTCCGAGCAATGACCTTTCCTCGAACACTCATATTTTCACAAAAACTCTGTAAGAGGCTTAGAGATAAACATCATTGCATATAACAATGTTCTGCTCCTGGCTGCAGCATTACAAAGAACCTTACTTTGTTTTTAAAAAAGTTAGGGTTGCTATTGAATCTGGAATCCTCCCCAGCAGCAGGTGCACACACCTGGGTTACGAAATGGATACCCTAAGGCAGCAGTTTTTCCTCCTGAGCTCAAATGGTGGAAGCAGTGGCACAGATTCTTTCTTACTAGTCACTCTGAGACAGATCTTGTGACCTCTGCCACACCAGAAGTTCCTTCGGCTCTGCTCCACTCGAGGCCACTTCAGGCCTTTTTCTGAAGATCTTTGGACAAGAACTCCAGTCTCTTTAAATCAGTCACTCACTCTGTCGGAGCAATTTCAAGAAAGTCTGGTCTGGTGAACTGACGGAGAAGTTAGGGAGTGGAAGGTCTTGGCATCAGATAGAGCCTTTAGTGGTAACAGATGGCAGCACCTTTGGATGGGGAGCTCATTGCCAAGGGTGACACTTTCAGGGCACCTGGCCAGATTCTACAACCCGAAAGTCCTCCAACTTTAGGTATCTTTTGGAAGTAAAGAAGGCCTTGAAGGAACTAGACAATTTACAGAACAGTGTTGTACAAGTTGTGTCAGACAATGTTACAGTAGTAGCCTACCTAAACTATCTGGGGGGAACAAGAGTCTAGAGGGAAAGATGAAATCCATCCAAGCTGTTCACATAAAGGGGACCTGAATGTAGAAGCCGACTTTTTGAGCAGGTTAAAGCTAGACCAAGCAGAGTGGGTATTACATCAGCAAGTGCTTGGTCAGATCAAGGACCACTGGGGTTACCCGCACATAGACCTGTTTGCCAACAACTGGAATTCTAAGTGCCTAAGGTACTTCTCTTCCAAGAGGCATCCGGTAGCATAGGGCCAAGATGCATTCAGCCATTTGGGGGGGGGGGGGGGGGGGTGATTCAATGTATGTTAGGCCCCAATCCAATTAGATAGTTGCTGTTGATTATAAGGAAGATATGAATGGATTGGGGATCTCCTGATTGCACCACATTGGCCCCGGAGTCCTTGGTTCTCTCTGTCTGTTGAACCCCCCCCCCCCCCTGGCTTCTACCAGCACTTCCGGATGTTGTTCATCAGGGTCCTGAATGGGGCATCCTATGAGATAGGGCAACACCTATGAGATGGGTTGTCTCAGTCATTGCTACCTTACTAGAAAGTAGAAAAGGTTTGGAAGCGGCACTTATCCTTTACTTTAGCTTGGTCCTTGCCGGCAGAAGTAGCCTCCGAGCTAGAATTCTTTCAAGAGGGTTACAAATTAGATTTAGCCTTGAGCACCCTTAAAGTTCAGGTGTCAGCTCACTGTTTTTGGAAGTGTTTAAGAAATAACCCTTTGTTAGGCAGATTTTTTTTTTTATTGCCATTTCCAGAAAGATGCCTGTTAAAACTAAGATATTTTCCAGTTGGGATCTGACTGTAGATTTCCAGGTGCTAACTTTACTTCCCTTTGAACCAATTAAAGAAGCAACTTTAAAGATGTCCTTGAAAGTAGCCTTTATCCTATCAATGCCCTTTCTATAAAGAAACCTTGCCTGAAATTTTTTTCCAGACCAACTTCTCTTCAGACCAGATCCACTGTACTTGCCTAAGATGGCCTTGAGGTGTCACCGATTGTTAGATGCTAGAAAGCTTATTCTCCTTTGCATGCAGGTAACAGAATGGAGAAAATCGGAACATTTTTTAAATCTCTGTTGTGGGGGAAAAAGGAGTTAGAAGCTTCTAATGCCCCGACAGCAAGATGGATTAGAGATGCTATATCTCTGGCCTATCAAGCATCAGGCTCCACGGCCCCATTAGGAATGAGAGCCCATTCCACTAGGGTAGCTTCGACTTCCTGGGCATAGAACGGCAGTATTTCACTAGAAGAAATCTGCAAAGCCACCACCAGGTCATTTCCACGCACCTTCCTGAAGCAATATAAAGTGGACTTGTGGGGTCATGACCAACAGAATTTTGCAAAGAAAGGTGCTTCATGCAGTCTGCCCACCCTGAGGATGCGGAGTGCCTGGGGAAAACCCCAGTTGGTCTTACCGGTAACGGTATTTCCCATAGTCCTCCAGGATGGCGTCCTAAACCCCGCCCTTAATTTCATTCCTGTTAGGCAAGAGTGAGCATCCATGCTACCATACACCGTCTTTATCCCCTTTGGGTCTTCTGGTTATTCCTGTATGCCTGCTTAAATTTCTTTATTTTTTTTAATTTATATACACGATAATAGAACAATTTTCTGGCTATTAAACAAACATCCACGACTCGGCTTAACATATATAAAGAGGAACTTCAAGCTTTTTGTAACCCTGCAGCCATCCTGCCCTCCCCCCTCTGCTAAGCCCAATTTGGGAGTTTAAATACCCCTCACCTGATTACAACAATACTCCTCTGATGCTGGCAGGGGCGGGACCCTAAATGGCAGCTGGGGAACGACACTGGTTTCAGGGAGAAGTAAATTGTTTTTTGTTTTTTTTTTCAAGTGGAGTGAGGCGGGGACACGGGTTACATGGAAACTGGACTTTCGCTTTAAAGTGGTCCGAACCCCAGGATCTTGACTGTCCGGGTTTTTGGTCCCAGGACCAATCGGGCATGCCCCTCTGTGTAAAACCCCCCAAAGCAAGCCCACTTGCCTCTTCCCTGTCCCACCACACATGCGCGGCTGCTCGTCCAATCAGGGGCTCGTCCATCCCCTGCTTCCCTCTAACAGGGAGTTTGCCCACAGTTGCCATTCACAAATGCCTGCTAGAGGCACAGGGGAATGCGGCTCGCGCATTTGCAGTTAACCTGGGAAACAAGGTAAGTGTATGGGGTGACCGGGGGGTTTCACACAGCGGGGTATCCTGATTTTGGAGGCCTCGGGTGATCGCCGTGGGTTATGGTCCACTGTAAGTATTACATAGAAGGCGTCCCAGTAAAAAGGCTCTACATGAATACATTGTGCATAGCAAAATAAAATCTGGTCTCTGATTTTTTTTCAGTAATGAAACGGAATTAATTAGATGCAATAATGCACAGACAATAATTCCTGTTGGACTGTTCAAACCACTCAATAATTAAACTAATACATGTTTTTATGTTTTTCCATTGTTTTTAAAGGTTCTTTTGGCTATGCATGCAAATGTAGAAGACCGGGGTATTAAAGGAGATATTACGCCTTTAATGGCTGCTGCTAATGGGGGACATGTTGAAATTGTGAAGCTGCTACTAGCCCACGATGCTGATGTGAACTCCCAGTCATCCACAGGTGGAATACTTTATTTTATACAATGAATTGCCGTTTGTCATTTGTTACATGTATGTTTCATATGACCTCAAGGATGACACACTAACATGCTTTACATGTGGCACCACTTGCATAATAAAGCTGGTGTGTTTAGCCAGCATACCTATATAAACATACTGGACAATTCCTCATTTAAAAGTCTCAAGCGCTATTATAATGAGGTTCACGCACATTCTGTGCCAGGGTCTGATTTGGCAACGCATTTAATTTTCCTGGTATCCTGCTCGGGTCGCTTCATCTTCATTCTTCACTATTGGGTTATCCGCCACAATGTGGCGCAGTCGACTGCAAGAAGACTTGTCGCTCCTCCCAGCCCTTATAAGGGCAGCAAAATCCCCATAACTTCCAGAGTTTCCTTGCAGTCTAGGCTGCGAAGACAGAAGATTGACACACTCAGGCGAGTGGGGCATCCCAAACACGTCGGTCCTGCAGGCCTATTCCCACCTGTTCCGGGACCCATTCTGCCTCTCAGCCCTGGCTGTGGTTCAGGTGAAGGTAGGGGGAACACCTAGGGTCGAGTGATAAGAGCTATGCTCTGGGACGCAGACCCTGTACCTAAAGGGTAGCCGGCCATAGGCTATGGTGAGCCTATATTGGGGAGGGGCACCTGGGGATCCCTTTTGCCTGTTGTATATCCCACATGCCTTAATGTGTGTGTGACTGTGTTTTCCATGCTTCACTTTTTGGATTGTTTTTGTGCTTGGTGTTACTTTTCGGCTCCCCCCAGTTTCCGGCTCCAGGACCGGCTGCCTCACGGGGCGGCGTGTACTCCGCCCGCCGCGAGCACTGACAGTGCGCTGCGCGGCGGGGGTGAAAAGTAGGGGGGGCCCTCTCTGCCTCCTCTCCAGGCGCCATTTTTCTTCCTCGGGCGCCCGGAGGTTCGCGCGCTGCGGGGCCGCCCGCCCCTCAAGGTGCAGTCTGCCTCTCTCCCTCTGCGCCATCTTGAGGAGTGTGGGTCTCGCTGCTGGGGTCCCCGGAGCTTTGGGACGCGGACTTCTGATTCTGCTGCGCTCGACCCTCTTCGCTGGCCTGCTGCTGTGCTGCTCAGTCCCTTCTGCTGCGCCTGGTCCGTCAGTCCGCTCCTTTACTTTACATTCCTTTTGTGTATGGTGATATGCATGTGCTGTGGGACGCTCAATTTTTGTCCCTATTTGTCTTTCAGGTGGGTCCCTCATTACTTGTGGTTTCTCCTGGTCCATCCATCCCCCCCCCCCCCCGGGCTTTTTATGGATTTATTCTTAGTATACAGTACGTCCTGCTCCAGATATAATACTTACACTTGGGTTATCCTCCGCCAGATGGCGCTGCACTGCAGACATGCAAAAAAACAGGCTCCTCCTGGCCCTTCAAATACCCAGGGACCTCCCACAAATCCCCAGATTTCTCTGCAGTGCTGACTGCGAAGACATGAAGTATCACTCTCTCGCAGGTGAGCGGGGGCTATCAAAGCCTGCGGCCCTGTTGGACTATTCCCACCCGTCCTCCCTGTGAGGTGCCTCCCAGCTCGGGCTGCGTCGGTCAGGTGAAGGTAGGCAGCACCTTGTGTGCTTATGGAGCCAGGCTCCACTGCAGTCCCCCACCAAAGGGTAGGCGGTTTAGACTGATGGTAAACCTCCAGAGGATGCCCCTCCCGCGCTATTGCCCCATGCCCCGTGTAGCGGTGGGCCCTGTACAAAGGGTCGCCATCCTCCCTCGTTCCCCCCGTAGTCCGCGGGGAAAGAAAGGGGGGGGGTGTGTGTGGTGGTCTGTGTAGGTTTACACGCTTATGGCCTTAGTACTGTCTTGACTGGTATTCCTGGTGTCAGTGCTGCGCTGTTGAATTATTTTTTTTTTTATTATGCATCTGTCGCCGCCACGCGCACTCCTTCCCTTGTTGAATGTGCTGCGGCGGCGGCGCCTCAGACGCTGCTACGTCTTCATTGGCAAATCTTTTTCTAAGTGTGCCATACACTTCGCTCTTCTGACAACTTTAAAACTATCTGAGCTTTGCGCTCTTCGGGGGGCCGGGGACCCGGTTTGGCGCTCTCCGCGTCACAGCCCCTCTGGCCCGCCCTTCGAGAGACTTGGCGCCTTTTTGATGCTGGTCACGCGCACATGTGTAGCGGTCTTCCTCCTCCCTAGGTCTGTGTTTCGGTCTTTCAGCCGATTGAATCCAGTGGCTTCTCCCGGCCCGGTTTAATTACCAGTGGACCTAGTATAATTACTCCCACTTCCCTGCGGGTCTTTGGGGCATCCAGGGTAGCTTATAGCGTCAATCCCTACTGGCCTATTGGGCCCATTAATCACCATATGGAGGCATCCCAGGATATTGTAAACGGGGTTCCCTCGGGACAAGCCCGGCTGTGTGTAGCTTGTGGGGTCTCACCTATCAGCGGTGACAATGCACGGGTATGCGTCCCTTGTGCACAGCAGGCGCTAATGGTACTTCCCGCCCCTCCGGTGGCTGGGCCTGCACCTCACCTCACTTCACCTACTCCCCCAAGCCTGAGTCTAACCCCCAATACAAGCGGGGATTCTCATCCTGATGTGGCTACTAGACTGGCCAGTGTTGAAAAATTGCTTGCTAGCTTTCTAGCGCGCAAGGCCACTGCTAAAAAGCGGCACATAATCCCTGATTCTGCTCCTTTCCCTACGGAGTCTGAGTTTTCGCATCTATACGCCCATACCCCTTTGGACGAAGGGGAGCTGTTTTCTGACTCAGAGTCTTCTGATGAGAAGTCAAGGGGTCATGACGATTCCGGTTCTGATCACTGGACCCCGGATGATACTGACAAACTACTGCTTAAGATTTTTGAAGTTTTGTCCATCTCTCCCCCTTTTGCGGCTCCCAGGCAAAGGGGTGAGCTATTTCATACTGCTAAGGCTCGATTGGAATTTCCTGAGCAAACCCATTTCAATAACCTTGTGCTGAAGGAATGGGAACATCCCAGTAGACTTACCGGGATTCCTAAGAGTTTGGACAGGAAGTATCCATTTCCTGCTGATATGGTCAAGTGCTGGTCATCGCCCCCCGAGGTCGATGCTCCTATTCTAGGGCTGTCTAACACCTCTATTATGTACTCCCCCGACACCACTACACTGCGGGATTCTGAGGACCGGCGCATTGACCAATTGGCGTGCCATGCCTTTGCGTTTGGAGGGGCGGCACTGCGCCCGGTCTGCGCCTTGGCAATTACTGCTGTGGCGCTCAGGGCCATGGTCAGGAATGCACTTGACGGCCCAGACGAGTTGCCTACTGATGCTGTTAATGCACTGTCTAACTGTGATGTGTTTGTGAATTTTATCCTGTCTGCATCGGATGATGCTATTAGGCTGTGTGCCAGATCTTCCGCCTTGTCAGTGGCTATACGCCGCGCGGTATGGCTGCGCCAGTGGGCGCTGCGCCTGTTTTGGGACCGCCTAGACCTCTTTGCTAAAGGAGGTAAGTTGCCACAGCGCAGGCGGCAGCCTCGGCCCTTTCGGAACCAGGGCCCCCTTTCAGCCCCCTACAGAGGTGTTAAGCAGGGGAAAGGGGCTCCTCCTGGGGGACCAAACCCAAAGCCCCTCCCAAGACCCCTCAGTCATGATGGGGCGCCCTCGCCCGCCAGGGTGGGGGGACGGCTACAGCACTTCGCGCATGTCTGGAGGCACCAAGTCTCGGACCGGTGGATTTAGGAGGTAGTTACCTCTGGCTACAAAATAGTTTGCTGTGCGGCCCCCCTCAAGATTCATCAGGTCCCGGATCCCCCAGGACCCGGTATCGGCTCAGGTCTTGATGCAGGCAGTGCGAGGCCTTCTGGATCTGGGAGTTATTTGCCAGGTTCCCTTGAGAGAATTGGGAGAAGGGTTCTACTCCAACCTTTTCACAGTACCCAAAACAGATGGGTCAGTCAGGCCCATTCTGGATTTAAAGATCCTCAACAAATTTGTCAAGCACAAGCGATTTCGCATGGAAACTCTGCGCTCGGCCGTTTGCTCTCTGCGCCCAGGGGATTTTGACGACTGTGGACATCAAAGATGCTTACCTTCACATTCCTGTGTTTCCGGGACATCAAAGGTTTCTCAGATTCGCGTTGAAAGATCAACATTACCAATTTGTGGCCCTACCATTTGGCCTCACTTCAGCTCCCAGAGTGTTCACCAAGGTGCTGGCAGGGGTGATGTCTGATAAGGTCAGGGGGCATTTGAGTGCTGCCCTACCTGGGCGACATCCTCATCGCCTCATGGCCCCTACGGCAAGCGGAGCTGGACACTCAGCCGGTGGTGTCCACCTTGGAGGCCTTCGGCTGGGTGATCAATCACCCCAAGTCTTCTCTGTCCCCTTCGTCGGTTACCCCATTCCTGGGGATGATTTTGGATATGGTTCAGTCACGAATATTCCTTCCCCAACAGAAGGTGGAAGCCCTGACTGCGCAGGTGCAGTCCCTGCTCTCGTGCCCCCAGCTCTCCCTCAGGCAGGGAATGCAGCTGGTGGGTCTGATGGTGGCGAGCTTCGAGGCGGTGCCCTTTGCTCAGTTCAATTCGAGGCCTTTGCAGCTTCACCTCCTCTCGGTATGGGAGAAGGATCCTGCGTCCCTGGACAGGGTTTGTGTGCTTCCCCCGTTGGTCATAAGGTCCCTCTCGTGGTGGCTAGACCACAAGAATTTGCTAAAGGGCAGGTCCTTTCTCGCCCCCTCCTGGGAGACGGTCACCACGGATGCCAGTCTGTCAGGTTGGGGGGGATTCTGGAAGTCCCTGAGGTTCCAGGGCAGTGGGGGGCCCTCAGGAGGCCCATTTACCCATCAACATTCTGGAACTACGGGCGGTCAGGTTGGTTCTGGAGCAGTTGACCGATCACCTGCAGGGACTCTCTGTTCAGGTGCGCTCAGACAACAGGACGGAGGTTGCCTACAACAATCAGGGAGGGACCCGGAGCAAGGTGCCCTCCAGGAAGTGTCGCGGATTCTGACATGGGCGGAGGCCAATGTTCAATGCATTTCGTCTGTTTACATCCCGGGGGTGGAGAATCTCCTAGCAGACTCTCTGAGCAGGGGGACTTCCCGTCAGGGGGAGTGGTCCCTCTGCAACAGGGTATTCCAGTCCCTGTGTCACGTTGGGGTCTACCGGATGTGGATCTGTTTGCATCCTGTCACAATCGCAAGCTCCCGGCCTTTGTCTCCCTGTCTCAGGATCCTCTAGCTGTGGCCACGGACGCTCTGTCGTTGTCTTGGAAGAAATTTCGCCTTCTGTATGTATTTCCCCCTGTTCCCCCTGCTGGGCAGGGTTCTGCACAAGATTGCCCTGGAAAAGGTGCCAGTGATTCTAGTGGCCCCAAGGTGGCCAAGAAGGGTGTGGTTCGCAGACGTGGTACAAATGGCGGTAGATCAGTACGTCCTGCCAGAGGCGCCAGATCTACTCACTCAGGGCTCCTTACGCCATTCCAATTTACAAACTCTGGTTTTGACGGCTTGGCTGCTGAAACCTCCATCTTGATGGAGAAAGGCTTGTCTGCCTCAGTGGTGGATACCATGGTACAGGCTAGGAAGAAAACCTCTTCTGCCATCTATTACAGGGTATGGCGTTCCTACATAGACTGGTGTGAGTCCAGGTCTCTTCCCTGCAGGGAGTTCTTCATCCCTAGGATTCTGGAATTTTTAAACATGGATTAGAGTTGGGTTTAAAACTCAGTACTCTGAAGGGTCAGGTTTCTGCCCTGTCTGTCTTCTTTCAGAAGTCCTTTGCTCAGCATCACTTGGTTAAGACCTTCTTTCAGGGGGTCACTCATGTGCGTCCCCCACGTAAGCCTACGGTTCCTGTTTGGGACTTGAACCTGGTTTTGTCTGCCTTGCAGGTTGCTCCCTTTGAGCCTATTCATGATGCTGCCTTGGCTGTACTTACCCTCAAAGTGGTTTTTCGGGTGGCTATCACTTCGTTCAGGCGTGTATCGGAGCTGGCGGCGTTTTCTATTCAGCCCCCATACTACGAGAGACACCAGGACAAGGTGGTGGTCCGCTTTAAGCCAGACTTTCTGCCAAAGGTGGTGTCTGCCTTTCATTTGAATCAGGATGTTGTTCTTCCTTCCTTGTGTCCTAATCCTAGCAACGCCAAGGAAAGGGTTCTGCATTCCTTGGATGTGGTCAGGTGTCTGAAGTATTACCTGGTAGTCACTGCGGCCTTCATGAAGACTGATGCTTTTTGTGGTCCCCTCTGGTCCTAGGAAAGGTTTGGCTCCGGCCAAGTCTACTATTAGCAAATGGATTTGTCAGGCTGTGATTCAGGCCTACTCTGCTAAGGGGAAGAGTCCCCCCTTCCGTCTTACTACTCGTGCTATTGGTGCCTCTTGGGCCTTCCAGCACCTGACTTCGGTTGAACAAGTTTGCAAGGCCGCTACTTGGTCTTCTGTTCATACCTTTTCAAAGTTTTACAAGGTTGATGTTATGGCCTCAGCAGATGCTGCTTTTGGCCGCAAGGTTTTGCAAGCGGTAGTAGTTTAAACTGCCTGTTGTCACCATTTTTTGTTTGGGGGATCCCACCCTACTTTATGGACACTGCTATTGGATGTCCCAAGTGTAAGTATATCTGGAGCAGGACGTACTCTATACTAAGAATAATACAATTCTATGAAATACTCACCTGTAGAATTGGTATTATAAGTATACAGTACGTCCTGCTCCACCCCACCCTTTTGTTGCATTATTCTGGATCCCCTGTATGGTGATTGTTATCTTGTTATCGTTGCCGGTTGTTCTGGGTGGTTTAATTCTCCCAGCTTCTTGTTCACTGCTTTTCAATGCTGGGGATTTGTGGGAGGTCCCTGGGTATTTGAAGGGCCGGGAGGAGCCTGTTTTTTTGCATGTCTGAAGTGCAGCGCCATCTGGCGGAGGATAACCCAAGTGTAAGTATTATATCTGGAGCAGGACGTACTGTATACTTATAATACCAATTCTACAGGTGAGTATTTCACAGAATTGTATTTTTTGTGGGTCGCCTGGGTCTGGGCCATTAGCGCCTGTTATCCACGGATTCCTATTTTTTTCTTTAATCACCATATGGAGGCTTCTGGGGATAGCGAGCTTGGTGGCCCTTCGGGGCGGGCTCAGCTGTGTCTTATATGTGGTACATCCCCTTTGAGCGGTCGCAGCGCGGTTTGTGTTCCCTGTGCCCAGAGCGTTATTGCGGAACAGGATGGGGCTAGCGTCCCTCTCCCCAGCCCTATATTCCAAGTGTGACATACACTCCGCTTCCACAGTCATGACATCTGGGTAATCTTCTGCAGAGATGAATGCAAAAAAGGAGCTCCTCCCGGTCCATAAATACCTGGGACCTCCCACTAATTCCCAGTTCCTTCTCTGCAGGAAGGCGAGCAAGACAGAAGATGAAGACCTCTTACTTGCAGGTAAGCTGGGCTCGCGCCCGGCCCTTCTTTTGGCCCTATTGCTGCCAGGACCTTTTCTAAATTAACCCTATTTGACCCTCCCAACCTTGGCTGCTGGTCCTGGTGAGTGTAGGCAGCACCTTGTGGTGTTGAAGGAGCTTTGCTCCCCCGTGAGACCCCATTACAAGGGGTAGGCGGTAGTCCGGGTTGGTGATCCCGGTTTGGGATGCCCTGTCCCTTACATTTCCTATGCCAAGATTCTGGATTGGGCTATCCCCCTTCCGGGTCCCTTCCTTACCCTCCTGGGGGGGGGGGGGGTGTGGCTTTTCCCACGGTTGGCTGTTTTTCCTCATTTATTGTACAGGCAGTGTGAGTGTTGTGTGTGCACATGAGTGTTTGGTGCTGATTGTTTTTTGTGTGCCTTGTGCTGACAGTCGTTTTCTTATTGATGGTTCAGCCTGGGGAGCTTCTTCCCCTCAGGCTGCGTCGGGGGGCGGAGCCGCGGTCACCCCTCCCCCTCTATTCTAAGCAGACGGCACGTCCTGCTCCAGACATAGTCCTTACATGTGGGTATACCTCCGCCTTCAGCGCCGTGCACTGCAGTATCATGAAGAAAACAAGCTCCTCCCGGCCCTACATATACCGAGGGACCTCCCACAAATCCCCAGATTTCTCTGCAGTGCTGAACTGCGAAGACATGAAGTATCACGCTCTCGCAGGCAAGCGGGGCTTTACAGCTCGAGGCCCTGCGGGACTATTTCCACCCATCCTCTCTGTGAAAGAATATGCCTCCCAGCCTGGGCTGCGTTGGTCGGGTGAAGGTAGGCAGCACCTTGTGTGCTTAACGGAGCCATGCTCCACCGCAATCCCCCACCATAGGATAGGCGGTTTAGGATGATGGTAAGCCTCTAGTGGATACCCCTCCCGCATTATTGCCCCGTACCCCGGGTAGTGCTGGACCCTGTGTAAGGGTCACCATCCTCCCTCATTCCCTAACTAGTTAGTGGGAAAAGAAAGGGGGGGGGGGTTATGTGTGTGGTGGTCCCTGTGTACCAGTATTTCATGCTTATGGCCTTATTTCTGCCCTTCATTAACATTGAAATGTCAGAGCCGCGCTGCTTGCTCTTTATTTGGTTTTCGGCTACCGCCGTATGTCTTATGCAGAGTTTGCGGCGTTGTCTAGATGCTGTGGCGGCTTTTCCTTACTAGTCGTAACGTTTTTTTTTTACAAATCCTTAAGCATGTGATTGTATCCTTGCTTTGCCGTTACCTCAGAGCTTCGCGCTCTCCGGAGTGGGCGGGGACTTGAATTGGCGCGCTCCGCGTCACGGCCGAGCATCGAGCCCGCCCTTCGAGGTTCGCTGGGCGCCATTTTGCTGATCTTTGCACGCGTGGTGGCGGTTTCCCTCCCCCCTTGGTCTGTAAGTGCCCTTGCGGGTGACTCCTTTTTATATGTTTTCCAGCTGCGCATGGCTCCGACACCCATTCTTCTCCTTATGTCTTTCAGACGCTAAGATTCCGGTGGCATCCCCCGTCCTGATATATATCTTAAACGGGCTCACTTTTATATTCTCCCACATTCCTAGCGGGTCTTGGGGCATCCGGGGTCGCTTATAGCATAAATCCCTGCTGGCATATTGCTTTGATAATCACCATTATGGAGGCATCTCAGAATTGTGTCCGGGGTCCCGCGGGGACAAGACTGGCTGTGTACTGCGTGGGGACCACCCCATGCTGACGCTAACAGAGCACGGGTCTGCGGACCGTGTGCTGAACAAGCACTGGCCCTGCAATCAGGTTTACCATTGGCTGCATCTTGCTTCAATACACCTGTCTCCCCTTGTTTAAATCTCACTCCTGATGAGTCGCACTTGAGCGGGGATGACCAGCAAGTGGTGCCGCGCAGGCTACCTACGGCTGAGCAGGTGATGCCTGGTTGGCGGAGCGTTTGGGCGCTGGAAAGAAGCGGTCCCTGACGCTTCCTGGTTCTATGTTTTCCAAGCAAACTGAAGAGTCTGCTGCTATGCAGGTCCTCGATCCTTCGGATGAAGGTGGACTGTTTTCAGGTTCCGGTTCCTCAGACGAGATACCTTGGACCCGTGATAATTCTGGCCCTGGTTCCTGGGGCCGGTGTGACACTGATAAATTACTTATAAAGATCTTTGGAGTACTGTCCATCTCTCCTCCGGGAGAGTCTCCCAAGCCCAAGAGGGAGAGTTTCCACACGGCGACGCCGCGCTTGGAATTTCTGGAGCAGGATCATTCCAGGCTCTTATATCTAAGGATTGGGAATCACCTTGTGAACTTACAGGAGTTCCGGGGGTCTGGGATTGGAAGTACCCTTTTCCCCCTGATGTGGTTGGCTGCTAGTCAGCCCCTCCCGAGGTGGATGCACCTATTATTGGGGTTGCTAACCCTCCCTTCATGACAGCCTCTATTCATCGTACCCTTCGGGATGCTGAGGACCGGCGCATTGACAGTCTGGCTTCCCACGCCTTTTCGTGTGCAGGGACGGCTCTGCGCCCGGTCTGTGCCGCGGCCGTCACTGTGGTGACCGCCAGGACCCTTCTTAGGAAGATACTTGACCACCAACTGGAGGATCTCCCTTGGGAGGTCTTTAAGGCACTGTCTGATTGTGATGTTTTTGTGAGTTTATTCTCTCAGCGATGGATGACACTGTTAAAATGTGCACTAGAACCTCGGTTCTTGTGGTGGCTATTCGCCGCCTGCTTGGCTGCGACAGTAGAGGGCTGACAATGATACTAAAAAGGCTCTTACTGGCCTTCCCTTTAGAGACGACGCTTATTGGGGCCCGGTTGGACCTTTTGGAAAAAAGGAGTAAGGCACCCTCGAGCAGAAGGCAGTCTCGGCCTCCCAGGGGCAGGGACACCCCTCCCCTTCCCTACGTTAGTGTCAAGCGCAAACTAGAAGTGTGCTTCCAATTTTTTGGAATGGAGACCCGCCCCAGGGGGGGCAGGCAACGCCCTGGGTCCTCCGGCTGTGTGAAGTCCAAATCTGCCGAAACCGCTCAAGCGCGAAGGGATGCCCTCGCCTTGTTGGGCGAGTGGACTGCCGCAGCACTGGGCTCCTATCGCAGGGCGCCATGCTTCTTTCAGGTGGTTACAGGAGGTAGTCCCCCCGGATGCAGAATGGAGTCTGCTGGGCGATCCTTTTTCTAAGGTTATCAGGGTTCTTCTAGTCCCTGTTTTCCCTTCGGGAGTTGAGGCAGGCCGAGTTTGGCGTGTAGGGTCTAGGCTCTCTTACAGGTTGGCCCTTGACCTGTGATTGCATCCACTTTACCCTTCCCCTCCGGGATGAAGCAGTCTGACCCAGGTTGGCATTCCGGGGCCTAGCATTTATACCTTTACAGGCAGTTTCTACATGGTATCTACCTGTTGGGCCGCAGGCGCTCTAGTCCAGTAGACTTCTTGATGCATGTGAGGATTTATAATCCCTTTTTAGTCCCCTGTGCCTTCAGGACACCTAGGCCACTTCCAGCCAGTGTTGAAGGTCCAACTCTGCGCCTTGGGGTATTGTTTTGGTTCCTCTCCTGCTCCCAAATGACTCACCAAGGCGAGTATGGGAGTGGTGTCTTGGACGTGCCCGTGTGGCGTCTGCGCTAGGTTCTACTTTATTGTCCTTCTTTGCTTCCCATTTTTGCATCAGGCCGTGTTGGCTATTGACTTGTGGCTCCTTTGTGGATTGGTGCTCAGGCACATCACTCACTTAGTGTTCCCCGGTTCGGTATCCCCCTACGGGGTGGCATTTAGATTGGTTCATGTTAGAACCTTCCTTCTGCTAAATGTGGACATGTTATGGAAAGGGCCTTGCCCTCTTTGATGTCACACTTCCTTTACCTTGCAGCTGGTGGGCCTGTTGGTGGCGGCCCAGATGCTGTCCCTTATTCTCAGGAGCCCTTGGGCCCTGCGACACCTTAGGTTACTTATCCTGGACAGGGTTCCAGCACCCCTGGAACTAGGTCAGTACGCTCCCCCTCGTTACGGGGGTTCCTTTGTTCCTTTTGAGATTGTAAATTCAAGGAAGATGTCTGGGACCATTCCTTCCTTCTCTCTTCTCCCTGTAGATGGTCATCATGGGTACCAAGTCTTGCAGGTGGACTGGGGGGTCTTATTTCTCCTGAAATCCCCCGTGGTTCCTAAAGGGGTCCCCTTAGGGGATCCATTTTCATACGGTTTTTTGGTTGACACATTGAGCCTTTGGTGGGCTCTAATTTGCTGGACTACTCCTCTTCAGGACTTGTCCTTTTTGGGGACTCTCGATCAGTCTGAGGACAGTGGCTTGTCCCTTTTTATCTGTGAAGGTCTCGGAACAGGTTGACCCTTCAAGAAGGTTCCGGTTCGGTTCTAAGTGGGGGTTTACATCCCTTGCACTTCATTGGTATTAGCTTGGCTGGCTGCCCTAACGTGGCAGGAGGTTCTATTCTAGTATCTCACTGAGTCCCTACTGGTGTGGCCCTGTGGGGCCCCGTTGCTATTACAGGGACTCTGTCCTGGGTTATTGTCCCAGGACTCTCTGGCCTTGGTCATGAGGGCCTAGTATTGCTTCTGTCAGGACATTATATTCTATATGTCTAACTTCTTTCACCCTGCCAGGTGGGGTTCTGCATAAGATTGCAGTAGAAAGGGAGAACAGTTATGCTGGGGGCCCTGGGTGGCCCAGCGGGGCGTGGTTCGCAGATTTTCTGCTGAAGACAGTCGTACTGTATGCCCTCTCAAGAGGGCTGTTCTGCCTATTCAGGCTCCCTACTATGTCGCCCATACCTACAGGCCTTTTAGGCGATTGGTCGGTTGGCTTTTCACCCTATTGGAGATGGGTATCTCTGGGTGTCTTTTCTCTATTGGAGGGCTAGGCCTAGCTCCCTCCTCTTCTTTTCCCTTTTCTGCCGGCTATGTTGGAGTATGCTCTTCTAGTCTGCTTTGCTTGGACTAGCTCTCTTTCCTGCGGGATGTTCCCTATCCCTGGGTCCTAGGATTATTATAGCACGGTTGAAGTTGGCTCCCCAACTCAGCGCTCTGAAGGTTTCAGGGCTCGCCCTGTTCACCTACTGCAGGAGTCTAGTTCAATCTTCTGTGTTGCGCATTCCCCAGGGAATGCTATGCTCCCTTTTTGGGGGGTTACTTATCCGGATGCCCTGCTAAGGGTTCCCTTGGGTCTTATTCAGGTTCTTGTCTGAACTGTTCCTTCCCTCATATCGCTCTTCTGGGGCGGTTGCTTCAGTCAGTAATGTGCCATAAAGGATGGCTCTGTTAGCGGTCCTAGTGTGTGTGTGTGTGTGTGTATATATATATATATATATATATATATATATATATATATATATATAGCGCTCTGCTGTTGCTGCGGTTTTCCCCGGTCTGTAAGTGCCTGATGGCCCCTTCCTTAGCTTACGTGGGGGCCCCCTTGTTATACTTATTTTGCTTGTATATATGCAATTCTTCCGGTATAGGTGTAGATATAGATATATAGAGAGATATATAGAGATAGAGAGATATCTATCTATCTATCTATCTCTATCTATCTATTAGTCATTTCTTTGTGACTGTTATCCCTTCATTATGTTTTTCAGATTGTTTTGGTGTGTGCATTTTAGGGGGTTTCTCCTGGTCCTTGAGACCCTAGACTTAAATTGCTCACAAAAAATCCTCCCACTGGGACTTTAAAGGGGCATCCCGGGTTGCTTACAGCATAAATCCCCCTACGGTCTTGCAACTGACCCTAAAAAATCACCATATGGGGGCTCTACAGGATACCGGGTTCAGGCTCCCTTTGGGACATTCCCGTGTGCCATGTGTGGGTTGTGGGGTATCCCTTACGAGTGAGGATGTGCTTATTTGTATTCCATGTGCACAAAATGCCATAACGCGGCAGTCGGGTACCCAGCCTTCTGGGTCGGCTCCCCCCGCTTCATCGCCTTCCCCTCCCCGCCTTATCCGTATCTCTAGTGACATGGTTGCTAGCGGGGAGTCGCACTCTGATGTTTGCGCTAGGTTGGCCAGCATCGAGAAATTTATTGCTAGCGCGGTGGGCAAGAAGGCCCAGGCTAAAAAGAGACATTTGTCGCCAGCCCAGGCGTCTTGGGATGTTGATGATGGTTCCCTTGATTGGTCGGATTATTTCCCGTTAGAGGAGGGGGAATTATATGAGGAGTCTGAGGCTGACGATGTACAGTTTTGTGATGCTGGTGTTGGGCAGGCGCGGGGGGATGCCGTTGACACTACCAAGGTTTTGACACATTTCTTGGAGGTTTTGGATATTGCCCCGCCTGTGGCGCCCCCTCTCAAAAAAGGGGAATTTTTTGGTTCCCACACACCTCGTTTGGAGTTCCCTACCCAAGGTCACTTTGATGCATTGATCCTTAGGGAATGGGAGAAACCTAGTCGGCTTCCGGGTGTTCCTCGGGGATGGGATAAGAAGTATCCTTTTCCGGTGGAAGCGGTTAAGCGCTGGTCTTCTCCTCCCGAGGTCGATGCGCCAGTTTTGGGATTGACTAACGACTCGGTGATTCACACCCCAGACGCCACTACCTTTAAGGATGGCGAGGATAAGCGCCTTGATCAGATGGCATGCCATGCTTTTGCCAGTGTGGGTTCGGCCTTGCGGCCTGTGTGTGCATCTGCACTAGTGTCAGTGGCTACTAGGTCTCTGATCAGAGACTGGTTAAGGGACGCTCACCTTGATCCTGCCAGCGCTGAGTTCGCTACTCTTAAAAGGTGTGAATTGTTCATGGATATTCTCAGTGTGTCACACACCCCGCTTCCCCTTTAATTCTTACGATCGGGTTACTCCACCAGCAGGTAGCGACGTTGCAGAGAGAAGTCGACAAGAGAGACAGAGGCGACAAGACAGAAGAAAAGTCTCCTGCTTGCAGGTAGCCGGGGTCAAACCCGGCATCCCCTTTTGGTCTATTTCTGCCCAGTCTGTTGTGTTTTATGCCTAGATAAACGGAAGCCTTCCAGCTTAGGCTGCTGGCTGGGCAAAGGTAGATGGCACTTTAGGTGCCTAGGAGCTTATCTCCTCCGCTTGACCCCTTGTGGGGCAATGCGGCTATCCTGCATGGTGATCCGGATTTGGGATGCCCCTGTCCCGAGGTTCCCCTTGGCCCCCTTCTCCCGCTCGGTCCCTTCGCTTGGGGGGGGGGGGGGGGGTGCGTGTTTGCATGGGGCGCTTCACTTGTTTGAGTGTTTGTGTATGGGAAGGGCTTTGGCGCAGGGTCAGCGCCGCGGTGGCGGCGTGTGGCCTGAGCTGCTGGGGCCTTTTCTCTTTGTACTTTTGAATTTCCCCCCTTTTTTTGCTTGCGGTCTCGCCATTGGGCGAGCCGCGTCACTGGAGGGGCGGAGCCGCGCTCTCTGCGGTCTCGCTCGGTGATCAGGGGGCGTGGCCGGGGCGCGCTGTGTCCGTGCCCGACTCACTTCCCCTGTCTCATTATGAGACAGGTGTGCTGGAGCCGGTGGGGGAAGAGGTCCAGTGCGGCTGTAGCAGTTAAGGTAAACTGTCCCCACCATCGCGCAGCGTGGGGCCGTCTTTATGCTGTATTAGCTGCCATGTTTAGCGTTTTTTTCCCTGGAGACACTTTGCTGTGTATGTATGTGTATCACGGTGAAGAGCTTCAGTGTTTCTTCCTGAGCATGAAGTGAGCCTTTAGTGCTGCTGCTATTAGTGGTTGTTGCTGGCTGTTGAGGACTAAAGGTCTGTGTATATATATATATATGTGTATATGTATATGTGTATATATATATGTGTATATATATATGTATTTATGCATCTATATACTTTTATATATATATATTGTTGCACTCTCTGGCTTTTGTTAGCCTTAAACAGCATGTGTTATATATATATATATGTTTTTCATGATGTATAAACTGTTCATATATGTTTTGCCATGTTTGGTTATGTATGAGTGTGGTGCATACTGGTTGGGGGACTGACTGTGGTCTCTTTTCCCCCACAGATTCTGGGATCCCCTCACTGCAGTGGCTCTCCCGGTCTGTTATACCTGGCTAGTCTTAGTCTCTAAATTGGGATTTTCCTAGGCTTAAAAAATCCTCCCACTTCCGGGACTTTAATTACAAAGGGGCATACCGGGTTGCTTAATGCTTAAAACCCTGGGTTGTTGCGAATACCATAATTTCACCATATGGAGGCTTCCGACGTTACCGGAAATGGCTCTTCGGGGCTATCCAGGCTGTGTGGGGGTTGTGGGGCTCCGCTCCCAGGCGATGTCATATTATGCGTTCCATGTGCAAGGCAGAATATTGCGCGCCAGTCCGTCGCTCCGGCTTCTGGCTCCTCGCAACTTCCGTCATCCCCTACCCCCCCTCCCTTATTCCGGACCCCGTGTGACTTTGTCAAGAATGGGGATTCGCATTCCAAGGTGCATGCGTGGTTAGCCAACCTCGAGAAGATAATTTCCGCTACGGTAGCTCAGAAGGCTACGGCAGCTCAGAAGGCTACGGCAAAGCGGAAGCACCTTTCTCCGGCAGTACCTGCTTCAGAGGATGAGGTACCTAAAATTTTGGATTGGTCCGATTGTCCCCCTGCTGAGGAGGGGGAACTCCTGACACCACTACCATTAAAGATGGTGAGGATCGTCGGATTGATCAATTGGCTCGCCATGGTTTTATCAGTGCCGGATCGACACTACGGCCAGTTTGTGCTTCGGCGCTTCTTCTGTTGGCAGTTAGGTCCATTATTAGGGATCTGTACACAGGTCTTGATCCCGCTTGTGATGTGTTTAGTTCTCTCAAGCAGTGTGAGTCGTTTATTTCCTTTGTCCTGACCGCTCAGGATGATGCTCTTGCGACGAGTAGCAGGACAGCGGCACTGCTGGTTGCTATTCGTCGGTCAATATGGCTGCGCCAGTGGACGGCGGACCTTAACTCTACGAGGGTGCTTACAGCACTACCTTTCTTAGGTTTGCGCCTTTTTGGCGATAAATTGGATGCAGTTACCAAGGATGGTAAGTTGCCTCGACTCAAGAGGCCTCGTCGCGCCTTTCGGGGTGCGAGTTCCTTTAGTCCCTCCTTTCGAGGAGCCAGAGCGGGCAGAGGGGCTTCCTTTCCCGCTACCAGGGGTGTAGGTTGGTCCCGAGGAAGGGGTCGTGGCCGTCCCGGTCAGTCCTGGGGCGCCAAGCCCGAACCTACTGGTAAGCCCGCTCAGCAATGAGGGGCTGCCCTCACCCGTGAGGGTGGGGGGACGTTTGCGACACTGCTCCCTGGTTTGGGACCGGGAGATTCCGGACACACAGCTCCGGGAGGTGGTGTCGTCCGGTTACAAACTGGAGTTCGAGTCTCGCCCTCCTTCACGTTTTTTTCCTGGAAATGGCGGTCATCCGGCCGGTGCCGCGCTTAGAGGTGGGCCTCGGTTTTTACTCCAATCTTTTCACAGTCCCCAAGAGGGACGGGTCGGCTCGCCCCGTCCTGGATCTGAAGTTTTTCAACTTTCCCAAGTCCTCCCTCGCTCCGGCCAGGGTGGTGTCCTTGCTGGGAATTCGGTTGTATTCCGGTCAACACAGGGTGTTTCTCCCTCAGTCCAAAATTTGTCTGATTCAGGAGTGGACTCGGGTCCTTCTTTCCAATCCTCGGCCGTCTGTTCTGGAACTAAGAGCCTGCCGTCATGTTCTTGCTCTATTCTTGGTGTGCCACACACCCCGCTTCACTTCTTAAATATTCATCACTTCATGGGTTAATCCACCGCAGGTGACGTAGTGCAGAGAGGAGGTCTTGTAACGAGCCCCCTTCCGGCCTATATATACCTGGTACCTCCCTTCAATCACCAGTATTTTTTCTCTCTGCTTGCTGACAAGTCAGAAGTTGGAAGTCTCCTGCTTACAGGTAGGCCGGGGTATTCTTACCCCGCCACCCCCCTTTTGGTCTATTTCTGCCCGGTTTGAGTTTGTATACCTTTTATGGTGAAATAGGAAGCCTCCCAGCCTTGGCTGCTCACCGGGCAAATGGTAGATGGCACTTTAAGTGCCTAGGAGCTTATCTCCTACCGCTCGACCTCATGCGTGAGGCAATGCGGCGAACCGGCATGGTGATCCGGAAATGGGATGCCCCTGTCCCGAGGGTCCCCGTAGCCCCTTTCTCTCCCGTTCGGTCCCTTCTCCCTTCACTATGGGGGGAGGGGGGGTGGTGAGGGTGTGCTTTAGTATGTGTGTTTCACTGTATCACTGCATGTTAACATATATGCCATGTTTATACATTCACTGTAGCATGTGTATATTTTGGGTCTGCTTTAGGGCAGCTTGCGCTGGGTATGGGCTGGCCACCTCTCTGGCAGTTGGTTGCTTTGTGGCCCCCTACCCCCTCTCCCCTCTTCTCGCCTGGCATTCATTGAGCTTTGTCAGCACATGCGGTTTTTACCCTCCCCCCTCCGCTGCCTGGACGCGCGTGCTGTGATCAGCTGTAAAGTGTTCCAGCTGATCGGCGTAGGGGGGGGGGGGGGGGGGCGGGCCCAGCGTCCCAGCTTCCTTCAAAACAGGAAGGCACGTGGGCGCACGGCCGCACTTTGTCTTCTGCCGGCTCATGGCTGCTGGCTGCAGGCTTACCGGCTGATTGCTGTACAGGTAAGCGGCCCCTCCCGTTGGGGCCGTTAAATGGGATATATTGTTTAATACAGTGAGAAATCACTATTATCAAGGGGGCGTCATTTAAGGGCACTTGGTGCCATACTTATATGTTATACACATGTGAAGGATCTGATGGTGGTTTTCTTGCCTTGCAGATCCTGGGATCCCTGCTTATGCTAGCCCTCCGGCTCTATGTGCCTGGCTAATTATTGGGATTGATTTGAATGTTTATATACATAGACTATATATAAATATATATATATATAGTTTCTATTAAAGGGGACCTAACCTTAAAAAAAAAAAAAAAAAAAAAAAAGTTTTATATAAATCCTCCCTTCCGGGACATTACTAAAATAAAGGGGGCATCCCGGGTCGGCTTATGCCTTAAAAGTCCCATTATTGCGAATACCATAAATCACCATATGGAGGCTTCCGTAGATTCCGGAAACGGTTCTGCTGTTCCGTTTGGGGGGTGCGTAGGTTGTGGGGTTCCACTCCCAGCTGATGATATCTTTGTTTGCATCCCTTGTGCAAAACAGACTATTGCGCGCCAGTCCGTTGCTTCGGCTGCAGTGCCATCGCATCCTTCATAATCTCCTACCTCTCCCTCCCTATTCCGGACCCCGCATGACACTGTCAAAAGTGGGGATTCGCATTCCGAGGCGGCAGCTCAGCCCTGCCCCCGGAAAATGATGCCCGTTAAAGCAGCGTTGAAGACCGCTACAAAACGTAGGCACCTGACTCCGGTACCTTCGGCGCCACAGGACCAGTTTTGTGAACCTGTGGAATGGTTCGATGGATCCCCTGACGAGGATGAACTCCCGTCGGAGTCAGATGAGCCGACAGGTCAGCATGTGGCTGATGAGATCGGCGATTGGTCAGAGGGGGTTGTTTGTGACACCCCCTCCATTCTGGCTCAAATGTTTAAAATTTTGAGTTTAGATACGCCTGAGGCGGCCGCCCCGCCAAAGGGTCAGTTATTTAAAGAGCCTCAGCCGAGTTTGGTTTTTCCCAGACAGCACCACTTTGAGAGGGTGGTTCTTAAGGAATGGGAACATCCCACACGGTTATCTGGAATTCCTTCCAGTTGGGAAAAGCGTTATCCTTTTCCACCAGAATTGGTGAAGCTGTGGTCTGTCCCTCCAGACGTCGATACCCCTGTACTAGGACTCTCCAGCTCGGCTATGGTACAATCTGTTGAGACCACTGTCCCCAAAGATGGGGAAGATCGCAGGATTGACCAATACGCTCGACATGGTTTTATCTATTCCGGGTCAGCATTGCGCCCGGTATGTGCTTTAGCCCTTCTTCTATTGGCAATTAAGTCCCTAATTCAGGGGCTATATGAGGATCTTGATCCCGCTTGCAAACAGTTCACTGCACTTAAGCAGTGTGAATCTTTTGTGGCTTATGTCCTGGCCGCTCAGGACGATGCGCTGACTATGAGTAGCAAGGCGGCAGCTATGCTGGTGGCTATTCGCAGGTCAGTATGGCTGCGTCAGTGGTCAGCAGACACGGCTTCCAAAAAGGTACTCACAGCTCTCCCCTTTTTGGGGTTGCGTCTGTTTGGGGAGAAAATTGATTCAGTCGCAAAAGATGGTAAGATGCCACAACGCAAAAGGCCTCGTGGTCCCTTCAGGGGGACAAGTTCCGGTAGGCCTTCCTTTCAAAGGTTCGGAGCGGGCAAAGGTACGTCCTTTCCCGCTACCAGTGGCGCAGGTTGGACTCGGGGGAGGGGCCGTGGCCGGCCCACTCAGTCCTGGGGCACCAAGCCCAAGCCTGCTGATAAGCCCACTCAGCAATGAGGGGCTGCCCTCACCCGTGCGGGTGGGGGGACTATTGCGACACTTCTACCATTGGAACCATGTGGTTCTAGGCAGATGGATCCAGGAGGTAGTGTCGACAGGTCACAACCTGGAATTCGAGTCTCACCCTCCCTCGCGGTCCATTCAGGGGTCGGTTCATCCCGGCCTGAACTCTCATCAAGACGCAGTGTGTCTTTCTTTTGCCCAAATTCGCACAAGAACACTTCAGCTATTTCTGCTAGCGTGTTGGGTCCAGCAACCTCTGTTGTTGGATCAGTCCTTCCAATTGTCCTCCCGTGTACGGCAGTTCCTCCTGTGGTGATTGATCTCGACCAATCTTGTATAGGGCAGGTCTTTCCTGACCCTCCCTTGGAGAGGTGTCACCACGGACACCGTTCTGTCGGGATGGGACAGATTCTGGAAGGAGCTGCGGCTTCAGGGGCAGTGGAGGCCCCACTTACCCATCAGAGAAATGTCCCTGATCCAGACATGGGCAGTGTTCCATGTTCCCTGTCGGCGGTTTACATTCCAGAGGTGATGGAACAGGTAGCGGACCGGTTGAGCAAGTGCTCTCCCCGTCTGGAAGAATAAGCTCTCCATCCTCGGGTGGTTCTCTTATTGTGTCTCCAATGGGAGACTCCGGAGGTGGACCTGTGGGCCCCTCATCACTATCTCAGGCTCCCGAGCTTCATGTCTCTCTCCCGGGATCCTCTGGCTCTGACAGTGGACGTCAGGTCCCTGAACTGAGGAGCTCTGGGATTTCTATACCTGTTTCCTCCGTGGCCCTTGCTGGGCAGAGTTCTTCAGAAGTTGGCTCTGGAAAGGGTGTACGCCGTTCTCATGGCCCCAAAGTGGGCAAAACGAATAAGGTTCGCAGACATTGTTTGGCTGGCAGTGGACCAGTTCATTCTGCCTCTTCGGCTCGATCTGCTCACTCAGGGTCAATTGTGTTACCTCAATTTACCAGCGCTGGGTTTGATGGCCTGGCGGCTGAAACCTCCATCCTGAAGGAGGAGGGTCTTTCTGATTCAGTCATTAAGACTCTGATCAGTGCCCGGAAGAAGTCTTCGTCCGTCACCTACTATAGGACTTGGGAAGCCTATATCACTTGGTGTGAGACAAGATCTTTTCCTTGTAGGCTCCTTTCGGTCCCCAGGATTCTGGAGTTTTTACAATCAGGGCTGGACTCTAGTCTCCAGCTAAGTACATTGAAAGGGCAGGTCTCTGCCTTATCGATCTTTTTTCAGAAGCGTGTGGCGCTTAAACCTGTAGTTAAAACTTTTTTCCAGGGGGTTACGCATGTGCGGCCTCCCAGGAAACCATTGCTCCCTGTTTGGGATTTGAATTTGGTTCTTTCGGCTCTTCAGGCTCCTCCTTTTGAGCCTTTGCAAGATATTGCTTTATCTACCCTGACTCAGAAGATTGTCTTCTTGGTAGCGATCACTTCTGTCCGGCGTGTCTCAGAATTGGCGGCCTTAACTATCCAGGCGCCCTACTTCGAGAGGCATCAGGATAAAGTGGTCTTTCGGTTCAAGCCAGACTTTCTTCCTAAGGTTGTTTCTGCTTTTCATTTGAACCAAGATATTGTTCTTCCCTCCTTGTGTCCTAATCCTAAGAATGACAGAGAGGGTTTTGCATTGTTTGGATGTAGTACGCTGTGTTAAGTACTACTTGATTATCACGTCTCCTTTCCGTAGGACGGTTTCCTTTTTTGTTGTGCCCCATGGGCCTAAGAACGGTTTGGCACCAGCCAAATCTGCCATTAGCAAGTGGATACGTCAGGCCGTTACTGCGGCCTATTCTGCTAAGGGAAGAGTTCCCCCTTTTCGTATTACTGCTCATTCCACTCGCGCTGTTGGGGCGTCTTGGGCTTTTCAGCACCAAGCTTCTGTTGAACAGGTTTGTAAGGCCGCCACCTGGTCTTCTGTTCACACTTTTTCTAAGTTTTACAAAGTTGATGTGCGGGCCTCAGCGGATGCTGTTTTTGGCCGCAAAGTTCTGCAGACTGCAGTCATTTAAGTTATGCTTCACCTGGCCTTGAGATGCCCTTCCCTTGTGGACACTGCTTTTGGATGTCCCATGAAGTGATGAATATTTAAGAAGTGAAGCGGGGTGTGTGGCACACCAAGAATAATACCATTTTGTGAGTACTCACCTGAAAAATGGATATTGTTGGTGTGCCACACACCCCGCTTCACACCCGCCCTTTTCGGTATTACCGAAGCATTTATATGGTGAAGCCCTTTTTATTTATATCAAAATTGATTTTGGAGGTTACTGGTGGAATACTGGTACCTTGTTTTACTGCTTTTTGAATATACTGGTGATTGAAGGGAGATACCAGGTATATATAGGCCGGAAGGGGGCTCGTTACAAGACTTCCTCTCTGCACTACGTCACTTGCGGTGGATTAACCCATGAAGTGATGAATATTTAAGAAGTGAAGCGGGGTGTGTGGCACACCAACAATATCCATTTTTCAGGTGAGTACTCACAAAATGGTATTTTTTGTCTCAACATGTTCTGGGCCTTCTGATTCAGCTTCGCTCGGACAATCAAACAGCGGTTGCTTACAGCAATCATCAGGGAGGGACTCGCAGTCTGGGTGCCCTCAGAGGGGTGTCCCTGTTCCTGACCTGAGCGGAGGCCCATGTTCCTTCGGCAGTTTACATTCCGGGTGTGGAAAACAGGGAAGCGGATCTGTTGAGCAGGTGCTCTTCCCCTCTGGGAGAATGGGCTCTCCATCCTCAAGTTTTTCGGTCGTTGTGTCTCCGGTGGGGGACACCGGAGGTGGACCTGTTTGCCTCTCGTCACAATTGTAGGCTCCCGACCTTCGTGTCGCTCTCCCAGGATGCTCTGGCGGCGGACGCCATATCCCTCAGCTGGGGGGATCCGGGGTTTCTGTACCTGTTTCCTCCAATACCCAGGCTAGGCTGGGTGGTACGGAAGCTGGCTCTGTAAAGGGTGTCTGCCATTCTCGTGGCCCCAAGGTGGCCAAGACGTGTATGGTGCGCAGACACTGTTTAGCTGACAGTGGATCAGTTCATTCTGTCCCTTCGGCCCGATCTGCTCACTCAGGGTCGGCTGTATTACCCCAATTTACCAACGCTGGGTTTGACGGCTTGGCTGCTGAGACCTCCATCTTGGAGGAGGGTCTTTCTGACTCGGTTGTTAAGACTCTGATCGGTGCCCGAAAGAGGTCTTCTTCTATCACCTACTATAGGACTTGGAAAGCCTATATCGCTTGGTGTGAGGTTAGATCTTTTCCTTGTAGGGTCTTTTCGGTCTCCAGGATTCTGGAGTTTTTGCAATCAGGGCTGGGCTCTGGTCTTCAGCTGAGTACTTTGAAAGGGCAGGTTTCTGCTTTGTCTAGCTTTTTTCAGAAGCGTTTTGCGCTTCATCCTTTAGTTAAAACCTTTTTCCAGGGGGTTACGCATGTGCGACCTCCCAGGAAACCATTACTCCCTGTTTGGGACTTGAACTTGGTTCTCTCTGCTCTTCAGGCTCCTCCCTTTGAGCCTTTGCAAGATATTGCTTTGTCTACCTTGACTCAGAAGATTGTCTTCTTGGTAGCTATCACTTCGGTTCGGCGTGTCTCGGAGTTGGCGGCTTTGTCTATTCAGGCGCCCTACTTTGAGAGGCATCAGGACAAGGTGGTCTTTCGGTTCAAACCGGACTTTCTTCCTAAGGTTGTTTCTGCTTTTCATTTGAATCAGGATATTGTTCTTCCCTCCTAAGCCTAAGAATGACAAGGAGAGGGTTTTGCATTGTTTGGATGTAGTATGCTGTGTTAAGTACTATTTGATTATTACTTCTCCTTTTCGTAAAACTGATGCCTTTTTTGTTGTGCCCTGTGGGCCTAGGAAGGGTTTGGCGCTGGCCAAATCCTCCATTAGCAAATGGATACGTCAGGCCGTTATTGTGGCCTATTCTGCTAAGGGGAAAGTTCCCCCTTTCCGTATCACTGCTTATTCTACTCGCGCCGTTGGAGCGTTTTGGGCTTTTCAGCACCAAACTTCCGTTGAACAAGTTTGTAAGGCTGCTACTTGGTCTTCTGTTCATACTTTTTCTAAGTTTTACAAGGTTGATGTGCCGGCCTCAGCGGATGCTGTGTTTGGCCCAAAGGTTCTGCAGACTGCAGTCATTTAAGTTATGCTTCATTTTGCCTTCGGATACCCATCCCTTGCGGACACTGCTTTTGGATGTCCCGATCGTAAGAATTAAAGGGGAAGTGGGGTGTGTGACACACTGAGAATAATACCATTTTGTGAGTACTCACCTGAAAAATGGATATTGTCAGTGTGTCACACACCCCGCTTCACCCGCCCTTTTTGGTATCCTGGATCCTTTATATGGTGAAGCTTTTCTTATTTTGAGGTTACCATTGGATTTCCTGGTACCTTGGCTTTCTGCTTTTAAAATCACTGGGTGTTAAGTGGGAGGTCCCAGGTATATATAGGCCGGAAGGGGCTCGTTTTCAAGACTTCTCTCTGCAACGTTGCCACCTGCTGGTGGAGTAACCCGATCGTAAGAATTAAAGGGGAAGCGGGGTGTGTGACACACTGACAATATCCATTTTCAGGTGAGTACTCACAAATGGTATTTTTGTCTTGGCTGCTATGGAAGACACTATTGTCATGTGTAGTAGGACTTCGTCCTTATTGGTGGCGATGCGCGGATCGGTCTGGCTCCGCCAGTGGACGCGGACTTTGCGGCCAAGAAATCACTCGGAGCTCTCCCCTTCTTCGGTTTGCGGCTTTTTGGAGACAAGTTGGATGCTGTGGCAAAGGGAGGTAAGTTACCTCAGCGTAAGAAGCAGCGTCGCTCCTTTAGGGGGGCAGGCTCCTTCAATCCTTCCTTATGAGGTGCCAGAGCTGTCAGAGGTTTGGCCTTCTCGGTGTTAGAGGTTCTTCCTGGAACAGAGGCAGAGGTCGGGCCCATCCCGCGTCTGCCTGGGGTTCCAAGCCTAAGCCCGCGGTTAAACCCGCTCAACAATGAAGGGGTGCCCTCACCCGCACGGGTGGGGGGGGCGGCTGCGGCTCTTCTTCCAGGTCTGGGCTCGGGAGGTCACAGACAATTGGATCTTGGAAGCGGTCTCCTCCAGGTACAAACTGGAGTTCGAGTACTGGCCTCCTCCAAGGTTTTTAAGGTCTCGGGTGCTCTAGGACCCTCAGGCTGTACAGGGGCTCCTGTTAGCAGTACAGAATCTTCTGGACATGGGAGTCATATGCCCGGTGCCTCCCTCGGAGAGAGGCAAGGGTTACTACTCCAATCTTTTCACGGTTCCCAAAAAGGATGGCTCCGTGAGACCCATTCTGGACCTCAAGGTCCTCAACAGATTCATCAGAACAAAGAAGTTCCGCGTCGAGACTCTGCGCTCGGCCATCAATTCTCTTCGTCAAGGGGACTTTATGACATCCATAGACATCAAGGATGCATATCTGCATGTTCCTATTTTTCCAGCGCATCAGAGATTCCTCAGGTTCGCTGTGGAGGATCAACATTTTCAGTTTGTAGCCCTTCCCTTCAGGCTGACCTCTGCGCCGAGGGTCTTCACCAAGGTTCTGGCGGGCATAATGGCACTGCTCAGAGCTCAGGGCATTCGCATTGTGCCGTACCTGGACGACCTGCTAATCTCCGCTTCTTCCCTCCGGCAGGCGGAGCTGGACACACACCAGGTGGTGTCGACACTGGAGAGGTTCGGGTGGGTGATCAACTGCCCCAAGTCCTCTCTCTCCCCATCAAGGGAGATTTCATTTCTGGGCATGAATCTGGATTCCATTCTGGCCAGAGTGTTTCTGCCTCAGTCCAAGGTGCAAGGGGATTCAGGATCTGATCGCCTACTGGCCATTCCTTGCCCTTCTATCCGACTGGGGATGAAACTGGTGGGATTGATGGTGGCCTCCGTCGAGGCAGTCCCGTTTGCTCAGTTTCACATGAGATCTCTCCAACTTCACCTATTGACGCATTGGGACAGGTGTCCGCAGTCCTTGGATCAACTGTTCAGGATGTCTCCCAGGGTTCAGCAGTCCCTTCGGTGGTGGCTGGAGTCGAGCAACCTGTTGAAGGGCAGATCCTTTCTGGTTCCTCGCTGGGAGACGGTTACCACGGATGCCAGCCTGTCGGGCTGGGGAGGTTTCTGGAAAAGTCATCAATTCGGCGGGGTGTGGGGTCCTCAGTAGGCTCACAACCCCATCAATGTCTTAGAGCTCAGAGCCATCCGGCTTGTCCTGTCACGGCTGACGTCGCACTTACAGGGTCTTCGGTTTTGATTCGATCAGACAATCGGATGGCGGTAGCCTACATCAATCACCAAGAAGGGACTCGCTGCAGGAGTGCCCTGAGGGAAGTCTCTCTGATCCTGCACTGGGCGGAGAGCAATGTTCCTTGCATTTCGGCAGTCTACATTCTGGGAGTGGAAAACAGGGAGGCGGATTCCCTGAGCAGGGGGTCCTCTCGCCACAGGAAGTGGTCTCCCAATCCCGGGGTTTTTCGGTCCCTTTGTCACAAGTGGGGGACTCCGGAGGTGGATGTCTTTGCCTCACGACACAATTACAAACTCCTGGCCTTTGTGTCTCTATCTCAGGATCCTCTAGCTCTGGCAGTGGATGCCTTGTCCCTTGCTTGGAAGGATCTGGGGTTTCTGTACCTGTTTCCTCCCTTCTCCATGGTGGGCAAAGTGGTTTGCAAACTGGTTCTGGAAGGGGCACCAGCAATTCTGGTGGCTCCAAGGTGGCCAAGAAGGGTTTGGTACGCAGACGTTGTAAGGTTGGCGGTAGATCAGTACCGGCTTCCCATGTTTCCGGATCTGATTTCTCAGGTGCATCTTTACCCCAATTTACAAACACTGGCTTTGATGGCTTGGCTGCTGAAACCTTCATTCTGAAGGAGGAAGGTTTGTCTGAGGCTGTTAAGACCTTGCTTAGAGCTAGGAAGCGGTCCTCTTCTGGCATTTACTATAGGACTTGGCGGTCCTATATTGACTGGTGTGAGGCTAGGGCCTTGCCTTGCAGGGTATTTTCGATTCCTAGGATTTTGGAGTTTCTTCAGCACGGTCTGGATCTTGGGTTCCAGCTTAGTACCTTGAAAGGGCAGGTCTCGGCTCTGTCTGTTTTCTTCCAAAGATCTTTTGCCTTACACCCGCTGGTTAAGACTTTTTTCCAGGGGGTTACTCATGTTCCGCCCCCTCGGAAGCCTTTGGTTCCTGTTTGGGATTTGAATTTGGTTATTTCGGCTCTCCAGGGTCCTCCTTTTGAGCCGTTACAGGATATTGCTCTTTCTGTTTTCACTCAAAAGGTTGCCTTCTTGGTGGCTATTACCTCTGTTCGGCGTGTCTGAGTTGGCGGCTCTGTCAATTCAGGCCCCTTACTTTGAAAGACACCAGGAGAAGGTGGTCTTTCGCTTTAAGCCAGATTTCCTTCCTAAGGTGGTATCTGCCTTCCATCTCAATCAGGATATTGTTCTCCCTTCCTTGTGCCCAGCCTAGCCCAAGCCTAGCAATGACAAGGAGAGGGTCCTGCACAATTTGGATGTTGTTCGCTGTGTTAAGTACTATTTGGTGACGACTACTTCTTTCCGCAAGACGGACGCCTTTTTCGTGGTGCCCTGGGGGCCCAGGAAAGGTTTGGCGCCTGCCAAGTCTACCATTAGCAAATGGATTCGTCAGGCCATTGTTGGGGCCTATTCTGCTAAGGGGAGGACTCCCCCCTTTTAAGGTCACTGCGCATTCTACTCGTGCTGTTGGTACGTCCTGGGCTTTTCAGCACCAGCCTTCTGTTGACCAAGTTTGTAAGGCTGCTACTTGGTCTTCCGTTCATACTTTTTCCAAGTTTTACAAGGTTGATGTGCGGGCTTCAGCGGATGCTGTTTTTGGCCGCAAGGTTCTGCAAGCTGCAGTGGTTTAATTTGGTGCATTCTTTTACTGGTTTTGGTTCCCACCCATGACGGACACTGCTATTGGATGTCCCAGATGTCATGACTGTGGAAGCGGAGTGTATGTCACACTTGGAATAATACCGTTTTGTGAGTACTCACCTGTAAAACGGATATTATGAGTGGGACATACACTCCGCTTCACCCCACCCTTCTGGTATTCCGGATCCTTTATATGGTGAACCATTGTTTGTTGTTAGTATTGTTATAATTGGTTCTTCCTGGTCCCCTTACTGCTATCTTACACTGGGGAATTTAGTGGGAGGTCCCAGGTATTTGACCGGGTGGAGCTTTTTTTTTTTGCATTCATCTCTGCAGAAGTTCGCCCTCTACTGGAGATTACCCAGATGTCATGACTGTGGAAGCTGAGTGTATGTCACACTCATAATATCCGTTTTACAGGTGAGTACTCACAAAACGGTATTTTTCCCATTGCATGGCACGGCCTGCTTCATGAAGTCATTACATCTGGGTTATTCTGCCACAAGGTGGCGCAGTGTACTGCAGAAGAGTTGTGGCTCCTCCCGGTACCATATAAAACCGGAATCGCCATAGACTTATCCGTGTTCTCTCTGCAGTGATTCTTCGAAGATAGAAGATGGCTCTCTATATTGCGCAGGTGAGCGGGGCAACCAAGCCTGTGGCCCTGCATGGCTATTTCCACCCGTTTCTGGACCCTCTGTGGCTTCCAGCCTCGGCTGACGGATCGGGTGACTGTAAAGGAGCACTAGGGTCAAGTGCTCAAGGAGCGCTGCTCCAAGCCGCAGATCCTGTACCACAAAGGGTAGCCGGCCATAGGCTTTATGGTGAGCCTGCTAGGGATGCAGAGTTTCTGTCCTTGCTTCTGAGGGGGTGAGTGTTTTTGGGGACTGTTTACTTGTTTTGGCATTTTGGGGTCCCCCCCCCCGTCCCTGGCCTGGGCTCTCACCGCTGCTCGCTTGCTTTCCTCTCTCCCTCCCCGTCGTGTGCTCGGGGGAGCGGCGGGCGGGTGGTAGCGGCAAGGGTTTTACTGTGTTTTCGCCGATTTGTACTATGCTCCGCAGCGGGCGGCGCTGTATTTGTAAGGCGTTTTTTTTCTTCTGTGATGATGCTGGCGAGGTCACGTGAGCGCCGTTTTTCGCGCTCTTCGTGGGGAGGGGCGGTGGATGACGCGTATCGCGGCCCGCCCCTCAAGGTTCCTCTGCCGGCGCCATTTTGCTTCTGCTGCGGGGCCCTTCTCATCTTGGAGCTGTGGCGGTGATTCTTGTCTGTTTTCGCTTCCTCCTGTGGTCTGGCAGCTGGTGCCCTTGCCCTACTTGGTTCGTGAGTCCCCTTCGGGGGTTTTTGTTCTCCTTGGGGCATGTGCTGCGGGATACTTGTGTCTTTTTTTTTTTTATGTCTTTCAGGGGGGGCAACTGTGGGTTGTGGGTTCTCCCGGTCCTACCCCTTACCATCCCTCATCTTCCCTTACTGCATTCTGGGGGCATCCCGGGTGGCTCTTGTTGGCCTTTATTCCAAGTATGCAGCACGCCCTGCTCCAGTAATGATTAATTACATCTGGGGTATAGTCCACAAGAGGGCACTTTACTGCAGAGATGGCAAAAAAGAGGCCCCTCCCGGTCCTTATATACCCGGGATCTCCTACTAAATTCCCCAGTTTAGTCTCTGCAGTGGGCTGCGAAGGTCAAGATGATGGCTTCTCTCCTCGCAGGTAAGCTGGGCTGCACAGCCCCTGGCCCTGTGTCCTATTCCCACCCGTTTCATTCCTTACATGCCTCCCAGCCTTGGCTGCATGGTCGGGTGACGGTAGGCAGCACCTATTAGAGATGCTTTTAATGGAGCATTGCTCCACCGGAAAACCCCCACCAAAGGGTAGGCGGCACAGGCACAGTGGGCAGCTGACCATGCCGCTAAGAAGGCGCTCACCCTTGCGGGTGGGGGGGGCGGCTGCGGCTCTTCGCTCGGGTCTGGGTTTAGCAAGTCTCAGATAATTGGATTCTGGAGGTTGTCTCCTCCGGATACAAGCTTGAGTTCGCTGACTGGCCTCCTCCCAGATTCCTCAGGTCACGGGTTCCTACGGACCCTCGGGCAGCTCGGGGTCTGTTTCTGGTGGTACAAAACCTTGGGGGGTCATTTGTCGGGTCCCTCTGGGAGAGAGAGGTCAGTGTTACTATTCCAATCTCTTTACAGTACCCAAAAAGGATGGTTCCATCAGACCCATCCTGGACCTAAAACTTCTCAACAAGTTCATCAGGACCAGACGTTTTCGCATGGAACTCTGCTCTATCGGCTCCCTACGCCCGGGAGACTTTATGACTTCAATAGACATCAAGGATGCTTACCTTCATGTGCCGGTCTTCCCAGGACACCAGCGGTTCCTCAGGTTTGCGATAGAGGAACAACATTACCAATTTGTGGCACTTCCCTTCGGTCTCACCTCTGCCCCCAGAGTGTTCACCAAGGTGTTGGCAGCGTGATGGCCCTTCTCAGAGCCCGGGGTATTCGCATTCTTCCTCATCTGGACGATCTTATGTCCCATTCACTCTAACAGGCAGAATTGGACACCCGGACGGTGGTGGCGACCTTGGAAATGTTCGGGTGGGTGATCAATTATCCCAAATCCTCACTCTCCCCGTCCTGGGTGACCCCCTTCCTGGGTATGACTCTGGATACCATTCAGGCCAGGATTTTCCTCCCTCAGCAGAAGGTGGACTCTCTTCAAGCTCTGATTCATTTCTTGCTGTCCAGCCCTCATCCATCCATCCATCCGGCAAGGGATGCAACTGGTGGTACAGATGGTGGCCTGCTTCGAGGCAGTTCCTTATGCTCAATTTCACATGAGAACCCTTCAGCTCCATCTTCTGTCGGTCTGGGACAAGAGTCCCCTGTCTCTGGATCAGGTCTTTGCTCTATCTCCCCTGGTTCGGCGGTTCCTCCTGTGGTGGCTGGACTCGAGGAATCTTCTGGGGGGCAGATCATTTCTGACACCGTGTTGGGAGACGGTCACTACGGATGCCAGCCTGTCAGGTTGGGGGGGCTACTGGAGAGCCCTCCAATTCCAAGGGCCCCCAGGAGGCCCACTCCCCCATCAATGTTCTGGAGCGGTTCGGTTGGTGCTGGCTCAGCTGACGTCTCACCTCCAGGGCCTACCGGTTTAGGTTCGTACCTACAACCGGACTGCGGTCGCTTAAATCAATCATCGGAGGGACTCGGAACAAGAGTCCCCTTCGGGAGGTGTCGTTGATCCTGTCTTGGGCCGAGGACAATGTCCCGTGCATCTCTGCGGTTTACATTCCGGGAGCGGAGAATCTGGAAGCGGACTCTGAGCAGGGGGACCTCTCGCCGGGGACAATGGTCCCTCAACAGCGAGGTCTTCCTATTAGTTTGTCACAGGTGGGGGATGCCGGACATGGATCTGTTTGCTTCTCGCCACAATCACAAGCTTCCAGCATTTGTCTCACTGTCCCAGGATCCTTTTGTTCTGGCGGTGTATGCCATGTCTCTGGCCCCCCAGGGGTTCGGTCTCCTGTACCTCTTCCCTCTGTTTCCCCTTCTGGGCAAGGTTCTGCGCAAGCTGATTCAGGAAAGAGTGCCAGCTGTTCTGGTGGCCCCCAGGTGGCCAAGACAGGTGTGCTTCGCAGACGTCGTGCAGCTGGCGGTCGATCAGTATCCTCTGCCCCCGGTTCCGGATCTTCTCACTCAAGGACGGCTCTGTTACTCCAATTTACAAACGCTGGCTTTGACTGCCTGGCTGCTGAAACCTCCATCCTAAGGGAAAGAGGTCTGTCTGATTCGGTTGTTCAGACTCTGGTCAGGGCTAGGAAGAAATCCTCTTCTACCATCTATTACAGGACCTGGCGGACCTACATTGACTAGTGTGAGGCTAGGGCTTTTCCCTGTCGGGTGTTCTCCATCACTCAGATACTGGAGTTCCTTCAACATGGCCTGGATTTGGGTTTGTAGCTTAGCACTCTGAAGGGGCATGTTTCCGCTTTGGCTGTTTTCTTCCAGAGGTCTTTTGCTCTTCATTCTTTGGTCAAGACTTTCTTCCAGGGGGTCACTCATGTGCGCCCTCCCCGGAAACCCATGTTACCGGTTTGGGATTTGAATTTGGTATTGTTTGCCCTTCAGGGTCCTCCATTTGAGCCTGTGCATGAGGCTGCACTGTCTATTCTCACCTTGAAAGTTGCCTTCTTGGTGGCTTTCACTTTCTGAGTTGACGGCTCAGTCTATTCAGGCACCCTACTTTGAGAGACACCAGGACAAGGTGGTTTTCCGCTTTAAACCAGACTTTTTGCCTAAGGTTGTCTCTGCCTTTCACCTCAATCAGGACATTGTGCTTCCTTCCTTGTGCCCTAATCCTGGTAATGACAAGGAGAGGGCCTTGCATTCTCTGGACGTTGTCAGGAACTTGAAATACTACCGAGTGGCTACAGCGCCTTTCAGGAAGACGGACGCCTTGTTTTTGGTACCCTCGGGTCCCAAGAAGGGTTTGGCGCCTGTCCAGTCTACTATTAGTAAATGGATTCGTCAGGCCATTATTAGGGCCTATTCTGCTAAAGGGAGGGATCCTTCTACCCGTGCTGTTGGGGCTTCCTGGGCCTTTCAGCACCAGGCCTCCTTTGAACAAGTTTGTAAGGCTGCTACTTGGTCTTCTGTTCATACCTTTTCCAAGTTTTACAAGGTTGATGTTCGGGCCTCAGCGTATGCGGTTTTTGGCAGCAAGGTTCTTCAGGCGGCAGTGGTTTGAGCTGCGCATTGTTGCCTTTTTGGGATCCCCACCCGTTTATGGACACTGCTATTTGATGTCCCAGACGTAATGTATCATTACTGGAGCAGGGCGTGCTGCATACTTGGAATATTACCATTCTGTGAATACTCACCTTGTAGAATGGGTATTATAAGTATGCAGCTTGCCCTGCTCCATCCCACCCTGAGTTTTTGTTCTTGGATCCTCTATATGATGAATGTTTCCTGGTTAATATTGTTAATCGGCTTCCCATAAATCTCTTGGAGTTAAGAGCAGTTTTGCTAGTACTTCAGCATCTGACCCCCAGTTTAAAGGGGCAGGCTGTCCAGGTCCAGTCAGACAATCGGACGGCGGTAGCCTATATTAACCACCAGGGGGGTACTCGGAGCAAGAGGGCCCTAAGGAAAGTAAGCCGGATTCTGGTTTGGGCAGAGGAGAATGTTACCTGCATCTCGGTGGTTTACATCCCGGGGGTAGAGAACCAGGAGGCAGACTCCTTGAGCAGGGGGACTCTGCGTCAGGGAGAATGCTCTCTCAAAGTCAGAAGATCTTTCAAGCCCTTTGCCTTCGCTGGGGTTGTCCAGAGGTGGATCTCTTTGCGTCCAGACACAATCACAAACGGCCGAGGTTTATGTCTCTTTTGAGAGACCCTCTGGCCATAGCAACGGACGCTCTGACAACCCCATGGACAAGGTTCAATCTCCTGTATGCATTTCCTCTGCTCCCACTCCTGAGTCGTGTACTAAGGAAAGTAGCTCAAGACGGGGTACCAACCATCCTGGTGGCTCCTCGCTGGCCAAGGAGAAGCTGGTTTTCAGACATAGTAAGGATGTCAGTAGACCATTGGCGCCTGCAAGACGATCCAGAGCTTCTCACACTGGGGTCTCTTCGGCACCCGAATTTACAGATGCTGGCTTTGACGGCCTGGCTATTGAAACCTCGATCTTGTCAGAGAGGGGTTTATCGGCCAAGGTTATTCATACCATGATTCAGGCCCGGAAGAAGACATCTTCCAAGATATACTACAGGGTCTGGCGGGCGTTCATCTCCTGGTGTATTTCCAGGAAGTTTTCATGCAGAAAATATTCTGTTTCTAGAATTTGCAGAATGGTTTAGAGTTGGGTCTCCAATTAAGTACCCTCAAGGGGCATGTTTCGGCCTTATCTATTTTTTTCCCAGAAGTCTATCGCTAACAATAGACTCATTAGAACTTTCTTTCAGGGAGTCACTCATGTCCGACCACCGTGCAAGCCTATTTTACCAGTGTGGGGCGAGTTTCAGGATTAGTCGCTTTATGTATGAAGTCTCCTTATTTTGAGTTACGCAGAGACAAGGTGGTTTTTCGGTTTAAGCCTGATTTTCTGCCTAAGTTTGTTTTACCTTTTCACCTAAATGAAGAGGTTATTCTACCTTCTTTATGCCCAGTTCGGGCTAATGCTAAGGAAAGGACTCTTCATTCTTTGGATGTAGTCAGAGCCATAAGATATTACATGGCGGCAGAATCCTTCCGGAAGGCGGATTTTCTTTTTGTTATATCAGAAGGCGCTAGAAAGGGGCTTCCACCTGCTAAATCCACTGTTAATAAGTGGATTAGACAGGCGGTGGTAAGAGCCTACTCGGGCAAAGGGAAGGAACCCCCTTTTCGGATCACGGGCCATTGGTGCTTCCTGGGCTTTTCAGCATCAGGCTTCGGTGGAACAGGTTTGTAAAACAGCAACCTGGTCTTCGGTCCATACATTTACCAAATTTTACAAGTTAGATGTTAGGGCCTCAGCTGACGCGTGGTTGGTCGAAAGATTCTTCAGGCGGTAGTGAAATAAACTACCTGCTGTTCCGCGCTGGGGATCCCGCCCATAGATGGCACTGCTTTTGGAGATCCCAAGTGTAAGGAGGGTCTGGAATGGATCAGAAGAAAAAACACAATTCTGTGAAACTCACCTGTAGAATTGTTTTTTCTGGGGATCCATTCCAGACCCTCCGGCCCACCCTTTTTGGGTCATGACCTATCTTTTGATGCTTTTTTGATGGTGGTGTTCCATTTATCATTTCATTGGCATTGAAAATAATAAATAAGAGAAAGTATATTTTGAGAGAATTCGAGTTCGGTGTGAGGTAACATGGTCTCCTATAAGGGGGTTCCCGGCCTGCCTCTGGTTATATGATTTACTGCTTTTTAAGTGCTGGTGTTGATTTGGAGGCAGCTGCTACTTATTGGCCAGGAGGGGCCACACCTTTTTTGTCTTGCAGTCACACCCTTCGTGCAAGGAAGTAATCCCAAGTGTAAGGAGGGTCTGGAATGGATCCCCAGAAAAAACAATTCTACAGGTGAGTTTTACAGAATTGTGTTTTTCTGGAAATGTCGTCAGACAGGACACAGGCCCAGAGCAAGAATCTCAGATCTCTGTCAGCCCATATCTGATGATCTGTCTGAGGATTAGCCTGCTGGGGTTGATGGGGTCTTGCATCGAAGCAGGTCTATATTCTTAGTATACAGTACGTCCTGCTCCAGATATAGTACTTACACTTGGGTTATCCTCCGCCAGATGGCGCTGCACTGCAGAGACATGCAAAAAAACAGGCTCCTCCCGGCCCCTCAAATACCCGGGGACCTCCCACAAATCCCCAGATTTCTCTGCAGTGCTGACTGCGAAGACATGAAGTATCACTCTCTCGCAGGTGAGCGGGGCTATTAAAGCCTGCGGCCCTGTTGGGACTATTCCCACCCGTCGTCCTTGTGATGTGCCTCCCAGCCTGGGTTGCGCTGGTCGGGTGAAGGTAGGCAGCACCATGCGTGCTTACGGAGCCATGCTCCACCGCAGTCCCCCACCAAAGGGTAGGCGGTTTAGGCTGATGGTGAGCTTCTAGGGGATGCCCCTCCCGCATTATTGCCCATGCCCTGTGTTGCGGTGGGCCCTGTACAAAGGGTCGCCATCCTCCCTCGTTCCCCTCGTAGCTCGGGGGGGAAAGAAAGAGGGGGGGGGTGTGTGTGTGTTTGGTCCCAGTGTATTGTGTTTACACGCTTACGGCCTTAGTGATGTCCTTGGACTTGTATATGTGGTGTCAGACGTGTGCTGATTTGCATTTTGACTTGTCTAACTGCCGCCTCAGACCCTGCGGCATCATTGGCAAAATCATCTATTCTAAGTGTGTCATACACTTCGCTCCTCATGACAACATTGGCTACTGTCTTAGAGCTTCGCGCTCTTCGGGGGGGGGGGGGGGGACCTGGCGTGGTGCGCTCCGCGCCTCGTAACGGTCCCCCTCCTTCCGCGGTCTGTAAGTGCCCTCGCAGGCGATTTTCATGCTCCTTGCTTACTGTGCATGGTTCTGACACCATTTATTCTCATGTCTTTCAGACGGTTGAATCCAGTGGCTTCTCCCGGCCCGGTGTAATTGCCAGTTGGGCCTAGTATAATTACTCCCACTTCCCTGCGGGTCATTGGGGCATCCAGGGTAGCTTTCAGCGTCAATCCCTACTGGCCTATTGTGCCTATTAATCACCATATGGAGGCATCCCAGGATATTGTGACCGGGGTTCCTTCGGGACAAGCCCGGCTGTGTGTAGCTTGTGGGGTCTCGCCTATCAGCGGTGACAATGCACGGGTCTGTGTTCCTTGTGCACAGCAGGCGCTATTGGTACTTCCCGCCCCTCCGGTGGCTGGGCCTGCACCTCGCCTCACTTCACCTACTCCCCCAAGCCTGAGTCTAACCCCCAATACAAGCGGGGATTCTCATCCTGATGTGGCTGCTAGACTGGCCAGTGTTGAAAAATTGCTTGCTAGCTTTCTAGCGCGCAAGGCCACTGCTAAAAAGCGGCACATAATCCCTGATTCTGCTCCTTTCCCTACGGAGTCTGATGAGTTGTTGCATCTATATGGCCATACCCCCTCGGGCGAAGGGGAGCTGTTCTCTGACTCGGGGTCATCTGACGAGAAGTCAAGGGGTCATGACGATTCTGGCTCTGATCACTGGACACCGGATGATACTGACAAACTGCTGGTTCAGATTTTTGAGGTTTTGTCCATCTCTCCCCCTGTTGCGGCTCCCAGGCAAAGGGGTGAGCTTTTTCATACTGCTAAGGCTCGATTGGAATTTCCTGAGCAAACCCATTTCAATAACCTCGTGCTTAAGGAGTGGGAACATCCCAGTAGACTTCCCGGGATTCCTCAGAGTTTGGAGTATCCTTTTCCTGCTGATATGGTCAAGTGCTGGTCATCGCCCCCCGAGGTCGATGCTCCTATTCTAGGGCTGTCTAACACCTCTATTATGCACTCCCCTGACACTACTGCGCTGCGGGATTCTGAGGACCGGCGCATTGACCAATTGGCATGCCATGCCTTTGCATTTGGGGGGGGTGGCGCTGCACCCGGTTTGCGCTTTGGCCATTACTGCTGTGGCACTCAGGGTCATGGTCAGGAATGCACTTGATGGCCCAGACGAATTGCCACCTGATACAATTAATGCACTGTCTAACTGTGATGTGTTTGTAAACTTTATCCTGTCTGCATCGGATGATGCTATTAGGATGTGTGCCAGATCTTCCGCCTTGGCGGTAGCTATACGCCGCGCGGTATGGCTGCGCCAGTGGGCTGCTGACAATGCTGCTAAGAAAGCCCTTACTGGGCTTCCATTTAAGGGGCTATGCCTGTTTGGGGACCGCCTAGGCCTCTTTGCTAAAGGAGGTAAGTTACCCCAGCGCAGGTGGCAGCCTCGGCCCTTTCGGAGCCAGGGCCCCCTTTCAGTCCCCTACCGAGGCGCTAAGCAGGGGAAAGGGGTGTCCTTCGCGGGGCTCGCGCAGATTCATGGCATAGGAGCAGAGGACGACGTCCTGGCTCCTCCTGGGGGTCCAAACCCAAAGCCCCTCCCAAGACCCCTCAGGCATGATGGGGCACCCTCGCCCGTCTGGGTGGGGGGAAGGCTACAGCACTTCGCGCACGTCTGGAGGCGCCAAGTCTCAGACCGGTGGATTCAGGAGGTAGTGTCCTGGATGGTCAAGAACTTCTGGATCTGGGGGTCATTTGCAGGGTCCCCTTAAGAGAATTGGTCTATTCCAACCTTTTCACAGTGCCCAAAAAAGATGGGTCAGTCAGGCCCATTCTGGATTTAAAGATACTCAACAAGTTTGTCTAGAACAGGCCCATTCTGGATTTAAAGATACTCAACAAGTTTGTCTAGAACAGGCGCTTGGAGTTTCGCATGGAAACTCTGCGCTCGGCCATCGGCTCTCTGCGCCCAGCGGACTTTATGACGTCTGTGGACAGCAAAGATGCTTACCTTCACATCCCTGTGTTCCCGGCACATCAAAGGTTTCTCAGATTCGCGTTGAAAGATCAACATTACCAATTTGTGGCCCTACCATTTGGCCTCACTTCAGCTCCCAGAGTGTTCACCAAGGTGCTGGCGGGGGTGATGTCTCTGATAAGGTCAGGGGGCATACGCGTGCTTCCCTACCTGGACGACATTCTCAAAACCTCACGGTCCCTACAGCAGGCAGAGCTGGACACTCAGCTGGTGGTGTCCACCTTGGAGTCCTTTGGCTGGGTGATCAATCATCCCAAGTCCTCTCTGTCCCCCTTCGTCGGTGACCCCATTCCTGGATACGGTTCAGTCACGGATATTCCTTCCTCAACAGAAGGTGGAAGCTCTGACTGCGCAGGTGAGGTTCCTGCTCTCGTGCCCCCAGCCCTCCCTCAGGCAGGGAATGCAGCTGGTGGGCCTGATGGTGGCGAGCTTCGAGACGGTGCCCTTTGCTCAGTTCCATTTGAGGCCTCTACAGCTTCACCTTCTGTCAGTATGGGACAAGGACCCCACGTCTTTGGACGGGGTTTGTGTACTCCCCCCCCCCCCCCCCCCCCTTAGTCAGAGGGTCCCTCTCCTGGTGGCTGGACCACAAGAACCTGCTAAAGGGCAGGTCCTTTCTGGCCCCCTCCTGGGAGACGGTCACCACGGATGCCAGTCTGTCAGGTTGGGGGGGGTTTCTGGAAGTCCCTGCGGTTCTAGGGGAGGTGGTGCCCTCAGGAGGCCCACTTACCATCAACATTCTGGAACTACGAGCAATCAGGTTGGTACTGGAGCAGTTGACCGATCACCTGCAGGGGATGTCTGTGCAGGTGCGCTCAGACAACAGAACGGCGGTTGCCTACATCAACCATCAGGGAGGGAACCGGAGCAGAGGTGCTCTCCAGGAGGTGTCACAGATTCTGACATGGGCGGAGGCCAATGTTCAATGCATTTCGACTGTGTATATCCCGGGGGCAGAGAATCTACTGGCAGACTCTCTGAGCAGGGGATCGTCTCGTCAGGGGGAATGGTCCCTCTGTAACAGGGTTTTTCAGGCCCTGTGTCACCGTTGGGGTGTGCCAGACGTGGATCTGTTGCGTCCCGTCACAATCACAAGCTCCCGAGCTTTGTATGCCTGTCTCAGGATCCTCTGGCTCTGACCACGGATGCCCTGTCAATGTCTTGGAGGGAGTTTCGGCTCCTGTATGTGTTTCCACCAATTCCCCTTCTGGGCAGAGTTCTGCGCAAGATTGCTCTGGAAGGGGTACCTTCGATTCTGGTGGCCCCAAGGTGGCCAAGAAGAGTGTGGTTCGCTGACGTGGTTCAAATGGCAGTAGATAAGTATGATCTGCCAAGGTTGCCAGACCTTCTAACTCAGGGGTCTCTACACCATCCCAATTTACTAACTCTGGCTTTGACGGCTTGGCTATTGAAACCTCCATCCTGATGGAAAAGGGTTTGTCTGCATCTGTAGTGGCTACTATGGTGCAAGCCAGGAAAAATACTTCTTCTGCTATCTACTATAGAGTTTGGCGTTCTTACATTGACTGGTGTGAATCCAGGTCTCTTCCCTGCCGGGAATTCTTAGTCTCCAGGGTGCTGGAGTTTTTACAACATGGTCTAGACTTAGATCTTAAGCTTAGTACTCTGAAGGGCCAGGTTTCGGCCCTGTCTATCTTCTTTCAGGAGACCTTTGCCCAGCACCCTCTTATCAAGACTTTCTTTTAGGGGGTCACTCATGTGCGGCCTCCTCGGAAACCTATGGTTCCTGTTTGGGATTTAAACTGTGTTATCGGCCCTCCAAGTTGCTCCTTTTGAGCCTATTCAGGAGGCTGCTCTCGCTGTTCTCACGCTCAAGGTTGGCTTCCTGGTAGCTATCACTTCTGTTAGACGTGTATCTGAGTTGGCTGCTCTATCTATTCAGCCTCCCTACTATGAGAGACACCAGGTTAAGGTGGTGTTTCGCTTCAAGCCAGACTTTCTGCCTAAGGTTGTGTCTGCATTTCATTTGAATCAAGATATTGTACTTCCTTCCTTGTGCCCTAATCCTAGTAACCCTAAGGAGAGGGTTTTGCACTCCTTGGATGTGGTTAGGTGTGTCAAGTCTTACCTGGTTACCACTCAGGCTTTCAGGAAGACAGATGCTCTCTTCGTTGTGCCTCACGGGCCTAGGAAGGGTTTGGCTCCCGCCAAGTCTATCATCTGTAAATGGATTCGTCAGGCTGTGGTTCAAGCCTATACTGCTAAGGGGAAGTCTCCCCCCTTTCATCTTACTGCTCATTCTACTCGAGCTGTTGGGGCTTCTTGGGCTTTTCAGCACCAGGCCTCTGTGGAACAAGTTTGCAAGGCCACTGCTTGGTCTTCTGTTCATACCTTTACAAAGTTTTACAAGGTTGATGTTAGGGCCTCAGCTGATGCTGTGTTTTGCAGGCGGCAGTAGTTTAAACTGCTTGCTGTTGCCTTTTCTGTTGGGGATCCCACCCTACTTTACGGACACTGCTATTGGATGTCCCACATGTAATTACTACATCTGGAGCAGGACGTGCTGTATGCTTAGAATAATACAATTCTGAGAAATACTCACCTGTAGAATTGGTATTTTATGCATACAGCACGTCCTGCTCCAACCCACCCTGGTTTCACGTTGTTCTGGATCCCCTGTTTGGTGATGGTTATCATTGTTGTTGTTGCCAGTTTTGGGTGGTTGGTTTCTCCTGGCTTCTCATTCTCTCTGCTTTTCAATGCTGGGGATTTGTGGGAGGTCCTTCGGTATATGTAGGGCCGGGAGGAGCTTGTTTTCTGCATGTCTGCAGTGCACGGCTCCGGAGGCGGAGAATTACCCACATGTAATTACTACATCTGGAGCAGGACGTTATGGCTGGACATTCTTTTCTGTATGTCCTTTCTCCATTCCCCCTGCTAGGCAGGGTTCTGCGCAAGATTGCTCTGGAAGGGGGACCAGTGACTCTGGTGGTCCCCGGGTGGCCTAGTAGAGTGTTGTTCGCAGACGTGGTACTGAGGGCAGTAGTTCTGTACGTTCTGCCAGGAGTGCCAGCTCTGCTCACTCAGGGCCCCTTTACGTCACCCCAATCTACAGACTCTGGCCTAGACGGCCTGACTGCTGAAACATCCATCTTGATGGAGACAGGCTTTTCTGTCTCGGTGATTGAGACTATGGGAAGACTAGGAACAAGCTTCTTCTTCTTCGATCTGTTATAGGGTATGGTTTACCCATATTGATTGGTGTGAGTCTAGGTCTCTTCCCTGTCGGGCGTTCTCGGTTCCCAGGGTTCTAGAGTTATTACAGCATGAGTTGGAGTTGGTTCTCCAACTCAGTACTCTGATGGGTCAGGTTCTGCCCTGTCTGCCTTGCTTTAGAAGTCTTTTGTTCAGTCTTCCTTGGTTAAGACTTCTTTCAGGGGGTACTCATGTGTGCCCCCCATGTAATCCTATGGTCCCTGTTGGGATTTGAATTTGATTCTGTCTGCCTTGCAGGGTTTTTCCCTTTGGTCCTGTTCAGGATGCTGTCTGGCTGTTCTTACCCTCAAGGTTGTCCTTCTGGTGGCTGTTACTTCGGTCAGATGTGTGTTTGGCGGGCGGCTCTGTCTACCTAGCCCCAATTCTTTGAGATACACCAGGATAAGGTGAGGTGGTGTCTTATGTTCATTGATTAAAGATATTGTTCTTCCTTCTGTACCTTATTCCTAGCAACGCTGAGGAAAGGGTTCTGCATTCCTTGAACAGGTGTTGGAAGTTTTTTTCTTGGTAGTCACTGTGTCCTTTAGGAGAACTGATGTTCCTTTGGGCCTACGGTCACTCCATCCTGAATGTGCCGGATCTCGTCTGCTCTCGGGGAGTTGGGCGACTTTGGCCCTGGTCATTACTTGAATGGGATGGTTCCTTCTGGTCCTAGGAAAGGGTTTTTGGCTTCTGCCAAGTCTACTGTTAGTGATTGGATTCGTCAGGCTGTTACTCAGGCCTATTCCAACAAGGGGAAGAATCTTCCTTTGCTTCTTATTCTACTCGTGCCTTTGGTGCCTCTTGGGCTTTTCAGCACCAGGCTTCTGTTGAACTGGTTTGCTAGGCCGCTATTTGGTCTTCTGTTCATACCTTTTCAAAGTTTTACAAGGTTGATGTTAGGGCCTCAGCTCATGCTGTCTTGGCTGCATGGTTATGCAGGTGAAAGTGGTTTTAACTGTCTGCTGTTGCCTTTTTTTGTTGGGGATCCCACCCTACTTTATGGGCACTGCTATTGGATGTCCCAAGTGTAAGTACTATATCTGGAGCAGGATGTACTGTATACTAAGAATAATACAATTCTGTGAAATACTCACCTGTAGAATTGATATTATTTGTATACAGTACGTCCTGCACCACCCCACCCTGGTTCTTGCATTATTCTGTATCCCCTGTATGGTGATTGTTATCATTGTTATCATTACCAGTTGTTTTGGGTGGTTTCTTCTTGTTCACTGCTTTTCAATGCTGGGGATTTGTGGGAGGTCCCCGGGTATTTGAGGGGCCGGGAGGAGCCTGTTTTGCATGTCTCTGCAGTGCAGCGCCATCTGGCGGAGGATAACCCAAGTGTAAGTACTATATCTGGAGCAGGACGTACTGTATACAAATAATATCAATTCTACAGGTGAGTATTTTACAGAATTGTATTTTTCACAGTTCCATACAAGGCCCTTGCAATTGGAGCTGCTCTCGATCGGGGACCGAACTTCAGAGCCTGGGGAGGTGTGATGGGGGTCCCAGACTGTCCAAGGATGATGGAATCAAATGGGGAGCAGACTGCCTATCAATATTCTGGAATTAAGAGCAATCCTATTATCGCTTAGACAGTGAACCTCTGAGCTGAGAGGTCATCTAGTCAAGATTCAAGCAGACATGACAGCAGTGCCTGGAATGTCCACCTATACCTCCTATATTTAATTCAATTCCTGCAAGCTGTGTACTCATTCGTGACTGGAAATATGCCTCCAAGATGATGGAAGGAGTATTTTTACACAGCACTGGCCCAAAGTTGCAGGGTACCTTCCATAGGCTATCTGAAAGGTCCCAGGGCAAAGACCACTGCATTCAGCACGGTACTTGTAGCCAAATCAGAGTTTAAGATAAGCCAGTCGGACATCATTCATATCCAGCGCCACACATGCACTTCAAGGAGTTTCTTTCTTGTTCTAGCATAATGTTGACATAATTATGTCCATTAACCTTTCCAGCGTTCCTGTGCGGCTGTGTACAGCATCTGATCGCCCTCCTGCAGGCCAACAGGGCTGGCGGACGGCGATCAGATGCAGGAGAATATGCAGCGATGGAGTTCCGGTAAGGTGATTGGACTCATAAGACGCACAGGCATTTTCCCCAGGCTTCTGGGGGATAAGTAGTGCTTCTTTATAGGATGAGAAAGACTGTTAAAGTCGACCAACACTCAGGATTTTGACTATCCTGGGTCTTGGTCCACTTCGGTGGGGCACCCCCGTTCGGGGTGCCCTGCTGTGTGAAACCCCCCCCCCCCGATCACCCGAAAAACTCACCTCTCCCCGCTCGCAGCGCGGACGGACAAGCGATTTGACAGGAGCGGACAAGCGGCTCCTCCGCCGCCGCCTCCCGCGCGTTCACTCTTGACGCGCCCGCGCCGGCCATTCACAGACGGTCGGCGCGGGCGCGCGCACGTCTAGAGGGGCGCGAGGGAGGCGGCGGCGGTAAGACAAGGTAAGGGGATTTGGGGTGTTTGGGAGGGTTGCACCCCGCTGGACATCCCGATCTCGGATGTCCCGCGGGGAGGGAGGTGATCGGCACGGGAATCTTATAGATTCCCGGGCCAATCACGGGAGGGTGATGGTCCACTTTAATGTCAGACCTTGGGCTGTCGAGGTTTGTTGTTGAACACCACACTATACAGGATCAATGAAACCAGGAGGGGAGGAACTTTTCCACAAATGTCCTACAGTAGTTCTTTTAGGGTGATCAGGTTAGCTCTGGCTTTGATGGCATGGATTCAGATGAGTCCTTGCTTGAACTTCGTGCTTTGTCAGGGCTTATTGTGGTTGGTGGAAGCCTTGCAAGCATTTGGCTCTCCTCTCACTGCTATTTAGAGATAGGATACTAGGGCTTTCTGCAGCCCGCTCTAGGTAAAAATTTGCACTGAGCTCTTTAAAGGTATAGGTTTCTGTATTTTCTGTCTGTTTTAAAAGGCCTCTGCACAGTACATATTTATGGAAACTGACAAAGCCTCTGGTGAGCATGCTTTCTTGGTTCCTCCAGGATTACGTCTGTATTCATGGTTCCTGGTGGGGCCTCAGTAGGACCAGGCAGTTGAACGCCAGAATAAGATGAATCTTGTCTTCGGTAGCCGAGCATTCCCGTCTTTCAATGTGTCCAGCATAATGTCATAGAAACATTGCCAAAAACACAATTGCTTATTTCAACATGCTGTTTACCGTATATACTCGAGTATAAGCCGAGTTTTTCAGCCCACTTTTTGGGCTGAAAAAAGCCGCCTCGGCTTATACTCGAGTCAGTGAAATGGAGGAGACATGCCCATTCATTTCCCGCCCCCGTGCCGGCTTTCGCACTCACCCTCTGTCACTTCCCGGGGCTTCTGCTGGTGCCTGCTGCCTGGGAAAGTGCAGGCGTGTACTCCGCGGTGGATCGCCTACTAGCAGGGCGCCTCTCCCCCCTCTCCTGCCCCGCCACGTGAGCCGCTGTCATTACCGGTATAACTGCATAGCAGCGGCGATCCTTCGCCGCTCCTGCCACCTCCGTCGGCTGCACCGCTACTTCGGGCTCCCGCCCCTCTACTCCTCGACAGGTTGCCACATTGGAGGCCGGGGCTGTCAGTTCACCGCTTACCTCCTCCTGCGGCAGGTAACTCTCCGGCGGCTCCGCTTCTCTCCGCCTCCTTTCTCCACCGGCCCCCGCTGCCGCACGTGTCGCCGGCTTCTGCTTTACAGGCGCCATGTTGCTGCCTCTCCCTCCAGCGCTAGAAGGTCCCTCGGGGGGGAAGTAGTGGCGGATCTTGACACTCTGGGTGCTCCCCGCTGACACCCGGCTCTTCCTTCGTTTAGACATAGGGAAATCGGGCACCTATTGAGGCTAAAGATGGGTCTTTCCAGACACTTTGGGCGTGGTTTAATGACAAAAATGTTCCTCTTTACGGTTTCCAAAAGTTGGGAGGTATGAGTCTGTGCCGTCTATTACGGCTAAGCATCAGTGGCTCAGAAGCATAAGGGTAGAGTTCTGTGCCCTAATGGTTGAGAAAGCGCATTCATGACTGCAAGCAAAGGCACATGGTAAAGCAGACGAGAGAGAGAGAGAGAGAGAGAGAGAACACAGGTAGTCCTCGACTTACGACGTTGATCCGTTCTTACGCGTCGTCGTAAACCGAATTTCGACGTATGTCGGATCATACAGTACTGTACCATAATAACAGTACAGTACTGCAAACACTTAGCCTATCCAAACACCTATCCTAACACAGTACCCTACATAATTATCAATAAACATAGGTACAGTAAAATATTGTGCAGTATAGTACGTTTAATAATGAAGTACTGTAAGTGCTGTAACAGTAATAAACAGTGTACTGTAATAAACAAAGATACTGTAACAATTCCAAAGAGAGAACAGGCTTACTTATTGGGAGGAAGCTGCAGAAGGTGCTGGAGATATAACTCGAGACCGTCGTAACCCGAGGACTACCTGTATAGAGAGAGATATATATATATATAGAGAGGTATATATAGATATATATATAGATATATATATATCCCTTGTAGAGTCCTTTAACGAAAAGTAAAAGCTGTATTCACAGAAATTACCCCCTCACAATAAATATAATGTACAATAAATTCTCTGTGGACCAAAGCCATGTCCTAAAACTACTATACCCTAAAAGGCCCACTCCCCCAGGTCTGGTAAATGGCACAGTTTAGAGGTACTTACTGTTTTCTGGTACCCCTTCATCAATTGGGGAGGGGAGTGCAGGGCTTTCTGCGCTCCCCTGTCATACAGAGCTCTGCCAGAATAAAGTATCTCTTAATTGCAATGTTTATGGGATTTGGGGGGGGGGGGTGGTTATGAGGCCACTGGTCAGGACCCTCCCTGGCAAGTTGTCAGGGGGGATTTAGGTCAGCTTTAAAGCCTTGACTTAGCAATTTACTCTCATTGGTAATGTGTGCGCTGCCGCATCCGGATAGGCTGGGGCAGGAACGTGAATGCTGTGGGGTGCAGCAGCGCTTGCTGTCCATTCAACTCAGTTAGCAGTTTGATAAATGGACATAGTCACAGCAGACTGCTCTTAGATCAGAGCCCGCGCAGTTGCAACAAAGAAAAGGTGAGTGAATATTGGGGCAGGAACGTGAACACTGTGGGGTGCAGCAGCGCATGCTGTCCATTCAACTCAGTGAGCAGTTTGATAAATGGACATGGTCACAGCAGACTGCTCTTAGATCAGAGCCCATGCAGTTGCAACAAAGAAAAGGTGAGTGAATATTCTAAGCATACAGTACGTCCTGCTCCATCTATAATACTTACACGTGGGTAATCCTCCGCTAGATGGCGCTGTTCACTGCAGACATGCAAAAACAGGCTCCTCCCGGCCCTTCATATACCCAGGGACCTCCCACAAATCCCCAGACATGAAGTATCACTCTCTCGCAGGTGAGCGGGGCTTTTACAGCCTGCGGCCCTGTGGGACTATTTCCACCCTTCCTCTGTTTGATATGCCTCCCAGCCTGGGCTGCGCTGGTCGGGTGAAGGTAGGCAGCACCTTGTGTGCTTACGGAGCCACGCTCCACCGCAATCCCCCACCATAGGGTAGGCGGTCAAGGCTGATGGTGAGCCTTCAGGGGATGCCCCTCCCGCATCACTGCCCCACGCCCCATGTGGCGGTGGACCTTATTCAACGGGTCGCCTTCCTCCCTCGTACCCTCCTTAGTCAGGGGGAAAAGAAAGGGGGGGGGGTTGTGTGTAGGGCGGCCTCAGTGTTTCATTACACGCTTATGGCTTGACTGTGCTTTACTGGGAACGGGGATCAGAGCCGCGCTCTTTCCTTACTGTTAACCGCAGCGCCTTTAGTTTGTTTGCTGCTCGCACCGCATGTACGGTGGCGGCTTTGCGGACGCCTCGGCGTCTTTCTTCTCCCTTCCTCTCCTTCTTAGCCTTAGTGCCTCTTCCTAGGCTGCGGTGGCTTAAGCGCCTGTCCAAATACAGATCCGCCTTGTCACGGCTTAGACTTTTTGTTTTACTGTACTCTCATTGGCTTGACGCCTTACGAGCTTCGCGCTCGCTGAGGAGGGGCGTGGTTCCGGCTTGGCGCGCTACGCGTCGCTTGGCGCCATTTCCTTCTCCTGCGCGCGTGGTGAAGATCGTCCTCTCCTCTGTCTGTAAGTGCCCTCATGGGCGAATCTTCTTTAGTTCTATCTCCCATTGCGCATGGCTCTGACATCCTTGTTCCCCCTTATGTCTTTCAGACCGCGGATTTCGGTGGCTTCTCCCGGCCCAGTGTAGCTCCCGGTCGTTACCATAAAAAAAAAAAAAAAATTATTCCCACTTCCCCGCGGGTTATTGGGGCATCCAGGGTAGCTTACAGCGTCAATCCCTACTGGCATATTGTGCCGATTAAATCAAGCCTGAGTCTAACCCCCAATACCAGTGGGGATTCTCATGCTGATCTGGCCACGAGGCTGGCTAGTGTTGAAAACTTGCTTGCTAATTCATTAGCGCGTAAAGCCACCGCCAAGAGGCGGCACTTGAACCCTGAATCGACACTCTTCCCTATAGAACCTGATGATTTGTTGCATTCCTATGCCCATATCCCCTCGGACGAAGGGAACTGTTCTCTGACTCAGGGTCATATGACAATGAGTCTAGGGGTCAGGAAGAGTCTGGCTCCGAGCATTGGTCCTCGGATGATATTGATAGACTGCTGGTTCAGATCTTTGAGGTTCTGTCCCTCTCTCCCCCTGCTGTGACTCCCCGGCAAAGGGGTGATCTTTTTCACACCGCTAAAGCTCGATTGGAATTTCCAGCACCCATTTCAATAGCCTCGTGCTTAAAGAATTCGAACATCCCAGCAGACTTCATGGGGTCCCTAAGAGCGTGGATAGGAAATATCCCTTCCCTGCTGACTTGGTTAAGTGCTGGTCATCGCCACCTGAGTTCGATGCTCCTATTCTAGGGTTGTCCAACACCTCTATTATGCACTCTCCTGACACTACTACCCTGCGGGACTCTGAGGTCTGGCGTGTTGACCAATTGGCATGTCATGCCTTTGCATTCGGGGGAGCGACTCTGCGCCCGGTCTGCGCTTTAGCCATTGTGTCGGTAGTGCTCAGGGCCGTGGTTAGGAGTGCTCTCGATGGCACAGATGAGTTGCCTCCTGATACTGTCAATGCTCTGTCCAGCTGTGATGCGTTTGTGAACTTTATCCTGTCCGCATCGGACAATGCTATTAAGATGTGTGCCAGGTCATCCGCCCTGGTGGTTGCTATACGCTGCGCGGTCTAGTTGCGCCAGTGGGCCGCAGACAATGCCGCCAAGAAAGCCCTCACGGGGCTCCCATTTAAGGGGCTGCGATTGTTTGGGGATCGGTTAGACCTCTTTGCCAAGGGAGGCAAGTTACCCCAGCACAGGAGGCAGACTCGGCCTTTTCGTGGCCAAGGCTCCCTATCAACCCCCTACCGTGGGGCCAAGCAGGGAAGAGGGGCGTCCTTCGCTGGGGCCCGCGCAGATTCCTGGCATAGCAACAGAGGACGCCGTACCGGCTCCTCCTGGGGGTCCAAACCCAAAGCCCCTCCCAAGGCCCCTCAGGCATGAGGGGCGCCCTCACCCGTCAGGGTGGGGGGACGTTTACAGCATTTCGAGCACTTTTGGCGGCGCCACGTCTCAGACCGATGGATTCAGGAGGTAGTGTCCTCCGGCTACAAGATAGAATTTGCTGTACGGCCCCCCACCAGATTCATTGGGTCTCGAATCTCTCAAGACCCTGCCTCAGCTCAGGTATTGTTGCTGGCCATACAGGGTCTCCTGGATCTAGGGGTCATTTGCAAGGTCCCCCTTGGAGACAGGGGCACAGGGTTCTACTCCAACCTTTTCACAGTACCCAAAAAGGATGGGTTAGTCAGGCCCATTCTGGATTTAAAAATCCTCAACAAGTTTGTCAAGAACAGGCACTTCCGCATGGAAACTCTGTGCTCGGCCATTGGCTCACTACGCCCAGGGGATTTGCTCGGCAGGCAAAGTTGGACACTCGTCTGGTAGTGTCTACCCTGGAGTCCTTCGGCTGGGTGATCAATTACCCCAAGTCCTCCCTGTCCCTTTCCTCGGTGACTCAGTTCCTGGGGATGATTCTGGATACAGTTCAGTCAAGGATATTCCTTCCTCAACAGAAGGTGGAAGCTCTGACGGTGCAGGCGAGATTCCTGCTTTCGAGCCCACAGTTCTCCATCCGGCAGGGAATGCAGTTGGTGGGCCTGATGGTGGCGAGCTTCGAGGCGGTGCCCTTTGCCCAGTTCCATTTGAGACCTCTGCAGCTTCACCTTCTGTCAATGTGGGATAAGAACCCAGCGTCCTTGGACGGGGTCTGTGTGCTTCCCCCCCTTGGTCAGACAGTCCCTTGCGTGGTGGCTGGACCACAGGAACTTAAAAGGGGGCAGGTCATTTCTGGCCCCCTGCCCCCTGCTGACGGTCACAACGGATGCCAGTCTGTCAGGTTGGGGGGATTCTGGAAGTCCCTGCTCTTCCAGGGGACGTGGGGTCCTCAGGAGGCCCATTTGCCCATCAACATTCTGGAATTACGGGCAATCAGGTTGGTACTAGAGCGATCGACCCAACACCTGAGGGGTCTGTCGGTACAGGTACGTTCGGACAACAGAACGGCGGTTGCCTACATCAACCATCAGGGAGGGACCCGGAGCAAGGGTGCTCCCTTGCAGGGTGCTCCCTTTGAGCCTATTCAAGAGGCTGCTCTGGTTGTTCTCACTCTCAAGGTTGTCTTCTTGGTGGCTGTTAGGCGTGTGTCAGAGCTGGCCGCTCTATCTATTCAGCCTCCATACTATGAGCGACACCAGGACAAGGTGGTGGTCCGCTTCAAACCGGATTTCTTGCCTAAAGTTGTTTCGGCTTTTCATTTGAACCAGGATATTGTTCTTCCTTCTCTGTGTCCCAATCCTCGCAACGACAAGGAGCGGGTTCTGCATTCCTTGGACGTAGTCAGGTGCTTGAAGTTTTACCTGGTTGTCACTAAGGCCTTCAGGAAGACTGATGCTCTCTTTGTTGTGCCTTCCGGGCCTAGGAAAGGTTTGGCTCCCGCCAAGTCTACCATCAGTAAATGGATTTGTCAGGCTGTGATTCAGGCCTATTCCACTAAGGGGAGGACTCCCCCTTTCCGTCTTACAGCTCATTCCACTCGTGCTATTGGTGCCTCTTGGGCCTTTCAGCAACAGGCCTCTGTTGAACAAGTTTGCAAGGCCGCTTCTTGGTCTTCTGTTCACACCTTTTCAAAGTTTTACAAGGTTGACGTTCGGGCCTCAGCTGATGCTTCTTTTGGCCGTAAGGTTTTGCAGGCGGTTGTAGTCTAAGCTACGTGCCGTTGCCTTTGTTGTTGGGGATCCCACCCTACTTTATGGACACTGCTATTGGATGTCCCACTTGTAAGTATTATAGATGTAGCAGGACGTACTGTATGCTTAGAATAATACAATTCTGTGAGATACTCACCTGCAGAATTGATATTATACGCATACAGTACGTCCTAATCCACCCCACCCTGGTTTCACCTTGTTCTGGATCCCCTGTATGGTGATTGTTACCATTGTTATTGTTATCAGTTTGGTGGTTGGTTTCTCCCGGCTTCTTTTTCTCACTGCTTTTCAATGCTGGGGATTTGTGGGAAGTCCCTGGGTATATGAAGGGCCGGGAGGAGCCTGTTTTTGCACGTCTGCCGTGAACAGCGCCATCTGGCGGAGGATTACCCACGTGTAAGTATTATAGATGGGAGCAGGACGTACTGTATGCATATAATATCAATTCTACAGGTGAGTATCTCACAGAATTGTATTTTGTGAAGTCTTTATTTTAAATGCAAAAAATCTGTTCTTTACCTATTGCATATTGATCTTCAGTTTTTTTTTATCCTTGTAAAACAAATTTTCGGGGCATGTGGAGCACTACATTCTATGTATGGATACCCCATCAACTAATACATTTAGAATAATGTAGAATTTCAGCGTCCCCGATATGCTCAGTATCGGGGTAAAGACATTTACAGTGAGTACTAAAACTCTATTTTCTCTCTCAGGAAACACAGCACTTACATATGCCTGTGCCGGCGGCTATGTAGATGTTGTCAAGGTGCTGCTGGAATCAGGTGCTAGTATTGAGGACCACAATGAAAATGGTCATACGCCTCTCATGGAGGCAGGAAGTGCCGGTCATGTGGAGGTGGCCAGGGTCCTTCTAGAGAATGGAGCCGGAATCAATACTCATTCCAATGAGTTTAAAGAGAGTGCACTTACTTTGGCGTGCTATAAAGGTAAAGGTTATTTGTGGTTTTGTTAACAGATGAGCTGTTTGTTTTTTGCCATTGTGTAAAAAAGTAGCAGAAAGTAGTCTGCTTCAGAAGTTGCCCTGGGCAAGAAATCTGGTTTAGTTTTTAACCTCATGGGGACTGCCCTAGGTAGATCTTTTAAGGACCACCGTTATTTTAATTTTGCACACGTCTGTTTAGAGTTAAATTATTCTGTGAGTAAAAAGTAAATTCTGATTTGTGGCACCTTTAGGACTATATTTATTTTAGGAACCTCTTTTCTATTTTTTTAAATTTTTTACCTGGTAAACCCTAATTTTTGCCCATGGCATGCCCAGCTGTACTAGTCTACCATTTACAAACAAATTAGACCGCTAGAACTATGGCACATTTGTGATATCAGGGCACAAACTTTTCAGCTTTATTGTTCTGAAAACTTGTAAATGGTGAACCCAATAGGGTGGGTGTGTGTATGCATGTATATGTGTAATATGTAATAGATAGAGCTAGATAGATAGAGCTAGATAGATAGATAGAGCTAGATAGATAGATAGAGCTAGATAGATAGAGCTAGATAGATAGAGCTAGATAGATAGAGCTAGATAGATAGAGCTAGATAGATAGAGCTAGATAGATAGAGCTAGATAGATAGAGCTAGATAGATAGAGCTAGATAGATAGATATATAGATAGATAGATAGATATATAGATAGATAGATAGATAGATAGATAGATAGATATATAGATAGATAGATATATAGAGATATAGATATAGATATAGATAGATATATAGAGATATAGATAGATATATAGAGATATAGATATAGATAGATATATAGAGATAGAGATATAGATAGATATATAGAGATATAGATAGATATATAGAGATATAGATATAGATATATAGAGATATAGATATAGATATATAGAGATATAGATATAGATATATAGAGATATAGATATATAGAGATATAGAGATATAGATATATAGAGATATAGAGATATAGATATAGATATATAGAGATATAGATATAGATATATAGAGATATAGATATAGATATATAGAGATATAGATAGATATATAGTGTTTTTTTTTTTTTTTTTTGTGATGACACTTTTTTCATGTTTTCCCCCCACCCCTCGGTTCAATTCAGCGCCATATTTAGCGCTGCAAAAAAACTGCTTGATATGGTGCTGTATCGAAGTAAATCAGAACAAGTGTTTTATTTCTCAAAAAAGGAGAGAAAATACTCATGGTGCTGAATCAACCCTCAGGTGTCAGATTTGTGTGGAAATATTAAATATTTGTTTAGACATGCTAAAAGCAAGAATACAGATTACTTGAAAAGCCCCACAAAGTTTGTTGTTCCACTGGGGAAAAGAAAAGCACTAGAGACAGGTTTATTAATGTTCCATCACACTATTACAGGTCTGCTGATCTGTAGGATACAGTTGTTTCAGCCACCCCAATTTCTGCCTGAAGCATTGTTTGATGGGTAAATACATCTACACATGGGATAATTTCAATAGCAATAATTCCTTGGTCCAGCCCAGGTTAGAGTTCATCAGTCCTCCCCTCTTTAAAGTAGCACAGAGCTTATTAAGCCGGTAACCCCTGATGTTTTGTCCTTCCAGTAAAAGGTCAAACTGTATTTTTCTTCCTAAATAAAAGTAGGATTGTAACCTGTTACCTACTTTTCATTTGTTCTATTTATTTGAATGACATAAATGCAGCTTGTTTGTTAATAAAGGCCAAGTGACTATGCCAGATATTCTAAGTATGTCACACACCCCGCTTCAGATAGTCATTACACTTGGGTTATACCGACCTGTAGAGGGCGATCTTGCAGAGATGTCATGAAAAAAAGGGAGCCCCTCCCGGTCTATAAATACCTGGTACCTCCCACTCATTCCCCAGTCTTTCATCTCAGACGGCGAGCAAGTCAGAAGATGGATGTCTCCTCCTTGCAGGTAGCCGGGGTAACTCCCGGCCCCCCTCTTTTGGTCTATTTCTGCCTGGACCTACTGTTATCCCTTTTTAGTAAAAAGCCTCCCAGCCTAGGCTGCGGGTCCTGGCAAAGGTAGACGGCACCTTAAGGTGCTTTAGGAGCTATGCTCCACCGTGAGACCCCATACTAAGGGGTAGGCGGTATTCCGGGTTGGTGATCCTGGTTGGGATGCCCTGTCCTTTCCCTTACAACTTTTGGGTGTTAATTCCCCCTTCCCCGGTCACCCATTGTTCCCTACTGCTGGGGGGGGCGCTTATCCGCCTTTTAGTTTAGTTCTCCTTTAGAGTGCATGCTTGTGTGCAACTTGTTGTGTGTGTTGTGCGGGTGATTGATGCTTTCCATGGCCGGGCCGGTGGTTTGCGGTGCCGCCGGCCGTTACTGTCAGTCTTCGGGGGAGCTTCTTCCCCCCCCCCCCCCCCCCGTGCTGCTGGTGCCGCTGCGGAGCCCGGTCACTGGCCGGGAGCTGCCTGTTGTCAGGAGAGAGGGGCAGGGTTGGGCACAGCGCGCGATCCGCGTCGGCCCGCTCTTCTTCATCCTTGCTACCAAGTCCCTCCGCCTCTTGCAGGATGCCATTATCGGAAGCGCCCAGTGGGCTCCAGTCTATTCTAAGCAGACAGCACGTCCTGCTCCAGACATAGTCCTTACATGTGGGTATACCTCCGCCTTCAGCGCCGTGCACTGCGGAACATGAAGAAAACAAGCTCCTCCCGGCCCTACACACACCGGAGGACCTCCCACAAATCCCCAGATTTCTCTGCAGTGCTTGAACTGCGAAGACATGAAGTATCACGCTCTCGCAGGCGAGCGGGGCTTTACAGCCCGAGACCCTGCGGGACTATTTCCACCCGTCCTCGTTGTGAACTAATGCCTCCCAGCCTGGGCTGTGTTGGGTCGGGTGAAGGTAGGCAGCACCTAGTGTGCTTATGGAGCTAGACTCCACCGCAATCCCCCTCCATAGGGTAGGCGGTTAAGGCATATGGTGAGCCTTCTACCCCTCCCGCACTAGTACCCCTCACCCCTTCACTCTCAGCCTTTTGCCTTCCTACTGCGCTTCCATGTATTACTCGGCGCATGCTTCAGTTATTCAATTGACGCTTGGCGTTCTATCACTGTGTTCACCCTGTCAGATCTCTCTGCGGTGATGTCTCCCTGACAATATCTGTCGCTTCTAATTGGCTGCGCGCCTTCGAGCTTCACACTCTCCGGAGGGGGGGCGTGGTTCGGTTTAGCGCGTTCCGCGTCATTGTCCGCTCTGGTCCGCCCTTCGAGGTTCGCTTGGCGCCATTTCCTTCTCACATGCGCGTGGTGAAGACGGTCCTCCCCTCGCTGTTCTGTTAAGTGCCCTCATGGGCGATCCCTTTCCTAGCTTTGACTTCTTCGCGCTTGGCTCTGACATCCCTGTTCCCCTTGTGTCTTTCAGACCGCGGACTTCGGTGGTAAAGATCTTAAACAGATTTGTGAGAAGCAGACCTTTTCGTATGGAAACTCTGCGCTCGGCCATTGCCTCGCTGCACCCAAGGGACTTCATGACATCTGTGGACATTAAGGACGCTTACCTGCACGTTCCGGTGTTCCCAGGGCATCAAAAGTTTCTCAGATTTGCGCTGCTGGATCATCATTACCAGTTTGTGGCTCTGCCATTCGGTCTTACGTCGGCCCTCAGGGTATTCACCAAGGTGCTGGCAGGAGTAATGTCTCTGAGACTAAAAGGCATACGAGTGTTGCCCTACCTGGACGATATACTCATCTCATCTCAGTCTCTGCGGCAGGCAGAGCTGGACACTCGGTCGGTGGTGACCACCCTGGAGTCCTTCGGCTGGGTGATCAATTACCCAAAGTCCTCTCTGTCCCCCTCCTCAGTAACCCCGTTTCTGGGGATGATTCTGGATTCAGTTCAGTCAAGGATATTCCTTCCTCCACAGAAGGTGGAAGCCCAGACAACGCAGGTGAGGTTCCTGCTCTCGAGCCCTCATCCCTCCATCAGGCAGGGAATGCAGTTGGTGGGCTCGATGGTGGTAAGCTTCGAGGCGGTGCCCTTTGCACAATTCCATTTGAGGACTCTGCAGCTTCACCTGCTGTCAGTTTGGAACAAGGACCCAGCGTCCTTGGACGAGATCTGGGTGCTTCCCCCCTCGGTCAGACAATCCCTGGCGTGGTGGCTGGGCCACGGGAACTTGACAAGGGGCAGATCCTTCCTGGCTCCCTCCTGGGAGACGGTCACAACGGATGCCAGTCTCTCGGGCTGGGGGGGGGGATTCTGGAAGTCCCTGCGTTTCCAGGGGAGGTGGGGCCCTCATGAGGCCCATCTAGCCATCAATGTCCTGGAACTCAGGGCGGTCAGGTTGGTGCTGGAACAATTGACCCAGCACCTGAAGGGTCTGGCGATTCAGGTACGCTCAGACAACAGGACGGCGGTGGCCTACATCAATCATCAGGGAGGAACCCGGAGCAAGGGTGCTCTCCAGGAGGTGTCTCTGATTCTAACATGGGCAGAGACCAATGTTCAATGCATCTCGGCTGTTTACATTCCGGGGGCGGAAAATCTGCTAGCAGATGCCCTGAGCAGGGGGTCGTCCCGTCAGGGGGAGTGGTCCCTCTCCAACTCGGTTTTTCAGTCCCTGTGTCACCGTTGGGGTGTCCCAGACGTGGATCTGTTTAGCGTCCCGTCACAATCACAAGCTCCCGAGCTTTGTATCCCTGTCTCAGGATCCTCTGACTCTGGCCTCGGATGCTCTGTCAATGTTTTGGAGGGAGTTTCGGCTCCTGTATGCGTTTCCACCAGTTCCCCTTCTGGGCAGAGTGCTACGCAAGATCGCTCTGGAAGGGGGGGTACCCACGATTCTGGTGGCCCCAAGGTGGCCAAGAAGAGTGTGGTTCGCAGACGTGGTTCAAATGGCAGTAGATCAGTACGATCTACCAAGGATTCCAGACCTCCTAACTCAGGGGTCTCTACGCCATCCCAATTTACTAACTCTGGCTTTGACGGCTTGGCTATTGAGACCACCATTTTAAAGGAAAAGAGTTTGTCCGCTTCTGTAGTGGCTACCATGGTCCAAGCCAGGAAGAAGACCTCTTCTGCCATATATTATAGGGTGTGACGTGCCTACATTGACTGGTGTGAATCCAGGTCTCTTCCCTGCCGGGAATTCTTAGTATCCAGGGTGCTGGAGTTTTTACAACATGGTCTAGACTTAAATCTGAAGCTTAGTACTTTGAAGGGCCAGGTATCGGCCCTGTCTATCTTCTTTCAGAAGACCTTTGCCCAGCACTCAATCAAGACTTTCTTTCAGGGGGTCACTCATGTGCGCCCCCCTCGGAAACCTATGGTTCCTGTTTGGGATCTGTAGGGTCCTCCTTTTGAGCCTATTCATGAAGCAGCTCTTGCTGTTCTCACGCTCAAGGTGGTCTTTCTGGTAGCCATTACCTCGGTTAGACGTGTGTCTGAGTTGGCTGCCTTGTCTATTCAGCCTCCCTACTTTGAGAGACACCGGGATAAGGTGGTGTTTCGCTTCAAGCCAGACTTCCTGCCTAAGGTTGTGTCTGCGTTTCATTTGAATCAAGATATTGTACTTCCTTACTTGTGCCCTAATCCTAGTAACCCTAAGGAGAGGGTTTTGCATTCCTTGGATGTGGTTAGGTGTGTCAAGTATTACCTGGTCATCACTAAGGCATTCAGGAAGACTGATGCTCTCTTCGTTGTGCCTCACGGGCCTAGGAAAGGTTTGGCTCCCGCCAAGTCTACCATCAGTAAATGGATTCGTCAGGCTGTGGTTCAAGCCTATACTACTAAGGGGAAGACTCCCCCCTTTCGTCTTCCTGCTCATTCTACTAGAGCTGTCGGGACTTCTTAGGTTTTTCAGCACCAGGCCTCTGTGGAGCAAGTTTGCAAGGCCGCTACTTGGTCTTCCGTTCATACCTTTACAAAGTTTTACAAGGTTGATGTTAAGGCCTCAGCTGACGCTGCGTTTGGCCGCGAGGTGTTGCAGGCTGTAGTAGTTTAAACGGCTTGCTGTTGCCTTCTGTTGGGGATCCCACCCTTCTTTACGGACACTGCTATTGGATGTCCCACATGTAAGGACTATGTCTGGAGCAGGACGTGCTGTCTGCTTAGAATAATACAACTCTGTACTCACCTGTAGAGTTGGTATTATATGCAGACAGCACGTCCTGCTCCACCCCACCCTGGTTTCACTTTGTTCTGGATCCCCTGTTTGGCGATTGTTATACTTGATATTTTTTTTGCCAGTTTTGGGTGGTTGTTTCTCCTGGCCTCTCTTTCTCACTGCTTTTTAATGCTAGGGATTTGTGGGAGGTCCTCCGGTGTGTGTAGGGCCGGGAGGAGCTTGTTTTCTTCATGTTCTGCAGTGCACGGCGCTGAAGGCGGAGGTATACCCACATGTAAGGACTATGTCTGGAGCAGGACATGCTGTCTGCATATAATACCAACTCTACAGGTGAGTACTTCAGAGTTGTATTTTCATTGCCTGTGAAGCTGCTTGTCAGCGCGAGATTGATATATATATTCCTCTATTTATATGTATGTGTGCCTTGGCCCTTCTGTTATGTGCCCAACATTGTGTGATATCTGTGTGACAGTTCCCCCCCATATGGAGGCTTCCCAGGATACCGGGCTCAGGCTCCCCTTGGGGCAACCCCGGCAGTGTTTGGGGTGTGGGGTATCCCTTACTGGGGATGATGTATTTCTTTGCATACCATGTGCGCAGCAGACTATTACGCGGCAGTCCGGATCCCATGCGTCTGGTTCTGCGCCGCCGGTTTCTTCACCTACCCCTCCCCGCCTGATCCGTACCCCATGTGACGCTGTCATGGGTGGGGAGTCGCAATCTGAGGTGTGTGCCAGATTGGACAATCTTGAAAAAAATTTTTCTAGCGCTGTTGCCAGAAAGGCCCCGGCTAAGAGAAAGCCACGCCGGCTTCTGATATTCTCAGTGTGTCACACACCCTGCTTCCCCTTTAATTCTTGCGATCGGGTTACTCCACCAGCAGGTGGCGACGTTGCAGAGAGAAGTCTTGAAAACGAGCCCCTTCCGGCCTACATATACCTGGGACCTCCCACTTAACACCCAGTGTTTTCTCTCTGCAAGATGCGACAAGACAGAAGAAAGAAGTCTCCTGCTTGCAGGTAGCCGGGGTCAAACCCCGGCACCCCCTTTTGGTCTATTTCTGCCCAGTTCAATTGTTTACATGCCTAGATGGTTAATTGAAGCCTCCCAGCCCAGGCTGCTGGCTGGGCAACGGTAGATGGCACTAGGTGCCTAGGAGCTTATCTCCTCCGCTCGACCCCGCGCGTGGGGCAATGCGGCTATCCGGCGTGGTGATCCGGATTTGGGATGCCCCTGTCCCGATGTTCACCTTGGCCATCTTCTCCCGCTCGGTCCCTTCGCTTGGGGCGGGGGGGGGGGGGGTGTGTTTTGCATGGGGTGCTTTACTCTTGGCATGTGTGTGTTATTCTCAGTGTGCCACACATCCCGCTTCCCCTTTAATTCTTACGATCGGGTTACTCCACCAGCAGGTGGCGACGTTGCAGGGAGAAGTCTTGAAAACGAGCCCCTTCCGGCCTATATATACCTGGGACCTCCCACTTAACACCAGTTTTTTTTTCTCTCTGCATGAAGCGACAAGACAGAAGAAAGAAGTCTCCTGCTTGCAGGTAGCCGAGGTCAAACCCGGCACCCCCTTTTGGTCTATTTCTGCCCAGTTCTGTTGTGTTGTTTATGCCTAGTTAAACGGAAGCCTCCCAGCCCAGGCTGCTGGCTGGGCAACGGTAGATGGCACTAGGTGCCTAGGAGCTTATCTCCTCCGCTCGACCCCGCAATGCGGCTCTTCGGCATGGTGATCCGGATTTGGGATGCCCCTTTCCCGATGTTCCCTTTGGCCACCTTCTGCCGCTCGGTCCCTTCGCTAAATTGGGGGGGGGGGGTGCGTGTTGCATGAGGTGCTTAACTTAGTTTTATGTGTGGAAGTGCTTTGGCATGGCAGCGCTGCGGTGGCGACGCGTAGCTTGGGCTGCTGGGGCCTTTGTTTGTGTTGCGCTTTCAAATTTCCCACCTTTTTTGCTGTGTCTGGGCCCGCCCTTCACTTCCCCTGTCTCATTAGAGACAGGTGTGCTGAAGCCGGTGGGGGAAGAGGTCCAGTGCGGCTTGAGCTGTAGAGGTAAACGGTCCCCACCATTGCGCACGTGGGGCCGTCCTTGTACTTTATTGCCTGCCATGTATAATGTTTTTTCCTGGGGCACTTCTATATATATATATATATATATATATATATATATATATATATATATATATATATATATATGCAGGTATATACTCTTATTTTTTATTGATGCACTCTCTGGCTTTGCCTTGAAATAGCATGTGTCATGTATATTTTATTCATGATGTTTAAACTATTCATATGTTTGCCTTGTTGGTTATGTATGAATGTGGTGCATACTGGTTGGGGGACTGACTGTGGTCTCTTTTCCCCCACAGATTCTGGGATCCCCTCACTGCAGTGGCTCTCCCGGTCTGTTATACCTGGCTAGTCTTAGTCTCTAAATTGGGATTTTCCTAGGCTTAAAAAAATCCTCCCACTTCCGTGACTTTAATTGCAAAGGGGCATCCTGGGTTGCTTAATGCGTAAAACCCTGGGTTGTTGCGAATACCACAAATTCACCATATGGAGGCTTCCAGCGTTACCGGAAATGGCTCGTCGGGGCTATCCAGGCTGTGTGGGGGGTTTGTGGGGCTCCGCTCCCAGGCGATGTCATATTATGCGTTCAATGTGCAAGGCAGAACATTGCGCGCCAGTCCGTTGCTCCGGCTTCTGGCTCCTCGCAACTTCCGTCATCTCCCCCCCCCCCCCCCCCCCCAACCTAGTCCAGACCCCGTGGGACATTGTCAAAAATGGGTATTCGCATTCCGGGGTGCATGCGCGGTTGGCCAACCTCGAGAAAATAATTTCCGCTTCAGTGGCTCAGAAGGCTACGGCAAAGCGGAAGCACCTTTCTCAGGCAGTGCCTGCTTCGGAGGGTGAGGTACCTGAATTTTTGGATTGGTCCGATTGTCCCCCTGTTGAGGAGGGGGGACTCCTTGAGGAGTCGGATGAGCCTGCAGACCAGCTATTGTTTGACACTGCTGGTGATCAGGCTGTGGGGGTGTCCATTGACACTCCTTCCATTTTGGCTCTAATGTTTAAAGTTTTGGCCTTGGATCCGCCTGCGGTGATCCTTCTGCCAAAGGGTGAGTTGTTTGACGTACCCCAGCCGCGTTTGGTGTTTCCCAGGCAACAGCACTTTGGGAGGGTTGTCCTTAAGGAATGGGAACAACCCGCGCGCCTGGTTGGAACTCCTCCTAATTGAGATAAGCGTTATCCCTTTCCGGAGAACTTGGTGAAGCTTTGGTTAGTGCCCCCCGACGTCGATACCCCGGTGTTAGGGTTGACTGGCTCGGCTGCGTTGCACTTTTCTGGCACCACTACCATTAAGGATTGTGAGAATCGTCGGGTTGATCAATTGGCTCGCCATGGTTTTATCAGTGCCGGGTCGACACTATGGCCGATTTGTGCTTCGGCGCTTCTTCTGCTGGCAGTTAGATCCATTATTAGGGATCTGCTCGCAGATCTTGATCCCGCTTGTGATATGTTTAGTTCTCTCAAGGAGTGTGTCGTTTGTTTCTTTTGTCCTGACTGCTCAGGACGATGCTCTTGCGACGAGTAGCAGGACAGCGGCATTGCTGGTGGCTATTCGTCGGTCTATATGGCTGCGCCAGTGGACGGCGGACCTTAACTCTAAAAAGGCGCTTACAGTGCTACCATTCTTAGGTTTACGCCTTTTTGGCGAGAAATTGGATGCTGTTACCAAGGATGGTAAGTTGCCTCAATTCAAGAAGCCTCGTCGCTCCTTTCGGGGTGCGAGTACCTTTAGTCCCTCCTTTCGAGGAGCCAGAGCGGGCAGAGGGGCTTCCCTTCCCGTTACCGGGGTGTAGGTTGGTCCCGGGGAAGAGGTTGTGGCCGTCCCGGTCAGTCCTGGGGCGCCAAGCCCAAACCTACTGCTAAGCCCGCTCAGCAATGAGGGGCTGCTCTCACCCGTGCGGGTGGGGGGACGATTGCAACACTTCTCCCTGGTTTAAGGCCGCGAGATTCCGGACACATGGATCTGGGAGGGGGTGTCGCCCGGTTACAATACGGAGTTCGAGTCTCGCTCCCCTTCATGGTTTTTCCTGGAAATGACGGGCATCCGGCCGGTGCCGTGCTTAGAGGTGGGCCTCTGTTTTTGCTCCATTCTCTTCGCAGCCCCCAAGAAGGACGGGTTGCCCCGTCCTGCATCTGAAGTTTTTCAACCTTCCCAGGTCCTCCCTTGCTCCGGCCAGGGTGGTGTCCTTTCTGGCAATGCGGTCGGATTCCGGTCAACACAGGGTGTTTCTCACTCAGTCCAAAATTTGTCTGATCCAACCCTCGGCCGTCTGTTCTGGAGCTGAGAGCCTTCCGTCTGGTTCTTGCTCTTTTGTCTCATCAGGGTCTGGGCCTTCTGGTTCAGCTTCGCTCGGACAATCAAACAGCGGTTGCTTGCATCAGTCATCAGGGAGGGACTTGCAGTCTGGGTGCCCTCAGAGTGGTGTCCCTGATCCTGACCTGGGCGAAGGCACATGTTCCTTGTCTCTCGGCAGTCTGCAGTCCGCTCCAGTGGGGGACACCGGAGGTGGTCCTGTTTCCCTTTCGTCACAATTGCAGGCTCCCGATCTTTGTGTCGCTCTCCCAGGATCCTCTGGCTCTGGCTGCGGAAGCCATATCCCTGAGCTGGGGGACCCGGGGTTTCTGTACCTGTTTACTCCGATACCCATGCTAGGCTGGGTGGTACGGAAGCTGGTTCTGGAAAGGGTGTCCGCCATTCTCGTGGCCCCAAGATGGCCAAGACGAGTATGGTGCGCAGACATCGTTTGGCTGACAGTGAATCAGCTCATTCTGCCTCTTCGGCCCGATCTGCTCACACAGGGTCGGCTGTGTTACCCCAATTTACCAACGCTGGGTTTGACGGCTTGGCCGCTGAAACCTCCATCTTGAAGGAGGCGGGTCTTTCTGACTCGGTCGTTAAGACTCTGATCAGTGCCCAGAAGAGGTCTTCTATCATCTACTATAGGACTTGGAAAGCCTATATCGCTTGGTGTGAGATTAGATCTTTGCCTTGTAGGGTCTTTTCGGTCTCCAAGATTCAGGAGTTTTTGCAATCAGGGCTGGACTCTGGTCTTCAGCTGAGTACTTTGAAAGGGCAGGTTTCTGCCTTGTCTATCTTTTTTCAGAAGCGTTTTGCTCTTCATCCTTTAGTTAAAACCTTTTTCCAGGGGGTTACGCATGTGCGGCCTCCCAGGAAACCATTACTCCCGGTTTGGGACTTGAACTTAGTTCTCTCTGCTCTTCAGGCTCCTTCCTTTGAGCCCTTGCTTTGTCTACCTTGACTCAGAAGACTGCCTTCTTGGTAGCCATCACTTCGGTTCGGCGTGTCTCGGAGCTGGCGGCCTTGTGGATTCAGGCGCCCTACTTTGAGAGGCATCAGGACAAGGTGGTCTTTGGTTCAAACCGGACTTTCTTCCTAAGGTTGTTTCTGCTTTTCATTTGAATCAGGATATTGTTCTTCCCTCCTTGTGTCCTAAGCCTAAGTATGACAAGGAGAGGGTTTTGCATTGTTTGGATGTAGTACGCTGTGTTAAGTACTATTTGATTACTACTTCTCCTTTTCGTAAAACTGATGCCTTTTTTGTTGTGCCCTGTGGGCCTAGGAAGGGTTTGGCTCCGGCCAAATCTTCCATTAGCAAATGGATACGTCAGCCCGTGATTGGGGCCTATTCTGCTAAGGGGAAAGTTCCCCCTTTTCGTATCACTGCTCATTCTACTCACGCCGTTGGAGCGTCTTGGGCTTTTCAGCACCAAGCTTCTGTTGAACAAGTTTGTAAGGCTGCTACTTGGTCTTCTGTTCATACTTTTTCTAAGTTTTACAAGGTTGATGTGCGGGCCTCAGCGGAGGCTGTGTTTGGCCGCAAGGTTCTGCAGACTGCAGTCATTTAAGTTATGCTTCATTTTGCCTTCGGATACCCATCCCTTGCGGACACTGCTTTTGGATGTCCCGATCGTAAGAATTAAAGGGGAAGTGGGGTGTGTGACACACTGAGAATAATACCATTTTGTGAGTACTCACCTGAAAAATGTATATTGTCAGTGTGTCACACACCCCGCTTCACCCGCCCTTTTTGGTATCCTGATCCTTTATATGGTGAAGCTTTTCTTTATTTTGAGGTTACCATTGGATTTCCTGGTACCTTGTCTTTCTGCTTTTGAATTCACTGGGTGTTAAGTGGGAGGTCCCAGGTATATGTAGGCCGGAAGGGGCTCGTTTTCAAGACTTCTCTCTGCAACGTCGCCACCTGCTGGTGGAGTAACCCTATCGTAAGAATTAAAGGGGAAGCGGGGTGTGTGACACACTGACAATATCCATTTTACAGGTGAATACTCGCAAAATGGTATTTTTGATGAGTTTGATTCTCTGGACTGGTCTGATTACCCCCTCTTGAGGAAGGGGAGCTATTTGAGGAGTCGGACGGTTCTGACGATCAGCAGTTTTTTGGCACTGATGCCGAGTGGGGTCGGGGGGATTCTTGGGATACCCCTAAGGTCCTGGCTCATATGTTTGAGGTTCTGGCAATTTCTCCTCCTGAAGTGGCCCTTCCACAGAAGGGGGAGTTCTTTGAGGCGGCTAAGCCGCGCTTGGAATTCCCTAATCAAAAGCATTTCGATGGCATTTTTCTTAAGGAATGGGAGAGGCCTTTTTCCAGTTTTTAGGAATAGAGATAAATAATCTCCTTCCTGGTGAGCCGCGCTAACTATTATAATTAATTTTAAATCAAATGCTTTTATAGTTTTTGTCCACTCAATAGTAGCAATTCCACAATTAAAAATTAAAAATTAAAAATATCCAACGCAGGGAGCTTATAGACTGTGTCAGTCCAGCCACATATACAAATATCAACTCTCTATGCAATTACATAGACAAAGCTCCGCGGGAATAAACTTGTTTTAAAAGTCTCTTGCAATTATTCACCAGTTGTGCTTAGCTTAAAAATTCATGTGATCCCACCACCAGAATCACATCACACATACCAGATTGCTGGTTAAAACAAGCCCATCATATCTTAACTTAACTTCCGCCAGAAAGAGCACTTCAAAGATTATCTTCCCGTGATGTATATTATGTCAGCACCCGTTATTCACAACGGTATTTTCCAATGCTTCAAGATAAACACCTCAGTAGATCCAGATATTGCATGAAGGGAAATATTGAAAGACCGAACATAGCATAATACTGTTTGCAATGGGGTCAATTTAAAAAGCTTTATTGCGCTTACCCTTCCACACTTTCATACACGCATGTAAAATCAAAAGGGGCTGTCCTCATCCACCTCCGCTCCTCCTTGGGTCATCAAGCAGGGGAATTGAACAACAAACCTTGCCGCCCCGGCCGTGGGCTAAGCAAGTGAAGACACCGCTGTTTGGAGCAGTCAGAAAGACACGTAGTGACGTTGTGGAGGGTCCCGCCCAACGCGTTTCGTCGTTACTGACTTTTTCATTAGGCAGTGGGCCCTCCACTCCGTCACTAATTTATTCACCTCGCTAGGTGACGTATTGTTTGAGGAGTTAACTCTTTCATTTTTATTACTCCGCTTTCTATTCACGCTGAAGCCGGCAAATGTCATTTTCATAACAGACGGCTAAAGCAAAACAGCACCACTCTGCTACTGTGGTTTAATTCTTTTATGGAAAGATTTAAATTTTAAATTCTACATATATGTTTAATTAAAAGCTTTACCAATATGTCGTGACATTTTTCTAGATCTTAACTAATCTCCCTAATGCGGTTCACAAATAAGGGGCCAAATAATAATACCAATAGTTAAAAATGGTATATTGCTTGGAGCATAAGGATTTAAATGATTCTCCAAGAAGGAGTTCCCTAATCAAAAGCATTTCGATGGCATTTTTCTTAAGGAATGGGAGAGGCCTACTCGGCTTCCAGGTGTTCTTCCGGGTTGGGATAAGAAATATCCCCTTCCGGCGGATGCGGTGAAGCGATGGTCGTCCCCTCCCGAAGTGGACGCCCTTGTTTTGGGGTTGTCTAGCACCTCCGTTTTGCATTCTCCTGACTGTTCTACTCTCAAGGATGGTGAGGATAAACGCATTGACCAGATGGCTTGTCATGGTTTTGCCAGTGTCGGGTCGGCCTTGCGGCCTGTTTGTGCTTCGGCGCTTTTAGTAGTGGCTTCCAGGTCGGTTGTTAAGGACCTGTTGTCTACTTCCAGGCTTGACCCGGCTAGTTCGAGTTCGAGTTCTAGGTGCGAGTTGTTTTTGTCATTTGTGCTAGCCGCCCTGGATGACACCATGGTGATGTGTAGTAGAACTTCGGCCTTGCTTGTGGTTATTCGTCGGTTTGGTTACGCCAGTGGGCGGCTGATTTTGTGTCCAAAAAGTCGCTTACGGCTCTCCCCTTTTTGGGGTTGCGGCTCTTTGGAGAAAAATTGGATTCGGTCGCAAAAGGGGGTAAGTTACCTCAGCGTAAGAAGCAACGTCGTCCCTTTCAGGGGCGGCTTCCTTTGCTCCTTCCTTTCGTGGGGCCAGAGCTGGCAGGGGATTGGCTGTCTTCTCCTCCAGAGGTGATTCCTGGAACAGGGGCAGAGGACGTGCCCGTCCAGGTCACAGCTGGGGCTCTAAGCCCAAAGCCGCTGCCAAGCCAGCTCAGTTATGAGGGGGCGCCCTCACCCTTGCAGGTGGGGGGGGATGGTTGCGTCACTTCTCCCAGGTCTGGGACCAGGAGCTCTTGGACTGATGGATCCGGGAAGTGGTGTCTTCCGGTTACAAGCTGGAGTTCGAGATCCGACCTCCTCCCAGATTCTTCAGGTCTCGGGTGCCCTTGGATCCTCTATTAGCGCAAGGGCTCCGGGCGGCGGTTAAAGATCTCCTGGACATGGCTGTCATTTGCCCGGTGCCTTCCTCAGACCGGGGCCTGGGATTCTATTCCAATCTGTTCACCGTGCCCAAGGAGGACGGCTCTGTTCGTCCCATCCTGGATCTGAAGCTCCTCAACAGGTTTATCCGCCCCAGGAAGTTCAGCATGGAAACTCTGCGTTCAGCCATGAATTCGCTTCGCCAGGAGGACTTCATGACGTCCATAGACATCAAGGATGCTTATCTGCACGTCCCGATCTTCCTGGCACATCAGAGATTTCTCAGGTTTGTGGTGGAAGATCAGCACTTTCAGTTTGTGGCTCTTCCGTTTGGCCTTACCTCGGCGCCAAGGGTTTTCACCAAGGTGCTGGCAGGGGTGATGGCCCTCCTCAGAGCCCAGGGTATCCGCATTGTTCCTTATCTGGACGGTCTTCTTATTATGGCATCCTCTCTCAGCCGGGCGGAGCTGGATACCAGGACTGTGGTATCCACTCTGGAGAGATTCGGCTGGGTGATCAACTACCCCAAGTCCTCCCTCTCTCCGTCCAGGGTGGTCTTGTTTCTGGGAATGTCTCTGGATACTTCTCAGGCCAGGGTGTTCCTTCCTCGGCCCAAGGTTCTTTTGATTTAGGAATTGACTCTGTCACTCCCTCGTCCGTCCATCCGGCTGGGGATGAGACAGGTGGGATTGATGGTGGCCTCTTTCGAGGCGGTTCCCTTTGCTCAGTTTCACACAAGGAAGCTCCAGCTCCATCTCTTGGCGGCCTGGGATGGGTCTCCGCTGTCATTGGATCAGTCATTTCTGATGTCCCCCCGGGTTCGACGTTCCCTTCAGTGGTGGCTGGAACCAAGCAATCTGATGAGGGGCAGATCCTTTCTGACCCCTCGTTGGGAGACTGTCACCACGGATGCCAGCCTGTCAGGTTGGGGGGGATTTTGGAAGGATCTTCAGTTTCAGGGACTGTGGGGGCCTCAGGAGGCTCACGATCCCATCAATGTTCTGGAGCTGAGAGCCATCAGGTTGGTTCTGGCTCAATTGACTCATCAGTTACAGGGCTTACCGGTTCAAGTTCGGTCGGACAATCGGACGGCGGTCGCCTACATCAATCACCAGGGAGGCACTCGCAGCAGGCGTGCCCTCAGGGAAGTGTCCTTGATCCTTGCTTGGGCAGAGAGCAATGTCCCATGCATCTCGGCGGTGTACATTCCGGGAGTGGAGAACACGGAGGCAGACTCCCTGAGCAGGTGCTCATCTCGCCGGGGGGAATGGTCTCTCAGCCCCAAGGTGTTTCAGTCACTTTGCCACCGGTGGGGGACTCCGGAGGTGGACCTCTTTGCCTCTCGTCACAAGCTTCCGGCATTTGTCTCTCTCTCATGGGATCCGCTGGCTCTGACAGTGGATGCCATGTCTCTGAGCTGGAGGGATCTGGGGATTCTGTACCTGTTCCCTCCATTCCCTATGGTAGGCAAGGTGGTGTGCAAGCTGGCTCTAGAGGATGTGTCAGCGATCTTGGTGGCTCCAAGATGGCCAAGGCAGGTTTGGTTCGCAGGCGTGGTGCGGTTGGCAGCGGATCAGTTGGATCTGCTCACTCAGGGTCAACTGCTCTACCCCAATTTACCAACGCTGGCTTTGACGGTGTGGCTGCTGAAGCCTCCATCCTGAAGGAGGAAGGTCTTTCTGATGCTGTCATTCAGACTCTGGTTAGTGCTCGGAAGAGGTCTTCCTCTACCATCTACTATAGGACTTGGAGGTCTTATATTGATTGGTGTGAGGTCCGGGCCTTGCCCTGCCGGGTGTTTTCTATCCCTAGGGTTTTGGAATTTCTGCAACATGGTCTGGACTTGGGGTTGCAGCTTAGTACGTTGAAAGGGCACGTTTCTGCCCTGGCGGTTTTCTTTCAAAGGTCTTTTGCTCTTCATCCTCTGGTTAAGACTTTTATTCAGGGGGTTAAGCATGTGCGGCCTCCTAGGAAGCCTTTGCTCCCAGTTTGGGATTTGAATTTGGTTCTTTCTGCTCTTCAGGCTCCTCCTTTTGAGCCTTTGCAGGATATTGTTCTTTCTACGCTTACTCAGAAGGCTGCTTTTTTGGTTGCCATCACTTCCGTTTGGCGTGTATCGGAGTTGGCGGCTTTGTCCATTAAGGCCCCGTACTTTGAGAGGCATCAGGACAAGGTTGTTTTCCGCTTCAAGACAGATTTCCTTCCTAAGGTGGTTTCTGCCTTTCATCTTAAAGTGGACCAACACCCAGGATTTTGACTATCCTGGGTCTTGGTCCACTTCGGTGGGGCACCCCCGATCGGGGTGCCCCGCTGTGTGAAACCCCCCCTAACCCCCCGAAAAACTCACCTCTCCCCGCTCCCAGCGCCGACGTACAAGGGGAGAACTGGAACGTGTGCCTCCCTCGCGTCACTTTTGACGCGCGCGCCCCCGCGCCGGCCATTCGCAGACGGCCGGCGCGGAGGCGCGCACGCCTACAGGGGCGCGAGGGAAGATAAGGTAGGTGAGTTGGGGTGCTTGGGGGGGGTTTCACCCCGCGGGACATCCCGATCTCGGATGTCCCGCGGGGTGGGGGGTGATCGGCCCGGGAATCTTATAGATTCCCGGGCCGATCACCCCAGGGTGTTGGTCCACTTTAATCAGGACATTGTTCTACCGTCCTTGTGTCCTAAGCCCAGGAATGACAAGGAGAGGATCTTGCATTCTTTGGATGTGGTTCGCTGTGTGAAGTACTATTTGGTGGCTACTTCTTCTTTTCGTAAGACTGACTCCTTTTTCGTGGTGCCCTCCGGACCTAGGAAAGGTTTGGTACCCGCCAAGTCTTCCATTAGTAAATGGATTCGCCAGGCCATTGTTGGGGCCTACTCTGCTAAGGGGAAGATTCCCCCTTTTCGTGTTACTGCTCATTCTACTAGTGCTGTCGGGGCGTCCTGGGCTTTCCAGCACCTGGCCTCTGTTGAGCAAGTTTGTAAGGCTGCTACTTGGTCTTGCGTTCACACTTTTTCCAAGTTTTAAAAGGTTGATGTGCGGGCCTCAGCGGATGCTGTTTTTGGCCGCAAAGTTTTGCAAGCTGCGGTGGTTTAAGTTTGTGCATTGTTGCCTTGTTTTGGATCCCTGCCCTTTATGGACACTGCTATTGGATGTCCCAAGTGTAATGACTATCTGAAGCGGGGTGTGTGACATACTTAGAATAATACCATTTTGTGAATACTCACCTGTAAAATGAGTATTATAAGTATGTCACACACCCCGCTTCACCCCACCCTTTGGCATTTTGGATCCTTTATATGGTGAACCTTTCTTACTGTTACTGGTTATTTTGGCTCTTCCTGGTCCCTTTGTTTCCTTACTGCTGTCTTATTACTGGGGAATGAGTGGGAGGTACCAGGTATTTATCCCGGGAGGGGCTCCCTCTTTTTCATGACATCTCTGCAAGATCGCCCTCTACAGGTCGGTATAACCCAAGTGTAATGACTATCTGAAGCGGGGTGTGTGACTTATAATACCCATTTTACAGGTGAGTATTCACAAAATGGTATTTTTGCCTTACCAGTAGCAATTTACATAAATATGTCTGAGTAGTCCTTAGCTGTGCATTGGGCTTGGTTCCACTTTTGCCCTAACCTAATGCATTTTATTAAAAAAAAACCTATGAAAACTGGCTTGGCACAAATGTAGGGTAAAAGCATCTAGAATGTAAAATAATGGGAGAATGGATTCATAAATATGGCCAAAGATGGTGAGCACACTTGTATGATAATGTTTTTACATGTATGACCTAGTAATGTGTGTGTTTTGTACTTGATCCTTAGGGCACTTAGAAATGGTAAGATTTCTGTTGGAGGCAGGAGCAGACCAGGAACATAAAACAGATGAAATGCACACGGCTTTAATGGAAGCTTGCATGGTATGTCTACTGCAGAAACGACTTTTCTGGTACATTTCAACTGTTCACGTTGCTTCAGCGCTAAACACAGTCTAAAAACACCACTTTTTTGTTCCAAGCTGCAAAGCATGCTCCACTAACTAGGCCCCCACTAAAATAGAAAAGGCTGGTCTTCTGATTTAAGAACATTTTCCAAGTGTACAGCACGGCCTGTTTCATTTTAATCATTTCTTCTGGGTATTCCGCCACAAGGTGGTGCAGTTGACTGCAGAAGACTTGTGGCTCCTACCGGCCCTATAAAAAGCCAGGAATCACCCATAGACCCCCAGTGTATTCTAAGCAGACAGCACGTCCTGCTCCAGACATAGTCCTTACATGTGGGTATACATCCGCCTTCAGCGCCGTGCACTGCAGAACATGAAGAAAACAAGCTCCCCCCGGCCCTACATATACCGGAGGACCTCCCACAAATCCCCAGTTTTCTCTGCAGTGCTGGAACTGCGAAGACATGAAGTATCACGCTCTCGCAGGCGAGCGGGGCTTGACAGCCCGAGGCCCTGCGGGACTATTTCCACCCGTCCTCATTGTGAATTAATGCCTCCCAGCCTGGGCTGCGCGGGTCGGGTGAAGGTAGGCAGCACCTAGTGTGCTTATGGAGCTAGACTCCACCGCAATCCCCCTCCATAGGGTAGGCGGTTAAGGCGTATGGTGAGCCTTCTATTGGATGCCCCTCCCGCACTAGTACCCCTCGCCCGGTGTAGCGGTGAACCCAGTATTTTGGATCACCTTCCTCCCTAGATTTCCCCGTTAGTGGGGGAAAAAAAGAGGGGGGGGGGTCGTGTGTACGACTGCTAATCCTTGCCCTAATCACACTAGTCAACCATTGTCTTATTTTGGTCCTTTGCGCTTCACTCTCAGCCTTTTGCTTTCCTACTGCGCCTTCATGTATTACTCGGCGCGTACTTCAGTTTTTATTCGATAGACGCTTGCGTCCTATCACTGTTTTCACCCTGTCAGATCTCTCTGAGGTGATATCTCCCTGACAATATCTGTCGCTTCTGATAGGCTGCGCGCCTTCAAGCTTCGTGCTCTCCCGGGGGGGGGGGGGGGGGCGTGCGGTTTGGCCCGCCCCGCGTCATCGTCCGCTCTGGCCCGCCCTTCGAGGTTCGCTTGGCGCCATTTCCTTCTCACATGCGTGTGGTGAAGACGGTCCTCCCCTCGCTGTTCTGTAAGTGCCCTCATGGGCGATCCCTTTCATAACTTGACTTCTTCGCGCTTGGCTCTGACGTCCCTTTTCCCCTTGTGTCTTTCAGACCGCGGACTTTGGTGGCTTCTCGAGTCCGGCCCAGAACCTTTTAATCTAATCACTCCCACTTCCCAGCGGGTGTTTGGGGCATCCAGGGTTGCTTTACAGCGTCAATTCCTACTGGCATATTAAATATAATAATCGCCATATGGAGGCATCTCAGGATATCGTGAACGAGGTTCCTTTGGGACAAGCCCGTCTGTGTGTAGCTTGTGGGGTCTTACCTAGCAGTGGTGACAATGCACGGGTCTGCGTCCCTTGTGCCCAGCAGGCGCTAACTGGCCTACCCACCTCTTCTGAGGCTGGGCCCGCGCCTCGCCTTGTTTCTCCTACCCCCCCATGCCTGAGTCTAACCCCCAATCCTAGCGGGGACTCCCATGCTGACTTTGCCGCTAGACTGGCTAGCGTGGAAAGTTTAGTCGCTGGCTCCTTGGCGCGCAAGGCTACCGCTAAAAAGCGCCACCTGAATCCTGAAGCCACTATTCTTCCTGTAGACTCGGATGATTTACATTTCTCCTACGCACACTCCCCCCTCAGAGGAAGGGGAACTGTTTTCTGACTCGGGGTCCTACGACGATGAGTCCAGGAGTCAGGATGAATCTGGTTCTGACCTTTGGTCACAGGATTACGTTGATAGATTGCTGGCCCAGATCTTTGACGTGTTAAACCTCTCTCCCCCACCTGCGGCTCCTCGGCAAAGAGGTGACCTGTTCCATACCGCTAAGGTGCGGTTGGAATTCCCTGAACAAGCTCATTTTAATAATCTAGTCTTAAAGGAGTGGGAACATCCCAGCAAACTCCAGGGGGTTCCTAAGACTGTGAATTAGAAGTATCCATTCCCTGCTGCCCTGATCAAGTGTTGGACTTCGCCGCACGAAGTCGATTCCCCGATCCTGGGTCTGTCCAATACCTCGATTATGCACTCCCCTGACACTACTACGCTGCGGGATCTGGAGGATCGACGGGTTGATCAATTGGCATGTCATGCCTTTGCATTTGGGGGAGCCTCGCTCCGCCCGGTTTGCGCCTTAGCCATCACGGCAGTGGCGCTCAGGACTGTGGTTAAGACTGCTCTTGAAGGGGCGGATGACTTGCCATCCGATGCCGCCAATGCTTTGGTTACCTGTGAGACTTTTATCAATTATATACTGTCTGCATCGGACGATGCTATCAAGCTTAGTGCTAGATCCTCTGCTCTGGTGGTAGCCATACGCCGAGCGGTCTGGTTACGCCAGTGGGCAGCTGACAATGTCGCCAAGAAGGCCCTTACGGGGCTTCCTTTCAAAGGGCTGCGCCTGTTTGGAGAAAGGTTAGATATCTTTGCTAAAGGGAGCAAGCTGCCCCAGTGCAAGCGTCAGATTCGGCCCTTTCGTGGCCCAAGCTCCCACTCGACCCCCTACCGTGAGGCTAAACAGGGAAGAGGGGTGTCCTTCGCCGGAGCTCGCACAGATTCCTGGAACAAGAACAGAGGACGCCGTCCCAGCTCTTCCTGGGGGCCAAAGCCCCTCCCAAGACCCCCCAGGCATGAAGGGGCGCCCTCGCCCGTCAGGGTGGGGGGGACGTCTACAGCATTTTCAGCATGTCTGGAGACGCCACGTCCCAGACCGGTGGATTCAGGAGGTAGTGTCCTCCGGTTACAAGATAGTTTGCTGTATTGCCCCCTACCAGGTTCGTCAGGTCCCGAATTCCACAGGATCCTGCCTCAGCTCAAGTCTTGACGCTAGCGGTGCAGGACCTTCTAGACCTCGGGGTCATTTGCAAGGTCCCCTTAAAAGACAGGGGTGTGGGGTTTTATTCCAACCTGTTCACGGTGCCCAAAAAGGACGGGCCAGTCAGACCCATTCTGGACTTAAAAATCTTAAACAGATTTGTCAGAAACAGGCATTTTCGTATGGAAACTCTGCGCTCCGCCATTGCCTCGCTGCTCCCAGGGGACTTCATGACATCTGTGGACATCAAGGACGCCTACCTGCACGTTCCGGTGTTCCCGGTGCATCAAAGGTTCCTCAGATTTGGGCTGCTCGATCAGCATTACCAGTTTGTAGCTCTGCCATTCGGACTTACGTCAGCCCCCAGGGTATTCACCAAGGTGCTGGCAAGAGTAATGTCTCTGAGACATACTTATCTCATCCCAGACTCTGCAGCAGGCAGAGCTGGACCTGCGGTTGGTGGTGACCACCCTGGAGTCCTTCGGCTGGGTGATCAATTACCCAAAGTCCTCTCTGTCCCCTTCCTCGGTGACACCGTTTCTGGGGATGATTCTGGATTCAGTTCAGTCAAGGATATTCCTTCCTCCACAGAAGGTGGAAGCTCTGACAACGCAGGTGAGGTCCCTGCTCTCGAGCCCTCATCCCTCTATCAGGCAGGGAATGCAGTTGGTGGGCTCGATGGTGGCAAGCTTCGAGGCGGTGCCATTTGCCCAATTCCATTTGAGAACTCTGCAGCTTCACCTTCTGTCAGTTTGGAACAAGGACCCAGCGTCCTTGGACGAGATCTGGGTGCTTCCCCCCTCGGTCAGACAATCCCTGGCGTGGTGGCTGGACCATGGGAACTTGACAAGGGGCAGATCCTTCCTGGCTCCCTCCTGGGAGACGGTCACAACGGATGCCAGTCTCTCGGGCTGGGGGGGATTCTGGAAGTCCCTGCGTTTCCAGGGGAGGTGGGGTCCTCAGGAGGCCCATCTACCCATCAATGTCCTGGAACTCAGGGCGGGCAGGTTGGTGCTGGAACGATTGACACAGCACCTGAAGGGTCTGGCGATTGTCTATTCAGCTTCCCTACTTTGAGAGACACTGGGATAAGGTGGTGTTTCGCTTCGAGCCAGACTTCGTGCCTAAGGTTGTGTCTACGTTTCATTTGAATCAAGATATTGTTCTTCCTTCCTTGTGCCCTAATCCTAATAACCCTAAAGAGAGGGTTTTACATTCCTTGGATGTGGTTAGGTGTGTCAAGTCTTACCTGGTTACCACTCAGGCATTTAGAAAGATGGATGCTCTCTTCGTTGTGCCTCATGGGCCTAGGAAAGGTTTGGCTCCCGCCAAGTCTACCATCAGTAAATGGATTCGTCAGGCTGTGGTTCAAGCCTATACTACGAAGGGGAAGACCCCCCCTTTCGTCTTACTGCTCATTCTACTAGAGCTGTTGGGGCTTCTTGGGCTTTTCAGCACCAGGCCTCTGTGGAGCAAGTTTGCAAGGCCGCTACTTGGTCTTCCGTTCATACCTTTACAAAGTTTTACAAGGTTGATGTTAAGGCCTCAGCTGACGCTGCGTTTGGCCGCGAGGTGTTGCAGGCTGTAGTAGTTTAAACGGCTTGCTGTTACCTTCTGTTGGGGATCCCACCCTTCTTTACGGACACTGCTATTGGATGTCCCACATGTAAGGACTATGTCTGGAGCTGGAAGTGCTGTCTGCTTAGAATAATACAACTCTGTACTCACCTGTAGAGTTGGTATTATATGCAGACAGCACGTCCTGCTCCACCCCACCCTGGTTTCACTTTGTTCTGGATCCCCTGTTTGGCGATTGTTATACTTGATATTTTGTTTGCCAGTTTTGGGTGGTTGTTTCTCCTGGCCTCTCCTTCTCACTGCTTTTCAATGCTGGGGATTTGTGGGAGGTCCTCCGGTATATGTAGGGCCGGGAGGAGCTTGTTTTCTTCATGTTCTGCAGTGCACGGCGCTGAAGGCGGAGGTAAACCCACATGTAAGGACTATGTCTGGAGCAGGACGTGCTGTCTGCATATAATACCAACTCTACAGGTGAGTACTTCAGAGTTGAATTTTCTCTACAGTCATACTACGAAGACCAGAAGATGGCTCTCTGTTTCGCAGGCGAGCTGGGCAACCAGGCCTGCGGCCCTGCTAGCCTATTTCCACCCGCTTCTGGACCCTCTTGCCTCCCAGCCTTGGCTGACGGATCGGGTGATTGTAGGGGAGCACCTGGGTCGTGTGCTCGGTGAGCTTTGCTCCAGGCCGCAGACCATATGTACTGAAGGGTAGCCGGCTATATGCGTTTGGTGAGCCTACAGAGGGATGGGAGAGACCCTGCTGACTTGTGTCACTGTGATGGGGTGAGCGTGTTTTTCTTGGGGGCACTATTCTAAATATGTCACACACCCCGCTTCAAGACATTCATTACACCTGCCTACAGCCCGCCCCCGTGCTGTGCGCGGTTGTTTCATGTCCCGGCTTCAAGCCGGGAGAGACGCGCGAACCGCCGGCCCGCCCTCTCTCCTCCTTTCTACACACTGCGTGCCGTTGCCTGCGGTACTGGAGGTCGGGTGAGGGGCCTGCTGGCCACCAATGACATTATTCTTTCTCCTGTACTTTTGACATGATCTGAGTGTGTGCTTGTGTTCTTGTGTTCCAAGTGGACCATTGATCATATTAAGGGGGGGTACTCCCGGTCCAGGGTCCCTGGTTAATTTTTAGCTGGCTTAAAATCCTCCCACTCGGGACTTAAAGGGGCATCCCGGGTTGCATTATTGCGTAATTCCCAAATATAAAGAGCATTGTACTCATTTAATTGTATATACTATGTATATAGTACTAAAAATTCACCATATGGAGGCTTCCCCGGATACTGGGCTTGTGCCTCCCTCGGGGCAATCCAGGCTGTTTGGTGTGTGGGGTATCCCTTTTGGGGGATGATATATTGCTATGTGTACACTGTGCGTGAGGAAGGTGAGCTGTATGAGGGGTCTGATGACTCGACGATCAGCAGTTTGTGGGCACTGATACCGAGCAGGGCCAGGGGGATTCCTCGGATAGATCTAGGGTCCTGGCTCAGGTGTTTGAGGTCCTGGCTATTTCTCCCCCCGAGGCGGCTGCTCCGCTGAAGGGGGAGTTGTTTGAAGAGATGAAGCCCCTCTTGGAATTTCCTTATCAAAAGCATTTTGATGGTATCATTCGCAAGGAATGGGAGAGGCCGATGCGGCTTCGGGGTGTCCCACTGGGTTGGGACAAGAAATATCCCTTTCCGGCGGACGCAGTGAAGCACTGGTCGTCTCCCCCCGAGGTGGATGCTCCTGTTTTGGGGTTGTCCAGCTCCTCCGTCCTCCATTCTCCGGAGTGCACTACCCTCAAGGATGGTGAGGATAAACGCATTGACCAGATGGCTTGTCATGGTTTTGCCAGTGTTGCATCGCTGCCAGGTCGGTTGTTAGAGGATTATTGACCTCTTCCAGGCTTGACCCGGCTAGTGAGGAGTTTGCCGACCTTAAGCACTGTGAGTTTTTGTCCTTTGTGCTGTCCGCCCTGGATGACACATTGGTGATGTGTAGCAGAGCTACTGCCCTGCTTGTGGCTATCCGCCGGTCGATTTGGTTACGTCGGTGGGCGGCTGATTTTGTGTCCAAAAAGTCACTCATGGCCCTTCCCTTCGTGTGACTGCGGCTCTTTGGAGAAAAATTGGATTCGGTGGCAAAGGGAGGTAAGTTACCTCAGCGTAAGAAGCAGCGTCGCCCTTTTCGGGGGGCGGCTTCCTTCTCTCAGTCCTTTCGTGGTGCTAGAGTTGGTAGGGGTTCGGCCTTCCCTGCGTCCAGAGGTGATTCCTGGCCTAGGGGCAGGGGTCGGACCCGTCCAGGACATAGTTGGGGCTCCAAGCCTAGAGCCGCTGCCAAGTCGGCTCAGCAATGAGGGGGCGCCCTCACCCGTGCGGGTGGGGGGACGATTGCAACTCTTCTCCCAGGTCTGGGTCCAAGAGGTCTTGGACAGGTGGATTCAGGAAGTGGTGTCTTCCGGTTACAGGCTGGAGTTCGAGTCCCGGCCCCCTCCCAGATTCTTCAGGTCCCGGGTGCTGTCAGATCCTCTGGCCGCCCAGGGGCTTCGGGCGGCAGTAGCAAGCCTCGCGGACATGGCTGTCATCTGTCCGGTGCCTCTCTGACCGGGACCTGGGCTTCTATTCCAATTTGTTCACGGTGCCCAAGAAGGACGGTTCCGTTCGTCCTATTCTGGATCTGAAGTTGCTCAACAGGTTTGTCCATCCCCGGAAGTTCCGTATGGAAACTCTGCGCTCGGCCATCCATTCACTTCATCAGGGGGACTTCATGACATCCATAGACATCAAGGATGCCTATCTGCATGTTCCAATCTTCCCGGCACATCAGAGATTTCTCAGGTTTGTGGTGGAAGATCGGCATTTTCAGTTTGTGGCTCTTCTGTTTGGCCTTACCTCAGCTCCAAGGGTTTTTACCAAGGTGTTGGCAGGAGTGATGGCGATCCTCAGAGCCAGGGGTATCCGCATCGTGCCCTATCTGGACGATCTTCTCATCATGGCGTCTTCCCTAAGTCAGGCGCAGATGGATACCAGGACTGTGGTGTCCACTCTGGAGGATTTCGGTTGGGTGATCAACTATCCCAAGTCCTGCCTCACTCCCTCCAGGGTGGTGGAGTTCCTGGGAATGTCGCTGGACACTTCTCAGTCCAAGGTGTTTCTCCCCCGAGCCAAGGTTCTTCTGATTCAGGAATTGACTCAGCGTCTCCTATCCATCCCCCGCCCGTCCATCCGGCTAGGGATGAGACTGGTGGGATTGATGGTGGTGTCGTTCGAGGCGGTCCCTTTGCCCAGTTTCACACAAGGACGCTCCAGCCCCATCTCTTGGCGGCCTGGGACGGGTCCCCGCTGTCATTGGATCAGTCCTTTCTGATGTCCCCCCGGGTGCGGCGTTCCCTTCAGTGGTGGCTGAAACCAAGCAATCTGATGAGGGGCAGATCCTTTCTGACCCCTCGTTGGGAGACGGTCACCACGGATGCCAGCCTGTCAGGTTGGGGGGGATTTTGGACGGATCTTCAGTTTCAGGGACTGTGGGGGCCTCTGGGGGCTCACGATCCCATCAATTTTCTGGAGTTGAGAGCCATCAGGTTGGTTCTGGCTCACTTGACTCATCAGTTGCGGGGCCTACCGGTTCAAGTGCGCAAGCTGGCTCTAGAGTGCGTGTCCGCAATCCTGGTGGCTCCAAGGTGGCCAAGACAGGTTTGGTTCGCAGATGTGGTAAGGTTGGCAGAGGATCAGTTAGATCTGCCCCTTCTGACGGATCTGCTCACTCAGGGTCCACTGCTCTACCCCAATTTACCAACGCTGGCTTTGACGGCGTGGCTGCTGAAACCTCCATCTTGAAGGAGGAAGGTCTTTCTGATGCTGTCATTCAGACTCTGGTTAGGGCTAGAGAGAAGTCTTCCTCTGCCATCTACTATAGGATTTGGAGGTCTTATATTGATTGGTGTGAGGTCCGGGCCTTGCCTTGCAGGGCTTTTTCTATACCTAGGGTTTTGGAATTTCTGCAACATGGTCTGGACCTAGGTTTGCAGCTTAGTACGCTGAAAGGGCATGTTTCTGCCCTGGCGGTTTTCTTTCAAAAGTCTTTTGCTCTTCATCCTCTGGTTAAGACCTTTTTCCAGGGGGTTACGCATGTGCTGCCTCCTAGGAAGCCTTTGCTCCCAGTTTGGGATTTGAATTTGGTTCTTTCTGCCTTGCAGGGTCCACCTTTTGAACCTTTGCAGGATATTGCACTTTCTACGCTTACTCAGAAGGCTGGTTTTCTGGTTGCCATCACTTCCGTTCGGCGTGTATCGGAGTTGGCGGCTTTGTCCATTAAGGCCCCTTACTTTGAGAGGCATCAGGACAAGGTTGTTTTCCGCTTCAAGCCAGATTTCCTTCCTAAGTTGGTCTCTGCTTTTCATCTTAATCAGGACATTGTTCTACCCTCCTTGTGTCCTAAGCCCAGCAATGACAAGGAGAGGGTTTTGCATTCTCTGGATGTGGTTCGCTGTGTGAAGTACTATTTGGTGGCTACTTCCACTTTTTGTGGTGCCCTCTGGGCCTAGGAAAGGTTTGGCTCTCGCCAAGTCTTCCATTAGTAAATGGATTCGCCAGGCCATTGTTGGGGCCTATTCTGCTAAGGGGAAGATTCCCCCTTTTTGTGTTACTGCTCATTCTACTCGTGCTGTTCGGGCGTCCTGGGCTTTCCAGCACCAGGCCTCTGTTGAGCAAGTTTGTAAGGCTGCTACTTGGTCTTCAGTTCACAAGTTTTACAAGGTTGATGTGCGGGCCTCAGCGGATGCTGTTTTTGGCCGCAAGGTTCTGCAAGCTGCTGTGGTTTGTTTGTGCCTTGTTGCCTTGTTTTGGATCCCCGCTCTTTATGGACACTGCTATTGGATGTCCCACACGTAATGAATGTCTTGAAGCGGGGTGTGTGACATACTTAGAATAATACCATTTTGTGATTACTCACCTGTAAAATGGGTATTATAAGTATTTCACACACCCCGCTTCACCCTGCCCTTTGGTATTCTGGATCCTTTATATGGTGAACCTTTGTTAGTTTTCATTAGTTTTAATTGGCTTTTCCTGGTCCCTTTACCTTACTGCTATATTTATACTGGGGAATGAGTGGGAGGTCCCAGGTATTTATGGACCGGGAAGGTCTTTTTTTATTGACATCTCTGCAAGATCGCCATCTACAGGTCAGTATACCCACATGTAATGAATGTCTTGAAGCGGGATGTGTGACTTACTTATAATACCCATTTTACAGGTGGTATTTTTACTAGGTTGATGTTAGGGCCTCAGCTGATGCTGCTTTTGGCTGAAAGGTTCTTCAGGCGGCAGTGGTTTTAAACTGTCTGCTGCTGATTTTTCTTGGGGATCCCACCCTACTTATGGACACTGCTATTGGATGTCCCAACTGTAAGTATTAGATTTGGAGCAGGACGTACTGTATACTAAGAATAATACAATTCTGTGATTACTCACCTGTAGAATTGGTATTAGGAGTATACAGTACGTCCTGCTCCAACCCACCCTTGGTTCCATTATCTTGGATCCCCTGTATGGTGATTGTTATCCTTGTTATAGTTGATAGTTTGGATTGTTTAATTCTCCCGGCTTCTCATTAACTGCTTTTCATTGCTGGGGATTTGAGGGGTCGGGAGGAGCCTATTTTCGATGTCTCCAGTCCAGCACCATCTGGCGGAGTATATTCCCAACTGTAAGTATTAGATTTGGAGCAGGACGTACTGTATACTCATAATACCAATTCTACAGGTGAGTTATCACAGAATTGTATTTTGTGGCACTTCTCTCAGCCTCAGCCTCACCTCAGCCCCCAGAGTGTTCACCAAGGTGCTGGCAGGCGTGATGGCCCTCCTCAGAGCCGGGGCATTCGCATTCTCCCTTATCTGGACGACCTTCTCATTACATCTCATTCTCTCCAGCAAGCGGAGTTGGATACCCAGACGGTGGTAACTGCCCTGGAAATGTTCGGATGGGCGATCGGTTATCCCAAGTCCTCCCTCTCTCCGTCCCGGGTGACCCCCTTCCTGGGCATGAATCTGGATACCATTCAGGCCAGGATTTTTCTTCCTCAGCAGAATTCAAGCTCTGGTTTATTTCATGCTGTCCAGTCCTCGTCCTTCCATCCGGCAAAGAATGCATTTGGTGGGACAGATGGTGGCCTTCTTCGAGGCAGTCCCTTACGCTCAATTTCACATGAGACCCCTTCAGCTCCATCTACTTTCAGTCTGGGGCAAGAGTCCCCTGTCTCTGGATCAGGCCTTTGTTCTCTCTCCTCTGGTCCGGCAGTCCCTCCTGTGGTGGCTGGACTCGAGGAATCTCCTGGGGGGCAGATCATTTCTGACACTATGTTGGGAGACGGTCACTACGGATGCCAGTCTGTCAGGTTGGGGGGCTACTGGAGAGCCCTCCAATTCCAGGGGCTGTGGGTCCCTTAGGAGGCTCTGTAGCGATAACCCTTATCGCCGGAGGGCTTCACCGCCCGAGACGTCCTTTCCCAATGGTGAGAGGTGCTGCTGGAATTCCAGAGTCGTCCGTGAGGAAACAGGAACAGCCCTTACAAGGGCTAGTGAACTGTAATATAGCGTTTCCCCCAATAAGAGACAGAACTCAGTATTGAGGGTGAAGGTGAAGTGTGTTTATTAGTGCCACTCTAGGCCTTATATACACAAGTCTCCATGCAATGGGACCTCCCCCGTGGACCTCATGACAAATACACAGACCAACTCTGCCGGTGACGCAATCAGCAAAACAATAGGCGTCTGTAATACACTCAATCAGAACAATGCCATTGCCTGTGACGTAATCAATTAACACAAAGGCAGTTTATAATACAATCCAAACTACAATGACCTAATTAAGAAAAGGCCAGTGAATGGCCCGGTGGGCAACTGAATAGTGATGACATCCAAAAGACAGAGCGTCTGTCACAATGCCCCCTTTTTGTGGAACACCCGGCAGACCCGGATTGACCCTGTTCGGGTTAACGTGGGGCTGTCCGGACTCTTGTTATGGGCAGAGTTCTGTGTAAGGACAAGTCTGCACATAGTGAGTAACCGGACTAAACATTGACGTGGGCTGTACATAGGAATCGGTCATGGGTGGGGTCCAAACACTGGGATATTGTGGCGTTGGTGAGTTCAGCACCAAAGTCCTTGGTTGGATGTGTGCACAGGTGCTTTGCTTTCTTATAGCTGGTCCAAGTTTCAATCTCTTTCCATGGTAGCTGATCGGAGAATCCACAATCTTCTGCACATCTACATCATCGTAAAAGTAGACAAAACCATAACCCTTAGAAACGCCAGAGGCATCCCTAATAATTTTGACACTCTTTACAGCGCCATACTTTGAAAAAACATCCTTAATTTCAGGCTGATTAATCCGACGGCCAATGCCCCCAACAAAAATAGTGTTTGGCATACGTTTCCCTTCTGGAAGGACGTAACCTGATGGCTGATCCTCTTCTTGGCTTCTTGTAACAGACATGACGTGATGCAGACGAAACCCCTGGGTCTCCCCGACCAGTGGGCTGGAGTCGGCAGCTCGGGCTGGAGACCGGGTTGTAACAGGGTTGACGCTGGCTGGTCCAGAGGTAGCGTAGGCAGAAGTCATTGGTCCTAGATCATTTCCCAATAGTACTTCTGCTGGTAAGTTGTCCATAAGTCCCACCTGTACCCTGCCGGATCCAGCGCCCCAGTCAAGATGTACTCGGGCGGTGGGGAGTCGAAACACAGCTCCTCCCGCCACCCTTACTGCAACGGTGTGTCCGGTGCGGTCTTTGTTCTTGACCAAATGAGGTTGCAGCAAGGTAAGTGTGGCTCCGGTGTCGCGTAATCCTTGCGCGGTGCGCCCATTGACTCGTACCTCCTGGCGATGGTGCTGTCGGTTGTCTGGGATGGCCGCTTGTATGGGATCAGCTTCATACAGTACTCCCAGATACTCTTCCGAACTGCTCTCAGCTTCCAAACAGTGTGCCAGAGGAGTACGGGAGGTGGAAGGTTGTGTTTGCCTCCACGTGTTTCGGGGAGGCTCTAGGGCGCAATCACTGCGATAATGTCCCCATTGTTTGCAACGATGGCACTGAACTGTGGAGAGGTTCGGTTGCTGCGCTGGCCTATGTGGCCCAGAGTAACGAGTTGGCGTGGAAGCCACAGGTGCTTGAAATTTGATGGGAGGTTGTGGTTTTGGACTGGACTGTTCTGTCCGGCGAGCATCAGTGTACTCGTCGGCTAGACGAGCAGCCTCAGGTAGCGTTAGAGGCCTCCGGTCACGTACCCACTCTCTTAGCTCTGGTTGCAGGGCATTGAGAAAATGTTCTAGTAAAAACAACTGTAGTACATCCTCAGCGGTCGTGGCTTTGCATCCAGTGACCCAGTGTGATGCTGTACGATGGAGGCGACATGCCCACTCCGTGTAAGAATCCCCTCCCTTCTTTTGGGATTCCCGAAATCGTCGCCTGTAGGCTTCCGGGGTGACAGCGTACCGGGCTAACAAAGCCTCCTTTACCAGATGGTAGTGTGGTAAGTCCGCATCAGGGATGGCCCGGAAAGCATCGGAAGCTTTCCCAGATAGTTTCCCTGATAATATGGTGACCCATTCCTCCGTGGGTACCCGGTGTAAAGCGCACTGGCGTTCAAAATCGGCCAAAAATCCGTCAATCTCGTCGTCACTTTCCTGGAAGGACTTAAATGCTGCAAATGGAATCTTTCTCCCCCCAGTGTAACTGAGGCTGAGAGGCTGCTGGGTTGAAAGTCGCCGATCTTCCCTTCGCTTACTGGCCTCTGCCTCCGCTGCGGCGAAGACTCGGTCGATCAGTTCCTGTGATGGATTCGGGCCATAGACCGACAATCTGTTCCGAACCGCTTGAACAAGAGCAGCGTCTTCATCGATCTCTATATTGGTTTCAGTCCTCACTGCTGCATGATCCATTTCGATCAGCTCGGCTATCAGTTCCCGACGTGGGCGGTTGCTAGCTGACCTTCCCCGGCTCTCGAGTAGATCCTTCAGGGTCAGCCTTTTCAACTTGTCCTACTGACTCTCCATCAGGGTGGCACTCTCTCTGGGTACAAAGGACCATCCCACCGCTGCCACCAATTGTAGCGATAACCCTTATCGCCGGAGGGCTTCACCGCCCGAGACGTCCTTTCCCAATGGTGAGAGGTGCTGCTGGAATTCCAGAGTCGTCCGTGAGGAAACAGGAACAGCCCTTACAAGGGCTAGTGAACTGTAATATAGCGTTTCCCCCAATAAGAGACAGAACTCAGTATTGAGGGTGAAGGTGAAGTGTGTTTATTAGTGCCACTCTAGGCCTTATATACACAAGTCTCCATGCAATGGGACCTCCCCCGTGGACCTCATGACAAATACACAGACCAACTCTGCCGGTGACGCAATCAGCAAAACAATAGGCGTCTGTAATACACTCAATCAGAACAATGCCATTGCCTGTGACGTAATCAATTAACACAAAGGCAGTTTATAATACAATCCAAACTACAATGACCTAATTAAGAAAAGGCCAGTGAATGGCCCGGTGGGCAACTGAATAGTGATGACATCCAAAAGACAGAGCGTCTGTCACAGGCTCACACTCCTATCAACGTCCTGGAGCTGAGGGCAGTTCAGTTGGTGCTGGCGCAATTGACTCCTCACCTTCTGGGCCTGCCGGTTCAGGTTCGCTCAGACAACCAGACGGCGGTCGCCTATATCCATCATCAGGGAGGGACTCGGAGCAAGAGTGCCCTGGAGGTGTCGTTGATTCTGTCCTGGGCCGAGGACAATGTCCCGTGCAACTCAGCAGTTTACATTCCGGGAGCGGAGAATCTGGAGGCAGATTCCCTGAGCAGGGGGACTTCTCGCTGTGGTGAATGGTCCCTCAACAGCGAGGTTTTCCTAACCCTTTTTCACCGTTGGGGGACGCTGGACGTGGATCTGTTTGCTTCTCGCCACAATCACAAACTGCCAGCATTTGTCTCCCTGTCCCAGGATGCTCTGGCGGTGGATGCTGTCTCTGCCCTGGCAGGGACTCGGTCTCCTGTACCTCTTCCCCCCGTTTCCTCTTCTGACAAGGTTCTGCGCAAGTTGGTACAGGAGAGGGTGCCTGCCATCCTGGTGGCCCCCAGGTGGCCAAGACAGGTGTGGTTCGCAGACATCGTGCTGCTGGCAGTGGATCAGTACACTCTACCCTTGGTTCCGGACCTTCTCACTCAAGGATGGCTCTGTTATCTCAATTTACCAACGCTGGCTTTGACGACTTGGCTGCTGAAACCTCCATCCTAAAGGAGAAAGGACTGTCTGATTCGGTTGTTCATACTCTTGTCGGGGTTAGGAAGAAATCCTCCTCCACTATCTACTATAGGACCTGGCGGACCTACATTGACTGGTGTGAGTCTAGGGCCTTTCCCTGTCGTGTGTTTTCCATTCCTAGGATCCTGGAGTTCCTTCAACATGGTTTGGATATGGGTTTTCAGCTCAGCACTTTGAAGGGTCATGTGTCCGGCTTGGCTGTTTTCTTCAAGAGGTCCTTCGCTCTACATCCTCTGGTCAAGACCTTCTTTCAGGGGGTCGCTCATGTGCGCCCTCCATGCAAACCCATGTTACCGGTCTGGGATTTGAATTTGGTATTGTCTGCCCTTCAGGGTCCTCCATTTGAACCGGTGCATGAGGCTGCCTTGTCTATCCTTACCCTGAAGGTTGCTTTTTTGGTGGCTATCACCTCTGTCCGGCGTGTTTCTGAGTTGGCAGCTCTGTCTATTTAGCCCCCTACTTTGAGAGACACCAGGACAAGGTGGTTTTCCGTTTTAAACCAGACTTCTTGCCTAATGTTGTCTCTGCCTTCCATCTCAATAAGAGCATTGTGCTTCCTCCTTTGTGCCCTAATCCTGGTAATTCCAAGGAGAGCGCCTTGCATTCTCTGGATGTTTGAAAAGGAATTTGAAATACTACCTGGTGGCTACAGCGCCTTTCAGGAAGACGGACGCCTTGTTTGTGGTACCCTCGGGTCCCAAGAAGGGTTTGCCGCCTGTTAAGTCTACTATTAGTAAATGGATTCGTCAGGCCATTATTAGGGCCTATTCTGCTAAAGGGAGGGATCCTCCTTTCCGAGTCACTGCTCATTCTACCCGTGCTGTTGGGGCTTCCTGGGCTTTTCAGCACCAGGCTTCTTTTGAACAAGTTTGTAAGGCCGCTACGTGGTCTTCTGTTCATACCTTTTCCAAGTTGATGTTCGGGCTTCAGCGGATGCTGTATTTGGCCGTAAGGTTCTGCAGGTGGCAGTGGCTTGAACTGCGCGTTGTTGCCTTTTTTGGATCCCCACCCGTTTATGGACACTGCTATTGGATGTCCCAGACAGGGCGGACGTGCTGCATACCTTTAATACCAATTCTACAAGGTGAGTAATCACAGAATTGTATTTTTGCGCCCCCGTCGCGGGCGTACTACTTCGGGGGCGGTGCCGTGGGATGACACATCGCGTCATCCTCCCGCGGCTCGCCCCCGAGGTACCGTACGGCGGCACCATTTTGCTGCTGTGCTGGCCAGTGTTGAACGGTGCGTGTGTGCCGCTGGGGACCATCCTGTGTTGCCGCCGGCGATCTTTTCGTGTGCTGGGCTCTTCCCTGTGGTCTGACTGTCGCTGCGTGAGCACCACGCCCGATTGCCATTGGTCCGTGAGTTCTCGGTGGGGGTTTAATGTTTGGGCATGTGCTGCGGGATACTTATGGCTTCTCATGATTGTCTTACAGGGGATAGTAGCTGGTGGCTTCTCCCAGTCCGATACCCCCCTCCTTTTCCCGGTACCTTATCTGTGGGCATCCCTTGGGGGCATCCCGGGTGGCTTCTATTAGCCATTACCCTGTGTTGGCCTATTGTGCCTCTAATAATCGCCATATGGAGGCTTCTGGCGATAGCGAGCTTGGGGGCCCCTCGGGGCAGGCTCGCCTGTATGTCATGTGCGGGGCATCCCCTTTGAGCGGTGGTGGCGCGGTTTGTGTGCCATGCGCCCAAAGTAGTATTGTGGATCAGGCTGGGCGCTTCTCTTTTCAGTCCTGCGCTTCCTACGGCATCCCCTACCCCTCCGCGCTTGCATTTAGCCCCTAGCGAGGGGGAAACTAGCAGGGGGTCGCAAGCTGATCTGGCGCTGAGTGGCCAACATTGAGCGGCAGCTGGCCCGACCCATGACGGGCAAGGCTTCTAGCAAGAAGCGGCACCTAGACGCCGCGCTGTTCCTCTTTGCAGATGAGGACGAGGGCCTTGACGTGTATGCCGGCCGTGACTCCCCGGAGGGAGGGGGAGCTCTTCCGTTACTCGGACTCTGGGGATCTTCAGGACGGTTACTATAGTGACCTAGGGTCGTCCTCTGGTGAGGATACTTGGCTCCTGGATGATACCGATAGACTCTTGTCGGCTGTTTTCGATACACTACACATTGCCCCCCCTAAGGCGGCTAAGAAGAAGCAGGGCGAGCTCTTCCGCCCTGACAACGCTCGGAGTTCCCGGAGCAGGGCCATTTCTCAAATATGGTGCTTAAGGAGTGGGAACGCCCTAATAGGTTACCCTCGGTGCCCAAGGGGTTAGATAGAAGGTAACCCTTCTCGGCTGATTTGGTTAAACGCTAGTCAGTTTGGTTGCGTCAGTGGGCAGCTGACACTACCGCTAAGAAGTCCCTCACCGGGCTTCCTTTCACGGGACTCAGTCTATTCTTGGTGTGCCACACACCTCGCTTCACTTTTAAATATTCTTCACTTAATGGGTTAACTCGCCGCCAGGTGACGTAGTGCAGAGAGGAAGTCTTGTAACGAGCCCCCTTCCGGCCTATATATACCTGGTACCTCCCTTCAATCACCAGTATTTTTCTCTCTGCTGGACGACAAGACAGAAGATTGAAATCTCCTGCTTACAGGTAGCCGGGGTCTTACCCCGGCACCCCCCTTTTGGTCTATTTCTGCCCGGTTTGAGTGTTTATACCTTGATGGTGGAATGGAAGCCTCCCAGCCTAGGCTGCTCACTGGGCAAATGGTAGATGGCACTATAGGTGCCTAGGAGCTTATCTCCTCCGCTCGACCTCATGCGTGGGGCAATGCGGCTATCCGGCATGGTGATCTGGAAATGGGATGCCCCTGTCCCGAGGGTCCCCGTAGCCCCTTTCTCTCCCGTTACGGTCCCTTCTCCCTTCACTATGGGGGGGGGGGGGGGGTTTAGAGGGATGTGTATTGTGTGTATGGTTTATTTCAACGTTGTCAGGCTGCACTGCAAGTGAGTGTGCATATGGCCTGACTTTGATTCCTCCTTATATGGCAGTCTCTGTTTTGCGGGCTGCTGCTGCTGGCCTGTAGAGCCAGAGCTTTAGGGGTGACCAGGGCAGGCTGTATGGTGTCAGGCTTGCTTTTGGCTGCCTGCGCTTTTCTTACCTTATCCAGCTCCCCTCCCCCCTCCGCTTTTCTCCTTTGTATTAATCGGCCACTCCCGCCTTCGCTGAAATTTTCTGCCTGTCTCCACCACCTCTTTGGTTGTGTGCTGGGCTTTTGTAAGCCTTACTGGGGCAGGTAAGCGGCCTCACCTGGTGGGGCCGTCTATATTTTTATGGGTTTGACTGTTTATTAAAAAGTAATATATTTAATGGAAATATACTTTTGTTTAAAAAAAAAAAAAAAAAAAAAAAAGAAAAAATATATAAGGAAGAAAATCGGAGGCCAGTTTTATTGCCTCTTCAAAGCACTTGGTGCTGTGTATGTATGTTATATTGCATGTTGCCATTGGTTTCTGGGGGTTTTTTACTGTTGGTTGTTTTTTCCCCACAGATCCTGGGATTCCTTCAATTAGTAGCCTCCCAGTTCTTTTTTGCCTTGCCAGTCTCTTTTTCTCCTAAATTGGGACATATTTATTTATATATACTTGCGTATATATATATATATTAAAAAAAATATATATATATATTTATACAAAAATCCTCCCGGGACATTTACAAATAAGGGGGTATCCCGGGTTGGCTTATGCCTAAAAGCCCAAATATTGCGAATACCATAAATCACCATATGGAGGCTTCCGTAATTGCCGGAAACGGTTCTTCTGAGCCATTCGGGGGGTGCGTAAGTTGTGGGGCTCTACTCCCAGCTGATGTCTTTATCTGCATCCCTTGTGCAAAGCAGAGTATTGCGTGCCAGTCCGTTGCTTCGGCTGCGGGCCCATCGCAACCTTCATCATCGCCTACCTCGCCCTCCCTGTTCCGGACCCCGCATGACACTGTCAAAAGTGGGGATTCGCAGTCCGAGGTGGCGGCACGATCGGCCAGCCCCCGGAAAGTAGTGCCCGTTAAAGCAGGGTTAAAGGCCGCTGCAAAACGGAGGCACCTGACTCCGGTACCTTCGGCTCCACAGGACGAGTTATGTGAGCCTGTGGAATGGTCCGATGGATCCCCGAACGAGGAAGAATTCCTGTTGGAGTCAGATGAGCCTGCAGATCAGCTTGAGGCTGATGCGATTGGCGATTGGTCGGAGGGGGTTGTTTTTTGACACCCCCTCCATTCTGGCTCAAATGTTTACAAATTTTGATTTTAGATCCACCTGAGGCTGTCACCCTGCCAAAGGGTCAGTTGTTTAAGGAGCCTCAGCCGCGTTGGGTTTTTCCCAGACAACACCACTTTGAGAGGGTGGTCCTTAAGGAATGGGAACATCCCACGCAGTTATCTGGAATCCCTTCCAGTTGGGAAAAGCGTTATCCTTTTCCGCCAGAGTTGGTAAAGCTTTGGTCTGTCCCTCCTGACGTCGATACCCCTGTGCTAGGGCTCTCCAGCACGGCTATGGGACAGTCTGCTGAGACCACTGTCCCTAAAGATGGGGAAGATCGTCGGATTGACCAATACGCGCGCCATGGTTTTATTTATTCCGGATCAGCGTTGCGCCCGGTGTGGGCTTCAGCCCTTCTTCTATTGGCGATTAGGTCTTTAATTCAGGGGCTATATGAGGATCTCAATCCCGCTTGTAAACAGTTTACTGCGCCTAAGCAGTGTGAATCTTTTGTGTCCTATGTCCTTTCCGCTCAGGACGATGCGCTGGCTATGAGTAGCAAGGCAGCGGCTATGCTGGTGGCTATTCGCCGGTCAGTATGGCTGCGTCAGTGGTCGGCGGACGCAGTTTCTAAGAAGGTGCTCACAGCTCTCCCCTTTTTGGGGTTGCGTCTGTTTAGGGAGAAAATTGATTCAGTCGCAAAGGGTGGTAAGATGCCACAACGCAAGAGGCCTCGTGGCCCCTTTAGGGGGGCAGGTTCCGTTAGGCCTTCCTTTCGAGGATTCAGAGCGGGCAGGGGGGCTTCCTTTCCCGCTACCAGAGGTGCAGGTTGGACTCGGGGGAGGGGCCGTGGCCGGCCCACTCAGTCCTTGGGCACCAAGCCCAAACCTGCTGATAAGCCCTCTCAGCAATGAGGGGCTGCCCTCACCCGTGCGGGTGGGGGGACTATTGCGACACTTCTGCCAGGTTTGGAACCAAGTGGTTCCAGGCAGATGGATCCAGGAGGTAGTGTCGGCCGGTTACGACCTGGAATTCGAGTCCCCGAGAAAGATGGGTCGGTTCGCCCGGCCTGGACTCTCGTCAACACAGAGTGTTTCTTCCTTTTGCCCAAATTCACACGAGATCGCTTCAGCTTTTTCTGTTAGCGTCTTGGGACCAGCAGCCTCGGTCGCTGGATCAGTCCTTCCAGTTGTCCTCCCGGGTCCGGCAGTCCCTCCTGTGGTGGTTGGTCTCGACCAATCTGGTGTAGGGCAGGTTTTTCCTGACCCTCCTTTGGAAAATTGTCACCACGGACGCCAATCTGTCGGGATGGGGCGGATTCTGGAAGGAGCTGCAGTTTCAGGGGCAGTGGGGACCTCGAGAGGCCCACTTACCCACCAATATTCTGAAACTGAGAACCATCCGTCAGGTGCTTGCTCTCCTGACTTCCGGTCCAGACAATCAAACAGCGGTTGCTTACATCGGTCATCAGGGAGGGACTCGCAGTCTGAGTGCTCTCAGAGAAGTGTCCCTGATCCTGACCTGGGCGGTGTCCCATGTTCCTTGTCTCTCGGCGGTTTACATTCCAGAGGTGAAGAACCAGGTAGCGGACCGGTTGAGCAGGGGCTCTCCCCGTCTGGGAGAATGGGCTCTCCATCCTCGGGTGTTTCGCTCACTGTGTCTCCGGTGGGGGACCCCGGAGGTGGACCTGTTTGCCTCCCGCAGGCTCCCGAACTTCTTGTCGCTCTCCCAGGATCCTCTGGCTCTGGCAGTGGACGCCATGTCCCTGAGCTGGGGAGTTCTGGGATTTCTATACCTGTTTCCTCCGATGCCCATGCTGGGCAGGGTGCTTCGGAAGTTGGCCCTGGAAAAGGTGGCCGCCGTTCTCGTGGCCCCAAGGTGGCCAAGGCGAGTGAGGTTCGCAGACATCGTTCGGCTGGCAGTGGACCAGTTCGTTCTGCCTCTTCGGCCCGATCTGCTCACTCAGGGTCAATTGTGTTACCCCAATTTACCAACGCTGGGTTTGACGGCTTGGCTGCTGAAACCTCCATCCTGAAGGAGGAGGGTCTTTCGGATTCAGTCATTAAGACTCTGATCAGTGCCCGGAAGAGGTCTTCTTCCATCACCTACTATAGGACTTGGAAAGCCTATATCGCTTGGTGTGAGATAAGATCTTTTCCTTGTAGGGTCTTTTCGGACTCCAGGATTCTGGAGTTTTTACAATCAGGGCTGGATTCTGGTCTCCAGCTAAGTACGTTGAAAGGGCAGGTCTCTGCCTAATCTATTTTTTCAGAAGCGTGTTGCGCTTAAGCCTTTAGTTAAAACTTTTTTCCAGGGGGTTACGCATGTGCGGCCTCCCAGGAAACCATTACTCCCGGTTTGGGATTTGAATTTGGTTCTTTCTGCTCTTCAGGCTCCTCCTTTTGAGCCTTTGCAAGTTATTGCTTTGTCTACCCTGACTCAGAAGATTGTCTTCTTGGTAGCGATCACTTCTGTCCGGCGTGTCTCAGAATTGGCGGCCTTAACTATCCAGGCGCCCTACTTCGAGAGGCATCAGGATAAAGTGGTCTTTCGGTTCAAGCCAGACTTTCTTCCTAAGGTTGTTTCTGCTTTTCATTTGAACCAAGATATTGTTCTTCCCTCCTTGTGTCCTAATCCTAAGAATGACAGAGAGGGTTTTGCATTGTTTGGATGTAGTACGCTGTGTTAAGTACTACTTGATTATCACTTCTCCTTTTCGTAGGACGGATTCCTTTTTTGTTGTGCCCCATGGGCCTAAGAAGGGTTTGGCACCAGCCAAATCTGCCATTAGCAAGTGGATACGTCAGGCCGTTACTGCGACCTATTCTGCTAAGGGGAAAGTTCCCCCTTTTCGTATCACTGCTCATTCTACTCGCGCCATTGGGGCGTCTTGGGCTTTTCAGCACCAAGCTTCTGTTGAACAAGTTTGTAAGGCCACCACTTGGTCTTCTGTTCACACTTTTTCTAAGTTTTACAAAGTTGATGTGCGAGCCTCAGCGGATGCTGTTTTTGGCCGCAAAGTTCTGCAGACTGCAGTCATTTAAAGTGGACCAACACCCAGGATTTTGACTATCCTGGGTGTTGGTCCACTTAGGTGGGAGAGGTGAGTTTTTGCGGCGATCGGGGGGGTTTCAGACAGCAGGGCACCCCCGATCGCCACAAAAACTCACCTCTCCCACGTGACCTCATCCGGCCAATGACAGCGCTCAGAGCAGCTCTGGTATGCGCGTCCAAAGCCGCTTGGACGCGCATACCAGAGCGCTGTCATTGGCTGCGTCTCTCGCTTCCCTCTAACAGGGAGCGCGCCTGCGCCGGCCATTCACAAAACGGCCGGCGCGGGAGCGCGCCCTGCTAGAGGGAAGCGAGAGACGCGGCCGCGTCTCGCGCATGCGCCGTTGGATCGCGGTAAGGTGAGGATTGTGGGCCTCCTGGGGGGGTTCCTCCCCGCGGGACATCCCGATTTCGGATGCCCCGCGGGGAGGGATCTGATCGGTCCGGGAATCTTTTATAGATTTCCGGGCCGATCCCCCCTGGGTGTTGGTCCACTTTAAGTTATGCTTCACCTGCCCTTGAGATGCCCATCCCTTGTGGACACTGCTTTTGGATGTCCCATTAAGTGAAGAATATTTAAAAGTGAAGCGGGGTGTGTGGCACACCAAGAATAATACATTTTGTGGGTACTCACCTGAAAAATGGATATTGTTGGTGTGCCACACACCCCGCTTCACTCCCACCCTTTTCGGTATTTCCGAAGTCTTTCTATGGTGAAGCTTTTTATTTGTATCAAATTGATTTTAAGGTTACCGGTGGAATACTGGTACCTTGTCTTTCTGCTTTTTTAATATACTGGTGATTGAAGGGAGGTACCAGGTATATATAGGCCGGAAGGGGGCTCGTTACAAGACTTCCTCTCTGCACTACGTCACCTGGTGGCGAGTTAACCCATTAAGTGAAGAATATTTAGAAGTGAAGCGGGGTGTGTGGCACACCAACAATATCCATTTTTCAGGTGAGTACCCACAAAATGGCATTTTTTGGCGAGCGTCTGGATGTTCTGACCTCCCAGCGTAGGAAGCAGGCTTGGCCCTTTTGGGGGTTCTCGTCCTTTCGCCCTTCAAGGGGAGGTCATGGCCCCTCTTTCTCAGGTAATTGCAGAGACTCTTGGGGCCGAGGCAGATCCCGCGGTCGACCCGGTCTCTCCTGGGGGGGCGGCAAGCCCAAACCCCAACCCCCTACCGGGTGGGGGGGACGGCTTTGCTTTTTTGCTCACGTCTGGAGGCTTCGCGTCTCCGACCGGTGAACGCAGGAGGTGGTGTCCTCCGGATACAAGATAGTTTGCAGCCTGGCTTTTACAGCTTGGCTGCTGAAACCTCCATCTTGATGGGCAGGGGTTTGCTGGCCTCTGTTGTCGATACCTTGTTTCAGGCTCGGAAGAAATCCTCCTTTTTATTTACTACAGGGTCTGGCATGCTTACATTGCTTGGTGCGAGTCCAAGTCTCCTTTTTGTCGGGAATTTTCCATTCCCAGGATTCTGGAGTTTTTACAGCATGGTCTGGATTCGGGCCTTCAACTTAGTACCCTCAAGGGACAGGTTTCGGCTCTGGCAATTTTTTTCCAGAGATCCTTTGCTAATCACAGGCTTGTTAAGACCTTCTTCCAGGGTGTTACTCATGTGCGTCCGCTGCGTAAGCCTCTGCTACCGGTTTGGAGACTTGAACTTGGTGTTGTCTGCTCTACAGGGTCCTCCTTTTGTGCCCTTGTGCAATGCTGGGTTGTCCATAATGACTCTTAAAGTGGACCAACACCCACCGGTGATCTTATAGATTCCCGGGCCGATCACCTCCCTCCCCGCGGGACATCCGAGATCGGGATGTCCCGCGGGGTGAAACCCCCCCCAAACACCCCAAACTCCTTACCTTAGTTTTACCTTAGTCCCTCGCGCCCCTCTAGACGTGCGTGCGCGCGCCCACGCCGGCCGTCTGTGAATGGCCGGCGCGGGCACGCGCGCGTCAAGAGGGACGCGCGGGAGGCGGCGGAGGAGCCGCTTGTCAGCGGCTTGTCCATCGGCGCGGGGAGAGGTGAGTTCGGGGGGGTTTCACACAACGGGGCACCCCGATCGGGGGTGCCCCACCGAAGTGGACCAAGACCCAGGATAGTCAAAATCCTGGGTGTTGGTCCACTTTAAGGTGGCCTTTTTTGGTCGCTATTACTTCTGTGCGTCGGGTCTCTGAGCTGGCGGCGCTGTCCATTAAACCTCCTTATTTTGAGCGGCATCAGGATAAGGTTGTGTTCCATGTAAACCTGGAATTTTTCCCAAGGTTGTATCTGCCTTTCAACTCAATGAGGACATTGTATTACCTTCCTATTGTCTTGCCCCTGCTAATTCCAAGGAACGGAACCTTCATTCTTTGGATGTGGTCAGGGCGCTGTTTTATTAGTATTATTTGGTTGCCACTGAGCCCTTTAGGAAGTCTGATTCTCTTTTTGTTCTTCCTTCCGGACCTAGGAAGGGCTTGCCTCCAGCCAAATCTACTATCAGCAAGTGAATTAGACAGGCGGTGGTGCAAGCTTATTCTGGCAAAGGGAAGGAACCTTCCTTCCGTGTTACTGCTCACTCTACTAGGGCTATCGGTGCCTCTTGGGCCTTTCAGCACCAGGCTTCTGTTGAACAATTTGTAAGGCCACTACGTGATCTTCTGTTCATACTTTTTCTAAGTTTTACAAGGTTGATGTTAGGGCCTCAGCTGATGCTGTTTTTGGCCGCAAGGTGCTTCAGGCGGTAGTGGTCTGAACTGCCTGCCGTTACTCATTGGGGATCCCACCCTACTTTAAGGACACTGCTATTGGATGTCCCAGAAGTAAAGATTGAAATGAAAGGGGCCGTGCTGTACACTTGGAAAAATACAATTCTGTGATTACTCACCTGTAGAATTGATTTTACTGTATACAGCACGGCCTGTTTCATCCCTCTTGTTATCGTTGCCCTTGGTTACCTCCTGATGGTGATTGTTTAAAAGTTAGCCTTTTTGAGGCTGTGTATTCTTTTATCATGGTTTATCTCCTGCTTCTAGCATAACTGCTTTTCAACACTGGGGGTCTATGGGTGATTCCTGGCTTTTTTGTAGGGCCGGAAGGAGTCACAGTCAACTGCGCCACCTTGTGGCGGAATACCCAGAAATAATGATTGAAATGAAACAGGCCGTGCTGTACACAGTAAAATCAATTCTCCAGGTGAGTAATCACAGAATTGTATTTTTCAGGCAAATAAAATTTAAATATTATATAATAATGAAGTAGTAAAAAAAGAGACCAGAAGAGACCGGCACCCCTCAGAATGACTTGGGTGTTCTTCCTGGGGTACCTTGGAGCCCTTACCAGTTCACAATTTTCTAAAGAGGCGCAACCACAACCCCATGAATTTAAAATTCTTTAGGGGACCGTTGGTCTCCCTCTTCTTGGGAATTCCAAATTGGGGACACTCAATAGCACACATCGCTGACCTTTTATCTGTACGCTGATTGCCGTGGGGAGGAGAAAAATGTATATTGTTTTTTCTGTATTCATAATGTAATGAAGAATAATGTACCTATAATTACTTTTGTTTGACACCTACAGGATGGCCATGTGGAGGTAGCAAGACTACTCCTTGACAGTGGAGCCCAAGTAAACATGCCTGCTGACTCTTTTGAGTCCCCTCTAACCCTTGCAGCTTGTGGTGGTCATGTAGAGCTGGCAGCCTTGCTGATTGAGCGAGGTGCTAATTTAGAAGAGGTAAATGATGAAGGTTATACACCTTTGATGGAAGCCGCACGGGAAGGTCATGAGGAAATGGTTGCATTATTGCTAGGTCAAGGTAAGCTTTGCAGTACTTTGATTTTGATAATTTCTCAAATTTATCCTTAAACATTAAGTTGAGAGCTTTTATTACTTTGTTAGGCTAGCAAAGATATTATGCAGATCCCTTCAGTGTCTACATCTAGTGCATTCACAACAAAGCTGCACAATACCAGCCCCAGAGATATGTTTGGGAGAGGTCTAGCTTTGCTTTGCAAGTGGCTTTTATATTTAACTTGCACAAAAAGCCACAGTGGCTACAGTCCAGCTCCCCAGACATAGGAGCTAGTATCCCTCTAGCTTGAAAGCTGTAAGTATTGAATTCAATTAGAACCCTCACCAACTTTAAAGTCTCTTTGCTTTTTTTGTTTTTATTTAAATGGGAAAACAATTCAAAATGCAAACAAGTGCAGCTCACAAAGCAGCCAAAAACCCGGATGTGTCAAACCCTGGCATTGATTGTAAATATGCCTCACAGGCCATCCCAGGGCACAGGCTTGGGCTGCGACCACAACGCTGCTTACCTCTAACGGAGGTGTTTGCGTACACCAGGCAGTTCTGAATGGCTGGAACTGGGGATGCGGCCAATGTCAAATGCTCCATTCATCAGAGGAGCATAGTAAAAACTGAATGAAGCGCGAGGTGGAGATTGGCTAGTAACCCGTGCGGTGGGATGGCAATAAAGGTGCATTTAAAGGCGATTTCAAACGGCAGGGCCCCAAATTGAGAACACCCAGGGAAGAGGAAGAATATGCCGGGTTTTCCCTATATCCAGTCCAGGTCATCCCAATGATGACATGTGGGTATTCGCACCTAGGAGGAGCTTGACTGCAAGGTCAAAGATGTAGCTCCTCCCGGCCCCCCTATAAAGGCAGGTGTCTCTCTATCATTCTCCCAGCCTTGGCTGCAGAAGATCGTTTGACACACTCTGTTAATGGCAGCAGAGTGGGGCCATCTAACCCATCAGCAGCTGCGGGCCCTATTTTCACGGATCCCTTCTGACCCACTCCTGCCTCCCAGCCTCTGGCTGCTACGGGATTGTGACTGTAGAGTGAACGGCGGGGTCTGTTGGCATTCGGCAGAGCTAGGCTCTGGGCAGCAGACCCTATGCTAAAGGCTAATGCTATGGTGAGGGTGGGGGGGGGGACCACTTGTTTGGGCCATTCGTGCATTGTACCCTCCCTGCCCACAAGCTTTATTAGATGTTGTGTGCTTATTCTTAGTATACAGTACGTCCTGCTCCAGATAAGATTCATTACTCTTGGGTATTACTCCGCCAGATGGCGCTGGACTGCAGAGACCGCGAAATTGGCTCCTCCCGGCCCCACAAATCCCCAGAATTTCTCTGCAGTCTGGACTGCGAAGGACAAGAAGATGGCTCTCTCTTCTCACAAGTGAGCGGGGCTATTAGCCTGCGGCCCTGTAGGACTATTCTCACCCGTTCCATTATTACTGTGCCTCACAGCCTTGGCTGCGCTGGTCCGGGTGATGGTAGGCAGCACCGCTGTCAGGTGCTTAGGAGCGCTGCTCCACCGCAATCCCCCACCAAAGGGTAGGCGGTATAGGCATGTGGTGAGCCTCTATGGGATCCTGCACTTTGCCCCTGTCTATCGGTGGGCCCTACGTTAAGTGGCCGCTGCCCTCCTCGCTCCTCTCCCGTGTAGCTCTCGGGGGGGGGGGGGAGTTGGGGGGGTTTGTTATGCGTTGGTGCTTCACTGGGACTTGTTCAGTCTCTGCACTGACCTGGTTGCGGTTTGAATATGCCACCACGCACGCTTCCACTGCGTTCTGCGTTCGGCGTCGGCATTACCTTAGGTGCTGATGCGCCTTCATTGGCTGCTTGTCACGTGTGCCGCTTCGCGCTCCTCAAAGGGTGCGGGGCCTGCGGATGGCGCGTTCCGCGTCATGAAAAAAAGTGAACCCCTCCCGGTCCATAAATACCCGGTACCTCCCACTCATTCCCCAGTCTTTCATCTCTGCAGACGGCGAGCAAGTCAGAAGATGGATGGCTCCTCCTTGTAGGTAGCCGGGGTAACTCCCGGCCCCCCTCTTTCGGTCTATTTCTGCCTGCACCTACTGTTATCCCCCCTTTCAGTTAGCCTCCCAGCCTAGGCTGCGGGTCCTGGCAAAGGTAGACGGCACCTTAAGGTGCCTCAGTAGCTATACTCCACCGTGAGACCCCATACTAAGGGGTAGGTGGTATTCCGGGTTGGTGATCCTGGTTGGGATGCCCTGTCCTTGCCCTTACACCTTTGGGGTGTTAATTCCCCCTTCCCCGGTCACCCATCGTTCCCTACTGCTGGGGGGGGGGGGGCTCGCTTATCCCCCTTTTTCAGTTTAGTCCCTTTTATGCTTGGGTGCAACTTTGTGTGCGTGTGATTATGCTGCTGCGGCCCGCCCCCTCCCTCTCCCCGTGTTGCTGGTGACGCTGCGGAGCCCGGTCACTGGCCGGGAGCCGCCTGTTGTCAGCAGAGAGGGTTGAGGCCTAGCGCAGCACGCGATCCGCGCCGGCCCGCCCTTCTTCATCCTTGCCAGCCAAGTCCCTCTGCCTCGTGCAGGACGCCATTCAGTAAGCGCCCAGTGGGCTCCAGTCTTTCATTGCTCCTGCGTTGTGTGACAGGTGCAGCTGCTTGTCAGCGCGAGATTGAATTATATTTTCATAATTGTATGTATGTGTGCCTTGGCCCTTCTGTATGTGCCCTGCGTTGTGTGACATGTGTGACAGTCCCCCTTTTTCTATTCCAGGCGGACCCCTGTTGGATCCTAAAGGTTCCTCCCGGTCCTAGGGTCCCTGGTTTAAATTAAGAACTCCCCATAAATCCTCCCACTCGGGACACAGAAGGGGCATCCCGGGTTGCTTATATTGCGTAATTCCCTTGGGTATTGCGACTACTGATGAAATCACCATATGGAGGCTTCCCAGGATACCGTGCTCGGGCTCCCCTCGGGGCAACCCCGGCAGTGTGTGGGGCATCCTTTACAGGGGATGATGTTTTCCTTTGCATACCATGTGCGCATCAGACTATTACGCGGCAGTCCGGATCCCATGCGTCTGCTTCTGCGCCGCCGGTCCCTTCTCCTACCCCTCCCCGCCTGACCCGTACACCGTGTGATGTTGTCACGAGTGGGGAGTCGCTATCTGAGGTGTGTGCCAGATTGTCCAATCTTGAAAAATTATTTTCTAGCGCTGTGGCCAGAAAGGCCCCGGCTAAGAGAAAGCACTTGTCCCCAGCCACGAAGGCTTCTGATTTTGAGGAGTTTGATTCATTGGACTGGTCGGATTACCCCCCGCTAGAGGAAGGGGAGCTTTTTGAGGAGTCGGATGGTTCTGACGATCAGCAGTTTTTTGGCGCTGATGCCGAGCGGGGTCAGGGAGATTCTTTGGTTACCCCTAAGGTCCTGGCTCATATGTTTGAGGTTTTGGCAATCTCTCCTCCTGAAGTGACTCTTCCACAGAAGGGGGAGTTCTTTGAGGAGGCTAAGCCGCGCTTAGAATTCCCAAATCAAAGGCATTTCGACGGCATTATTCTTAAGGAATGGGAGAGGCCTACTCGGCTTCCGGGTGTCCCTCCGGGTTGGGATAAGAAGTATCCCTTTCCGGTGGATGCGGTGAAGCGCTGGTCGTCCCCTCCCGAGGTGGACGCCCCGGTTTTGGGGTTGTCTAGCACCTCTACTGTGCATTCTCCTGACTGTTCTACTCTCAAGGACTGTGAGAACAAACGCATTGACCAGATGGTTTGTCACGGTTTTTCCAGTGTCGAGTTGGCCTTGCGGCCTGTTTGTGCTTCAGCGCTTTTAATTGTGGCTTCTAGGTCGGTTGTCAGATACCTGTTGTCTCCCTCCAGGCTTGATCCGGCTAGTGATGAGTTCAATGCCCTTAAGCGGTGCGAATTGTTTTTGTCATTTGTGCTAGCCTCCCTGGATGACACCATGGTGATGTGTAGCAGAACTTCGGCCTTGCTGGTGGCTATTCGGCGGTCAGTTTGGTTGCGCCAGTGGGCGGCTGATTTTGTGTCCAAAAAGTCGCTTACGGCTCTTCCCTTTCTGGGCTTGCGGCTCTTTGGAGAAAAAATTGGATTTGGTCGCAAAAGGGGGTAGGTTACCTCAGCAAAAGAAGCAACGTCGTCCCTTTCGGGGGGCGGCTTCCTTTACCCCTTTCTTTCGTGGGGCCAGAGCTGGACAGGGGTCGGCTGTCTTCTCCTCCAGAGGTGATTCCTGGAACAGGGGAAGAGGTCGTGCCTGTCCAGGTCACAGCTGGGGCTCCAAGCCCAAAGCCGCTGCTAAGCCGGCTCAGCAATGAGGGGGCGCCCTCACCCTCGCGGGTGGGGGGACGGCTGCGACACTTCTCCCAGGTCTAGGACCAGGAGGTCTCGGAGAGATGGATTCGGGAAGCGGTGTCTTCCGGTTACAAACTGGAGTTTGAGATCCGGCCTCCTCCCTGATTCTTCAGGTCTCAGGTGCCCTTGGATCCTCTGGCTGTCATCTGCCCGGTGCCTCCCTCGGACCGGGGCCTGGGATACTATTCCAATCTGTTCACGGTGCCCAAGAAGGATGGCTCCGTTCATCCCATCCTGGATCTGAAGTTTCTCAACAGGTTTATCCGTCCCAGGAAGTTCCACATGGAAACTCTGCGCTCAGCCATAAATTCACTTCGGCAGGAGGACTTCATGACGTCCATAGACATCAAGGATGCTTATCTGCGTGTTCCAATCTTCCCGGCACATCAGAGATTTCTCAGGTTCGTGGTGGAAGATCGGCATTTTCAGTTTGTGGCTCTTCTGTTTGGCCTTACCTCGGCTCCAAGGGTTTTCACCAAGGTGCTGGCGGGGGTGATGGCCCTCCTCAGAGCCCAGGGTATCCACATCGTGCCTTATCTGGACGATCTTATTATGGCATCCTCTCTCAGCCAGGCAGAGCTAGATACCAGGACTGTGGTAGCCATTCTGGAGAGATTCGGCTGGGTGATCAACTATCCCAAGTCCTTCCTCTCTCCGTCCAGGGTGGTGGCGTTCCTGGGAATGTCCCTGGATACTTGCCAGTCCAGGGTGTTCCTCCCCCGGCCCAAGGTTCTTTTGATTCAGGAATTGACTCAGCTTCTCCTATCCATCCCTCGTCCGTCCATCCGGCTGGGGATGCGACTGGTGGGATTGATGGTGGCTTCGTTCGAGGCGGTTCCCTTTGCCCAGTTTCACACAAGGACGCTCCAGCTCAATCTCTTGGCGGCCTGGAACAGGTCTCCGCTGTCATTGGATCAGTCTATTCTGTTGTCCCCCCGGGTTCGGCATTCTCTTCGGTGGTGGCTGGAACCGAGCAATCTGATGAGGGGCAGATCCTTTCTGACCCCTCGTTGGGAGACGGTCACCACGGATGCCAGCCTGTCAGGTTGGGGGGGGGGGTTATAGGATCTTCAGTTTCAGGGACTGTGGGGGCCTCAGGAGGCTCACGATCCCATCAATGTTCTGGAGCTGAGAGCCATCAGGTTGGTTCTGGCTCACTTGACTCATCAGTTACTGGGCTTACCGGTTCAAGTTCGGTCGGACAATCGGACGGCGGTCGCCTACATCAATCACCAGGGAGGGACTCGCAGCAGGCGTGCTCTCAGGGAAGTGTCCTTGATCCTGGCTTGGGCAAAGGGCAGATTCCCATGCATCTCGGCAGTGTACATTCCGGGAGTGGAGAACACTGAGGCGGACTCCCTGAGCAGGTGCTCATCTCGCCGGGGGGGAATGGTCTCTCAGCCCCAAGGTGTTTTGGTCGCTTTGCCATCGGTGGGGGACTCCGGAGGTGGACCTCTTTGCCTCTCGTCACAAGCTTCCGGCATTTGTCTCTCTCGCGGGATCCGCTGGCTCTGGCAGTGGATACCATGTCTGAGCTGGAGGGATCTGGGTTTTCTGTACCTGTTCCCTCCTTTTCCCATGGTGGGCAAAGTGGTGCGCAAGCTGGCCCTAGAGGGCGCGTCAGCAATCCTGGTGGCTCCAAGATGGCCAAGACAGGTTTGGTTCGCAGACGTGGTAAGGTTGGCAGCGGATCAGTTAGATCTGCCCCTTCTGCCGGATCTGCTCACTCAGGGTCCACTGCTCTACCCCAATTTACCAACGCTGGCTTTGACGGCGTGGCTGCTGAAACCTCCATCTTGAAGGAGGAAGGTCTTTCTGATGCTGTCATTCAGACTCTGGTTAGGGCTAGAAAGAAGTCTTCCTCTGCCATCTACTATAGGATTTGGAGGTCTTATATTGATTGGTGTGAGGTTCGGGCCTTGCCTTGCAGGGTGTTTTCTATCCCTAGGGTTTTGGAATTTCTGCAACATGGTCTGAACCTAGGTTTGCAGCTTTGTACGCTGAAAAGGCACGTTTCTGCCCTGGCGGTTTTGTTTCAAAGGTCTTTTGCTCTTCATCCTCTGGTTAGGACCTTTTTCCAGGGGGTTACCCATGTGCGGCCTCCTAGGAAGCCTTTGCTCCCAGTTTGGGATTTGAATTTGGTTCTTTCTGCTCTTCAGGCTCCTCCTTTTGAACCTTTGCAGGATATTGCTCTTTCTATGCTTACTCAGAAGGTTGCGTTTTTGGTTGCCATCACTTCCGTTCGGCATGTATCGGAGTTGGCGGCTTTGTCCATAAGGCCCCTTACTTTGAGAGGCATCAGGACAAGGTTGTTTTCCACTTTAAGCCAGATTTCCTTCCTAAGGTGGTTTCTGCCTTTCATCTTAATCAGGACATTGTTCTACCCTCCTTGTGTCCTAAGCCCAGCAATGACAAGGAGAGGGTTTTGCATTCTCTGGATGTGGTTCGCTGTGTGAGGTACTATTTGGTGGCTACTTCTTCTTTTCGTAGGACTGACGCCCTTTTTGTGGTGCCCTCTGGGCCTAGGAAAGGTTTGGCTCCTGCCAAGTCTTCCATTAGTAAATGGATTCGCCAGGCCATTGTTGGGGCCTAATCTGCCAAGGGGAAGGTTCCCTCTTTTTGTGTTACCGCTCATTCTACTCGTGCCGTTGGGGCGTCCTGGGCCTTCCAGCATCAGGCCTCTGTTGAGCAAGTTTGTAAGGCTGCTACTTGGTCTTCTGTTCACACTTTTTCCAAGTTTTACAAGGTTGATGTGCGGGCCTCAGCGGATGCTGTTTTTGGCCGCAAAGTTCTGCAAGCTGCGATGGTTTGTGCACTGTTGCCTTGTTTTGGATCCCCGACCCTTTATGGACACTGCTATTGGATGTCCCAAGTGTAATGACTATCTGAAGCGGGGTGTGTGACATACTTAGAATAATACCATTTTGTGATTACTCACCTGTAACATGGATATTATAAGTATGTCACACACCCCGCTTCACCCCGCCCTTTGGTATTCTGGATCCTTTCTATGGTGAACCTTTTTTACTGTTACTGGTTATTTTGGCTCTTCCTGGTCCCTTTACTGCTGTCTTAATACTGGGGAATGAGTTGGAGGTACCAGGTATTTATGGACCGGGAGGGGCTCACTTTTTTTCATGACATCTCTGCAAGATCGCCCTCTACAGGTCGGTATAACCCAAGTGTAATGACTATCTGAAGCGGGGTGTGTGACATACTTATAATACCCATTTTACAGGTGAGTAATCACAAAATGGTATTTTTATTTACCGTATGTCATTATACATGTCGCTTATGGGGTCCTCTTCGCTTATGTCTTTCAGGTGGGTCAAACTCCATTGGTTTCTCCCGGCCCTACCCCTCTCTTAGTTACTAAGCTTTGTGAGGCCTAGTGTGCTAATTACTCCCGCGGGTTGCTGTTATAGCGTGAATCCCTATCGGCTTATTGTGCTGCTATAATCGCCATATGGAGGCGTCTCAGGATAATGTGCTCGGGGTTCCTTCGGGACAAGCCCGGCTGTGTGTAGCTTGTGGGGTGTCCCCTACTAGTGCTGACAATGTGCGGGTCTGTATAACTTGTGCCCAGCAGGTGATTGCTCTGCAGCCTGGTTTACCAGCGGCTGGACCTGCGCCACATATGGCTTCACCAACTCCCCCAAGCTTGAATTTGACTCCCATTGAGTTGCATACCAGTGGGGATTCTCAGCCTGATGTGTCTGCTAGACTGGCTAGTGTTGAGAAGTTGCTTGCCAATACCATGGCGCGTAAGGCCTCTGCTAAAAAGCGGCATTTGACGCCTGATGTCACTCTTTTCCCTGTGGAGGCTGAAGAGTTCTTCGAACTGTCCGGTTATACCCCCTTGGAAGAAGGGGAGTTGTTCTCTGAGTCATTTGATGAGAGTCCCAGGGGGCATGATGTTTCTGGCTCTGACCCCTGGGCCCCAGATGATACTGTTAGGCTGTTGGCTCGGGAATTTGAGGTACTGTCTATCTGCTCCACGGTTGCAGCCCCCAGGCAACAGGGGGAATTGTTTCATACTGCTAAGCTAAGCCACGCTTAGAATTTCCTGAGCAAGCCCATTTTAATAATCTTGTACTCAGGCAATGGGAGGGTCCCAGCAGGCTTCCCGGTGTACCTAAGAGTTGGGATAAGAGGTATCCCTTTCCTGCTGATGTGGTGAAGTGTTGGTCATCCCCCCCTGAAGTGGATGCCCCGGTCCTAGGGTTATCTAACACCTCTGTCATGCACTCCCCTGACTCTACTACGCTGCGGGATGCTGAGGACCGAAGCATTGATCAGCTGGCGTCCCATGCCTTTGCGTGTGTGGGGACGGCGTTGTGCCCGGTCTGTGCCTCGGCCATTACGGCTGTGACTATCAGGACCCTGCTTAGAAGTATCCTTGATGGTGCCCCTGATGTGTCTAGTGAGGAGTTTAATGCACTCTCTCGTGATGTTTTTGCGACTTATGTCCTCTCTGCCTTGGATGGTCCCATTAGAATGTGTGGCAGAACTTCTACCCTTGTGGTGGCTATACGCCGCTCGGTTTGGCTGCGCCAGTGGGCTGCTGAGAACGCTGCCAAGAAAGCTCTCACTAGTTTTCCCTTCAAAGGACTACGCCTGTTTGGGGAATGCCTGGCCCTTTTTGCATAGGGAGGCAGGTTACCCCAGTGCAGTTGGCAGTCTCGGCCCTTTCGGGGACAGAGCTCCTTTTCTTCCGTCTAACGTGGTGCCAGACAGGGGAGGGGGGATCTCCCTTACAGGGGCCCAAGGTGATTTCAGGGGTAGGGGTAGAGGACGCCCTGTTTCATCCTGGGGCTCCAAGCTAAAGTCTTCTCCCAAGCCCCCTCAGGCATGAAGGGGTGCCCTCACCCATCCAGGTGGGGGGACGGCTTCAGCACTTTGCTCATGTCTGGAGGCTTCATGTCTCAGACTGGTGGATTCAGGAGGTAGTGTCCTCCGGTTACAAGATAGTTTGCTGCCTGCCCCCCCCCCCAAAGATTCATCAGATCCTGGATTTCTCAGGACCCTGTTTCAGCTCAGGCTCTAGTGCTGGCGGTGCAAAGCCTTCTGGAGCTGGGGGTCATCTGTCAGGTCCCCTTGCGAGAAAGAGGCAAGGGCTTCTACTCCAACCTTTTCACCGTACCCAAAAGAGATGGGTCAGTCAGGCCCATCCTTGACTTGAAGATCCTCAACAAATTTGTCAGGTGCAGGCGCATTCGCATGGAAACTCTGCGCTCTGCCATCAGTTCCCTGCGTCTATGGGACTTCATGACGTCTGTGGACATCAAAGATGCTTATCTTCATATTCCTGTGTTTCCAGGTCATCCAAGGTTCCTCAGGTTCGCTCTGGAGGATCAGCACTACCAATTTGTGGCATTGCCCTTCGGTCTCACTTCAGCTCCCAAAGTGTTCACCAAGGTGCTGGCAGGAGTGATGTCTCTGATCAGGTCTCAGGGCATTCGCGTGCTGCCCTACCTGTAAGACATTCTTATCCCTTCTCAGTCCCTACAACAGGCAGAGTTGGATACTCAGCTGGTAGTGTCCACTCTGGAATCATTTGGCTGGGTGATCAACCATCGCATGTCTTCCCTGGCTCCCTCCTTGGTGACTCCCTTCCTGGGATTGAATCTGGACACAGTTCAGGCAATTTTTCTTCCCTGGCAGAAGGTGGACAGTCTGATTGCGCAGGTTCAGTTCCTGCTATCTTGCCCTCATCTCTCCATCAGGCAGGGAATGCAGCTGGTGGGCCTGATGGTGGCGTGCTTCGAGGCGGTTCCTTATGCTCAGTTCCACATGAGGCCTCTGCAACTCCACCTCTTGTCAGTATGGGACAAGGATCCTGCCTCCCTGGACCAGGTCCTTGTGCTTTCCCCCCTGGTCAGGCGGTCCCTCTTGTGGTGGCTGGACTCCAGGAACCTGTTGGTGGGCAGATCCTTTCTGGCCCCCTCCTGGGAGACGGTCACCACGGATGCCAGTCTGACAGGTTGGGAGGGGGGGTTCTGGAAGTCCCTGCAGTTCCAAGGGAGGTGGGGCCCTCAGGAGGGCCACACACCTATCAACATTCTGGAACTGTGGGCGATCTGGTTGGTTCTGATTCATTTGACTCATCTACTTCGGGACCTGCCTGTTCAGGTGCGCTCGGACAACCAGACGGCAGTTGCCTGCATCAATCATCAGGGAGGGACCCAGAGCAAGATGGCCCTCCGGGAAGTGTCTCTGATCCGGGCCTGGGCGGAGGAGAATGTTCCCTGTATATCAGCGGTGTACATCCCGGGAGTGGAGAATCTACAGGCAGACTCTCTGAGCAGGGGGACCTCTCGCCTGGGCAACAGGGTTTTTCAATCTTTGTGTCACCGTTGGGGCCAACTAGATGTGGATCTGTTTGCGTCCCTTTGTCTCCCTGTCCCAGGACCCTCTGGCCTTGGCCACAGATGCTCTAGCAATGTCATGGCAGGACTTTCAGTTCCTGTATGTCTTTCCCCTATTCCCCCTGTTGGGCAGGGTTCTGCACAAGATAGTTCAGGAGGGGGTGCCAGCAATCCTGGTGGCTCCCAGGTGGCCAAGAAGAGTGTGGTTCGCAGACGTGGTGCAGCTGGCAGTAGATCAGTACGCTCTGCCCAGGTTTTCAGACCTGCTCACTCAGGGTAATTTACGCCATCCCAATTTACAAACTCTGGCTTTGATGGCCTGGCTGCTGAAACCTCCATATTGATGGAGAAGGGGCTGTCTGCCTCTGTTACCATGATAAAGGCTAGGAAGAAGTCTTCTTCTATTTACTATAGGGTTTGGCGTGACTACATTGACTGGTGTGAGTCTAGGTCTCTTCCCTGTCGCGTGTTCTCTATTCCCAGGAGTGGATTTGGGTGGGTTGGAGCTGGGACTTCAATTCAGCACTCTGAAGGGTCATGTCTCTGCCCTGGCTGTTTTCTTCCAGAGGTCCTTGCCCAGCATGGGGTTACTCATGTGTGTCCCCCATGTAAGCCTATGTTGCCTGTTTGGGATTTGAACTTGGTCTTGTCTGCCTTGCAGGGTGCTCCCTTTGAACCTGTGCAGGAGGCTGCCCTGGTCATTCTTACTCTCAAGGTTGTCCTTTTGGTGGCTATCACTTCTGTTAGGCGTGTTTCTGAGTTGGCGGCGCTTTCCATCCAGCCCCCCTACTTTGAGAGACACCAGGACAAGGTGGTTTTTCGCTTCAAGACAGATTTTCTGCCTAAGGTCATGTCTGCCTTTCATCTAAATCAGGACATTGTTCTTCCTTTTTGTGCCCTAATCCTAGTAACGCTAAGGAGAGGGTTTTGCATTCCTTGGATGTGGTTAGGTGTCTGAAGTACTATCTGGTGGCTACTGCACATTTCAGAAAAACTGATGTTCTATTTGTGGTCCCTTCTGGTCCTAGGAAGGATTTGGCTCCTGCTAAATCTACTATCAGCAAATGGATCCGTCAGGCTGTGATTCAGGCCTACCCTAAGGGAAAGAATCCTCCCTTCCGCCTTACTGCTCATTCCAATCGTGCTATTGGTGCCTCTTAGGCTTTTCAGCACCAGGCTTCTGTTGAACAAGGCCTACCCTAAGGGAAAGAATCCTCCCTTCCGCCTTACTGCTCATTCCAATCGTGCTATTGGTGCCTCTTAGGCTTTTCAGCACCAGGCTTCTGTTGAACAAGTTTGCAAGGCCGCTACTTGGTCTTCTGTTCGTACCTTTTCAAAGTTTTACAAGGTTGATGTTAGGGCCTCAGCTGATGCTGTTTTTGGCCGCAAGGTTCTGCAGGCGGCAGTGGTCTGTTACCTTTGGGGATCCCACCCTACTTTATGGACACTGCTATTGGATGTCCCAAGTGTAATGATTCTTATCTGGAGCAGGACGTACTGTATACTAAGAATAATACAATTTTGTGATTACTCGCCTGTAGAATTGTTAGGAGTATACAGTACCCACCCTTGGTTTGCATTATCCTTGGATCCCCTGTATGGTGATTATCATTGTTTTATAGTTACTAGTTGGTTCTGTTATCTTTCTCCCGGCTTCTCGTTAACTGCTTTTCAATGCTGGGGATTTGTGGGAGGTCCCGGGTATTTGAGGGGCCAGGAGGAGCCAATTTCGCTGTCTCTGCAGTCCAGTGCCATCTGACAGAGTAATACCCAAGAGTAATAAATCTTATCTGGAGCAGGACATACTGTATACTCATAATAACAATTCTACAGGTGAGTAATCACAGAATTGTGTTATTCTTAGTATACAGTGCGTCCTGCTCCAAATGTAATACTTACACTCGGGTTATCCTCCGCCAGATGGTGCTGCACTGCATAGACATGCAAAACAGGCTCCTCCCAGCCCCTCAAATACCCGGGGGCCTCCCACAAATCCCCAGATTTCTCTGCAGTGCTTACTGCGAAGACATGAAATTATCACTCTCTCGCAGGTGAGCGGGGCTATTAGCCTGCGGCCCTGTTGGACTATTTCCACCCGTTCCTCGTTTGATGTGCCTCCCAGTCTGGGGAAGGTAGGCGGCACCATGTGTGCTTACGGAGCGCTGCTCCACCGCAATCCCCCACCAAAGGGTAGGCGGTATAGGCTGATGGTGAGCCTTATGGGATGCCCCTCCCGCATTATTGCCCCCATGCCCCGTGTAGCGGTGGGTCCTGTACAGGGGTGGGGGTGTGTGGGTGAGTGTGTATCGTGATTCGTGCATACAGAGTTTTGTCTGTTATTCTTAGTATACAGTACGTCCTGCTCCAGATAAATTACTTACACTTGGGTTATCCTCGGACAGATGGCGCTGCACTGCAGAGACATGCAAAACAGGCTCCTCCTGGCCCCTCAAATACCCGGGGACCTCCCACAAATCCCCAGATTTCTCTGCAGTGCTTACTGCGAAGACATGAAATATCACTCTCTCGCAGGGGACCGGGGCTATTAACCTGCGGCCCTGTTGGACTATTCCCACCCATCCTTCGTGTGATGTGCCTCCCAGCTTGGGCTGCGCTGGTCGTGTGAAGGTAGGCGGCACCGTGTGTGCTTATGGCGCGCTGCTCCACGGCAGTCCCCCACCAAAGGGTAGGCGGTATAGGCTGATGGTGAGCCTTATGGGATGCCCCTCCCGCATTATTGCCACATGCCCCGTGTAGCAGTGGGTCCTGTACAAAAGGCCGCCATCCTCCCTCATTCTCCCCGTAGCCCTCGGTGGGGAAGGGGGGGGTGGGTGGGTCAGTGCGTATAGTGATTACGTGTATGGCTAAGATATGTGGTGTCAGCTGCCGCGCTGAATTGTCTGTTTTACTATTACATGGCCGCCGCCGCGTGCGTGATGGGGCGCCCTCGCCCGTCAGGGTGGGGGACGGCTACAGCACTTTGCTCACGTCTGGAGGCATCGCGTCTCAGACCGGTGGATTCAGGAGGTAGTGTCCTCCGGTTACAAGATAGTTTGCTGTACGGCCCCCCACAAGATTCATCAGGTCTCGGATCCCCCAGGACTCTGTCTCAGCCCAGGTCTTGATGCAGGCTGTGCAAGGCCTTCTGGATCTGGGGGTCATTTGCAGGGTCCCATAAGAGAAAGGGGCAAGGGGTTCTATTCCAACCTTTTCACAGTGCCCAAAAAAGATGGGTCAGTCAGGCCCATTCTGGATTTAAAGATCCTCAACAAGTTTGTCAAGAACAGGCGCTTTCGCATGGAAACTCTGCGATCGGCCATCGTCTCCCTGCGCCCAGGGGATTTCATGACGTCTGTGGACATCAAAGATGCTTACCTTCACATCCCTGTGTTTTCAGGACACCAAAGGTTTCTCAGATTCGCGTTGGAAGATCAACATTACCAATTTGTGGCCTTGCCATTTGGCCTCACTTCAGCTCCCAGAGTGTTCACCAAGGTGCTGGCGGGGGTGATGTCTCTGGTAAGGTCAAGGGGCATACGCGTGCTGCCCTACCTGGACGACATACTCATCACCTCTCGGTCTCTACAGCAGACAGGGTTGGACACTCAGCTGGTGGTGTCCACCTTGGAGTCCTTTGGCTGGGTGATCAATCACCCCAAGTCCTCTCTGCCCCCTTCTTCGGTGACCCCATTCCTGGGAATGATTCTGGATACGGTTCAGTCAAGGATATTCCTTCCTCAACAGAAGGTGGAAGCTCTAACTGCGCAGGTGTGTCCCCAGCCCTTCCTCAGGCAGGGAATGCAGTTGGTGGGCCTGATGTTGGCGTGCTTCGAGGCGGTGCCCTTTGCTCAGTTCCATTTGAGGCCTCTGCAACTTCACCTTCTGTCAGTATAGGACAAGGACCCAATGTCCTTGGACGGGGTCTGTGTGCTCCCCCCCTTAGTCAGACGGTCCCTTTCGTGGTGGCTGGACCACAGGAACTTGCTGGGGGTAGGTCCTTTATGGCCCCCTCCTGGGAGACAGTCACCACGGATGCCAGTCTGTCGGGTTGGGAGGGGGGGATTCTGGAAGTCCCTGCGGTTCCAGGGGAGGTTAGGCACTCAGGAGGCCCACTTACCCATCAACTTTCTGGAACTACGGGCAATCAGGTTGGTACTGGAGCAGTTGACCAATCACCTGAAGGGTCTGTCTGTGCAGGTGCGCTCCGACAACAGGATGGCGGTTGCCTACATCAACCATCAGGGAGGGACCCGGAGCAGGGGGGCCCTCCAGGAGGTGTCGCAGATTCTGACATGGGCGGAGGCCAATGTTCAATGCATTTCGGCTGTGTACATCCCGGGGGCAGAGAATCTACTGGCAGACTCGCTGAGCAGGGGGACCTCTCGTCGGGGAGAGTGGTCCCTCTGCAACAGGGTATTCCACTCCCTGTTTCACCGTTGGGGTCTACCGGATGTGGATCTGTTTGCATCCCGTCACAATCACAAGCTCCCGGCCTTTGTCTCCCTGTCTCAGGATCCTCTGGCCTTGGCCACAGATGCTCTGTCCATGTCATGGCAGGAATTTCACCTCCTGTATTTCTTTCCTCCTTCCCCCTGCTGGGCAGGGTCCTGCGCAAGACTGCTCTGGTAGGGGTGCCAGTGATTCTGGTGGCCCCCAGGTGGCCAAGAAGAGTGTGGTTCGCAGACGTGGTGCAGATGGCAGTAGACCAGTACGTTCTGCCAGGGGTGCCAGATATGCTTACTCAGGGCCCCTTACGCCATCCCAATTTACAAACTCTGGCTTTGACGGCCTGGCTGCTGAAACCTCCATCTTGATGGAGAAAGGCTTGTCCGCCTCGGTGGTTGATACCATGGAGAAGGCTAGGAAGAAAACTACTTCTTCCATCTGTTACAGGGCATGGCGTACCTACATTGACTGGTGCTGTTTTCTTTCAGAAGTCTTTTGCTCAGCATTCTTTGATTAAGACCTTTTTCCAGGGTGTTACCCATGTGCGTCCCCCACGTAAACCTATGGTCCCTGTTTGGGATTTGAACTTGGTTTTGTCTGCCTTGCAGGGTGCTCCCTTTGAACCTATGCAGGATGCTTCTCTGGCTGTGCTTACCCTCAAGGTTGTCTTTCTGGTGGCCATTACTTCGGTCAGGCGTGTGTCTCAGTTGGCGGCTCTATTCAGCCCCCATACTTTGAGAGACACCAGGACAAGGTGGTGTTCCGCTTTAAGCCAGACTTTCTGCCTAAGGTGGTGTCTGCTTTTCTTTTGAATCAAGATATTGTTCTTCCTTCTTTGTGCCCTAATCCTAGCAACGCTAAGGAGAGGGTTTTGCATTCCTTGGATGTGGTCAGGTGTCTGAAGTATTACCTGGTAGTCACTGCGTCCTTCAGGAAAACTGATGCTCTTTTTGTGGTCCCTTCTGGGCCCAGGAAGGGTTTGGCTTCTGCCAAGTCTACCATTAGCAAATGGATCCGTCAGGCCATGATTCAGGCCTATTCTGCTAAGGGGAAGAGTCCTCCCTTTCGCCTTACTGCTCATTCTACTTGTGCTATTGGTGCCTCTTGGTCCTTCCAGAACCAGGCTTCTGTTGAACAAGTTTGCAAGGCTGCTACTTGGTCTTCTGTTCATACCTTTTCAAAGTTTTACAAGGTTGATGTTAGGGCCTCAGCTGATGCTGTCTTTGGCCGCAAGGTTTTGCAGGCGGCAGTGGTTTAAACTGTCTGCTGTTACCTTTTTGTTGGGGATCCCACCCTACTGTTTGGACACTGCTATTGGATGTCCCTAGTGTAAGTATTACATTTGGAGCAGGACGTACTGTATACTATATAAATAAGAATAATACAATTCTGCGATTACTCGCCTGTAGAATTGGTATTATGAGTATACAGTACGTCCTGCTCCACCCCACCTTTGGTTTTGCATTATTCTGGATCCCCTATATGGTGATTGTTATCATTGTTATAGTTACCAGTTAAGGTGGTTGAATTCTCCTGGCTTCTCGTTTACTGCTTTTCAATGCTGGGGATTTGTGGGAGGTCCCCGGGTATTCGAGGGGCCGGGAGGAGCCTGTTTTGCATGTCTCAGTGCAGTGCCATCTGGCGGAGGATAACCCTAGTGTAAGTATTACATTTGGAGCAGGATGTACTGTATACTTATAATATCAATTCTACAGGTGAGTATTTCACAGAATTGTATTTTTACTGTCAGTGGTTTCTTCACTCGGCTCCTCGCTAGCCCAGCATGGGCATGTGGTGGAGCTCTCTGCATACTCACCTCCCTCGCTGTCGCTTGACTGAGGGGTCTCCGCACCCCGCGGGCCTTCGCATCACCGCTGGTGCGGCGCTGTCTGCGGCGACGGGGGTGGGGGGTCGTCGCCGCTGGTGCGACGCTAGAAACGGTGGGCCGCTGTGTCTCTGCTGCCACTTCACTGTCTGAGCAGCTTTGGAAGAGGGCGGGTGCGTCTCCTCACGCGCCGCAGGAAGGGGCAAAGCCAGACGCCGACGCGCTTCGCGTCATCACGGCGCCGCTCGCCCCTCGAGGATCGTTCTGGAACTGGCCTGCATGCTCTACTGTTGCTGCTTGGGGCCTGCTTTATGCTGCGGAGCCTGGTCGTTTCCTGCTGCTGGGGGATCTCGCTTGTCATCGGAGGCTGCGCGTCCCTCTGTCGGTGTCGTGAGTCGCTCTTTTTATGGCTGTGTTTTATGACCAATTGCATTTTTATTATTCTGATCATGGGCATTTCTCCCCCTTTTTTGTATAGGTCGTGGCCTTGAGGTTGAGGGTTGTGGTACCTCCCGGTCACCCTTTTTATTTAGAGGGATCACCTTATAGGTTTGGGCTGTTAGTGTCTTGTAACCTTACTGATTTTGATCATTTTTAATAACCATAATGGAGGCATCAGGGGATAGTGAGCTGGGGACCCCATTTGGGCAGGAAAAGCTCTGCCCCTTGTGCAGTAGGAATCCTCTGGGCGGATTCAGCACTGTTTGTACCACTTGCGCCAGAGGCATTATTTTGGACCATGATCGGGCGGGCGTCTCTGCCCCCAGCCCTGCGCTACCTGCGGCTTCTGCAGACCCTCCGCTGCTGCACTCAGCCCCCAGTGAGGGGGGAACCAGCAAGGGGTCTCATGCTGACTTGGCGCATAGACTCGTGGCTTTCTTAGGAGATCTCGCGGACGGCTCCTAAGAAAGCCACGAGTAAGAAACGGCACCTCGAGCCTATTTACTCCGATAATGACGATCTTTTTGATGATCTGGGCTCTGTGGAGGAAGGTGAGTTGCCTGATGATTCACGCTCCACGGTGGATTTTTCGGCTGGCGATGACAGTATGCTTGGTTCTTCCTCGGATGAGGATGTGTGGCTAACGGATGATACAGAGAAATTGCTTACTTCAGTGTTTGACACTGCACATTGTCCCTCCGATAGTGGCTAAGAGGAAGCTGGGAGATTTGTTTAGGCACAAGAGGCAAAGGCAGGTTTTCCCGGAGCAGGCTTATTTTTCTAACATGATTTTCAAGGAATGGGAGAGGCCTAACAAATTACCGTCAGTTCCTAAGGGACTGGACAGACGATACCCTTTCCCTGATGAGCTGGTTCGGCTATGGTCTCGCCCTCCCGAAGTGGATCCCCCTGTGTCGGGGTTGTCCAACACTACTGTTATGCCGTCACCAGATACTGCTTCATTACGTGACTCGGCTGACAAGTGCATGGATCAGTTGGTCTGCCATGCGTTCACCTTTGCTGGCGCCCTTTTTTGCCCTGTGTGTGCCTCAGCGATTGTCTCCCTAGCCATCAGAAGGTGAGACACCTTGTGGATAGAGCTAAAGCTCGCAAACGGGCGGGGGAGTATAAAGAACTCAATGCCTGCTTGGATTTCATTGGCTTTATTGCTTCTGCCATGAACGATGGGGTCCGGCTTGGTGCCAGGATTGCTTGCTGCTCTTCGCCAATCGCTCTGGCTGCGGCAAAGGTCAGCTGGTGAGGCTGCCAAAAAGTCGATTAAAGCGGACCTTCACTCTGAATAAGAGTCTATCTTATATGTTTCCCACTCCCTGTACATACAGATTGCCCACATTAAAAATCATCCTACCTGCATCTACTGCATGTTATGAGCCTTTAAACATCCAAGATGGCGGCTTATGGAAGCCGCCATTTTATCAGGCAGCCTGCAAACAGGAAGTGCCTCCTGACTGTCCTGCTCGGCATTCTGGGACTGCTGACCTTTACCTGACCCCAGCTCTGCTCTGTCTGAGCAAAGCACAGCTATAACCCGCCCCCCTGTACCTTATCCCACTCTCCTCTCCTCAGTAAGTGTGATGCTTCTGAGTCAAGATGGCGGCGCCCGTATCCTAAATTCCTGAACAGAGTTGCAGCCCAGTGGGGGAAAGAATAATAAGTTAGTGGCTAAAAATGTAAAATATATTAATTTTAGATGCTGGGGAACCGTTTTTTAAGAGTTTGGGCTTTTCATTAAATCATGGTGAAGGTCCGGTTTAAGAGTATCCCCTTTGTGGGGCACAGGCTGTTTGGGGAACGCCTGGACCTTTTGGTCAAGGATGGTAAACTCCCTCAGAGACGGAAGTCTGCTCGGTCCTTTCGGAATCCCTCTGCCTATCGCTCCTTTCGGGGAGGAAGAAGGCTCTTCATTTCCAGGTGGCCGCAGAGATACCTGGGATAGAGGTAGGTCCCATGGCTGACCCAATCCCTCCTGGGGAACCAAATCCAAGTCCCCTCAGGCATGGGGGGCACCCTCACCCATCCGGGTGGGGGGACGGCTTCTGCTGTTTGTTCAGATCTGGAGGCGGCACGCCTCGGATTGGTGGATTCAGCAGGTAGTGTCCTCCGGTTACAAGATAGCGCTGGCAGTCAGGCCGCCCACAAAATTCCTCCGTTCACGGATATCCTGAGACCCACTGGGTTTGAAAATGGCCGTGCAACACCTTCTGCGGTTAGGTGTGATTTGCCCTGTACTTCGGCAGGAAAAGGCGCAAGGTTTTTACTCCAATCTGTTCGAAGTTCCCAAGAAGGACGGAACGTTAAGACCTATCCTGGACCTGAAGTGTCTAAACAGGTTTGTAAGAGTCAGACATTTCCGCATAAAAACCTTACGGTCGGCGGTGAGATCGCTTCATCCCAGCGACTTCATGACCACAGTGGACATCAGGGATGCTTATCTGCACATCCCGATTTTCCAGGGGCATCAGAAGTTCCTGAGGTTTGCTCTGGAGGATCAGCATTACCAGTTTGTGGCACTTCCATTCCGGATTTCCTCAGCCTCCCGCGTTTTCACCAAGGGGCTGGCGGGCATCATGGCGATCTTGAGGAATCGGGGCATTCGTGTTCTGCCCTATCTGGACGACTTGCTGATTGCGGCCCAGTCTCTTCAGCAGGCCGAGAGCGATACTCGGACGGTGTTGTCAACCCTGGAGGCCTTCGGTTGGGTAGTCAATTACCCAAAGTCATTTATCAATCCCTCATCTGTGAGATCCTTCCTGGGAATGACGATAGACACTGCTCAGGGCAGAAGGTTTTGGGTCTCCAGACTTAAGTGCAGGCCTTGCTGTCTTGTCAACGGCCGTCATTTCGTCAGGGGATGAGATTGGTGGGGCCTAATGGTATCATGCTTCAAGGCTGTGCCCTTCACCCAATTTCCCATGAGACCTCTACAATTGAACCTGCTGACCGGCTGGAATCGGATGCAGGAATCTCTGGAGCAAGAATTTTCGCTGTCCCCCCTGGCCAGGCAGTCCCACTTGTGGTGGTTGGACTCCCTGAACCTGCTGGTGGGCAAGTCCTTTCTGACTCCTCATTGGGAGATAGTTACCACGGATGCCAGTCTGACAGGCTGGGGAGGCGTTTGGCAGACACAGAAGATCCAGGGGGGTCCGCAGGAGAACCGCTTACCCATAAATCGCTTGGAGCTGAGAGCGATCCGGTTGGTGCTTCTTCGCTTGACTCCTCTAAGGGGTCGTGCGATCCAGGGTCGCTCGGACAATCAGACTGCTGTCGCCTACATCAATCACCAGGGCGGGACTCGGAGCAAGAGAGCCCTCAAGGAGGTGACCCAGATTCTGACTTGGGCAGAGGAAAATGTTCCCTGTATCTCGGCGGTCTACATTCCCAGGGTAGAAAACCTGGAGGCAGACTCCTTGAGCAGGAGCGCCTCACACCTGGGGGAATGGTCTCTCAGCAGCAAGACCTGTCACGCTCTATCTCTCCGCTGGGGTCAGCCGGACGTTGACCTGTTTTGCGTCCAGACACAATCACAAGCTTCCAAGGTTCGTCTCCCTCTCAAGAGATCCTCTGGCCATTGCCACAGACGCTCTGGCGATTCCTTGGACGGAGTTCAAGTTCTTTATGCATTCCCTCCGTTTCCACTCCTGGGCAGAGTGCTACGCAAGATAGCCCAGGAAGGGGTACCAACTATGCTGGTGGCTCCTTGCTGGCCGAGAAGGAGTTGGTTTGTGGACATAGTTCAGATGCCAGTAGATTGCTACATCATGCCTGACGACCCAGGGCTTCTCACACAGGGGTCGCTGCGGCACCCCAATTTACGGACGCTGGCTTTGACGGCCTGGCTATTGAAACCTCAATCCTGACGGAAAAGGGGCTGTCAGCCACGGTTGTGCATACCATGATTAAGGCTCTGAAGACGTCTTCTTCCATGATTTACTACAGAGTTTGGCACGCTTATATTGCTTGGTGCGAGACTAAGAGTCTACCTTGCCGCACTTTTTCTATCGCTAGGATTCTGGAGTTTTTGCAACACTGCTTAGACTTGGGTCTCCAGCTGAGCACCCTCAAGAGGCAGGTCTCGGCCTTAGCCATTTTTTTTCCAGATCCATTGCCAACCATAGGTTGATCAAGACCTTTCCAGGGAGTCATCCATGTCCGGCTACTGCGTAAGTCGGTATTACTGGTATGGGACTTGCGTTTAGTACTTTCTGCTCTTCAGGGTCCTCCCTTCGAGCCATTTTGCGATGCTGCATTGTCTATTTTGACTCTCAAAGTGGTCTTTTTGGTGGCGATCACCTCGGTGCGTTGCGTATCAGAGTTGGCCACGCTTTGTAGGAAACCTCCCTATTTTGAGCGGTATAAGGATAAGGTGGTTTTTAGCTTAAACCTGATATTTCACCTAAGGTCGTTTCTCCTTTTCATCTTAATGAAGAAGTTGTCTTACCTTTCTTGTGTCCGGCGCTGAATAACGCTAAAGAAAGGACCCTCCATGCCTTGGATTTGGTCAGAGCCATAAAGTATTACCTGGCTGCGACTGAATTCTTCAGGAAATCTGATTTGATTTTTGTCCCAACAGAGGGCTCTAGGAAAGGTTTGCCCCCAGCCAAGTCCACTCTCAGTAAGTGGATCAGACAGGCGGTGGTGCAAGCATATTCTGCCAAGGGGAAGGAACCCCCTTTTCGGATCACAGCTCATTCTACCAGAGCTATTGGTGCCTCTTGGGCGTTTCAGCACCAGGCACTGGTTGAACAAGGTTGTAAGGCAGCCACTTGCTCTTCAGTTCATACTTTTACAAAGTTTTACAAGATGGATGTTAGGGTCTCAGCTGACGCTGTTTTTGTCCGAAAGGTGCTTCAGGCGGTAGTGAAATGCTGTTCTGCACTGGGGACCACGCCCAAATGGACACTGCTTTTGGATGTCCCACATGTCATCACTGGGACGACCTGGACTGGATATAGGGAAAAATACAATTCTGTGAAACTCACCTGTAGAATTGTTTGATTATATCCAGTCCAGGTCGTTCCACCCCGCCCTTTTTGTTCATTGTTTCATGTTTGCCTGTTATGGTGATCACCATTTTTATTCATTGGACTTGGTTTATTTTCTTAAACCTTGTTAAAGAGAGTACAAGCTGAAGCTATGTGAAGTAACATGGTTTCTTGGGCCTCCCTGCCTGTCCTCCTTTTTTTTTTTTTTTTTTTTTATCTTCTGCTTTTTAACCACTGGAGAATGATAGAGGGACACCTGCCATTATAGGGGGCCGGGAGGAGCTACATCTTTGATCTTGCAGTCGAGCGCCCCCTAGGGGCGAATACCCACATGTCATCACTGAGACGACCTGGACTGGATATATTCAAAAACAATTCTACAGGTGAGTTTCACAGAATTGTATTTTGTCTTTTAATGCATTTTGAGTATTTAGCTCTGCTTAATATTGGGTCTTCACTTTTGATGAGATTTAAGATAAGGCTGGTTCTCCCATGTGAGGTTACAGACCACATAAGAGCATTACATTTGGTTTGGTTATTCTCCCGCTTTATCGTAACAAAGATAATAGTTGTGATTTGTTTTTTATTGTATATTTAAATAGTTGCTGTCTTCTTGCTTGGCAAGCCCTGTTGATGAAAAAAAAACACTTGAACCTGCTGGTAGTAATCTATCTTCTACAAACCAATGGTCATATGATCTCTTGAAATGTAAACATGTTTATAATATGTAAAAATGTATTAAGATGTTATACTTTTACCTAAGGTGCAAACATCAATGCTCAAACGGAGGAGACTCAAGAGACTGCCCTCACGCTGGCCTGTTGTGGAGGTTTTTTGGAAGTTGCGGACTTCCTAATAAAAGCTGGTGCTGATATAGAACTTGGTTGTTCCACCCCTCTGATGGAAGCGGCACAAGAAGGTCATTTGGAGCTGGTCAAATATTTGCTTGCAGCTGGTATGTTAGAAGATTATACCTTTTAGTATATTCTACAATATTTAGCTAAATTTCTGTAGCACTGTATGGTATGGCAATTCACTTCCTGTACCATAAATACCTTTGTCCAACCACATGTTGTGCAATTAGAATCTCTGGGGCATCACACAGCGCGGTATCCCAAATCCAGATGCCTCAGGGACAAGGATCAAAACCCAGGATAGTGCTGGGTGTTGGTCAACTTTAACTGTCTTTTAAGGTTTAGTTGTAATTGATGCACAGTATCCATTAGATCTTGTGCACTAACATGTCAATTAATATGCCGCAGGTGCCAATGTTCATGCAACAACTGCAACAGGGGATACTGCTCTAACATATGCTTGTGAAAATGGGCATACTGATGTGGCAGACGTGTTGCTTCAGGCTGGTGCCGACTTGGTAAGCAAATGTTTTTTGTTTATTTTTTTTTTTTTAAGTTGGGTAACACTGGAAACAATAGTTTAGCTTGCATTACCTTGCTTTATTTCCAGGAACACGAGTCTGAAGGTGGAAGGACGCCTTTAATGAAAGCTGCCAGAGCTGGTCATGTCTGCACTGTTCAGTTCCTCATTAGTAAAGGTTTGTTTTTAAATTTGTATTGCATGCATCTCTAACCTTCTATAACCTTGTGTTGTTCTTAGGCTATTCAGTTGGAATCAAAATTGTTCAACTACTATTCTAAGTATACAGCACGTCCTGTTCCAGAATATTCCTTACACATGGGTAATACATCCACAAGATGGCGCTGGACTGCAGAAAACAGCTTGTGGCTCCTCCCGGCCCTATATAAGTCAAGGACCTCACACAAAATCCCCAGTTTTAATCTGCAGTCTGGACTGCGAGGATAGAAGATGACTCTCTATATACGCAGGCGAGCGGGGCTTACCAGCCTGCGGCCCTGCAGGACTATTGCCACCCGTTATGGACCCACTGCCTCCCAGCCTCGGCTGACTGGTTCGGGTGAAGGTAGGACAGCACCCGGATTAGGTGCTTTAGGAGCGCTGCTCCTACCGCAGCCCCTCTTGACAGGGTAGGCGGTATAGGCCTGTGGTGAACCTCGTGGGATGCCCCCTCCCGCTCCCAGGGTCCCCCTTTAATCCTTACTCCCCTTAGGTATCTGCCCCCTCCTCTCATTTTGTTTCACTAAGTAGCCCCCTTCCTTCGCTCTCCCTGGAGATCTCGGGGGGAGGGGGGGGGGAGTTGTGTGTGCGGTATATCAAGCAGCCTGAATGTTCACTTGCTTGTGCCAGAATTGATATTTGTTGTATCCTGCATGTCTTGCTTAATGTGTTTTTTACTGGCAGCCGCCGCCGCGTGTTTGTACATCGCTCCGCGGACGGCGGCGACATCACCTCAGGCTCTGCCGCGCCATCATTGGACAGAGGGATCATGTGGGCGCAATTCACGCTCGTCGGGGGAGGCGGGCTCTGCAGATGATGATTTCCGCATCACTTCTCTAGTGGCCCGCCCCTCGAGTTATATGCGGACGCCATTATTCCAAGTATGTCACACACCCCGCTTCCACTATTCATGACATATGGGTTATGGTCCAGTAGAGGGCGAACGTCTGCAGAGATGAAAGCAAAAAAGAAGCCCCTCCCGGTCCATAAATACCTGGGACCTCCCACACATTCCCCAGTTCCTTCTCTGCAGGACAGCAAGCAAGTTAGAAGATGTATGCTGCTCTTCCTTGCCCGTGAGACCCCATACAAGGGGGTAGGCGGCATCCGGGTTGGTGATCCCGGTTTGGGATGCCCTGTCCCCATTTAATTCCCTTACACCTTTTTGGTGAGGGATTCTCCCCCCTTCCGGGTCCCCTCTGTTACCCTCCAGCGGGAGGCATTGTTCTATTTTTCACTATATATATGTGTGTGTGTGTGCTGTGCACTTGATTCACGTTGCACTGTGCGCTCTGATTGCATTCTGTGGCGAAAGGTGGAAAGCTACCTCAGCGCAAGAAGCAGCGTCGCTCCTTTCGGGGGGCAAGCTCCTTCAGTCCTTCCTTTCAGGTTGCCAGAGGGGGCAGAGGTCTTGCCTACTGTGGCTTCAGAGGGGGTTCCTGGAACAGAGGTAGAGGACGTGCCCGTCCAGCCTCTACCTGGGGTATTATAAGTATGTCACACACCCCGCTTCATCCCGCCCTTTGGTATTCTGGATCCTTTATATGGTGAACCTTTTATTGTTAAGGATGTTTTATTAGCTCTTCCTGGTCCCCTTACTGCTGTCATATACTGGGGAATGTGTGGGAGGTCCCAGGTATTTATGGACCGGGAGGGGCTCCTTTTTTGCTTTCATCTCTGCAGAAGTTCGCCCTCTACTGGACCATAACCCATATGTCATGAATAGTGGAAGCGGGGTGTGTGACATACTTATAATACCCATTTTAAAGGTGAGTAATCACAAAATGGTATTTTTGCCTCCCTCGTGCTGCGTGTCTGCTGTTCCTACCGCGGTCCGTGAGTGCCCCTGCGGGGTGGATTGTTGTGTGTGTGTATATATATATATATATATATATCTCATTTATTTATTTTTACTGTATTCTTACGGGGATGTCGTCTTGTGTCTTTCAGGCGGGTAGACCTCATTGTGGTTTCTCCCAGTCCTCCCCATTTTAGTTTTGGACTATTCTGTTATCTCAGACATCCCTAGCGGGCTATTGGGGCATCCCAGGTTGCTATCATTAGCGTTAACCCTATATTGGCCTATTGTGCCACTATAATCACCATATGGAGGCTTCTGGGGATAATGTGCTTGGGGTTCCTTTGGGACAAGCCCGGCTGTGTGTTGTGTTTGAAGTATCCCCTGTAAGTGATGATGTCTGGGTGTGTGTACCCTGCGCCCAGCAGGTGCTTGCACTGCAGCCTGGGTTGCCTGTTACTGGTGCGGCGTCTCCTCGGGCTTCGCCTACCCCCCACGCTTACATCTGATCCCCTCCGAGGGGCATAATAATAGCATAATAACCTGATTTAGCTGCACAGGTGGCCAGCATTGAAAAACATCTTGCTAGGTCTGCCCCGCGTAAGGCATTTATCACCCGCGGTTTCCCTCTTCCCTGCAGAAGACGAGGGCCCTTACTCTCAGGTCCTTACCCCCTTGAGGAGGGGAAATTATTTTCTGATTCGGAACAACCTAAGATTTACAGTAGTACTGGGACTCCTTTTGGGGAAGACCCGTGGTCCCCTGATGACGCTGACAGGCTGCTGAGTCATATATTCTTAGTATACAGTACGTCCTGCTCCAGATTAGATTACTTAAACTTGCTTTTAAAAATGCCGCCGCGCTTGTACGTCGTTCCGCGGTCGGCGGCGACTTTACCTCAGGCGCTGCTGCGCCATCATTGGCTGACTTAAGCACGTGGGCGCCTTCGCGCTCTTTGGGGGAAGGGCCCGCCCCTTGATATATCTGCGGGTGCCATTTTGCCTTCTCGTGCTGCGTGGCTGGGTTCTACCTACCACGGTCCGTAAGTGCCCCTGTGGGCTGGCTTATCTGTTATATATTATTGTGTATACATACCGCTTACGGGACTTTCTGTTTATTTCTTGCAGGCGGGTCAAAGTTAATTGTGGTTTCTCCTGGCCTATTCCCTCTATTTAGTTGCTATTAGAGGCCTACTCTGCCTTTACCTCCCACTTCCCTAGCGGTTTATTGGGGCATCTTTTATTATGTAAATCCCTATTGGCCGGTGGCCGCGATAATCACCATATGGAGGCTTCTCAGGATAATGTGCTTGGGGTTCCTTCGGGACAGGCCTGGCTGTGTGGGGTGTCCCCTACTAGTGATTACAATGTGCGGGTCTGTGTACCCGGGGCCCAGCGGGCGCTTGCGCTGCATTCTGGGTTGCCTGTGGCTGGGCCTGCGCCCCGTGTGGCTTTGCCCACTCCCCCACGCTTACATCTGACTCCCAATGAGGTGCATACCAGTGGGGAGTCTCAGCCTAATTTGTCTACCAGGGTGGCTAGTATTGAGAAGATTGCTGGCTCTACTGCGCGTAAGGCCTCGGCTTAGAGGCGGCATCTGGCACCTGGCGTTAACTTGTTTACTATGGAGGCTGAGGAATATTCTTAGTGTACAGTACATCCTGCTCCAAATATAATACTTACACGTGGGATATACTCCGCCAGATGGCGCTGGACTGCAGAGACATCGAAAATAGGCTCCTCCTGGCCCCTCAAATACCCGGGGACCTCCCACAAATCCCCAGAATTTCTCTGCAGTCTGGCTGCGAAGGACGAGAAATGGCTCTCTACTCGCAGGTGAGCGGGGCTATTAGCCTGCGGCCCTGTAGGACTATTCCTACCTGTTCCACTAGTAATATGCCTCCCAGCCTTGGCTACGCTGGTCGGGTGAAGGTAGGCAGCACCGCTGTTGGTGCTTAGGAGCGCTGCTCCACTGCAATCCCCCACCAAAGGGTAGGCAGTTCAGGCTTATCGTGAGCCTCTTTGGGATGCCCCTCCTGCACTATTGCCCCTTGCTCCTGCCTATCGGTGGGCCCTATTTAGGTGGCCGCCGTCCTACCTCATCCTCCTTGTAGTCTTTGGGGGAAAAGAGGGGGGTATGTGTGTACGTGTATAGATGTTATGCTCTTCGGGGGGGGGGCGGTGCCAGTCTTTGGCGCGTTCCGCGTCATCGCTGTTACTGGCCTGCCCCTCGAGGTATACTGACGCCATATTTGCTGCTTGGTTGACCTATGCGCGACGGACTCCTACCTACCGCGGTCCATAAGTGCCCTTGCGGGCGGCTTTATTTCTTGTACTTTGATTACGATGTACTTAAAGTCTTGTCTGCTTATGTCTTTCAGCCGGGACGAGCCCTTCTTGGCTTCTCCCGGCCTTGTTTTTAGTATATTGCTTGTAGGCCTTGTAAAAATTATACTCCAACTTCCCTAGCGGGTTATTGGGGCATCCAGGGTTGCTACATAGCCTTATTCCCTATCGGCGTATATAATCACCATATGGAGGCATCCCAGGATAACGTGACCGGGGTCCCTTCGGGACAAGACCGGCTGTGGTGTAGCGTGTGGGCAGCCTCATGCTGACGCTGACAAGGCGCAGGTCTGTGTACCTTGTGCTGAGCAGGTGCTTGCATTGCAATCTGGCCTGCCAGTGGCTGCACCTCGTTTCACTTCACCTACTCCCCCAAGCTTAAATTTCACTCCTGCTGAGTTGCATACTAGTGGGGATTCTCAGTCTGATGTGTCTTCTAGACTGGCTACTGTTGAACAGATTATTGCAAAGTCCTTAGCGCGTAAGGCCCCTGCTAAGAAGCGGCACTTGACGCCTAATGTTACTGTTTTCCCTATGGGAACTGAGGAGTTTTGGAATCTGTGTGGCTATACCCCGTCTGAAGGGGAGCTCTTTTCTGATTGAGGCTCATCTGACGAGAGACCAAGGGGTCATGACGATTCTGGCTCTGACCCCTGGGCCCTGGATGGCACCGACAGATTGACCCAGATTTTCGAGGTTCTGTCTATCTCTCTCCCTGTTGAGGCTCCCAGGCAAAGAGGGGAGCTTTTCCATACAGCAAAATCACGTTTGGAATTTCCAGAGCAGGCACATTTCCATTGTGCTCAAGTAATGGGAGCGCCCCAGTAAACTTCCCGGGGTTCCAAAGAGTTGGGATAGGAAGTATCCCTTTCCTGCTGCTGAGGTGGTTAAATGTTGGTCACCCCCCCCCCCCCCCCCCCCCGAGGTGGATGCCCCGATCCTAGGGCTATCTAACACCTCTGTCATGCATTCCCCTGATTCTACTACCCTGCGGGATGCTGAAGACCGGCGTATTGATCAGCTGGCATCCCACGCGTTTGTGCGGGGACGGCGTTGCGCCCGGTCTGTGCCTCTGCCATTACTACTGTGGCCACTAGAACCCTCATCAGAAATATGCTTGATAGTGCCTCTAATGATTTGCCTTGTGAGGTGTTTAATGCACTCTCCAGTTGTGATGTTTTTGTAAATTTTGTCCTCTCAGCATTGGATGACACCATCAGAATGTGTGCCAGAACTTCTGCCCTTGTGGTGGCTATACGCCGCTCGGTTTGGCTGCGCCAGTGGGCTGCTGACAACGCTTCCAAGAAGGCCCTCACTGGGACCAACACCCAGTGGACCAACACCCAGGGGTGATCGGCCCGGGAATCTATAAGATTCCCGGGCCGATCACCTCCCTCACCGCTGGACATCCGAGATCGTGATGTCCCGCGGTGAGGGACCCCCCCCCCCCCCCCAAAAAAGCCCCAAAAAACTCACCTGATCGGCGGCGCGCCCGCGGCGGCCGTTTGTGAATGGCGGGCCCGCGCACTGTCAAAGGGGCGTGCGGGAGGCGGCGGCGGACGCGCTGTCTTGTCCGCAGCTGTCACCCGCTTGTCCGTGGCTTATCGGGGTGCCCCCCTGAAGTGGACCAAAACCCAGGATAGTCAAAATCCTGGGTGTTGGTCCACTTTAAAGGCCTGCGTCTGTTGGAGACCGCCTGGACCTTTGCTAAGGGAGGCAGGTTACCCCAGCGCAGGTGGCAATCTCGGCCCTTTCGGGGTCAGGGTTCCTTCTCCTTCCCTTACCGTGGTGCAAGACAGGGAAGGGGGGTTTCTTTCCCTGGGGCCCAGGATGGTTTCTGGGGTAGAGGCAGAGGGCGTGGACTTCCTGGCTCTTCCTGGGGTCCCAAAGCTAAATCCTCTCCCGAGCCCCCTTAGGCATGATGGGGCGCCCTCACCCATCCGGGTGGGGGGACGGCTGCAGCACTTTGCTCACGTCTGGAGGCTTCATGTCTCAGACCAGTGGATTCAGGAGGTAGTGTCCTCCGGTTACAAGTTGGAGTTTGCTGCCGATCCCCCTTTAAGATTCTTCAGATCCCGGATTCCTCAGGACCCTGTGTCAGCTCAGGAGCTAGTGCAAGCAGTGCAAGATCTCCTGGAGCTGGGGCTCATCTGCCAGGTCCCTTTAAGAGAAAAGGGCAAGGGCTTTTATTCCAACCTATTCACAGTACCTAAAAGGATGGTTCTGTCAGGCCCATCCTGGACTTAAAGTGGACCAACACCCTCCCATGATCAGCCCGGGAATCTATAAGATTCCCGGACCGATCAGCTCCCTGACTGCGGGGCACCCCTAAATCCCTACCCGCTCCTCAATCCAGCGGCGCCCGCTGCCTCCTCCCGCGCGTCCCTCTAGCAGGACGCGCACCCCGCGCTGACTGTTTCTGAATGGCCGGCGCGGGCGCGCCCTGTAAGTGTGATGCGCGGAGGCGGCGGGTGCGCTCTCTTGTCCGTCGCTGCCTCCCGCTTCTCCGCCAGCGGGGATTGGCTGCAGCGGTCACGTGGGAGCGGGGAAAGGTGAGTTTTTGGGCCTTACTGGGGGGTTTCACACAGCGAGGCACCCCCGATCGGGGTGCCCCACCGAAGTGGACCAAAACCCAGGATAGTCAAAATCCTGGGTGTTGGTCCACTTTAAGGATTCTCAACAAGTTTGTCAGGGGCAGGCGCTTTCGCATGGAGACTCTGCGCTCTGCCATCAGTTCCCTGCGCCAAGGGGATTTCATGACGAGTGTGGACATCAAAGATGCTTACCTTCATATTCCTGTGTTCCCAGGTCATCAAAGGTTCCTCAGGTTCGCTCTGATGGATCAACACTACCAATTTGTGGCCTTGCCCTTCGGCCTCACTTCAGTTCCCAGGGTGTTCACCAAGGTGCTGGCTGGAGTGATGTCTCTGCTCAGATGTCAGGGCGTCCGCGTGCTTCCCTATCTGGACGACATCCTCATCACTTCCCAGTCTCTACATCAGGCAGAGTTGGATACTCAGCTGGTGGTGTCCACTCTGGAGTCATTTGGATGGGTTATCAATCACCCCAAGTCCTCACTGTCCCCTTCCTTGGTAACTCCATTCCTAGGAATGAATCTGGATATAGTTCAGGCAAGGATCTTCCTTCCTCAGCAGAAGGTGGACAGTCTGATTGCACAGACTCAGTCCCTCCTAGCTTGTCCCCATCCCTCCATCAGGCAGGGCATGCAGCTGGTGGGCCCTGATGGTGGTGTGCTTCGAAGCGGCCCCTTGCTCAGTTCCACTTGAGGCCTCTGCAACTTCACCTATTGGCTGTATGGGACAAAGACCCAGCGTCCCTGGACAGGGTCTGTGTGCTCTCCCCCTGGTCAGGAGGTCCCTCTTGTGGTGGATGGAGTCAAGGAACCTGTTGGGGGGCAGATCCTTTCTTGCCCCTTCCTGGGAGACGGTCACCACGGATGCCAGTCTGTCAGGTTGAGGGGGGGGGGGGGGGTTCTGGAAGTCCCTGCGGTTCCAGGGGAGGTGGGGCCCTCAGGAGGCCCACACACCTATCAAGTCTTGGAGCTGCGGGCGATCAGGTTAGTTCTGGCTCGCTTGACTACTCATCTTCGGGGCCTGCCTGTTCATGTGCGCTCGGACGACCAGACGGCAGTTGCCTACATCAATCATCAGGGAGGGACCCGGAGCAAGGGGGCCCTCCAGGAAGCGTCTCTGATCCTGACTTGGGCGGAGGCCAATGTCCCCTGCATTTCAGCTGTGTACATCCCGGGGGTGAAAAATCACCTGGCTGGCTCTCTGAGCAGGGGGACCTCTCGCCAGGGAAAATGGTCCCTATGCAGCAGGGTGTTTCAATCTCTGTGTCACCATTGGGGCCAACCAGATGTGGATCTGTTTGCGTCCCGCCACAATCACAAGCTCCCAGCTTTTGTCTCTGTCCAGGGATCCTCTGGCCCTGACCTCGGATGCGCTAGCAATGTCCTGGAAGGACTTTCAGTTCCTGTATGTTTTTCCTCAAATTCCCCTGCTGGGCAGGGTTCTGCGCAAGATTGCTCTGGAAGGGGTGCCAGCAATTCTGGTGGCCCCCAGGTGGCCAAGAAGAGTGTGGTTCGCAGACGTGGTACAGCTGGCGGTAGATCAGTACGCTCGGCCCTTGGTGCCAGATCTGCTCACTCAGGGCTCACTATGCCATCCCGATTTACAAACTCTGGCTTTGACGGCTTGGCTGCTGAAAGCTCCATCTTGATTGAGAAGGGGCTGTCTTCCTCGGTTGTGGATACTTTGATTAAAGCTAGGAAGAAGTCTTCCTCTTCCATTTATTACAGGGTTTTGCGTGCCTACATTGACTGGTGTGAGGCTAAGTCTCTTCCCTGTCGTGTGTTCTCTATTCCCAGGATTCTGGAGTTCCTGCAGCATGGGTTGGAGATGGGGCTCCAACTCAGTACTCTGAAGGTTCAGGTTTTTGCCCTGGCTATTTTTTTCCAGAAGTCCTTTGCTCAGCACCCTCTGATCAGGACTTTTTTCCAGGGGGTCACTTATGTGCGTCCCCCACGTAAGCCTATGGTGCCTGTTTGGGATCTGAACTTGGTTCTGTCAGCCTTGCAGGGTGCTCCCTTTGAACCTGTGCAGGATGCTGCCTTGGCCATTCTTACGCTCAAGGTTGTGTTTCTAGTGGCTATTACTTCTATCAGGCGTGTGTCTGAGTTGGCGGCGCTGTCCATTCAGCCCCCCTACTATGAGAGACACCAGGACAAGGTGGTGTTTCGTTTCAAACCTGACTTTCTGCCTAAGGTAGTGTCTGCCTTTTCATTTGAATCAGGATATTGTTCTTCCTTCTTTGTGCCCTAATCCTACTAACCCTAAGGAGAGGGCTCTACATTCCTTGGATGTGGTCAGGAACCTGAAGTTCTATTTGGTGGCTACCAAGCCCTTCAGGAAGACTGATGCTCTTTTTGTGGTCCCTTTGGGTCCCAAGAAGGGTCTGGCTCCAGCTAAGTCTACTATCAGCAAGTGTATCAGTCAGGCTGTTATTCAGGCCTATTCTGCTAAAGGGAAGGATCCTCCCTTCCACCTTACTGCTCACTCCACTCGTGCTATTGGTGCCTCTTGGGCCTTTCAGCACCAGGCTTCTGTTGAACAAGTTTGCAAGGCCGCTACTTGGTCTTCTGTTCATAACTTTTCAAAGTTTTACAAGGTTGATGTTAGGGCCTCAGCTGATGCTGTTTTTGGCCGAAAGGTTCTGCAGGCGGCAGTGGTTTAAACTGCCTGCTGCTGTCTTTTTTTTCTTGGGGATCCCACCCTACTTTATGGACACTGCTATTGGATGTCCCGATTGTAAGTATTATATTTGGAGCAGGACGTACTGTATACTAAGAATAATACAATTCTGTGATTACTCACCTGTAGAATTGGTATTATGAGTATACAGTACGTCCTGCTCCAACCCACCCTTGGTTTTGCATTATCTTGGATCCCCTGTATGATGATTGTTGTTGTTATAGTTCATGGGTTGTTTAATTCTCCTGGCTTCTCGTTAACTGCTTTTCAATGCTGGGGATTTGTGGGAGGTCCCCGGGTATTTGAGGGGCCGGGAGGAGCCTATTTTCGATGTCTCTGCAGTCCAGCGCCATCTGGCAGAGTATAACCCTGTAAGTATTATATTTGGAGCAGGACGTACTGTATACTCATAATACCAATTCTACAGGTGAGTAATCACAGAATTGTATTTTTTTGACCTGGCTGGCTATACCCCCCTGGAAGAAGGGGAATTGTTTTCTGACTCAGAATCATCTGATGAGCAGCCTAAGAGTTATGCTGATTCTGGCTCTGACCCATGGGCTCCAGATGATACTGACAGGCTTTTAGCTCACATTTTTTAAGTGCTTTCTATCTCTCCTCCTGCCGCGGCTCCTCGGCAGCAGGGGGAGTTGTTTCACATGGCTAAGCCACGTTTGGAGTTTCCTGAGCAAACTCACTTTAATAATTTTGTGTTCAAGGAATGGGAGTGACCGAGCAGGCTCCCTGGGGTGCCTAAGAATTGGGATAAGAGGTACCCTTTTCCTGCTGAAGTGGTTAAGTGTTGGTCGTCCCCTCCAGAAGTGGATGCACCAATTCTGGGGTTGTCCAATACTTCTGTCATGAATTCCTCGGACTCTACTACACTGAGGGATGGTAAGGACCGGCGCGTTGATCAGCTGGTTTCCCATGCCTTTGCGGGGGTCTGCGGTGCGCCCGGTTTGTGCCTCTGCCATTACAGCTGTGGCTATTAGGACTCTGCTCAGGAGTATTTTATATGGGGCTCCTGATGAGGCAGCTAGGGCAGAGTATAGTGCCCTTCTGCGTTGAGGAGTTTTTCATATGTTGTCTCTGGCTTGGATGATACCATTAGAATGTGAGGCAGGGCTTCTGCCTTGGCGGTGGCTATACACCGCTCGGTTTGGCTGCGCCAGTAAGCAGCTGACAACGCTGCCAAGAAGGCTCTCACCGGGTTCCCCTTTAAAGGGCTGCGTGTATTTGGGGATCGCCTGGACCTGTTTGCTAAGGGAGGCAGGTTACCCCAGCGCAAGAGACAGTCTCGGCCCTTTCGGGGTACAGGCTCCTTTCTTCCCTCCTACCGCGGGTCCAGAATGGGAAGGGGAGCGTCATTTGCAGGGGCCCGGGGAGATTTCTGGGGCAGAGGACGTGGCCGCCCTGGACCCTCCTGGGGTTCCAAATCTAAGTCTTCCCCCAAGCCCCCTCAGGCATGAAGGGGCACTCTTACCCATCCGGGTGGGGCGACGGCTCTCTGCTCACGTCTGGAGGCGTCACGTCTCATACCGTTGGATTCAGGAGGTAGTGTCCTCCGGTTACAAGATAGAGTTGTCAGCCTGCCCCCCCCCCCCCCAATATTCATCAGATCCCGGTTGCCTCAAGACCCCCTGTCAGCTCAGGGCCTGTTGCTTGCTGTGCAGAATCTACTGGAGCTGGGGGTCATCTGCCTAGTGCCCTTAGGGGAAAGGGGCAGAGGCTACTATTCCAACCTTTTCACCTTTCCCAAAAGAGATGGGTCTGTCAGACCCATCCTGGACTTACAGCTTCTCAACAAGTTTGTCAGACCCAGGAGGTTTCGCATGGAGACTCTGCGCTCAGCTGTAAGTTCATTGCGCCCAGGGAACTTCATGACCTCTGTGGACAACAAGGATGCTTACCTCCATTTTCCAGTCTTTCCAGGTCATCAGAGATTCCTCAGGTTCGCTCTGGAGGATCAGCATTACCAGTTTGTGGCATTGCCCTTCGGTCTTACTAAAGCTCCCAGGGTATTCACCAAGGTGCTGGCGGGCATTATGGCTCTGCTGAGAACTCAGGGCATTCGCTTTCTTCCCTATTTGGACGACATTCTTATCACTTCTCCGTCCTTCCAACAGGCAGAGCTGGATACTCAGTGGGTGGTGACCACTCTGGAGTCATTCGGCTGGGTGATAAACCACTCCAAATCTTCCCTGTCTCCCTCTTTGGTAAAGCCATTTCTGGGCATGAATCTGGATACAGCTCGGGCCAGGATCTTTCTTCCTCAGCAGAAGGTGATCAGTCTGCAAGCTCTAGCTCAGCTCCTTCTGTCCTGCTCTCATCCTTCCATGAGGCAGGGAGTGCAGCTGGTGAGCCAGATGGTGTCCTGCTTCGAGGCGGTTCCTTATGCTCAGTTCCACATGAGGCCTCTGCAACTCCACCTCTTGTCTGTATGGGACAGGGACCCTGTGTCCCTGGATGATGTTTTGGTTCTGTCCCCCCTAGCCAGGCGGTCCCTCTCGTGGTGGCTGGACTCAAGGAACCTGTTGGTGGGCAGATCCTTTCTGGCCCCTTGCTGGGAGACAGTCACCACGGATGCCAGTCTGACAGGTTGGGGGGGCTTCTGGAAATCCCTAACATTCCAGGGGCAGTGGGGCCCTCAGGAGGCCCACACCCCTATCAACATTCTGGAACTGAGGGTGATCAGGTTGGTTCTAGCCCGCTTGACCTCGCGCCTTCGGGGTCGGGCTATTCAGGTCCGCTCGGACAACCAGACGGCGGTTGCCTACATCAATCATCAGGGAGGGACCCGGAGCAAGGGGCCCTCAAGTAAGTGTCTCTGATCCTGTCCTGGGCAGAGGACAATGTTCCCTGCATCTCAGCTGTGTACATTCCGGGGGTGGAGAATCTGGAGGCAGACTCTGAGCAGGGGGACTTCTCGCCTGGGGGAATGGTCCCTCAGCAACAGGGTGTTTCGCTCTCTGTGTCAGCGTTGGGGTCAGCCAGATGTGGATCTGTTAACGTCCCGTCACAATCACAAGCTTCCAGTCTTTGTGTCTCTGTCCCAGGACCCTCTGGCCTTTGCCATGGATGCTCTGACAATGCCCTGGCAGGACTTTCAGCTTCTGTATGTCTTTCCTCCATTCCCCCTGTTGGGCAGGGTTCTGCGCAAGATAGCTCAGGAGGGGGTGCCAGCAATCCTGGTGGCCCCCTGTTGGCCAAGAAGAGTGTGGTTTGCAGACATCGTGCAGCTGGCGGTAGATCAGTACGCCCTGCCCAAGGATCCAGACCTGCTCACTCAGGGGCGGCTAAGCTACCCCAATTTACAAATGCTGGCTTTAACAGCCTGGCTGCTGAAACCTCCATCTTAATGGAAAAGGGGCTGCCTGCCTCTGTTAACACAATGATCGGGGCTAGGAAGAAGTCTTCTTCTTCCATCTACTATAGGGTTTGGCGTACCTACATTGACTGGTGTGGGGCTAAAGATCTTCCCTGTCGTGTGTTTTCTATTCCTAGGATTCTGGAATTTCTCAAACATGGTTTGGATCTGGGGCTTCAACTCAGCACTCTGAAAGTCATGTTTCTGCCTTGGCTGTTTTCTTTCAGAGATCTTTTGCTCAGCATTATCTGGTCAAGACTTTTTTCCAGGGGGTTACTCATGTGTGCCCCCCCCCCCCCCAAGCCTATATTACCAGTCTGGGACTGGAACTTGGTCCTATCTGCCTTGCAGGGGTCTCCTTTTGAGCCTGTGCATGAGGCTGCTTTGTCCATTCTTACGCTTAAGGTAGTCTTTTTGGTGGCTATCACGTCTGTTAGGCGTGTTTCTGAGTTGGCAGACACCAGGACAAGGTGGTGTTTCGCTTTAAACCAGATTTCCTGCCAAAAGTTGTCTGCTTTTCATCTCAATCAGGACATTGTTCTTCCTTCTTTGTGCCCTAATCTAGTAACCCTAAGGAGAGGGCTCTACATTCCTTGGATGTGGTCAGGAACCTGAAGTTCTATTTGGTGGCTACTGAGCCCTTCAGGAAGACTGATGCTCTTTTTGTGGTCCCTTCGGGTCCCAAGAAGGGTCTGGCTCCAGCTAAGTCTACTATCAGCAAGTGGATCTGTCAAGCTATGATTCAGGCCTATTCTGCTAAAGGGAAGGATCCTCCCTTCCGCCTTACTGCTCATTCCACTCGTGCTATTGGTGCCTCTTGGGCCTTTCAGCACCAGGCTTCTGTTGAACAAGTTTGCAGGGCCGCTACTTGATCTTCTGTTCATACCTTTTCAAAGTTTTACAAGGTTGAAGTTAGGGCCTCAGCTGATGCTGTTTTTGGGGATCCCACCCTACCTTACAGACACTGCTATTGGATGTCCCAAAGGTAAGGAATTACTCTCTGGAGCAGGACGTGCTGTATACTTAGAATAATACAATATTCTAAGCATACAGCACGTCCTGCTCCAGATGTAGTAATTACATGTGGGTATCCGCCGCCTGAGGGCGCTGTTCACTGCAGACATGTAGAAAACAGGCTCCTCCCGGCCCTACATATACCGAGGGACCTCCCACAGATCCCCAGATTTCTCTGCAGTGCTGAATTGCGAAGACATGAAGTATCACGCTCTCGCAGGTGAGCAGGGCTTTACAGCCCGAGGCCCTGCGGGACTATTTCCACCCGTCCTCCTTGTGAAGAACTGCCTCCCAGCTTGGGCTGCGTTGGTCGGGTGAAGGTAGGCAGCACCTTGTGTGCTTACGGAGCTAGGCTCCACCGCAATCCCCCACCATAGGGTAGGCGGTTAAGGCTAATGGTGAGCCTTCAGAGGATGCCCCTCCCGCATCAGCGCCCCACGCCCCGTGGGGTCACCTTCCTCCCTAGGGGGAGGGGGGGTTGTGTGTACGACGGCCTAACCTTGCCCTATTGCACTAGTAAGTTTATAGACCTTGACGGTCACCGGGTGTCAGAGCCGCACTTCACTTTATGGTAACGTTGGCCGCAGCACCTTTAATGTATTTTACTTGGTGCCTACGGCGGCTCTGTTCATGGACGCTACTGTGTTTTCTCTGTATTCTATCCTGTCATGTTTAATCTCTGAGGTGATTCACTCGACTGTTTTCAGTTACTGACCACTGTTTTATGATTGGCTACGCGCTTCGAGCTTCGCGCTCTCCGGGGGGGCGTGGTCTAGTTTGGCGCGCTCCGCCTCATCTTCAGCCCTGGCCTGCCCTTCGAGGTTTGCTTGGTGCCATTTCTTTCTCACGTGCACGTGGTGAAGACTGTCCTCCCCTCGCTGTTCTGTAAGTGCCCTCATTCTTTACCTTTCTTTAGCTTTTTGCTTTCTTCGCTTGGCTCTGACATAACTTTTCCCCTTGTGTCTTTCAGACCATGATCTTCGGTGGCTTTACCCGGCCAGGTGTAGCGCCCGGTCCAGACCATTAAAAAAAAAAAAATCACTCCCACTTCCCAGCGGGTCATTGGGGCATCCAGCGTTGCTTTATAGCGTCAATCCCTACTGGCATATTGTACCTAATAATCACCATATGGAGGCATCTCAGGATATTGTGAACGGGGTTCCTTCGGGACAAGCCTGTATGTGTGTAGATTGTGGGGTCTTACCTAGCAGCGGTGACAATGCACGGGTCTGTGTCCCTTGTGCACAGCAGGCGCTAGCCGGTCTTCCCACCTTTTCCGAGGCTGGGCCCGCACCTCGCCTCGCTTCACCTACTCCCCCAAGTCTGAGCCTAACCCCCAATACCAGTGGGGATTCCCATACTGATTTGGCCACTAGACTGGCTAGTGTGGAAAACTTAATTGCTGGCTCCTTGGCGCGCAAGGCCACTGCCAAGAGGCGACATTTGAATCCTGAATCTACTATATTTCCTATAGAATTGAATGATTTACTTCTTTCTTACGCACATCCCCCCTCAGATGAAGGGGAACTGTTCTCTGACTCAGGATCATAAGACGACGAGTCCAGGGGACAGGAAGAGTATGGTTCTGATCGTTGGTCCTCGGATGACATTGATAGACTGTTGACCCAGATCTTTGACGTATTGTCCCCCCTCTCCCCCTGCCGCGGCTCCCCGGCAAAGGGGTGATCTGTTTCACACCGCTAGGGCGCGGTTGGAATTTCCCGAACAAACCCATTTTAATAGCCTCGTGCTGAAAGAATGGTAACACCCCAGCAAACTTCATGGGGTTCCGAAAAGTGTGGATAAGAAATATCCCTTTCCTGCTGACCTGGTCAAGTGTTGGACATCGTCACCCGAGGTTGATGCCCCAATTTTAAGTCTGTCCAACACCTCTATTATGCACTCCCCCGACACTACTACGCTGCCGGATGCGGAGGATCAGCATGTTGACCAACTGGCATGTCATGCCTTTGCATTTGGGGGAGTGTCGCTCCGCCCAGTTTGCGCCTTAGCCATCACGGCGGTGGCGCTCAGGACTGTGGTTAAGACTGCTCTTGAAGGGGCGGATGACTTGCCCTCTGATGCTGCCAATGCTCTGGCCACCTGTGAAACTTTTGTGAACTATATCCTATCTGCATCGGACGATGCTATTAAGCTGAGCGCTAGATCTTCTGCTCTAGTGGTAGTCATACGCCGAGTGGTCTGGTTGCGCCAGTGGGCCGCTGATAATGCCGCCAAGAAGGCGGGGCTTCCATTTAGGGGACTGCACCTGTTTGGATAAAGGTTAGATATCTTTGCCAAGGGTGGCAAGTTACCCCAGCGCAAGCGTCAGATTCGGCCCTTTCGTGGCCCAAGCTCCCAATCGACCCCCTACCGTGGGGCTAAGCAAGGCAGAGGAGTGTCCTTCGCTGGGTCTTGCGCAGATTCCTGGAACAAGAATAGAGGACGCCGTCCCGGTTCCTCCTGGGGGCCCAAGCCCAAGGCCCCTCCCAAGACCCCTCAGGCTACAGCACTTCGAGCATGTCTGGAGACGCCACGTCTCAGACCGGTGGATTCAGGAGGTAGTGTCCTCCGGTTACAAGATAGAATTTGCTGTACGGCCCCCTACCAGGTTCCTTGGGTCCCGGATCCCACAGGACCCTGCCTCAGATCGGGTCTTGATGCTGGCTGTGCAGGACCTTCTGGATCTAGGGGTCATTTGCAAGGTCCCCTTAAGAGACAGGGGCGTGGGGTTTTATTCCAACCTTTTCACGGTACCCAAAAAGGACGGGTCAGTCAGACCCATTCTGGATTTAAAAATCCTCAACAGATTTGTCAGAAACAAGCATTTTCGTATGGAAACTTTGCGCTCGGCCATTGCCTCGCTGCGCCCAGGGGACTTCATGACATCTGTGGATATCAAGGATGCTTACCTGCACGTTCCGGTGTTTCCAGGACACCAACAGTTTCTCAGATTTGCGCTGCTGGATCAGCATTACCAGTTCGTGGCCCTGCCATTCGGCCTCACGTCGGCTCCCAGGGTGTTCACCAAGGTGCTGGCAGGGGTGATGTCCCGGTTAAGACTAAGGGGCATACGCGTGTTGCCCTAACTGGACGATATACTCATTACCTCTCGGTCTCTGCGGCAGGCAGAGCTGGACACTCAGTTGGTAGTGTCCACCCTGGAGTCCTTCGGCTGGGTGATCAATTACCCCAAGTCCTCTGTCCCCCTCCTCAGTGACCCCGTTCCTGGGGATGATTCTAGATACAGTTCAGTCAAGGATATTCCTTCCTCCGCAGAAGGTGGAAGTTCTGACATCGCAGGCGACGACCCTGCTTTCGAGCCCTCATCCCTCCATCCGGCAGGGAATGCAGTTGGTGGGCTCGATGGTGGCAAGCTTCGAAGCGGTGCCCTTTGCCCAGTTTCATCTGAGAATCCTGCAGCTTCACCTTCTGTCTGTTAGGAACAAGAACCCAGCGTCCTTGGACGAGATATGGGTGGTTCCCCCCTCGGTCAGACAATCCCTTGCGTGGTGGCTGGACCACAGGAACTTGACAAGGGGCAGCTCCTTCCTGGCTCTATCCTGGGAGACGGTCACAACGGATGCCAGTCTGTCGGGTTGGGGGGGGGATTCTGGAAGTCCCTGTGCTTCCAGGGGAGGTGGGGCCCTCAAGAGGCCCATCTACCCATCAATGTCTTGGAACTCAGGGTGTGGTCAGATTGGTGCTGGAACAATTGACCCATCACCTGAGGGGTCTGGCGGTTCAGGTACGCTCAGACAACAGAACGGCGGTTGCCTACATCAACCATCAGGGAGGGACCCAGAGCAAGGGGGCTCTCCAGGAAGTGTCCCTGATTCTAACATGGGCGGAGGCCAATGTCCAATGTATCTCGGCTGTCTACATTCCGGGGGCGGAGAACCTGCTGGCAGATGCTCTGAGCAGGGGGTCGTCCCGTCAGGGGGAATGGTCCCTCTGCAACAGGGTATTTCGGTCCCTGTGTCACCGTTGGGGTGTGCCGGATGTGGATCTGTTTGCGTCCCGTCACAATCACAAGCTCCCGAGCTTTGTATCCCTGTCTCAGGATCCTCTGGCTCTGGCCACGGATGCCCTGCCCATGTCTTGGAAGGAGTTTCAGCTCCTGTATGTGTTTCCACCAATTCCCCTTCTGGGCAGAGTTCTGCGCAAGATTGCTCTAGAAGGGGTACCCGCGATTCTGGTGGCCCCAAGGTGGGCCAAGAAGAGTGTGGTTCGCAGACGTGGTTCAAATGGCAGTAGATCAGTACGATCTGCCAAGGTTGCCAGATCTTCTAACTCAGGGGTCTCTACGCCATCCCAATTTACTAACTCTGGCTTTGACGGCTTGGCTATTGAAACCTGATGGAGAAGGGTTTGTCTGCGTCTATAGTGGCTACTATGGTGCAAGCCAGGAAAAAGACTTCTTCTGCTATCTATTATAAAGTTTGGCATTCTTACATTGACTGGTGTGAGTCCAGGTCTCTTCCCTGCCGGGAATTCTTAGTCTCTAGAGTGCTGGAGTTATTACAACATGGTCTAGACCTAGGTCTTAAGCTTAGTACTCTGAAGGGCCAGGTTTCGGCCCTGTCTATCTTCTTTCAGAAGACCTTTGCCCAGCATCCCCTTATCAAGACCTTCTTTCAGGGGGTCACTCATGTGTGTCCCCCTCGAAAGCCTATGGTACCTGTTTGGGATTTAAAGTGGACCAACACCCAGGGGTGATCGGCCGGGAAATCTATAAGATTCCCGGGCCGATCACCTCCCACCCCGCGGGACATCCGAGATTGGGATGTCCCGCGGGGTGAAACCCCCCCAGAAACTCCAAAAAGATCTTACCGGATCCGCCGCCGCCTCCCGCGTGCCCCTCCAGACGTGAATGGCCGGCGGGGGGCGCGCGCGCCCCGAGTGTGACGCGCGGGAGGCGGCGGCGGAAGCGGCTTGGACGTTCCTGTCCCCTGCCTGGACGTTGGCGGGGATTGGCTGCGGCGTTCACGTGGGAGCGGGGAGAGGTGAGTTTTTTTGGGTTTCTGGGGGGTTTCACACAGCGGGGCACCCCCGATCGGGGGTGCCCCGCCGAAGTGGACCAAAACCCAGGATAGTCAAAATCCTGGGTGTTGGTCCACTTTAAACTTGGTGTTATTGGCCCTGCAGGGTGCTCCTTTTGAGCCTATTCAGGAGGCTGCTCTCGCTGTTCTCACGCTCAAGGTTGTCTTCCTGGTGGCTATCACTTCTGTTAGGCGTGTGTCTGAGTTGGCTGCTTTATCTATTCAGCCTCTCTACTATGAGAGACACCAGGATAAGGTGGTGTTCCGCTTCAAGCCAGACTTTCTGCCTAAGGTGGTGTCTGCATTTCATTTGAATCAGGATATTGTACTTCCTTCTCTGTGCCCTAATCCTAGTAACCCTAAGGAGAGGGTTTTGCATTCCTTGGATGTGGTTAGGTGCGTCAAGTACTACCTAGTTATCACTAAGGCGTTCAGGAAGACTGATGCTCTCTTCGTTGTGCCTCACGGGCCTAGGAAGGGTTTGGCTCCCGCCAAGTTTACCATCAGTAAATGGATTCGTCAGGCTGTGGTTCAAGCCTATTCCACTAAAGGGAAGACTCCCCCCTTCCGTCTTACTGCTCATTCTACTCGAGCTGTTGGGGCTTCTTGGGCTTTTCAGCACCAGGCCTCTGTGGAAAAGGTTTGCAAGGCCGCTACTTGGGCTTCTGTTCATACCTTTACGAAGTTTTACAGGGTTGATGTTAGGGCCTCGGCTGATGCTGTGTTTGGCCGCAAGGTTTTGCAGGCGGCAGTAGTTTAAACTGCTTGCTGTTGCCTTTTCTGTTGGGGATCCCACCCTTCTTTATGGACACTGCTATTGGATGTCCCACATGTAATTTCTACATCTGGAGCAGGACGTGCTGTATGCTTAGAATAATACAATTCTGTGAAATACTCACCTGTAGAATTGGTATTATATGCATACAGCACGTCCTGCTCCAACCCACCCTGGTTTCACGTTGTTCTGGATCCCCTGTTTGGTGATTGTTATCATTGTTATTATTGCCAGTTTTTGGGTGGCTGGTTTCTCCCGGCTTCTCCTTTTCACTGCTTTTCAATGCTGGGGATTTGTGGGAGGTCCCTCGGTATATGTAGGGCCGGGAGGAGCCTGTTTTCTACATGTCTGCAGTGAACAGCGCCCTCAGGCGGAGGATACCCACATGTAATTACTTCATCTGGAGCAGGACGTGCTGTATGCATATAATACCAATTCTACAGGTGAGTATTTTGTATTATAGGTATACAGCACATCCTGCTCCACCCCGCCCTTGTTTTCATTAAACAGTGTAAAAATTGTTTGATTATGGTTATTATTCTCCCGGCTTCTTGCTAACTGCTTGTCAATACTGGGGATTTTGTGGGAGGTCCCTGGAATATAAGGGGCTGGGAGGAGCCACTTTTTTGCTGTCTTTACAGTCCAGCGCCATCTTGTGGATGTATAACCCAAATGTAAGGAATTACTCTCTGGAGCAGGACGTGCTGTATACGTATAATACCAATTCTACAGGTGAGTAATCACAGAATTTAATTTTTTCCTTCTTCCAGCCAGGAGAGCTGATGTTACTGGCTTCTCTTATATGGTCAGCAATGGAGACCACCATGAAAGCCATTCTTCTTTAGATCCTGATTCTTGCTTCACCGCTTCCTCCAGTCATGCATCCTCCCCATCAACCAATAAAATGCACGCCCGGGAGTAAATATTTCCTTCTTTTCAGATAGTTTCAGGTGATGCAAAGCAGTTTTTTTTTCAGTCAGTTTTCACACGTGCTTAGTTGGCCACAAATCAGTGGGAGTGGTCTGTCCCTCCATTAGAGAGAAACTCTGGTTTCTATTGAAATCAGATTTTGCGGCACAAAAAATACAATTCTGTGAAACTCACCTGTAGAATTGTTTTTGGATATATCCAGTCCAGGTCGTCCCAAGTGATGACTTGTGGTAGTTCGCCCCTAGGGGGCGCAGACTGCAGGATCAAAGATGTAGCTCCTCCCGGTCCCCTATAAAGGCAGGTGTTCCTCTATCATTCTCCAGTGGTTAAAAAGCAGTAGACAAAAAGAGGACAGGCCGGGAGGCCAAAGAAACCATGTTACTTCACATAGCTTCAGCTTGTACTCTCTAACAAGATTGATGAAAACAATATCCAATGAATAAAAAATGGTAATCACCATAACAGGCAACAGGAAACAATGAACACAAGGGGGGGTGGGACGACCTGGACTGGATATATCCAAAAACAATTCTACAGGCGAGTTTCACAGAATTGTATATTCCAAGTATACAGCACATCCTGTTCCAAAATAATCCTTACACATGGGGTTATACATCCACAAGATGGCGCTGGACTGCAGAAAATGACTTGTGGCCATTCTTGGCACCTTAAATAGCCAGGAACCTCCCACTAATTCCCAGAGTCTTTGTGCAGTCTGGACTGCGAAAATGAAGATGGCTCTCTTCTGCGCAGGGAGTTTTTATGGTGAGCCTCATTGGGATGCCCCCGGCCCCTTTATGTCAGGATATTTATCCCTCCTTCCCCCCCCCCCCCTCCCCCGCCTTTTCACGCTGTTGGCTGCGCAGGACCCCCTCATTGCATTGCGTGTGATTGACAGGGGACCCCCGGGGAGTACACTGGTGTTTTTACTACTGTGTTTTTTTGTCACTTGTGTTTGGTGTGTGTGGAGGCCGTTGTACGGCGCTCCGCGGTGGTTGGTGCTTTTACTGATTTTTTGTTTAACTGTCATGGCGCGTCACGTGATCTTGTTTTTGCGCTCTTCGGTGGGGGACAGGCACCGCGGTTCGACGCGTGCCGCGTCATGCAGCCCGCCCCTCTAGGTACTGCTGTCGGCGCCATTTTGTGGCCCTTCCATTGCGGTGCTGCAACGCAGTTGATCGGCTTGCCGGCTTGGTCCGTGAGTCCCCCACGCTTGCATTTGACCCCCAGCGAGGGGCATACTAGCGGTGAGTCTCAATCGGATTTGGCTGCACGTCACATGGCCAGCATTGAAAAGCATATTGCTGGGTCGGGCCCGCGTAAGGCCTCTAAGGCATCTATCCCCTGCTGTTTCCCTCTTCCCTGTTGAGGCTGAGGGATTTTTTAACATCTCTGGTTATGGTCCCCTTGAGGAGGGGGAACTATTCCCTGAATCAGAATCATCTGAGGACCAACCTAGGGTGTATAGTGATCCCGGGTCTCCTTTTGGAGAAGACCAATGGTACTCAGATGACACGGATAGGTTGTTGTCTCACATTTTTGAGGTGCTTTGTATTTCCCCTCCTGCCGTGGCTCCACAGCAGCAGGGTGAGCTTTTTCATACAGTGAAGCCACGCTTGGAGTTCCCTGAGCAGACTCACTTTAATAATCTGGTGCTCAAGGAATGGGAACAGCCTAGCAAGCTACCTGGGGTGCCCAAGAGTTGGGTCAAGAGGTATCCCTTTCCTGCTGATGTGATTAAAGCGTTGGTCATGTCCTCCCGAGCTGGACGTGCCCGTTCTGGGGTTGTCAAATACATTGGTCATGCATTCTCCTGACACTACTACCCTGCGGGATGGCGAGGACCGGCGCATGGACCAGCTGGCTTGTCATGCCTTTGCCTGTGTGGGGACTGCGCCCGGTTTGTGCCATTACAGCTATTGCTATTAAAGGGCTACTTAAAGTGGACCAACACCCACCGCTGATCGGCCCGGGAATCTATAAGATTCCCGGGCCGATCAGCTCCCTGCCTGCGGGGCCCCCCGATCGGGGATGCCCCGCTGTGTGAAACCCCACAGGACGCCCGCAAATCCTACCTGTTCCTCGTTCCAATGGCGCATGCGCGGGCCGCCGGCGCCTCTCGCGCATCCCTTTAGCAGGGCGCACACCCGCGCCGGCCGTTTGTGAATCTCTGTAAGAGAAACGCGCGAGAGGCGTCGGCCGCTCTCGCCTGTCCGTCGGCCGCTCTCGCCTGTCCGTCGGCCGCTCTCGCCTGTCCGTCGGCCGCTCTCGCCTGTCCGTCGGCCGCTCTCGCCTGTCCGTCGGCCGCTCTCGCCTGTCCGTCGGCCGCTCTCGCCTGTCCGTCGGCCGCTCTCGCCTGTCCGTCGGCCGCTCTCGCCTGTCCGTCGGCCGCTCTCGCCTGTCCGTCGGCCGCTCTCGCCTGTCCGTCGGCCGCTCTCGCCTGTCCGTCGGCCGCTCTCGCCTGTCCGTCGGCCGCTCTCGCCTGTCCGTCGGCCGCTCTCGCCTGTCCGTCGGCCGCTCTCGCCTGTCCGTCGGCCCCCCTCGCCTGTCCGTCGGCCCCCCTCGCCTGTCCGTCGGCCCCCCTCGCCTGTCCGTCGGCCCCCCTCGCCTGTCCGTCGGCCCCCCTCGCCTGTCCGTCGGCCCCCCTCGCCTGTCCGTCGGCCCCCCTCGCCTGTCCGTCGGCCCCCCTCGCCTGTCCGTCGGCCTTCCTTTTAAGGGGCTGCGCCTCTTTGGTGAACGCTTGGACTTGTTTGCCAGGGGTGGTAGGTTACCACAAGGTAGGCCTTCTCGGCCCTTTTGGGGGACTGGTGTCTCCCCCTCCTTCCGCGCTTCCAGGGCTGGTCGAGGAGCTTCCTTTGCTGGAGCACATGGAGATTATTGGGGCAGAGGGCGTGGCCGCCCCGGCCTCTCCTAGGGTCCCATACCCCAAATCCTCCCCTAAGCCCCCTCAGGCATGAGGAGGCGCCCTCACCCATCCGGGTGGGGGGATGGCTTCGGCTCTTTGCTCACGTCTGGAGGCGACGTGTAGCAGACAGATGGGTCCAGGAGGTGGTTTCCTCCGGTTACAAGATTTGCAGCCTGGCCACCCCCCAAGATTCCTCAGATCCCGGATGGCTCAAAATCAGCTCAGGGCCTGCACCTTGCGGTCCAAAAACCTTCTGGAGTTGGGGGTCATCTGCCCTGTACCTTTCAGGGAAAGGGGCAGAGGCTTCTATTCCAATCTCTTCACAGGCCCCAAAAAGGAAGGGTCCCTCAGGCCCATCTTGGATTTAAAGTGCCTCAACAAGTTTGTCAGATTCAAGCATTTTCACATGGAGACCTTGCACTCAGCTGTCGAATTCACTGTGTGCAGGCGACTTCATGACCTCAGTAGACATCAAGGACGCTTTCCTTCATGTACCAATCTTTCCAGGTCATCAGAAATTCCTCAGGTTTGCTCTGGGAGATCAGCATTATCAATTTGTGGCACTGCCTTTCGGTATCACCTTAGCCCCCAGGGTATTCACCAAGGTGCTAGTGGGCGTGATGGCTCTGCTGAGAGCTCAGGGCATTCGCATTCTCCCTTATTTGGACGACATTCTGATCTCGTCCCAGCCCTTCCATCAGGCAGGGCTGGATACCCAGGTGGTGGTGACCACACTAGTCATTCGGCTGGGTGATCAACCATCCTAAGTCTTCCCGTCTCTGGTAAAGTCCTTTCTGGGCTCTGGATACATCTCAGGTCAAGGTTTTTCTCCCCTCAACAGAAGGTGGAGAATCTTCAAGCTCAGGCCCAGTTTCTTCTTTCTTGTCCTCATCCTTCCATCCGGCAGGGGATGCAACTGGTGGGCCTGATGGTGTCTTGCTTCGAGGCGGTACCCTATGCTCAGTTTCACATGAGACCCCTGCAGCTGAACTTCTTATCGGTGTGGGATCCGGGACCCTGTGTCCCTGGATCAGGTGTTTGCTCTGTCCCCCTGGCCAGACTATCCCTCTCATGGTGGCTGGACTCGAGGAACCTCTTGGTGGGCAGAACCTTTCTGTCCCCTTACTGGGAGACTGTAACAACAGATGCCAGTCTGATAGGTTGGGGGGGGGGGGGGGGGGGGTTCTGGAAGTCCTTGAAATTCCAGGGTCATTGTGGCCCCCAGAAGGCCCATACTCCTATCGACATTCTGGAACTGAGGGCGGTAAGGTTGGTTCTCGTCCAATTGACCCCTCACCTTTGGGGTCGGGCTGTTCAGATCCGCTCGGGCAACCAGACGGGGCAAGAGGGCCCTCAAGAAAGTGTCTCTGATTCTGTCCTGGGCGGCGGAGAATGTTCCCTGCATCTCGGCAGTGTATATCCCGGGGTGGAAAGGCGGACTCCCTGAGCAGGGGGACTTCTCGTCTGGGAGAATGGTCCCTCAGCCTTGGCCATGGATGCACTAGCATTGCCTTGCTCCTCTGTGTTCCCTCCGTTTCCACTGCTGGGCAGGGTGCTGCACAAGATAGCCCAGGAGGGGGTGCCAACCATCCTGGTGGCCCCCTATTGGCCAAGAAGGGTGTGGTTCACAGACATCGTGCAGTTGGCAGTAGATCAGTATGTCCTGCCCAAGGACCCAGACCTGCTCACTCCGGGGCTGCTGTGCCATCCCAATTTACAAACGCTGGCTTTGATGGCTTGGCTGCTGAAACGTCCATCTTGATGGAAAAGGGGTTACCTGCCTCTGTGTTTGACACCATGATTAGGGCTAGGAAGAAGTCCTCGTCCTTTATCTATTACAGGGTCTGGCATGCTTACATTGCATGGTGAGAGTCTAAATCTTTTCCCTATAGGGTTTTTTCTATTTACAGGATTCTGGAATTCTTGCAGCATGGTTTGGATTTGGGCCTTCAAGTTAGTACCCTCAAGGGCCATGTTTCAGCCTTGGCTATTTTCTTCCAAAGGTCTTTTGCCAATCACCATTTGGTTAAGACTTTTTTCCAGGGGGTTACTCACGTACGCCCGCCACGTAAGCCTTTAACAGTCTGGGATTTGAATTTGGTTTTATCTGCCATGCAGGCTTCTCCTTTTGAGCCTATTCGTAAGGCTGCCTTGCCTATTTTGACTCTTAAGGTAGTCTTTTTTGTGGCTATCACTTCTGTTAGGCGTGTTTCTGAGTTGACGGCGCTTTCCAATAAACCTCCTTACTTTCAGAGACACCAGGATAAGGAGGTGTTTCGGTTCAAGCCAGATTTCTTGCCTAAGGTTGTGCCTGCATTTCATCTCAATCAGGACATTGTCTTGCTTTCCTTGTGTCCTAATCCTAGTAACCCTAAGGAAAGGGTATTGCATTCTCTGGACGTGGTTAGGATTTTAATATTTTATCTGGTTGCTACTGAATCCTTCAGGAAGACTTATGCTCTTTTTGTTATTCCTTCTGGACCTAGGAAGTGTTTGCCTCCGGCTAAATCCACCATCCGTAAGTGGATTCGTCAGGCCGTGATACACACCTATTCTGCTAAGGGGAAGGAGCCTCCTCTCCACCTTACTGCTCATTATATTCGTGCTATTGGTGCCTCTTGGGCCTTTCAGCACCAAGCTTCTGTTGAACAAGTTTGCAAGGCCGCTACTTGGTCCTCTTATACTTTTTCTAAGTTTCACAAGGTTGATGTTAGGGCCTCAGCGGATGCTGCTTTTGGCTGCAAAGTTCTGCAGGCGGCAGTGGTTTAAACTGCCTGCTGTTACTTTTGGGGATCCCACCCTACCTTACGGACACTGCTATTGGATGTCCCATGTGTAAGGATTATTCTGTAACAGGACATTCTGTATACTTGGAATAATACAATTCTGTGAGTACTCACCTGTAGAATTGGTATTATAAGTATACAGCACGTCCTGTTCCACCCCGCCCTTTATCATTGTTCTTGGTTACCTTTGTATGGTGATTGTTCATTTTGAATTCTTATTCATTTTTGTTTCTCCCGGCTTCTTGTTAACTGCTTGTCAATACTGGGAATTAGTGAGTTGTTCCTGGCTATTTAAGGAGCCGGGAGTGGCAACAAGTCTCTTTCTGCAGTCCAGCGCCATCTTGTGGATATATATCCCGATGTGTAAGGACTATTCTGGAACAGGACGTACTGTATACTTATAATACCAATTCTACAGGTGAATACTCACAGAATTGTATTTTTTCCCTATATCCAGTCCAGGTTGTTTCAAGTGATGACATGTGGGACATCCAAAAACTGTCTATTTGGGTGGGATCCCCAGTGCGGAACAGCATGTAGTTAATTTCACTACCGCCTGAAGCACCTTTCGGCCAAGAACCGCGTCAGCTGAGGCCCTGACATCGACCTTGTAAAACTTTGTAAAAGTATGAACTGAAGACCAAGTGGCTGCCTTACAAACTTGTTCAACCGATGCCTGGTGCTGAAACTCCCAAGAGGCACCAATAGCTCTGGTAGAATGAGCTGTGAACCGAAAAGGGGGTTCCTTCCCTTTGGCAGAATATGCTTGCACCACCGCCTGTCTGATCCACCTACTGAGAGTGGATTTGGCTGGTGGCAAACCTTTCCTAGAGCCTTCTGTTAGGACAAATAGCAAATCCGATTTCCTGAAGGATTCAGTCGCAGCCAGGTAATACTTTATGGCCCTGACCACATCCAAGGCATGGAGGGCCCGTTCTTTGGAATTAGCCAGTGCTGGACACAAAGAAGGTAAGACGACTTCCTCAAGGTGAAAGGGAGAAACAATCTTAGGCAAAAAAATCAGGTTTAAAGCGAAAAACCACCTTATCCCTATGCCGCTCAAAATAGGGAGGTTTCATACAAAGCGCGGCCAGTTCTGATACACGACACACCGAGGTGATCGCTACCAAAAAGACCACTTTGAGAGTCACAATAGACAATGCAGCATCGCACAATACGAAAGTACTAAATTCAAGTCCCACACTGGTAATACTGACCGGCGGTGGCCGGACATGGGTGACTCCCTGGAAAAAAGTCTTGATCAACCTATGGTTGGCAATGGATCTCTGGAAAAAGATGGCTAAAGCCGAGAACTGACCCTTGAGGGTGTTCAGCTGGCGACCCAAGTCTAAGCCGTGTTGCAAAAACTCCAGAATCCTAGAGAGAGAAAATGTGCGGCAAGGGAGACTCTTGGTCTCGCACCAAACAATATAAGCGTGCCAAACTCTGTAGTATATCATGGAAGAAGACTTCTTCCGTGCCTGAATCATGGTATGCACAACCGTGGCCGACAGACCCTTTTCCGTTAGGATTGAGGTTTCAATAGCCAGGCCGTCAAAGCCAGCGTCCATAAATTGGGGTGTCGCAGTGACCCCTGTGTGAGAAGCCCTGGGTCGTCGGGCATGATGTAGCAATCTACTGACAACTGAACTATGTCCGCAAACCAACTCCTTCTCGGCCAACTAGGAGCTACCAGGATAGTTGGTACCCCTTCCTGGGCTATCTTGTGCAGTACTCTGCCCAAGAGTGGAAACTGAGGGAATGCGTAAAGGAACTTAACTCCATCCAAGGAATCGCCAGAACGTCTGTGGCAATGGCCAAAGGATCTCTTGAGAGGGAGACAAACCTTGGAAGCTTGTGATTGTGTCTGGATGCAAACAGGTCCACGTCCGGTTGACACCAGCGGAGACACAGAGCATGACAGGTCTTGCTGCTGAGAGACCATTCCCCCAGGCGTGAGGCGCTCCTGCTCAGGGAGTCTGCCTCCAAGGAATGTAGACCGCTGAGATGCAGGGAACATTCTCCTCTGCCCAAGTCAGAATCTGGGTCACCTCCTTGAGGGCTCTCTTTCTCCGAGTCCCGCCCTGGTGATTGATGTAGGCGACAGCTGTCTGATTGTCCGAGCTAACCTGGATCGCACCACCCCTTAAATGAGTCAAGCGAAGAAGCACCAACCGGATCGCTCTCTGCTCAGAGATTTATGGGTAAGCGGTTCTCCTGTGGACCCCACTGACCCTGGATCTTCTGAGTCTGACAAACGCCTCCCCAGCCTGTCAGACTGGCATCTGTGGTAACTATCTCCCAATGAGGAGTCAGAAAGGACCCACTAGCAGGTTCCGGGAGTCCAACCACCACAAGCGGGACTGCCTGGCCAGGGGGGGCAGCAAAAATTCTTGTTCCAGAGATTCCTGCATCCGATTCCAGCCGGTCAGCAGGTTCAATTGTAGAGGTCTCATGGGAAATTGGGCGAAAGGGCACTGCCTCGAAGCATGACACCATTAGGCCCACCAATCTCATCCCCAGACGAATTGACGGCCGTTGGCAATACAGCAAGGCCTGCACTTGCGACTGGAGACCCAAAACCTTCTGCTGTGGCAGAAAAACCTTGACCTGAGCGGTGTCTATCGTCATTCCCAGGAAGGAGCTCACTGTTGAAGGAGTGAGAAATGACTTTGGGCAATTGATTACCCAGCCGAAGGTCTCCAGGGTAGACAACACCGTCCGAGTATCGCTCTCGGCCTGTTGAAGGGACTGGGCCGCAATCAGCAAGTCATCCAGATAGGGCAGCACACTAATGCCCTGGTTCCTCAAGATAGCCATGATGCCCACCAGCACCTTGGTGAAGACACGGGGGGGCTGAGGATATCCCGAATGGAGGTGCCACAAACCGGTAATGCTGATCCTCCAGAGCAAACCTCAGGAACTTCTGATGCCCCTGGAAAATCAGATCCGATAGGCATCCCTGATGTCCACCGTGGTCATGAAGTCGCCGGGCCGCTCACTGCCGACCGTAAGGTTTTCATTAAGGAAATGTCTGACTCTTACAAACCTGTTGAGACCCTTCAGGTTCAGGATAGGTCTTAACGTTCCATCCTTCTTGGGAACCGTGAACAGGTTGGAGTAAAAACCCTGACCCTGTTCCTGCCGAGGTACAGGACAAATCACACCTAACCGCAGGAGGTGTTGCACGGCCATTCTCAAGCCCTGGGCCTTTTAGGATTCCCGTGAAAGGAGAAATTTTGTGGGCGGCCCGACTGCCAGCTCGATCTTGTAACCTGAGGACACTATCTCCTGAATCCACCAATCCGAGACGTGCCGCCTCCAGATCTGAGCAAACAGAAGCCGTCCCCCCACCCGGATGGGTGAGGGCGCCCCCTCGCGCCTGAGGGGACTTGGCAGGGGGCTTGGATTTAGCTCCCCAGGAGGGATTGGGTTGGCCGCGGGACCTACCTCTATCCCAGGTATCTCTGCGGCCACCAGGAAATGAAGAGCCTCTTCCTCCTCGAAAGGAACGATAGGCAGAGGGATTCCGGAAGGACTGAGCAGGCTTCCGTCTCTGAGGGCATCTACCATCCTTGACCAAAAGGTCCAGGCGCTCCCTGTTCCCCACAAAGGGAACAGCCTGTTCCCCCACAAAGGGGATACTCGTAAGCGACTTCTTGACAGCCGCATCAGCCGACCATTGCCGCAGCCAGAGCGAGCGGCGGAGAGCCACAAGCAGGGCCGAAATCCTGGCACAGAGCCGTACCACACCGTCCATGGCAGTAGTAACAAAGCCAATGAAATCCAAGTAGGCCTTGAGTTCTTTATACTCCTTCGCCCCTTTGCGAGCCTTAGCTCTATCCACAAGGTGTCTCACCTTCTTTCTGATGGCTATTGAGACAATCGCTGAGGCACACACAGGGCAAAAAAGGGCACCAGCAAAGGTGAATGCATGGCAGCCCAGCTGATACATGCGCTTGTCAGCAGGGTCACGTAAGGAAGCAGTATCAGGTGACTGCATAACCGTAGTGTTGGACAACCCCGATACGGGAGGATCCACTTCGGCGGTTGGGGGCGAGACCATAGCAGTCTATCCAGGCCCTTAGGAACCGACCGTAACTTGTTAGGCCTCTCCCATTCCCTGAAAATGATGTTTGAAAAATGGGCCTGCTCCGGGAAGACCCGCCTTTGCCTTTCGGGCCTAAACACATCTTCCTCTTAGCCGCTCTGGAAGGGACAATGTGTAGTGTATCAAACACTGAGGCAAGCAACTTCTCCGTATCATCCGGAAGCCATGCATCCTCGAATGGCCAGCCTATGCGCCAAGTCTGCATGCAACCCCCTTCTGGCTCCCCCCTCACTGGGCTAGGTGGCCCTGCTCTGCTGCCATTCTCTGAGAGAGTGTCAAACGATCTTCTGCAGCCAAGACTGCAAGATGAACTGGAGAATGATAGAGGGACGCCTGCCTTTATAGGGGGCCAGGAGGAGCTACATATTTGATCTTGCAGTCAAGCGCCCCCTAGGGGCGAACTACCCACATGTCATCACCTGGGACGACCTGGACTGGATATAGGGAAAATAGTGGTCATTCCTTTTTCGTTCAAACCAGAATGTCCCTAGATCAAGGGGATTTCCTAACCTCCTTGGGCATTCAAGACACGTATCTTCACATCCTAATTTCTCTGCCCAATCAGAGATTTCTCAGATCTGCGTTTGGGGCACCTCTCCGTAAGAAGGCAGGGGATCAGTGATTGCATAACTGTGGCAATAACATTATTGCCATACACAACAATGCATGAGCACTAAAACCTGGCAAAAGGTTTTCCTCATGGGGGAAGAAATTTAGGCGATGCTAGCTAAAAATGTGGGTTTTGGTCCGCTTTAAGAGCCAGTGCACCGACTTTTTCTGGGGGAAGTCAAACTATCTGCGTCACATACTCATCATCTCCCTATTGTCCCCTTCATTTTGGCAGTGCATGAGGCTCACAGGGTTGATGGTCTCAGTAATGGAGGCAATTTCTGTTACCCAATTTTACGACCCTTCCAACTTGCAGTTCTGCGACCTGGTACAAGTTCCAGGACTCCTTGACTCTCCGACGCTCTGGTGGCTCACGTCCCATGTAGTCTAGCGGCAAGTCCTTCATACCCCCGGTGGTGACAGCGAGGTGTCCTGTAGAAGAAAATTAATAGTCACTGGAGCAAGATGGAATCCCAAGTTTTCCAATGTGCTGAGTTCACAGCCGTCTGGCAGGCTCACAAATTCAGATACAATCAAAATATGCCACCACAGCTGCATATATCAATTACCAGTTTGGCCAAGGCAGAGGCACACTGCATTCTAGAGTAGGTAGAGCACAATGTGCTTTAAAAATTCAATAGTAGCCAACATCCAGGCAGACTTCCCCAGCCTAGAGGAGACCAAGCAATTGCAGATGGGGAATCCCAAAGTGAGCCTGTTTGCCTCCCTGTACAAGTCGAGCACCCCCATGTTTAAAGGGAACTGGGAATGCAGCTCTCTCACTTAGTGTCAAGCTCTACGTTCAAACATAGCTGTTTTGCCGATCATTAATATGGGCGGTATACTCTGGATGAGAGCCCACACAAGCTCCGTAGGGGAAAAAGTATGTTTTTATGGGTGATATGGGGAGTTTCACATTATGCGGCATGGAATATAACCTGGGATATTGAAAATGTGAGGTTTTGTCCTGATTTAGGACTTTCATAAAAGGAGAGACGTACATCTTGCTGCCTTTATGGCTCCAGTCCCACAGTGGGACTTGAAACCTGTCCTTTTGGCACTTTCGAACCTGTGGCTGAAGCCCCAATTTTCCATCTTCTCCCATAAGGGCATGCCCTCCAGGAAGTGTCTCGGATCCATTGTTCCCTGCATATCAGATGTGTACATCCCGGGGGTGGAGAATCTGCAGGCAGACTCTCTGAGCAGGGGGACCTCTTGCCTGGGAGAATGGTCCCTCTGCAACAGGGTGTTTCAATCTCTGTGTCACCGTTGGGGACAACCATATGTGGATCTATTTGTGTCCCGTCACAATCACAAGCTCCCGGCCTTTTGTCTCCCTGTCCCAGGATCCTCTGGCCTTGGCCACGGATGCTCTAGTAATTTCATGGCAGGGATTTCAGCTACTATCTTCCCTCCATTCCCCCTGTTGGGCAGGGTTCTGCGCAAGATAGTTCTGGAGGGGGTACCAGCAATACTGGTGGCCCCCAAGTGGCCAAGAAGAGTGTGGTTCACTGACGTGGTACAGCTGGCAGTAGATCAGTACGCTCTTCCCAGAGTGCCAGACCTGCTCACTCAGGCTCACTTACGCCATCCCAATTTACAAACTCTGGCTTTGACGGCCTGGCTGCTGAAACCTCCATCTTGATGGAGAAGGGGCTGTCTGCCTCTGTTGTTGATACCATGATAAAGGCTAGGACGAAGTCTTATTCTTCCATTTACTATAGGGTTTGGCGTGCCTACATTGACTGGTGTGAGTCTAGGTCTCTCCCCTGCCGTGTGTTTTCTATTCCCATGATCCTGGAGTTCCTGCAGCATGGGTTGGAGATGGGGCTCCAACTTAGTACTCTGAAGGGCCATGTTTCTGCCTTGGCTGTTTTCTCCCAGAAGTCCTTTGCCCAGCATTCTCTGATCAGGCCTTTTTTCCAGGGGGTTACTCATGTGCGTCCCCCACGTAAGCTTATGTTGCCTGTTTGGGATTTGAACTTGGTCTTGTCTGCCTTGCAGTGTGCTCCCTTTGAACCTGTGCAGGAGGCTGCCCTGGCCATTCTTACTCTCAAGGTTGTCTTTTTGGTGGCTATCACCTCTGTTAGGCGTGTTTCTGAGTTGGCGGCGCTTTCCATCCAGCCCCCCTACTTTGAGAGACACCAGGACAAGGTGGTGTTTTGCTTCAAGACAGATTTACTGCCTAAGGTAGTGTCTGCCTTTCATTTGAATCAGGATATTGTTCTTCCTTCCTTGTGCCCCAATCCTAGTAATCCTAAGGACAGGGTCTTGCATTCTTTGAATGTGGTTAGGTGTCTGAAGTACTATCTGGTGGCTACTGCATCTTTCAGGAAAACTGATGCTCTTTTTGTGGTCCCTTCTGGTCCTAGGAAGGGTTTGGCACCTGCCAAGTCTACTATCAGCAAATGGATCCGTCAGGCTGTGCTTCAGGCCTATTCTGCTAAGGGGAAGAATCCTCCCTTCCGCCTTACTGCTCATTCCACTCGTGCTATTGGTGGCTCTTGGGCTTTTCAGCACCAGACTTCTGTTGAACAAGTTTGCAAGGCCGCTACTTGGTCTTCTGTTCATACCTTTTCAAAGTTTTGCAAGGTTGATGTTAGGGCCTCAGCTGATGCTGCTTTTTGCCGCAAGGTTCTGCAGGCGGCAGTGGTCTGACCTGTCTGTTACCTTTTGGGGATCCCACCCTACTATTCTCAGTGTGTCACACACCCCGCTTCCCCTTTAATTCTTACGATCGGGTTACTCCACCAGCAGGTGGCGACGTTGCAGAGAGAAGTCTTGAAAACTAGCCCCTTCCGGCCTACATATACCTGGGACCTCCCACTTAACACCCAGTGTTTTCTCTCTGCAAGATGCGACAAGACAGAAGAAAGAAGTCTCCTGCTTGCAGGTAGCCGGGGTCAAACCCCGGCACCCCCTTTTGGTCTATTTCTGCCCAGTTCAATTGTTTACATGCCTAGATGGTTAATGGAAGCCTCCCAGCCCAGGCTGCTGGCTGGGCAACGGTAGATGCCTAGGAGCTTATCTCCTCCACTCGACCCCACGTGGGGCAATGCGGCTATCTGGCATGGTGATCCGGATTTGGGATGCCCCTGTCCCGATGTTCCCCTTGGCCATCTTCTCCCGCTCGGTCCCTTCTCCCTTCGCTTGGGGGGGGGGGGGGGAGGGGGTGTTTTGCATGGGGTGCTTTACTCTTGGCATGTGTGTGTTTTGGTGTGGGAGCGCTGGCAGACGCAGGCTCAGCGCCGCGGTGTGCAGCCGTGTGGCCTGAGCTGCTGGGGCTCTCTCTACTTGGGTGTTTTTGTAAACTCCCCAGGCGATGTCATATTATGCATTCCATGTGCAAAGCAGAATATTGCGCGCCAGTCCGTCGCTCCGGCTTCTGGCTCCTCGCAACTTCCGTCATCTCCTACCCCCCTTCCCTTATTCCGGACCCCGTGTGACATTGTCAAAAGTGGGGATTCACAATCCGAGGTGCGTGCGCGATTGGCCAACCTCGAGAAGATAATTTCCGCCACGGTAGCTCAGAAGGCTACGGCTAAGCGGAAGCACCTTTCTCCAGCAGCGCCTGCTTCGGAGGATGAGGTAGTTGAAATTTTGGATTGGTCCGATTGTCCCCCTGATGAGGAGGGGGAACTCCTTGAGGAGTCAGATGAGCCTGCAGACCAGCTATTGGTTGACACCGCTGGCGATCAGGCTGTGGGGGTGTCCCTTGACACTCCTTCCATTTTGGCTCAAATGTTTGAAATTTTGGCTTTGGATCCACCTGAGGCGGTCCCTCCGCCAAAGGGTGAGTTGTTTGATGTGCCCCAGCCGCGTTTGGTGTTTCCCAGGCAACAACACTTTGTGAGGGTTGTCCTTAAAGAATGAGAACAACCCACACGCCTGGCTGGAATTTCTCCTAGTTGGGATAAACGTTATCCCTTTCCGGAGGATTTGGTGAAGCTTTGGTCGGTTCCCCCTGACGTCGATACACCTGTGTTAGGGCTGTCAAACATGGCTGTGTAGCACTCCCCTGACACTACTACCATTAAAGATGGTGAGGATCATCGGATTGATCAATTGGCTCGCCATGGTTTTTTATCAGTGCCGGATCGACACTGCGGCCGGTGTGTGCTTCGGCGCTTCTTCTGTTGGCAGTTAAGTCCATTATTAGGGATCTGTACGCAGGTCTTGGTCCCGCTTGTGAGGAGTTTAGTTCTCTCAAGCAGTGTGAGTCGTTTATTTCCTTTGTCTTGACCGCCCAGGACGATGCACTTGCGATGAGTAGCAGGACAGCGGCACTGCTGGTTGCTATTCGTCGGTCAGTGCGGCTGCGCCAGTGGACGGCGGACTTTAACTCTAAGGAGGCGCTTACAGCGCTTCCTTTTGTAGGTTTGCGCCTGTTTGGCGATAAATTGGATTCAGTTACCAAGGGTGGTAAATTGCCTCAGCGCAAGAGGCCCCGTCGCACCTTTTGGGTTGCGACTTCCTTTAGTCCCTCCCTTCGGGGAGTCAGAGCAGGCAGAGGGGCCTCCTTTCCCGCTACCAGGGGTGCAGGCAGGACCCGGGGGAGGGGCTGTGGCCGTCCCGGTCAGTCCTGGGGCACCAAGCCCAAGCCTGCTGGTAAGCCCCCTCAGCAATGAGGGGCCGCCCTCACCCGTGCGGGTGGGGGGACGATTGCGACACTTCTCCCTGGTTTGGGACCAGGAGGTTCCGGACAGATGCATCCGGGAGGTGGTTTCGTCCGGTTACAAGCTGGAGTTCGAGTCTCGCCCTCCTTCACGGTTTTTCCGGTCTCGGGTTGCCACCAATCCTTTGGTCACGCAGGGGCTCCTGGCGTCGGTAAGGAATCTTCTGGAAATGGCGGTCATCTGGACGGTGCCGCGCTTAGAGGTGGGCCTCTGTTTTTACTCCAATCTTTTCACAGTCCCCAAGAATGACGGGTCGGTTCGCCCCGTCCTGGATCTGAAGTTCCTCAACAGGTTCATCCGTACTCGGAAGTTTCGCATGGAAACTTTGCGTTCGGCCGTCGGTTCTCTTCGGCAGGGGGACTTCATGACGTCCATAGACATCAAGGATGCTTACCTTCATGTTCCCATCTGCCAGGCTCATCAGCATTTTCTTCGGTTTGTGATGAGGGATCAGCATTTTCAATTTGTGGCACTTCCGTTTGGCCTTACCTCGGCTCCAAGAGTGTTCACCAAGGTGTTGGCATGGGTGATGGCCATTCTCAGATCTCGGGGCATTTGTGTCGTACCTTATCTGGACGACCTGCTCATCGTGGCCCCTTCCCTCAATCAATCGGAGACTGACACCAGGACGGTGGTCTCCACGCTGGAAAGTTTCGGTTGGATAATCAACTTTCCCAAGTCCTCCCTCGCTCCGGCCAGGGTGGTGTCTTTTCTGGGAATGCGGTTGGATTCTTGTCAACACAGGGTGTTTCTGCCTCAGTCCAAGATTTGTCTGATTCAGGAGTTGGCTTGGGTCCTTCTTTCCAATCCTTGGCCGTCCATCCGTCTGGGGATGAGGCTGGTAGGGTTGATGGTTGCCTTGTTCGAGGCAGTGCCTTTCTCTCAATTTCACATCTGTTGGCGTCTTGGGATCGGCGACCACGGTCGTTGGATCGGCCCTTCCGGTTGTCCTCCCGGGTCCGGCAGTCCCTTCAATGGTGGTTGGTCTCGACCAATCTCTTGAGGGGCAGGTCTTTCCTGACTCCTCTTTGGGAAATTGTCACCACGGACGCCAGTCTTTCGGGATGGGGGGGGATTCTGGAAGGATCTTCAGTTCCGGGGGCAGTGGGGGCCTCGGGAGGCCCACTTGCCCATCAATATTCTGGAACTGAGAGCCATCCGTCTGGTTCTTGTTGAGTCAAAACAACATGTTCTGGGTCTTCCGGTTCAAGTTCGCTCGGACAATCGAACAGCGGTTGCTTACATCAATCATCAGGGAGGGACTCGCAGTCTGGGTGCCCTCAGAGAGGTGTCCCTGATCCTGACCTGGGCGGAGGCCCATGTTCCCTGTCTCTCGGCAGTTTACATTCCGGGTGTGGAAAACAGGGAAGCGGATCTGTTGAGCAGGTGCTCTTCCCGTCTGGGGGAATGATCTCAAGTTTTTCGGTCGCTGTGTCTCCGGTGGGGGACACTGGAGGTGGACCTGTTGCCTCTCGTCACAATTGCAGGCTCCCGACCTTCATGTTGCTCTCCCGGGATCCTCTGGCGGTGGGCGCCATGTCCCTGAGCTGGGGGAATCTGGGGTTTCTGTACCTGTTTCCTCCGATTCCCATGCTAGGCAAGGTGGTACGGAAGCTGGCTCTGGAAAGGGTGTCCGCCATTCTTGTGGCTCCAAGGTGGCCAAGGCGAGTATGGTTCGCAGACATCGTTCGGCTGGCAGTGGATCAGTTCGTTCTGCCTCTGCGGCCCGATCTGCTCACGCAGGGTCGGCTGTGTTACCCCAATTTACCAACGCTGGGTTTGACGGCTTGGCCGCTGAAACCTCCATCTTGAAGGAGGAGGGTCTTTCTGACTCTGTTGTTAAGACTCTGATCAGTGCCCGGAAGAGGTCTTCTTCTATCATCTACTATAAGACTTGGAAAGCCTATATCGCTTGGTGTGAGATTAGATCTTTGCCTTGTAGGGTCTTTTCGGTCTCCAGGATTCTGGAGTTTTTGCAATCAGGGCTGGACTCTGGTCTCCAGCTGAGTACTTTGAAAGGGCAGGTTTCTGCCCTATCTATCTTTTTTCAGAAGCGTTTTGCGCTTCATCCTTTAGTTAAACCCTTTTTCCAGGGGGTTACGCATGTGCGGCCTTCCAGGAAACCATTACTCCCGGTTTGGGACTTGAACTTGGTTCTCTCTGCTCTTCAGGCTCCTCCCTTTGAGCCCTTGCAGGATATTGCTTTGTCTACCTTGACTGCCTTCTTGGTAGCCATCACTTCGGTTCGGCGTGTCTCGGAGCTGGTACTTTGAGAGGCATCAGGACATGGTGGTCTTTCGGTTCAAACCGGACTTTCTTCCTAAGGTTGTTTCTGCTTTTCATTTGAATCAGGATATTGTTCTTCCCTCCTTGTGTCCTAAGCCTCAGTATGACAAGGAGAGGGTTTTGCATTGTTTTGATGTAGTACGCTGCGTTTGATTACTACTTCTCCTTTTCGTAAAACTGATGCCTTTTTTGTTGTGCCCTGTGGGCCTAGGAAGGGTTTGGCTCCGGCCCAATCTTCCATTAGCAAATGGATACGTCAGGCCGTGATTGGGGCCTATTCTGCTAAGGGAAAAGTTCCCCCTTTTCGTATCACTGCTCATTCTACTCGCGCCGTTGGAGCGTCTTGGGCTTTTCAGCACCAAGCTTCTGTTGAACAAGTTTGTAAGGCTGCTACTTGGTCTTCTGTTCATACTTTTTCTAAGTTTTACAAGGTTGATGTGCGGGCCTCAGCGGATGCTGTGTTTGGCCGCAAGGTTCTGCAGACTGCAGTCATTTAAGTTATGCTTCATTTTGCCTTCGGATACCCATCCCTTGTGGACACTGCTTTTGGATGTCCCGATCGTAAGAATTGAAGGGAAAGCGGGGTGTGTGACACACTGAGAATAATACCATTTTGTGAGTACTCACCTGAAAAATGGATATTGTCAGTGTGTCACACACCCCGCTTCACCCGCCCTTTTTGGTATCCTGGATCCTTTATATGGTGAAGCTTTTCTTTATTTTGAGGTTACCATTGGATTTCCTGGTACCTAGTCTTTCTGCTCTTGAATTCACTGGGTGTTAAGTGGGAGGTCTCAGGCCGGAAGGGGCTCGTTTTCAAGACTTCTCTCTGCAACGTCGCCACCTGCTGGTGGAGTAACCGGATCGTAAGAATTAAAGGGGAAGCGGGGTGTGTGACACACTGACAATATCCATTTTACAGGTGAGTACTCACAAAATGGTATTTTATGGACACTGCTATTGGATGTCCCAAGTGTAATGATTCTTATCTGGAGCAGGACGTACTGTATACTAAGAATAATACAATTCTATAGAATTGGTATTATGAGTATACAGTACGTCCTGCTCCACCCCACCCTTGGTTTTGCATTATCTTGGATCCCCGGTATGGTGATTATCATTGTTAGTGTTACCAGTTTGGTTCTGTTTTAATTCTCCCGGCTTCTCGTTAACTGCTTTTCAATCCTGGGGATTGTGGGAGGTCCCTGGGTTTTTGAGGGTCGGGAGGAGCCTGTTTTCGATGTCTGCAGTCTAGCGCCATGTGGCGGAGTAATACCCATGTGTTATGAATCTTATCTGGAGCAGGACGTACTGTATACTCATAATACCAATTCTACAGGTGAGTAATCACAGAATTGTATTTTTTTTTTCTGTGGGGGTTCAAAGTCAGCTACGTGAGTCTCACATAGCTGACACTAGATGGGTTAAAGGACTTTACAGTAAATACACTTGGATGTCCTTGTTTTGGAAGGTACTAGTACTTCAGTTGATGTGGCGGAGTCGGCAGTGGCCTGGTTTTAAAGAAAAGCATAAAATCCCCTTGCCATGGACATGTCTGCCTAAAATTTTTGGGATCACGGATTGGCTGTTCTCAAGAATGCCAGGCTGGCCGCATCCCTGGCTTCACTGTAGACTGGGAAGCACTCTCGGCCCCTTAGGAGTGTGCCTCAACGACAGAAAAGCTGGGGACGAATCTGCTGACTAAAACAAAATGGTGCTACCGTAGCTGCTGGTAAACTCACCTCATGTTTCACACAGCGGGGCATCACAATTTTGTCTGCCTCAGGGGATGTCTAGTGGCCCAGGGTTTTGTTCAGCTTTAGTATTTTAGCTTGCTCTTTATAGGTGTTATAAAAGTTTAGGCTTTTTTTTCTATTTGGCATATAACATTGTGTTTAGGAGGAGAAAGAGAGATGTATTGATGATTCAGTTTTGCTAATCCATCTGTTTTCTTTCTTTCAGGTGCAAATGTCAATAGGACAACGCTGAACAATGATCATACTGTGTTGTCTCTTGCCTGTGCTGGAGGACATTTGGCAGTGGTAGAGTTACTCCTTGCTCATGGGGCTGATCCAACACACAGATTAAAAGTAGGTGTTTTTTTTGGTTTAATTTTGCTAATTGACTTAAAGTGGACCGAAACCGAGCTGGATCGGGAATCTTTAAGATTCCCGGGCAGATACCTTCCCTCCCCCCGGGGCATCCAAAATCAGGATGTCCTGCTGTGTGAAACCCCCCAGTCGCCCGCTACACTTGCCTTACTTCCCAGTCCAACGACTCATGCGCAGGCCGCAGCCACATCCCGGCTATCCCCATTTGTGAATGGTCGGCACGGGCACGCTCCCTGTTAGAGGAAAGCTCGAGATGCGCCCGCCAGCGCACTCGGAGCCACTGAGCTAAGACGTCTGGTTAGACGTCCATAGCTCAGCGGCTCAGAGTGCGCTGATTGGACGAGCGGCCGCGCATGCGCCATAGGCCCGGGATGAAGTGAGTTTGATGTGGGAAATCTGGGGGGTTTCACGTAGCCGTGAGAAGGGGCCAAAACCCAGGATAGTCAAATCCTGGGATTTGATCCACTTTAAGGCTGTTTTTTTTTTAAAGCTCCGTTCAGGCTGGTCTTGGAATATGCAAGTTGTTGTTCATATTGCTAAATTTATTACTACTTCACCAATGAAAAACAAAACCTTTTTATTTTTATGGTAAAAATGCTGACATGTTTACTTTTTTTGCTTGAAGGATGGTTCCACAATGTTAATCGAAGCTGCCAAAGGAGGTCACACAAGTGTGGTTTGCTACCTTTTGGATTATCCCAATAACCTTCTCTCTGCTCCCCCTCCTGATGTTACTCAGTTCACTCCACCTTCTCATGACTTGAATCGGGTAATATATCCTTGTTTTTAGTATATTCCTTTACAAACATTTTATAAAATACATTTGAAAATACAATTAAAATGTAAATGTAATGTATTTACAATATATCTAGGCACCCCGTGTGCCGATGCAGGCGCTGCCAATGGTTGTACCACCCCAGGAGCCAGATAAACCTCCAGCCAATGTATCTACAAACCTAACTGTCAGAAATAAAGGTGAGTTACTTGCATGGCTTTGCTTTTACTGCTTTTTGATAAACAAAGGTCTAGTTTTAAATCTGTGCCCCTTTTCCCTCTTAAAATTAGTCTTGATATATTCAGCTTAGAGACGGCTTAGCGTTTTATATACAAAAAATATATATATTTTTTGAAGTTAACAGAGCCTTTCACTTGTATAAAGGCTTTCATACTTTGCAGCAGGGGTCCACAATAACATTTGCCACCCAGTGCCTGGTTTCCTATGCTACAGCTCTTTGACCTTTGGGATTAAATTAGTCTTGTGCCTTATATGCTTCATTCTCACTATTTGCTGCAGCCGAGGTAGCAGTTTGTGCAGTGTTGGAACAGGCTTTTGCCTTAAAGCTGTTACTACATTACATTGTACTGAGATTAAAACCCCCAACTGTTTAGTTGAGCTGTAGGCAATAGTTCTTCTTAGACTGATACATTTTGATTATAGATCTTTGTACACTCTAGCGGAATATAAACCATTGTCTCTGTCATGTCTATAAATTGCTGTTTTGCCGTGTACTCCTTGGTGCATAAGCCATGTTTGTAATGTCCTAACATTAGTTGTATATTAACATTTGGAGCTTCTATCCCTTGGTTGCATTGTGACCTTACTGTTTGTTAGGTTTTGATATTCTTAGTATACAGTACGTCCTGCTCCAGATAAGAATCATTACACTTGGGTACTACTCCGCCAGAGGGCGCTGGACTGCAGAGACCGCGAAAACTGCCTCCTCCCGGCCCCTCAAATACCCGGTCACATCCCACAAATCCCCCAGAATTTCTCTGCAGTCTGGACTGCGAAGGACAAGATGGCTCTCCTCGCAGGTGAGCGGGGCTATTAGCCTGCGGCCCTGTAGGACTATTCCCACCCGTTCCTTTTTTTTTTTTTTAATGTGCCTCCCAGCCTTGGCTGCGCTGGTCCGGGTGATGGTAGGCAGCACCGCTGTCAGATGCTTAGGAGCGCTGCTCCACCGCAATCCCTCACCAAAGGGTAGGCGGTATAGGCATATGGTGAGCCTCTATGGGATGCCCCTTCCGCCCTATTGCCCCTTGCCCCTGTCTATCAGTGTGCCCTATGTTAAGTGGCCGCTGCCCTCCCTCGCTCTCCCTTGTAGCTCTCGGGGGCGAGGGGGTCTGTGAATATGCCTTGGTGCTTCACTGTATGATGTGTTTCTGGTTGGTGTCTCCGCGCTGACTTGGTTGCACTGGTTGCGTTCTTTGAATATGCCTCCGCCGCCGCACGCGCTTACACTGTGCTCCGCGGTTGGCGGCGGCATTACCTCAGGCGCTGGTGCGCTGTTATTGGCTGCTTGTCACGTGTGCTCTTCTGGTGGGGGGCGGGGCACGCGGATGGCGTGTTCCACGTCACTGTCTCCGCGGCCCGCCCCTCGAGGTATACCCGGCACCATTTTTTCTTTGGATTCGGCTGCTGCGTGGCTGGCATCTACCTACCGCGGTCCGTGAGTGCCCTCGTTATTTACCCTATATCAGTAAACATGTCACTTATGGGGTTCTCTTCTCTTATGTCTTTCAGACGGGTCGAACTTTATTGGTTTCTCCCGGCCCTACTCCCTCTATTTATTTTTTTCAACTATTTTTTTCAAGTGAGGCCTAGTGTGTAAATGACTCCCACTTCCCTAGCGGGCTATTGGGGCATCCCGGGTTGCTTTTATAGCGTGAATCCCTATCGGCCTATTGTGCCGCTATAATCACCATTTGGAGGCGTCTCAGAATAACGTGCTCGGGGTTCCTTCGGGACAAGCCCGGCTGTGTGTAGCTTGTGGGGTGTCCCCTATTAGTGCTGACAATGTGCGAGTCTGTATACCTTGTGCCCAGCAGGTGCTTGCGCTGCAGCCTGGTTTACCAGTAGCTGGGCCTGAGCCTCGTATGGCGTCACCTACTCCCCCAAACTTAAATTTGACTCCCATTGAGTTGCATACCAGTGGGGATTCTCTGCCTGATGTGTCTTCCAGGCTGGCTAGTGTTGAGAAGTTGCTTGCAAATACCTTGGCGCGTAAGGCCTCTGCTAAAAAGCGGCATTTGATGGCTGCTTTTCCCTATGGAAGCTGATGAGTTCTTGGAACTGTCTGGTTATACCCCTTTGGAAGAAGGGGAGTTATTCAGATGACTCGGAGTCATCTGATGAGAGGCCCAGGGGTCATGATGATTCTGGCTCTGACCCCTGGGCCCCAGATGACGCTGTTGGTTCAGATTTTTGGCTCAGATGTCTATCTCTCCCCCGGTTGCGGTCCCCAGGCATTGTTTCATACTGCCAAGCCACGTTTAGAGTTTCCTGAGCAAGCCCATTTTAATAATCTTGTGCTCAAGGAATGGGAGCCCGGAGTCCCTAAGTGTTGGGATAAGAGGTATCCCTTTCCTGCTGATGTGGTGAAGCGTTGGTCATTCCCTCCTGGGGTGGATGCCCCAGTCCTAGGGTTATCTAACACCTCTGTCATGCATTCCCCTGACTCTACTACGCTGCAGGATAGTGAGGACCGACGTATTGATCAGCTGGCGTCCCATGCCTTTGCCTGTGTGGGGACGGCGCTGCGCCCGGTCTGTGCCTCTGCCATTACGGCTGTGGCTATCAGGACCCTGCTTAGAATTGTCCTAGATGGTACTCCTGATGTGTCTAGTGAGGCGTTTAATGCACTCTCTCTTTGTGAGGTTTTTGTGACTTATGTCCTCTCTGCCTTGGATGATACCATTAGGATGTGTGGCGGAACCTCTGCCCTTGTGGTGGCTATACGCCGCTCGGTTTGGCTGCGCCAGTAGGCTACTGACAACGCTGCCAAGAAAGCCCTCATTGGTTTTCCCTTCAAAGGACTACACCTGTTTGGGGACCGCCTGAACCTGTTTGCTAAGGGAGGCAGGTTACCCCAGCGCAGGCGGCAATCTCTGCCCTTTCGGAGACAGGGCTCCTTTTCTTCCCCCTACTGTGGAGCCAGACAGGGGAGGGGGGTCTCCCTTACTGGGGCCCGAGGTGATTTCTGGGGTAGGGGTAGAGGACATGGACGCCCTGGTTCATCCTGGGGCTCCAAGCCAAAGTCTTCTCCCAAGCCCTCTCAGGCATTAAGGGGCGCCCTCACCCATCAGGGTGGGTGGATGGCTTTAGCACTTTGCTCATGTCTGGAGGCTTCATGTCTCAGACCGGTGGATTCAGGAGGTAGTGTCCGGTTACAAGATAGTTTGCTGCCTGGCCGCCCCCAAGGTTCTTTAGATCTCGGATCTCTCAGGACCCTATGTCAGCTCAGGCTTTAGTTCTGGCGGTGCAAAGCCTTCTGGAGCTGGGGGTCATCTGTCAGGTCCCGTTACGAGAAAGGGGCAAGGGTTTCTATTCCAACCTTTTTCACCGTGCCCAAAAGAAATGGGTCATTCAGGCCCATCCTGGACTTGAAGATCCTCAACAAATTTGTCAGGTGCAGGCGCTTTCGCATGGAAACTTTGCACTCTGCGTCCAGGGGACTTAAAGTGGACCAACACCCAGGATTTTGACTATCCTGGGTCTTGGTCCACTTCGGTGGGGCACCCCCGATCGGGGTGCCCCGCTTTGTGAAACCCCCCCGAACCCCCCGAAAAACTCACCTCTCCCCGCGCCGACGGACAAGTCTTTTGACAGCCGCGGACAAGCGGCTCCGCCGCCGCCTCCTCCCGCGCGTCACTCTTGACGCGCCCGCGCCGGCCATTCACAGACGGCCGGCGCGCGCACGCCTAGAGGGGCGCGAGGAAGGCGGCGGCCGGCCGCCGCCGAAGACAGGGTAAGGGGATTTGGGGTGTTTGGGGGGGGTTTCACCCTGCGGGACATCCCGATCTCGGATGTCCCGCGGGGAGGGAGGTGATTGGCCCGGGAATCTTATAGATCCCCGGGCCGATTACGGGAGGGCGACGGTCCACTTTAATGACCTCTGTGGACATCAAGGATGCTTACCTTCATATTCCGGTTTTTCCAGGTCATCAAAGGTTCCTCAGGTTCGCTCTGAAGGATCAGCACTACCAATTTGTGGCATTGCCCTTTGGTCTCACTTCAGCTCCCATAGTGTTCACCAAGGTGCTGGTGGGTGTGATGTCTCTGCTCAGGTCTCAGGGCATTCGCGTGCTGCCCTATTTGGACGACATTCTCATCACTACTCAGTCCCTCCAACAGGCAGAGCTGGATACCTAGCTAGTAGTGTCCACTCTGGAATTTTTTGGCTGGGTGATCAACCATCCCAAATCTTCCCTGCCTCCCTCCTTGGTGACACCCTTCCTGGGAATGATTCTGGATACAGTTCAGGCAAGGATTTTTCTTCCTCCGCAGAAGGTGGACAGTCTGCTAGCGCAGGTTCAGTTCCTGCTATCTTGCCCTCATCCCTCCATGAGGCAGGGAATGCAGTTGGTGGGCCTTATGGTGTTGTGCTTCTCTTATGCTCAGTTTCACATGAGGCCTCTGCAACTCCACCTCTTGTCAGTATGGGACAAGGATCCTGCGTCCCTGGACCAAGTCCTTGTGCTGTCCCCGCTAGTCAGGCGGTCCCTCTCGTGGTGGCTGGACTCCAGGAACCTGTTGGTGGGGAGATCCTTTCTGGCCCCCTGCTGGGAGACGGTCACCACGGATGCCAGTCTGACAGGTTGGGGGGGGGGGGGGGGGGGGTTCTGGAAGTCCCTGCAGTTCCAAGGGCGGTGGGGCCCTCAGGAGGACCACACACCTATCAACATTCTAAAACTGAGGGCGATCAGGTTGGTTCTGGCTCACTTGATCCATCACCTTCTGGGCCGGCCTGTTCAGGTACGCTCCGACAACCAGACATCGGTTGCCTACATCGGTTGCCTACATCAATCAGGGAGGGACCCGGAGCAAGGGGGCCCTCAAGTAAGTGTCTCTGATCCTGGCCTGGGCGGAGGACAATGTTCCCTGCATATCAGCTGTGTACATTCTGGGGGTGGAGAATCTGCAGGCAGACTCTCTGGGGAGGGGGACCTCTCGTCTGGGAGAATGGTCCCTCTGCAACAGGGTGTTTCAATCTCTGTGTCACCGTTGGGGCCTACCAGATGTGGATCTGTTTGCGTCCCGTCACAATCACAAGCTCCCGGCCTTTGTCTCCTTGTCCCAGGATCCTCTGGCCTTGGCCATGGATGCCCTAGCAATGTCATGGCAGACCTTTCAGCTTCTGTATGTCTTTCCTCCATTCCTCCTGTTGGGCCGGGTTCTGCGCAAGATAGCTCAGTAGGGGGTGCCAGCAATCCTGGTGGCCCCAGGTGGCCAAGAAGAGTGTGGTTCGCCGACGTGGTGCAGCTGGCAGTAGATCAGTACGCTCTGCCCAGGTTTCCAGACCTGCTCACTCAGGGTCATTTACGCCATCCCAATTTACAAACTCTGGCTTTGACGGCCTGGCTGCTGAAACCTCCATCTTGAAGGAGAAGGGGCTGTCTGCCTCTGTTGTTGATACCATGATAAAGGCTAGGAAGAAGTCGTCTTCTTCCATTTACTATAGGATTTGGCGTGCATACATTGACAGGTGTGAGTCTAAGTCTCTTCCCTGTCGTGTGTTTTCTATTCCCAGGATCCTGGAGTTCCTGCAGCATGGGATGGAGATGGGGCTCCAACTCGGTACTCTGAAGGGTCATTTCTCTGCCCTGGCTGTTTTCTTCCAGCATTCTCTGATCAGGACTTTTTTCCAGGGGGTTACTCATGTGTGTCCCCCATGTAAGCCTATGTTGCCTGTTTGGGATTTGAACTTGGTCTTGTCTGCCTTGCAGGGTGCTCCCTTTGAACCTGTGCAGGAGGCTGCCCTGGCTGTTCTTACACTCAAGGTTGTCTTTCTGGTGGCTATCACTTCTGTTAGGCGTGTGTCTGAGTTGGCGGCGCTTTCCATCCAGCCTACCTACTTTGAGAGACGCCAGGACAAGGTGGTGTTTCGCTTCAAGCCAGATTTTTTGCCTAAGGTCGTGTCTGCCTTTCATCTGAATCAGGACATTGTTCTTCCTTCCTTGTGCCCTAATCCTAGTAACGCTAAGGAGGGGTCTTGCATTCCTTGGATGTGGTTAGGTGTCTGAAGTACTATCTGGTGGCTACTGCACATTTCAGGAAAACTGATGCTCTTTTTGTGGTCCCTTCTGGTCCTAGGAAGGGTCTGGCTCCTGCTAAGTCTACTATCAGCAAATGGATCCATCAGGCTGTGATTCAGTCCTACTCTGCTATGGGGAAGAATCCTCCCTTCCGCCTTACTGCTCATTCTACTCATGCTATTGGTGCCTCTTGGGCCTTTCAGCACCAGGCTTCTGTTGAACAAGTTTGCAAGGCCGCTACTTGGTCTTCTGTTCATACCTTTTCAAAGTTTTACAAGGTTGATTTTAGGGCCTCAGCTGATGCTGCTTTTGGCCGCAAGGTTCTGCAGGCGGCTGTGGTCTGACATGCCTGTTGTTACCATTGGGGATCCCACCCTACTTCATGGACACTGCTATTGGATGTCCCAAGTGTAATGATTCTTATCTGGAGCAGGACGTACTGTATACTAAGAATAATACAATTCTGTGATTACTCACTTGTAGAATTGTTATTATGAGTATACAGTACGTCCTGCTCCACCCCACCCTTGGTTTTGCATTATCCTAGGATCCACTGTATGGTGATTGTTATCATTGTTATAGTTACCAGTTGGTTCTGTTTTATTTCTCCCGGCTTCTCGTTAACTGCTTTTTAATGCTGGGGATTTGTGGGAGGTCCCGGGTTTTTGAGGGGCCGGGAGGAGCCAATTTTCTCGGTTTCTGCAGTACAGCGCCCTCTGGCAGAGTAATACCCAAGTGTAATGATTCTTATCTGGAGCAAGACGTACTGTATACTCATAACAATTCTACAGGTGAGTAATCACAGAATTGTATTTTTCCATTTATTTTTTGCTTCACAAGGTTATTAAAGCAGTATAGATATACTATGAAAGTAAAAATTCCACCATTCACCCCCACTGACTCCTGTTAGGCCATGAGATACCAGAAAATACTTGGTTTATTAAACAAGTCAGTTTCTCGTGGTGTGTGCTGCTTAATTGTACTTAAAAGTATAGCTGCTGCAACAGTAGGAATTTGAATGACGTTTGTCGCCCCCAAGGACCATAAAGTACAGCAGCCGCTGGCTGGAAAAAACTGCTCTCGTGGTCTAAGCTTTTATTTCATTATCTTGGTTAGGAGGATTGGGGGATTTTTACTTTCATGGTATAGGGCTTCAATAAAGGGTTACTGAATAAGTCTTTCCACTCCTCTGGCAATTTTTTAATTGCTTATGTGTGCTGGTTTGTTGTCTAGTTTCATATGTCTAGTCATATACTCTGGTTTTGGTCCCGCTCTTGTCTTGGGCTACCTTTGATGTTTTGGCTTGGATTTTGTTCTTCCGTGCTAGCTTACTTTTTAGGCTTTTACATTTTTATTGAATTAGTATTTCCAGCTTTTACTACCCTGATCTGTGTTCTATGCCAGTGTTATCCACCACTCTCCTCAAGGCCCACCAACAGGTCATATTTTGGTTTCTCCACACATGCCACTCTATAGCGTTAAGCTTTTTTACTCCACCTGTGTGGAGATCTGAAAAAACATCACCTGCTGGTGTGCTTTGAGGAGAGGGTTGGGAAACACTGTTCTATGCTATAGAAGATGAAGACCCTGGAAATCTGCTGTAGCCACATTTAAAAAGAAATTTGCTTTAGCTTTTTTGGTTGGTGCTTAGGACATGCACAACATGTACTTTGGCTCCTAAAAGACGACATGTCTGATATACTTCTTCATCCAGTAACAGAGGGTCCACAAACAAATACTCATGGGCTAAAAGTGTGTTGACTAGGAGATTAGATATTGAAAACTGTGCTCCTTGTTTTAATCTGCTGACAGGGAGCTCAATTTCATTAGTTTGGCGAAATACTCTTATGACCCATTGCCTACCCGCTGCCCCCAGATTTTGCTCGAACTGAGTAACTGCATACCAGGTTGACCAGCTTTTAGCAGTCTGCCTTTTTGTGTTACTTCTGCAACTCCGTGTCACCTATTTTACTGGGAGTTAAGGACGCTTGCCCTATTTTTCCCTGTGCTTCCAAAGTGCTTCGGATCATGGTGTTCCACTCTTCTAGTTAAAATACTCATCTGTGATGATTATAGTGTCCATCTCAAACCAGGATATCACCAGCCCAATTCTCACCCCCCCCCCCCCCCTTCCTTCTGCCACTCACACAGGTGGCAGCATCCCAGTTGGCTAAAACTCCCCATGGGTAGATACACAAATGCCTGATGTCTTCTCTCCCATTTTGTCAATCTAAAAACTGAAAACTGTTTAGGACAGTGCCAAACGTAGCCTGGCGCAAACCAGGACTCAGACCGGCATATTCTGTCACCACTGATATCCTAAAGTTCAGAGGGGACCTATGTAAGCAAACTCCCAGGCTTGTGGTTGGGCACATCCTCCTGCCTGTAAGAAAAGCAAGATGTCATTGATTTAGTGGTTGTGAGGTCTGCCTTTCTGGACTAAGACATTGGAATCTAGTGCTTATGTTTAGTATGAAGGAAGAACATGAAAGATTCTCTTGTTCTCAATGGTAGCCTGCATACTCGTGCCACGCCCACATATTAGCTTCTCATACTGGTGCTGCAGGACTGTGTCGAATGTGTGTCATGACCTTACCCTATGCCCAGTTTCGCACAAGGCCTCTTCATGTTTGAGTTTTAGCCATGTAGATCAGATCTCGCAGAGCAGTTTTATGTTTTGTCTTGCAATGTAGAAGAAAATTCTTGACTGCTGCGAAGGGGGGGGGGCGCTACCTGACCAAGACCTCTTGCCCTCCCAATCAATGGAGCTGTTACTATGACAAGACACCTTCTCTCCTTTTTCCCCCCTGCTGCTCCTCCAGCCTAGTTAGGTGTAGGTCAGCTCATTGCAATTGTGGGGGGGGGAGGGTGCGGAGGTCCTCTTGCAATAAATGTAGTAGGCACTATGGCTGCTTTAGGGTCGGATTTGGACTGGAATGAAACTGTTTATGGGGGGGGGGGGGGGTGGGCAAGAAACCCTTTTCAGTAAGGAGAAAGACACATTTAGCCTTTCCTCTGCTTTTGTGCATGGTGGAACCCATGCTGACAAGAAAAATGTAATACTCTTATAGAGAAATCTTTTAGTTTGGGTCCTCTCTACATTGTCAGTTTTCTTTTTAGATTCTGGGTGATACTGCTGGACACAGACTCATTCTTACATTCTGCCAAAGAAAGCAGATTAGCAGAAGAATTAGGACCTTTGTTTTTCAAATTGTGATCTAGTCAACGTGTGGTTAGCCCATGAGTCCCATGTCTGTTTGTGACCCCCCCCCCAATTGGATGTGAGAAGAAATGTATAACTAAATTCCCTTTTTTGACATAAGGTCTATGGGTTAAACAGGAGTATGTGCCATTTTTCAGAGACGTTTAGACATGTCTGGAAAGCTCTGATTAACGTAAAAAGTACTAGAAGCTGAAAGCTGAGCACAAAGACACCTAATTTTCTGATTACAATTTAAAAGGAGAGCAGCAGAGTGATTATAGATTCTCTTTTCAACATATAAATTGAATAGGAAGTCTGGGTTATCTCTGATCATTAACACATGACGACATCTTGAGTTAGGAGGATTTGTGCTTGGCAAGGCTTGAGAGCCAATACTTGCCTCTTCCAGGACTCCTTCACGGCGGCTATTCAGACACGGCCTTTGGCAAACGGATTGGCTGCTTGTGAGGGGGTATGGAAGGCAAAAGCGGAAAGTATTGCGTGGCCCATGTGCTACAACAATCAGTGGAAGTTCAGTCATTCTTCAGATGTTTGTTTTGAACATCTGTTTGTCGTTGAGGTGTGTTAAACTGGGAAATGTAATACTTGTAAATCGGGGTGCCCCAGGGGGGAGCAAGTATGCCTGCCCTGGAGTCTGACTCCAGGGTGGGTTTTGGTCCTCTTTAAAGGGTAGTTGGGTCTGTCGGTCCCTAACGTTTTAATTGATCTTTTTACATAATTCACACTAATGCATAGACTTATTTCCTTATATCCACACAGTCATTCCAAATTTGGATTGACTGGTCGTTTTACCTAAAGTACTTGTTTACTGCTTTTTCTCTTTAGTTTTATAAAATCTAGATTGCATGCTAAATGTTGCCGTATGTGACTTGTTCAGATGTACTCCCGTGTATAATATACCACAGTACAGTTTTTACAAGGTCAAATCTGTGATATTTAGGTATGTAAAAGGTTGGGCATTAATATAATCTTTATATTCAAGCGTCAGGAAGCACCCTCTGTTTTGAGCTTTCTCAGATTAGTTTTAAATCAAACAGTTAAAATGGCATACCTCATGTTGCATACCACCCCTAAGTAACCTCATTCTCTTTAATTTTTGAAATGTGTTTCTTTATGTACATTTTTCTTTTCTTTCCAAAATTGTCTTAGTTGTGTGGCTTTAGTTTTTTCCATTTACTTCATGTCTGGCAGTCAGCCAGCCATGAGGAATATAGTACTTTTTGCGCATCCACCTGGTTCTGAGGGGGTTTCTTTTTCACACAGCTGCTTCTAAGCAGAAGTCCAATGGCCATGTGCCTGAGAGCAGCCAGGATACCCCAGGCTACATCAGCAATCAGTCTCCAGAGAGCATTGTGGAAGAAGCTCAGGGGAAGCTGACAGAGCTGGAACAAAGGATCAAAGAAGCAATAGAAAAGAATGCCCAGTTACAGTCCCTGGAGCTTGCCCATGCAGACCAGCTGACTAAAGAGAAAATAGAGGAGCTGAATAAAACGCGGGAAGAGCAAATCCAAAAGAAGCAAAAGATACTGGAAGAGTTGCAAAAAGTCGAGCGTGAGTTGCAACTTAAGACCCAACAGCAGTTGAAAAAGCAGTACCTGGAAGTTAAAGCTCAGAGAATTCAGCTCCAACAGCAACAACAGCAGCAGCAGTCCTGTCAACATTTGGGGCTGCTAACTCCAGTAGGGGTGGGGGAAGAGATAACAGAGGTAGACTATGCCCATTTGCAACAGGTTGAGACCATCCTGCTAAAAGAGGAAACTCAGCAGACAGCTGTACCAATAGGCTTCTCACCAATGCAGCCTCTAGCCATGCCACAAGCGTTGCCATTGGCAGCGGGGACCCTATCACCTGGGCCTATAACAAATCTTTCCGATCTTCAAGGAGTTATTGTGGGGCAGCAAGAAATAGGTCAAGCACAACTAACGGGGCTCGGGCAAGGTCTATTACCAGAAACACAAGAAGGGTTAATGATAGCCAGCCCTGCTCAGACTCTCACTGACACGCTGGATGACATCATGGCAGGTGGGTATGACTGATCTAGTGTATTTCCTGTGCTAACTGCCTTTTTTTTAAAGTTCATTAAAATCTGTAGAAAAAGGATGGAAGGTGGTATACCTGAAACCTGCCAGTGTCGACGTCCTGTTTGATGGCTTGCATTAGGTCTGTAGATACGCAAACTCCTACAATGACCACTGGCTTCTGTGTTTTTTTTTTTTTTTTTTCTTGTTAATGCATTGGCTGGCTAGCAGTGTCAGGCCTCTGATTACTCTAACATATAGACTAGTGGTCATTTCAGGCGACTTGCAAACCTTTTTTTCTCTTAGTTGACCTTTGTACGGAGCAACCACAGCCAGCCTTCAAATAGGTGGAACATGCTGGCAGATTTCAGCTTATCAACACAGGGGTTTGACGTTGTTAATGATGTAATAAAGAATACCAGTCTTTTGTTTTAATAGCAGACCAAAACTCTGTCTTAGAGCCTGCTTTTTTTTTTCCTACTAAAGCTAATTAGCCATATGCTAATTAGCTCATTTACAACTAAACGGTCACATTGGGGCTGTTTCAACACCGGGCTGTTTTTCCCTCATGTTCTGTGAGAAACGGTTTGATTTTTTTTCCTTTGTAAAATTCGCCACCATTTTAGCTGTGTACTTTTTGCACAGCTAAAAATAATGCTAAATAGAATTTTTTTTTTTTTTTTTTTTACAAAGAAATTGAGAAATTGATTATTTTCCATAGTGCAATTCTGCATCTTTTCCAAGTATACAGCACGTCCTGTTTCACTAATTCTTTACGTCTGGGTTATCCGCCACAAGGTGGCGCAGTGGACTGCAGAAAAGACTTGTGGCATCTCCCGGCCCTATAAAAGGCCAGGAACCTCCCACAAATTCCTAGTTTCCTTCTGCAGTCTGGACTGCGAAGATAGAAGATTGGCTCTCTATATTGCGCAGACGAGCTGGACTTACCAGCCTGCGGCCCTGCAGGACTATTTCCATACCCGTTCTGGACCCACTGCCTCCCAGTGAGGTGTTGGACTTGTTAGTTGTGCTTTGTCACTGTCTTGATGGGCGCTCGCCGCCGCGCCGCTTTGTACTGCGCTCCGTGGCGGGCGGCGTTATATAACTGAGACGATTCCCTGCGCTGTCATGGCGCTGGTGGGTGCTTTTTCGCACTCTTGGGGGGGGGGGGGGGGCATCTGCGTCATACCTCCGCGGCCCGCCCCTCAAGGTCCGCTGCGGCGCCATTTTGATGCTATGGTGTGCTGGCCCCTCGTCTTCTACGCTGCTGTTCCGGTCTGGACTTTGGTGCTATCGGTCTGGTCCGTGAGTTCCCTTCAGGATTGTGTTTTATTGCTATTTAGCCGCGCTATGGAAATTTTCATGTATTTTTATTATGTCTTTCAGGCGGGATAACCGTGACTGTGGTTTCTCCCGGCTCTCCCCCTTTTCACCTCCCACTTTCCCTAGGGGTCTCTTGCTAGCCTTAACCCTATACTGGCCATTGGGTCTATACTAATCACCATATGGAGGCTTCTGGGGATAATGTGCTTGGGGTTCCTTCGGGACAAGCCCAGCTGTGTGCCGGGTGTGGGGTATCCCCTGTGAGTGACGGTGTCGGGGTATGTGTGCCCTGCGCCCAGAAGGTACTTGCGCTGCAGTCTGGGTTGCCTGCTACACTGCCCAGCTTTGCGCCCCCTTCTACATCTCCTGCATTTGACCCCCATGCTAGTGGGGAATCACATTTTGACTTGGCTTTGCGGGTGGCCAGCCTGAAAAGGCATATTACTGGGTCCCAAGTCCAAATCTTCCCCCAAGCCCCCTCAGGAATAAGGAGGCACCCTCACCCATCTGGGTGGGGTGGCCGGTTGTGGCTCTTTGCTCACGTCTGGAGACTGCGCGTCTCAGACCGGTGGATTCAGGAGGTGGTGTCCTCCGGGTACAAGATAGTGTTTGCAGCCTGGCCGCCCCCAAGATTCATCAAATCCCGGATGGCTCAAAGCCCCCTGTCAGCTCAGGGCTTACGGTCCAAAGCCTTTTGGAATTGGCTGTCATCTGCCCGGTGCCTTCCCAGGAAAGGGGCAGAGGCTTCTACTCCAATCTGTTCACGGTTCCCAAAAAGGATGGGTCCCTGAGGCCCATCCTGGATTTGAAGCGCCTCAACAAATTTGTCAAGTTTAAGCATTTTCGCATGGAGAGACTGCACTCGGCGGTCAGTACCTTGTGACCGGGCCATTTCATGACTTCTGTGGACATCAAAGATGCTTACCTTCATGTTCCTATCTTTCCAGGTCATCAGAGATTTCTCAGGTTCGCTCTGGAGGATCAGCACTACCAATTTGTGGTCCTACCGTTCGGTCTTACCTCAGCTCCTCGGGTCTTCACTGAGGTGCTGGGGGGTGATGGCTCTCAGGGCATTCGCATCCTTCTTTATCTGGACGACCTTCTGATTGCGTCTCAGTCCTTCCGTCAAGCCGAGCTGGATACCCAGATGGTGGTCTCCACACTCGAGTCCTTTGGTTGGGTGATCAACCATCCCAAGTCTTCACTGTCTCCGTCCTTGGTGAGGTCCTTTCTGGGCATGACTCTGGATACATCTCAGGTCAAGGTATTCTTAGTATACAGTACGTCCTGCTCCAGATAGATTACTTACACTTGGGGTTATCCTCCGCCAGATGGCGCTGCACTGCAAAGACATGTAAAACAGGCTCCTCCCGGCCCCTCAAATACCCGGGACCTCCCACAAATCCCCAGATTTCTCTGCAGCGCTTACTGCGAAGACATGAAATTATCACTCTCTCGCAGGTGAGCGGGGCTATTAGCCTGCGGCCCTGTTGGACTATTCCCACCCGTTCCTCGTGTGATGTGCCTCCCAGCCTGGGTTGCACTGGTCGGGTGACGGTAGGCAGCACCATGTGTGCTTAAGGAGCGCTGCTCCACCGCAATCCCCCACCAAAGGGTAGGCGGTATAGGCTGATGGTGAGCCTTTATGGATGCCTCTCCCGCATTATTGCCCCATGCCCCGTGTAGCAGTGGGTCCTGTACAGAGGGCCGCCATCCTCCCTCATTCTCCCTGTAGCCTTCGGGAGGGAAAGAAGGGGGGGGGTGTGTGGGTGAGCGTGTAGCGTGATTCGTGCATACAGCGTTTTGTCATGTCTTTTGACTAGTATATGTGGTGTCTGCCGTGGCGCTGACTTGTCTTTACTATTGCAAATGCCGCTGCCACGCGCGTCTTTGCCTCAGACGCTTCTGCGTTATCATTGGCTGCTTGTCTGTGGGCTTTGCGCTCTTCGGGGGGGCGGGGCCTGGCTTGGCGCGCCCTGCATCACGGCCCGCTCTGGCCTGCCCTTCGAGGTACTCTCGGCGCCATTTTGTCAGCGCGCGTGTGGCGGTTATACTTACCGCGGTCTTTAAGTGCCCTCGCGGGCGGTTTTATACTCATTGTAGTGTGTTTGGTTCTGACACCCCTTCTTCCCACTGTGTCTTTCAGACGGGTGAAGCCATTGACTTCTCCCGGCCTGGTATAATTGATAGTTGGGCCTTGTATAATTACTCCCACTTCCCTAGCGGGTCATTGGGGCATCCAGGGTTGCTTATAGCATAAATCCCTACTGGCATATTGTGCCTAATAATCACCATATGGAGGCATCCCAGGATAGGTTACCGGGGTCCCTTTGGGACAAGACCGTCTGTGTGTAGCGTGTGGGCAGCCTCGTGCTGACGCTGACAAGGCACGGGTCTGTGTACCCTGTGCTGAGCAGGTGCTTGCATTGCAATCTGGCCAGTGGCTGCACCTCGTTTCACTTCACCTACTCCCCCCAAGCTTAAATCTCACTCCTGTTGAGTTGCATACTAGTGGGGATTCTCAGCCTGATGTGTCTTCTAGACTGGCTACTGTTGAACAGGTTATTGCGAGGTCTTTAGCGCGTAAGGGCCCTGGTAAGAAGCGGCACTTGATGCCTAATGTTACTATTCTAAGCTTACAGCACGTCCTGCTCCAGATGTAGTAATTACATGTGGGTAATCCTCCGCCTTAGGGCACTGTTCACTGCAGACATACAGAAAACAGGCTCCTCCCGGCCCCTCATATGCCGAGGGACCTCCCACAAATCCCCAGATTTCTCTGCAGTGCTGAACTGCGAAGACATGAAGTATCACGCTCTCGCAGGCGAGCGGGGCTTTACAGCCCGTGGCCCTGTGGGACTATTTTCACCCGTCCTCTTTGTGAAGAATATGCCTCCCAGCCTGGGCTGCGTTGGTCGGGTGAAGGTAGGCAGCACCTCGTGTGCTTAACGGAGCCATGCTCCACCGCAATCCCCCACCATAGGGTAGGCGGTTTAGGCCGATGGTGAGCCTCCATTAGATGCCCCTCCCACATTGTTGCCCTGGCCCCTCATAGCTGTTATCCCTGGGTACAGGTCCGCTTCTCCCTCGCTTCCTCCCGTAGCTCGGGGGAAAAGAAAAGGGGGGGGTACGTGTGGCAGTCCCAGTGTAATGTGACACGTTTAAAGTGGACCAACACCCAGGATTTTGACTATCCTGGGTGTTGGTCCACTTAGGTGGGGCACCCCGATCGGGGGTGCCCCGCTGTCTGAAACCCCCCCCGATCGCCGCAAAAACTCACCTCTCCCCGCTCCCACGTGACCTCGTCCGGCCAATGACAGCGCTCAGAGCAGCTCTGGTATGCGCGTCCAAAGCCGCTTGGACGCGCATACCAGAGCGCTATCATTGGCTGCGTCACTCGCTTCCCTCTAACAGGGAGCGCTCCTGCGCCGGCCATTCACAAAACGGCCGGCGCGGGAGTGCGCCCTGCTAGAGGGAAGCGAGAGACGCGGCCGCGTCTCGCGCATGCGCCGTTGGATCGCCGGTAAGGTGAGGATTGTGGGCCTCCTGGGGGGTTCCTCCCCGCGGGACATCCCGATTTCTGATGCCCCGCGGAGAGGGATCTGATCGGTCCGGGAATCTTATAGATTCCCGGGCCGATCCCCCCTGGGTGTTGGTCCACTTTAAGGCCTTTTTATCTTTATTTGATTTTGGGTGTCGGTGTCGGTGCCGTGCTCCTTGCTCCATAAACCTTTCTTGCTTTAGTGTACAGCCCGAGCGGCAACATCATTCTCTAGTATGAGAGCAATCTACTTCATTACATTAGGTACGTGTGTATTTCCACTTCTGTCATTCACGATTGAGCTGGTTAGAGCTTCGCGCTCTTTGGGCAACGCCCTGGGCCCTCTGGCAGGGCTAAATCCAAATCTGCCAAGACTTCCCAAGCATGAAGGGATGCCCTCACCCTTCTGGGCGAGGGGTCGGCTACAGCATCTTACTCCTATCTGGGAAGGTATCTTCTCCTTCTGGTGGTTCCAGGAGGTAGTTCCCCTGGACACAGGATGGCATTTGCTGGGCGGTCCCTCTCAAATGTTGTCAGGGTGCTTCTAGCCCATTTTCCCCTCAGGAATTGGTGCAGGCCGTACTAGGCCTACAGAGTTGGGCTTTCTTACAGGTTGCCCCTAACTGAACCGGGCTACAGTCTCTATATTAACCCTCAAATGATGAGGCAGTCTGGGCCATGCTGGTCTATGGTAGGCCTGGCAATTCTACACTTGCAGGTGGTCCCCATATGATATCTCTGTCTTGGGACGCAGGCGCCCTGTACAAGGGGGGGATCTTGTTAGTTCCCCCAGTGTCCTTGGACACCAAGCCCGTTGCTAGTCAGTTTTGCAGGATCAATCCTGCGGATTGAGGCCTTATTTTTTAGTTCCTCTTCTGTTCCCAGGCTACTCGCCCTGGGGCAAATGGGGGTGTTGTCTCGGACATGCCTGTGGGGCGTCCGCTCTAGGACCTACAGGGTCGTCTTTCCTTACTCCCCATTCTCTACGTCAGGCCGCGTGGTTTAGTCGGCCGGAGGTGTCCCCTGGGAGTTACTGGATGGGTGCTCAGTCACCTCAATCCTTCATGGTCCCTTATCCGCTATCTCCGTTCCTTGGATTCGGTTCCGGCTTGAGCCTTCTTGCTTGGCAACAAGTGGGCTCCTGGTTTGCGGGGGCTCTGCCCCCCTTAGCTGACATCTTACTTTCACCAGGCAGGATTGCAACTGGTGGGCTCGTTGGTAGCGTATCAGATGATGTCACTTATATACCGAGCCCTTGGGCTCTTTGGCACAGTAGGTTTGTGATCCTACACGGGGTTCCAGCACCCCTGGAGCTAGGTCGGTGCTCATTCCCCTTTGGTATGGTGGTTCCTATTGAGCGGGTTATATGCAAGGACCCTGTCAGGGGGCACCCCTTTCATCTTCCTGTGAATGGTCACCTTGGGTACCAAGTCTCGCAGGTTGGTGGGGGGGGATTTCTTCCAAAACCCCCCGTGGTTCCTAGGTAGGGTCCCTTAGAGGGTCCATCTTACCTACTGGCTTTGTTAAAACAATGAGTCATCAGTTGTCTCCTTACTACTGGACTTCTCTTCAGGGCCTGTCTCTTTGGGGATTCTTGGCCTGTTGAAAGACAATGGCCTGTTTTTTGTTTTTGGTCTGGAGCTTGAAGCAGGATGATTCTCCTGGGAGGTTCCTGATCTGGGCGGATGTCCTTCAGTGGCAGGTTGTGCTATCCTGGTGTCTCTCTGAGAGCCAACTAGGGTGGCTCTGTGGGGTCTCGCCTATTTCTCAGGGGCTCTGCCCTTGTTTTTACTGTCCCAGAATATTCTGACTCTGGTCATGGGGGCTTAGTAAAATTCAGTATAGACTTCTATTTTATAGGTCTTCTCTTCATTCACCCTGCTGTGGGTTGTTGTGCACGGTCGTGCTGATAATGAGACCCGTGAGCTTGATGGCCCCTGGGTGGCCTAGCAAACTGTGGTTCGCAGATGCTTCTGCTAAGGTCAGACGACCTGTACGCTCTCTCAGGAGTGCGGTTCTGTCCTTGCCCCCTTCTTATGTCGTCCCAATCTACAGACTCTAGTCTGGGGCTTGACAGCTGATTCATTCACCCCTTGGAAACGGGCTTATCTTCTGGGTGACTTGGTAGGTGGGGGCTAGGTGCAAGCTTTCTTGGCTTCCTCTTCCTCCGTGCGTTATGGGTTGGGCTGTACCCATATGGTTTGGCATGAGTATTGGTCTCTCCCCTGTTGGCCGTTCCCGGTTCCTGGGGGTCTAGAGTTGTGCCAGCATAGGTTGGGGTTGGCTCCCCACCTAGTTACTTTCAAGGTTCAGGTTCTGTCCTGTCTGCCTTCCTGTAGAAGTCTGGTTCAGTCTTTCTTGTCAGGAGTTCTCTTGGGGATTGCTCAGGGCATCTCTCAAGTGGTGCTATGGTGCCTGCTGGGATTAATTTTCATTCTGCCTGCCCTGCGGATTTTTCCCTTGGGTCTGATTCTGGTTGCTGTCTTCGCTGTCTTTTGTGGCTCAGTCGCCCCTCTGGGGGCTGTTGCTTCAGTCAGACGTGTGCCTGAGAAGGTGGCTCTGATTGCTTAGCCCTCTTTCATTATATATACCTATATATGTACACACCATTATGTGGTGGTATTCCGCCTTCCGCCGGACCTTTTTGTCCATGGTGATTTTCTTATGGTCTTTGTTAAGTCCTTTGGTCGGCCTTGGGCCTTATTCTTACCAATGTTGAAGTAAGGGGTCCCCATTCCCTCGACAGGTGTGGCACTTTTCCTGGTCGTTTCTGGTCCCTTTGGGGGACGGATACCCTTTGGGGTCAACGGGCACCTCCACAAGTATGCGCCTGATTTTGTTTGCTTCCAGGGCCTATGCTCCCTTTGGATTGTTTTTTACTTTGATGCCTTGCCTTCCTGGGTACGGTTTCGGTACGGTTAGTGAAGGGGTCGGTATCCCTGCCTTTCTTGCGGGAGCCCTGTTTCTATTCCCCGTGGGGAAAGTTCTGAGTTTTACCCAAGCTTCTGTTGCATTGGAGTTGGTTAGGCAGTTACTCTGGCCTATTCCTTTAAGGGGGAAGAACTTCCCTCTCTTTCTGTTCTGTTCCACTTGTGCTTGGGTACCTTTGGCCCTTCAGCACCAGGTTTATGTTAAGCAGGTCTGCTAGACGGTTGCTTGTTCTGTTCATACCTTTTCAAAGGTTTTGTTATGGAATTGACATAAGAGCCTTTGCTCATGTCGTGCTTGGTAGCATGGTTTGCAGGTGACAGCGCCTTTACTATCTGCTGTGCCTTTTTTGTTGGGTATCCCACCCTACTTTATGGACACTGCTATTGAATGTCCCACATGTAATTACTACATCTGGAGAAGGACGTGCTGTATGCTTAGAATAATACAATTCTGTGAGATACTCAACTGTAGAATTGGTATTATATGCATACAGCACGTCCTGCTCCAACCCACCCTGGTTCACCTTGTTCTGGATCCCCTGTATGGTGATTGTTATTGTTATTATTACCAGTTGGGTGGTTGATTCTCCCGGCTTCTTTTTCTCACTGCTTTTCAATGCTGGGGATTTGTGGGAGGTCCCTCGGTTTATGAGGGGCCGGGAGGAGCCTGTTTTCTGCATGTCTGCAGTGAACAGCGCCCTAAGGCGGAGGATTACCCACATGTAATTACTACATCTGGAGCAGGACGTGCTATGTGCATATAATACCAATTCTACAGGTGAGTATCTCACAGAAGTGTATTGTTTTCCCTATGGGAACTGAGGAGTTTATGAATCTGTGTGGCTATACCCCGTCTGATGAAGGGGAGCTCTTTTCTGATTCAGGCTCATCTGATGAGAGACCAAGGGGTCATGACGATTCTGGCTCTGACCCTTGGGCCCCCGGATGACACTGACAGATTATTGACCCAGACCTTGAGGTTCTGTCTATCTCTCTCCCTGTTGAGGCTCCCAGGCAAAGAGGGGAGCTTTTCCATACAGCAAAATCACGTTTGGAATTTCCAGAGCAGGCACATTTCCATAACCTTGTGCTCAAGGAATGGGAGCGCCCCAGTAAACTTAGGAAGTTAGGAAGTATCCCTTTCCTGCGGAGGTGGTTAAATGTTGGTCATCTACCACCCCCCCCCCCCCCCCCGAGGTGGATGCCCCGATCCTAGGGCTATCTAACACCTCTGTCATGCATTCCCCTGATTCTACTAACCTGCGGGATGGTGAGGACCGGCGCATTGACCAGCTGGCCTCCCACGCCTTTACATGTTTGGGGACGGCGCTGCGCCTGGTCTGTGCCTCTGCTATTACTGCTGTGGCCACTAGAACCCTTATCAGAAATATGCTTGATAGTGCCCCTGATGATTTGCCTTGTGAGGTGTTTAATGCACACTCTAGTTGTGATGTTTTTGTAAATTTTGTCCTGTCAGCATTGGATGACACTATCAGAATGTGTGCCAGAACTTCTGCCCTCGTGGTGGCTATGCGCCGCTCGGTTTGGCTGCGCTAGTGGGCCGCTAACAATGCTGCCAAGAAGGCCCTCACTGGTTTTCCCTTTAAAGGACTGCGTCTGTTTGGAGACCGCCTGGACCTTTCTTGCTAAGGGAGGCAGGTTACCCCAGTGCAGGCGGCAACCTCGGCCCTTTAGGGGTCAGGGTTCCTTCTCCTCCCCTTACCGTGATGCAAGACAAGGAAGGGGGGTATCCTTCCCTGGGGCCCGGGGAGATTTCTGGGGTAGAGGCAGAGGACGTGAACGTCCTGGCTCCTCCTGGGGTCCCAAAAGCTAAATACTCTCCCAAGCCCCCTCAGGCATGATGGGGCGCCCTCACCCATCCGGGTGGGGGGACGGCTGCAGCACTTCGTTCAGGTCTGCAGGATTCATGTCTCAGACCGGTGAATTCAGGAGGTAGTGTCCTCCGGTTACAAGTTGGAGTTTGCTACCGATCCCCCTCCAAGATTCATCAGGTCCCGGATTCCTCAGGACCCTGTGTCAGCTCAGGAGCTAGTGCAAGCAGTGCAAGGCCTCCTGGAGCTGGGGGTCATCTGCCAGGTGCCTTTAAGAGAAAAAGGCAAGGGCTTTTATTCCAACCTATTCACAGTACCCAAAAAAGGTATGGTTCTGTTAGGCCCATCCTGGACTTAAAGATTCTCAACAAGTTTTGTCAGGGGCAGGCGCTTTCGCATGGAGACTCTGCGCTCTGCCATCAGTTCCCTGCGCCAAGGGGATTTCATGACTTCTGTGGACATCAAAGATGCTTACCTTCATATTCCTGTGTTCCCTGGTCATCAAAATCCCTCAGGTTCGCTCTGATGGATCAACATTACCAATTTGTGGCCTTGCCCTTCGGCCTCACTTCAGCTCCCAGGGTGTTCACCAAGGTGCTGGCTGGCGTGATGTCTCTACTCAGATGTCAGGGTGTCAGCGTGCTTCCCTATCTGGACGACATCCTCTTCACTTCCCAGTCTCTACATCAGGCAGAATTGGATACTCAGCTGGTGGTGCCCATTCTGGAGTAATTTGGATGGATGATCAACCACCCCAAGTCCTCACTGTCCCCTTCCTTGGTAACTCCATTCCTAGGAATGAATCTGGATACAGTTCAGGCAAGGATCTTCCTTCCTCAGCAGAAGGTGGACAATCTGATTGCACAGGCTCAGTCCCTCCTAGCTTGTCCCCATCCCTCCATCAGGCAGGGGATGCAGCTGGGGGGCCTGATGGTGGTGTGCTTCGAAGCAGTCCCTTATGCTCAGTTCCACTTGAGGCCTCTGCAACTTCACCCATTGTCTGTATGGGACAAGGACCCAGCGTCCCGGACAGGGTCTGTGTGCCCCCCCCCCCCCCCCCCCCCCCCCCCCCCCGGTCAGGAGGTCCCTCTTGTAGTGGATGGAGTCAAGGAACCTGTTGGGGGGCAGATCCTTTCTTGCCCCTTCCTGGGAGACGGTCACCACGGATGCCAGTCTATCAGGGGGGGGGGGGGGGTTCTGGAAGTCCCTGCGGTTCCATGGGAGGTGGGGCCCTCAGGAGGCCCACACATCTATCAATGTCTTGGAGCTGCGAGCGATCAGGTTAGTTCTGTCTCGCTTGACTACTCATCTTCAGGGCCTGCCTGTTCATTGGCGCTCGGACAACCAGACGGCAGTTGCCTACATCAATCATCGGGGGGGGGTGGTGCCGGAGGAAGAGGGCCCTCCAGGAAGTGTCTCTGATCCTGACCTGGGTGGAGGCCAATTTCCCCTGCATATCAGCGGTGTACATTCCAGGGGTGGAAAATCTGCTGGCAGACCCTCTGGGCAGGGGGACCTCTCGCCAGGGAGAATGGTCCCTCTGCAACAGGGTGTTCCAATCTCTGTGTCACCATTGGGGCCAACCAGATGTGGATCTGTTTGCGTCCCGTCACATTTACAAGCTCCCTTCCTTTGTCTCCCTGTCCCAGGATCCTCTGGCCTTGACCATGGATGCTTTAGCAATGTCATGGCAGGACATTCAGTTCCTGTTTGTCTTTCCTCCATTCCCCCTGCTGAGCAGGGTTCTGCGCAAGATTGTTCTGGAGGGGGTGCCAGCAATTCTGGTGGTCCCCAGGTGGCCAAGAAGAGTATGGTTCGCAGATGGTAGTAGACCAGTACGTTCTGCCAGGGGTGCCAGATCTGCTCACTCAGGGCCCCTTGCGCCATCCCAATTTACAAACTCTGGCTTTGACGGCCTGGCTGCTGAAACCTCCATCTTGATGGAGAAAGGCTTGTCCGCCTCTGTGAAGGCTAGGAAGAAAACCTCTTCTTCCATCTATTACAGGGTATGGCATACCTACCTTGACTGGTGTGAGTCTAGGTCTCTTCCCTGTCGGGTGTTTTCAGCCCCCAGGGTTCTGGAGTTCTTACAGCATGGGTTGGAGTCGGGACTCCTTCTCAGTACTCTGAAGGGTCAGGTTTCTGCCCTGTCTGTTTTCTTTCAGAAGTCTTTTGCTCCGCATTCCCTGATTAAGACCTTTTTTCCAGGGGGTCGCTCATGTGCGTTCCCCACGTAAACCTGTGGTCCCTGTTTGGGATTTGACCTTGGTTTTGTCTCCCTTGCAGGGTGCTCCCTTTGAACCTATGCAGGATGCTGCTCTGGCTGTTCTTACTCTCAAGGTTGTCTTTCTGGTAGCCATTGCTTCGGTCAGGCGTGTGTCTTGAGTTGGTGGCTCTTTCTATTCAGCCCCCATACTTTGGGAGACACCAGGACAAGGTTGTGTTCCGCTTTAAGCCAGTTTTTTCTGCCTAAGGTAGTGTCTGCCTTTCATTTGAATCAAGATATTGTTCTTCCTTCTTTGTGCCCTAATCCTAGCAACGCTAAGGAGAGGGTTTTGCATTCCTTGGATGTGGTCAGGTGTTGAAGTATTACCTGGTGGTCACTGCGTCCTTCAGGAAAACTGATGCTCTTTTTGTGGTCCCTTCTGGGCCCAGGAAGGGTTTGGCTCCTGCCAAGTCTACTGTTAGCAAATGGATCCGCCAGGCCGTGATTCAGGCCTATTCTGCTAGGGGGAAGAGTCTTCCCTTTCGCCTTACTGCTCATTCTACTCGTACTATTGGTGCCTCTTGGGCCTTCCAGCACCAGGCTTCTGTTGAACAAGTTTGCAAGACTGCTACTTGGTCTTCTGTTCATACCTTTTCAAAGTTTGACAAGGTTGATGTTAGGGCCTCAGCTGATACTGTTTTTGGCTGCAAGGTTTTGCAGGCGGCAGTGGTTTAAACTGTCTGCTGTTACCTTTTTGTTGGGGATCCCACCCTACTTTCGTGGTGGCTGGACTCGAGGAATCAAAATGCCAGTCTGACAGGTTGGGGGGGGGCTTTTGGAAGTCTCTGAAGTTCCAGGGTCAGTGGGGCCCTCAGGAGGCCCATGCTCCCATCAACATTCTGGAACTGCGGGTGATAAGGTTGGTTCTTTCCCAGTTGACCCCCACACCTTCGGGGTCGGGCTGTTCAGATCCGCTCGGACAACCAGACGGCGGTTGCCTACATCAATCATCAGGGAGGGACTCGGAGCAAGCGAGCCCTCAAGGAAGTGTCCCTGATACTGTCCTGGGCAGAGGAGAATGTCCCCTGCATATCGGCAGTTTACATCCCGGGAGTGGAAAATCTGGAGGCAGATTCCTTGAGCAGGGGGATGTCTCGGCTGGGGGAGTGGTCCCTCAGCAACAGGGTGTTTCACTCCCTGCGTCACCGCTGGGGTCTGCCGGTTGTGGACCTGTTTGCTTCCCGTCACAAACTTCCATTCTTTGTCTCTGTCACAGGACCCTCTGGCCTTTGCCACAGATGCGCTAGCAATGCCTTGGAAGGGGTTTCAGCTCCTCTGTGTTCCCCCCGTTTCCTCTGATGGGCAGGGTGCTGTGCAAGATAACCCAGGAAGGGGTGCCAACCATTCTGGTGGCCCCCTGTTGGCCAAGAAGGGTGTGGTTCGCAGACATCGTGCAGTTGCCAGTAGATCAGTACGTCCTGCCCAAGGATCCAGATCTGCTCACACAGGGGCAGCTGCGCCATCCCAATTTACAAATGCTGGCTTTGACGGCTTGGCTGCTTGAAACCTCCATCTTGATGGATAAAGGGTTACCTGCCTCTGTTACCATTAGGGCTAGGAAGAAGTCCTTGTCTTTTATCTGCTACAGGGTCTGGCATGCTTACATTGCCTGGTGTGAGTCCAAATCTCTTCCCTGTCGGGTGTTTTCTATTCCCAGCATTCTGGAATTCTTGTGACATGGTTTGGATTTGGGCCTTCAACTTAGTACACTCAAAGGTCATGTTTCAGCTCTGGCAATTTTTTTCCAAAGATCTTTTGCCAGTCACCGTTTGGTTAAGACTTTTTTCCAGGGAGTTTCTCACGTGCGTCAGCCACGTAAGCCTATGTTACCAGTTTGGGATCTGAATCTGGTGTTATCTGCTATGCAGGGTTGTCCCTTTGAGCCTCTCTGTGAGGCCGCTTTGCCCATTTTGACTCTTAAGGTAGCCTTTTTGGTGGCTATCACTTCTGTCAGGCGTGTTTCTGAGTTGGCAGTGCTTTTCATTAAGCCTCCTTTTTTTTTTAGCGACACCAGGACAAGGTGGTGTTTCGGTTTGAGCCAGATTTCTTGCGTAAGGTTGTGTCTGCTTTTCATCTCAATCAAGACATTGTCTTGCCTTCATAGTGTCCTAATCCTGCTAATTCTAAGGAGCGGACCCTGCATTCTTTGGATGTGGTCAGGTTTCTGAAGTTTTATTTGGTAGCTACTGAATCCTTCAGGAAGACTGATGCTCTTTTTGTTCTTCCTTCTGGTCCTAGGAAGGGTTTGCCTCCAGCTAAGTCCACTATCAGCAAGTGGATCCGTCAGGCGGTGGTGCAAGCCTATTCTGCTAAGGGGAAGGAGCCTCCCTTCCGCCTTACTGCTCATTCCACTCATGCTATTGGTGCCTCTTGGGCTTTTCAGCACCAGGCTTCTGTTGAACAAGTTTGTAAGGCCGCAACTTGGTCTTCTGTTCATACTTTTTCAAAGTTTTACAAGGTTGATGTTAGGGCCTCAGCTGATGCTGCTTTTTGCCGCAAGGTTTTTCAGGCAGCAGTGGTTTAAACTGCCCGCCGTTGCTCTTTGGGGATCCCACCCTACTTTACGGACACTGCTTTTGGATGTCCCAGACGTAAAGAATTAGTGAAACCGAACGTGCTGTATACTTGGAAAAATACAATTCTGTGAGTACTCACCTGTAGAATAGATTTTGTAGTATACAGCACGTCCTGTTTCATCCCTTCCTTGTTATCATTATACTTGGTTACCTCTGGTGATTTGTTCAAATGTTTGTTCCTTCATTATTATTCTCCCGGCTACTTGTCTAACTGCTTTGTAACACTGGGAATTTGTGGGAGGTTCCTGGCCTTTTATAGGTCCGGGAGATGCCACAAGTCTTTTCTGCAGTCTACTGCGCCACCTTGTGGCGGATAACCCAGACGTAAATAATTAGTGAAACAGGACGTGCTGTATACTACAAAATCAATTCTACAGGTGAGTACTCACAGAATTGTATTCTTTTATTTGTGCACATTTTTTAAACTTTTGCACTGCTAAACATGGAGCTGATTTGCCCCAAGAAAAAAAATCAAGATTTTTATCCCTCTCACAAACATGAGGAAAAAATACTCACGGTGGTTAATTTTGCATAATAACTGTAAGGTTGAAGTGCTCCCCATTTTGAGCACTGTGACTGAATGCATAATCGCTGGGGGTGGGGCTGCTAAGCCAGGGAGCAATATGGCGGACTGCAGCCAGTTTATGATATGAATATAACAAACAAAGCTATACCCTCCTTTTATCCCCCGCAGGCAATCACTGCTAGTCCAGCGCTCTGATACACTGGATCACTCAATACCAGTCCTGCCCAGCCCACAACCCCCCCCCCGATGTTGAGCTGCTCTCCTCCATCCAACGTACTGCTGCCCTTCGCCATTTGTTACAGGAACTATGGCACTATGGAGGGAGAGTTTCAAGAACTGGCAGGCCCCCCTTCATTAGTGTGAATGGAGGAGAAATGCCATAGCTCCTTGTGTTGAATGGCAGGGGCGGTATATGGGTTCCATGGAGTAACTACATTGATGTGGGACTGGGTTCAGAGCGCCGGAATATCAGCTTTCACCTGCAACGGGATATAAGGATTTTTTTGTGCAGACTGACGTTAATTATAGCCACCATTATGCACCCAATGGTATATCTGCTCCCTCAAGCTGCATGTACTCACCAGGGATGCCAACATGGGATTGTGAGTGAGTGTCAGGGGTTCACACACCAGGGCTTCCCAAATCAGGAAGTCAGTGGCTGGAGCAAAATTTCAGATCTTGTTCTTTTTGAGTGATGACCAGTAGAACCAGATAAATATAAAATGTATACCATCTAAGTTTATTAAAGTGATGTCCATAATCTTTAAAAATCTAATATGAAAGTCACAAGGTTGGTTGCTACCCCCAAAAGCAAACATTAACATTTTCTTGCTCATAAATGTATGTTCTGCTGCTGCAATTTTAATTTCCTCTGAGAAAGAATCCCGTCCAGAAGAGAGGTTGTCTTTTCTGACTGCTTATTTTGATATTTTTAGCATACTTGCATCAAAAGTAAAATTTATGTAACAGGATTTATCATTTTGCTGGCATTTTTACTTGCCCAGTAAAAGAAGCTGAAAGCAGAGGGATAAGCTAGATATCCTCTGCAGATACAGACATTGGTATGTCCCACAAAGTCTAATGCAAGAGAGGTGGAGAATGGGTCCACCACACAGTGCTTACAATAATGAAAAAAGTCATTTATAAATCTGGGTGCTGGGCTACAGACCAAAGGGCTAGATCTCAGCTTCAGCAGCTTTGTACAGCAACACACCAGGATGAATCGGCTGCATGGCAGGTAAGGAAACTGCTTAGATTTTACACTTTGCCCAAGTTATCCCTTTGTATGAGCACATATATGTTAAGAGTAAGTTCCTAGTGGAGAACTCCAAGGTGTTTAAAATGTAAGTGGACATACAGTTCATAGATAATAGTGACTTTAGTAGCCTGGCCCTGTGGAATATGTATACAGTACCTTAAAGGTATTTCTTTAAAGATGCTATGAAATGCTCTAAAAGCATGTGGTTGGTAAAGCTTTCTTTAGGTGCCATATGTTATTACTGCTGCGTATGGCTCACCCCTTCTGTATTTTTTTGTATTTTTTTTTCAAGGGGACTGTAAACCAAGTGGCAAGAATAAGGCAGCTCACCTAAAGCCTGCTTCATGTGCCTACTACTTTTCCTGCAGTGCTGGTTAGAAGCTGTTGCAGGGCTCAAAAGTTTCCATTCCATTCCTCCACTTTTAGCATGGACAGTTATCCCCTGTCCCTTTTGAAAATTTCAAATTTGGCTGCCACAAAGCCTAAGATACTCCGGCGAGGGGGGGCCGGGTGGGGGTCTCCCAAGACTGGTTTTGCGCTGCTTCAAAACGGACACCCTGCTACTTTAAATTGTCTAGCCTGTTAGCCTGTGTGGCTCAGGGAATTTGAGGAGAAATTGTTCCCTTGGTGCTGTTGGGAGTTTTTTTTGTCAGGGAATCCTTGTTACTGCCCTTGTTTTGTACAGTGCCTAAATTCAGTAATCTTAACTGCTGGCATAGCCCCCCCCCCCCCCCCCCCCCCCCCAAGCAGAGCCGTTATCAACCTCCCTTTCACAGAACTTGTGGAAATAGGGGTCCCACTATGAGAAGCTTTCATGGAGATAGGACCTGTAGATCCCACCTCATTCTCCTTTTACATTTCCTTGGCCTTTGTCCTGCTGCTTCTGTGCTCCGAGCAGGTGGGAAGGCCTTAGGTCCTGACCATTTGAGGATTTCCCACCTGTTCAAAGGGGTTATGCCCCCAGTTATCCTGCTTCTGGTCCGACCAGGTGATTCCTATGTGATGTGGACATCAACTTCTTTCACCCTGATCTCCCAGTGCTGCATGGGGGAACCATTTCCTTAGTACACCATTACAGGGTTGCTCAGAATACACAGTGCCCATGGCCCCTGTTCACCTTGCTGAAAGGCCCACGCAGTTTAACTGAGGTTCCCCCCTCCTTGGTTTGGGTACCCGCCCTCATCTTTTCTAGTGGTGGGGCCCTTTCCTCCTCTAGATTTGTCCTCCCTGAGACTGGGCTGCTCATATTCCACTATGGTAGAGGTTTGGTGTGAGGAACAGCGCTGAGCAATGCTGATGCTACACCTACCAGAAACGCACACTTGTTAAAGTGGATCGACACCCAGGATTTTCACTATTCTGGGTTTTGGTCCACTTCCGCGGGGCACCCCGATTCACAAACGGCAGGCGCGGGTGCGTGCCCTGCTAGAGAGAAGCGCAAGATGCGGCTCGCGCATGCGCCATTGGAACGGGGATAAGGTAAGGTTTCAGGGCATCCTGCTGGGTTTCACACAGCGGGGCATCCTGATTTCGGATGCCCCGCGGGGAGGGGATCTGATCGGCCCGGGAATCTTATAGATTCCCGGGCTGATCCCCCCTGGGTGTTACTCCACTTTAATCTGCCCAGTGGCTTTTAATCTAGCCCAAGGGACATGGACTTGTGTGTTCTGATCAAAGTAAAAGAGTACCAGCTAAAGTTAATAATATATTTAAATGCAATAAGCGTACACTAGCAACAATACATGTGAAATATTGCATATACAGGTTTGAGAATAGGATACAGGTTTAGAGGTAAGTATTACAAACAGATGTATAGAAATGTCAGATTTACCCTAGCAATTTCGCTAAGTAGAGATCAGAGCACCCTGGGAGGCTTGGAGCAGTCTACAGTTTCTGGTCCCTCCAGCACGTGCCAATGTGACCTTCCTCTGTACAGTGACAGATCCAACCTTACTGCTTTTATGCTGGGGTTCCTCAATCCCCTCACTCCAAGCTCACAGCCAGAAACATGACAAAACAATTTTGGGTCACAGGACCCTGGTTCTGGTGTTAAAACTATTTGGTCTGATGCCATGCATCAAATTCATGAATGGGGTTTTAGAATGTATCTGAACCGGAAAACTCCATATCTTCGGTTCTGAACTCATTACAAAAATGAAAAGGCTATGTGGGGATGCGTCTTTGTCACTTGGTTCTGGTTCTTTATTTGGCTTGGGGGCTAAAGGTGGTCCAGTTATTCCTATTTCTGTTAAAGTATGAACGGTCCAGGTGAAGCTTCTTGGCTACTAGAGCCTTACCAAACAAGAGTCCCTTGTGCTTCCATTCAGTCAGATGAAGGATTTGAACTGGGGACAGCCTAGCCTATGTTTGCTCATCTCTCAAAGCGCGCTTTGAGAAATGTCGCAGATCTGTTCTAGAAGATTGCATGACTGTAGGAGACTTTTAAAGGGTGACATTTACAAGAAAAACTGTATTTAAAGTGGACCTGGCCTTCAGGGATGAAATATAACATTTCCCCCTGTTCCCTACAGGTGGATTCTGCCTCTATGGTAGATTTAGTGGCATAGAGTCAGTAACCTCCACTACACTCAGGATCCAACTGGCCTAGTTGGCCGGTGATTAAATGTTTTACTCTAATCTGTTTTTGCTGCTACGTGGCATATGCCTGGGCTGCCATGAGCCCTGTTCTTTACTTCAACTGATCCCAGGGGACTCCTAAGTATTTTCCAAGTATACAGCATGTCCTGTTTCACAAATATTCTTTACGCTTGGGATATCCGCCACAAGGTGGCGCAGTGGACTGCAGAAGAGACTTGTGGCGTTTCCCGGCTCCATAAAAGGACAAGAACCTCCCACAAATTCCCAGTTTCCTTCTGCAGTCTGGACTGCGAAGATAGAAGATGGATCTCTATATTACGCAGGCGAGCGGGGCTTACCAGCCTGCGGCCTTGCAGGACTATTCCCCCTCGTTCTGGACCCACTGCCTCCCAGCCTCGGCTGCCTGGTTCAGGTGAAGGTAGGACAGCGCCAGGGTCAGGTGCTGGAGGAGCGCTGCTCCAACCGCAATCCCTGTACCTGCAAGGGTAGGCGGCTCAGGCTTATGGTGAGCTATGTGGGATGCCCCTTCCTGCCTTATTGTGGGCTCTTCCCTGCCCCCCCCCCCTTCTCCCTAGCTAAGCTTGCCTTGGGTGCGCCTACCGTTGCTCTTCCCCGCCTCGCTCTCTCCCTGGGGAGCTCTTGCGGGGGGGGGGGGGGGGGGATAGGCGATGTGGTTGCACTTTGTATTTGATCTGTTATTCTAAGCATACAGCACGTCCTGCTCCAGATATAGTAATACCGTGTGGGTAATCCTCCGCCTCGTGCGCCGTGCACTGCAGACATGTAGAAAACAAGCTCCTCCTGGCCCTACATATACCGAGGGACCTCCCACAAATCCCCAGATTTCTCTGCAGCGCTACAGCCCGAGGCCCTGCGGGACTATTTCCCCCCATCCTCTCTGTGATGAATATGCCTCCCAGCCTGGGCTGTGTTGGTCGGGTGAAGGTAGGCAGCACCTAGTGTGCTTAACGGAGCCATGCTCCACCGCAATCCCCCACCATAGGGTAGGCGGTTGAGGCTAATGGTGAGCCTCATAGTGGATGCCCCTCCCACATCATTGCCCCACGCCCCGTGTAGCGGTGAACCCTGATTGCTGGGTCACCTTCTCCCTTAGTTCCCCCCGTTAGTGGGGGGAAAAAGAGGGGGGGGGGGGGTGTTGTGTGCGTTGGCCTAATCTTGCCCTATTACACTGTATGCTTATAGCCTTTATCGGTTACTGGGGGTCAGAGCCGCACTTTAAACATTATTTTAACTTTGGCCGCAGCGCCTTTAATGTATTTGACTTGGCTCGTAAGGCGGCTCGGTTTCGCGACGCCATGTCGTTTTTATTACTGTCTCCTCTAATTTGTTCCGCGCTTAGAGCTTCGCGCTCTCTGGGAAGGGGGGGCGTGGTCTGGTTGGCGCGTTCCGCGTCACCTACAGCTCTGGCCCGGCCTTCGAGGTTCGCTTGGCGCCATTTTGTCGGTCTTCCCGCGCGTGCGTGGTCACGATCCTCCTTCTCCTTCGGGCGTTCGGTTATTTTTCTTCTTGTGCTGCGCATGGCTCTGACACCCTCTCTTCTCCTTATGTCTTTCAGACGCCAAGATTCCAGTGGCTTCTCCCGGCCTGATATATATATATATCTCTTACGGGGTTATATTTAAATTCTCCCACATTCCCAGCGGGTTTTGGGGCATCCAGGGTTGCTTACAGCATAAATCCCTACTGGCATATTCCTAGATTAATCACCATATGAAGGCATCCCAGAATTATGTGTCCGTGGTCCCGCGGGGACAAGACCGGCTGTGTACTGCGTGTAGACAACCCCATGCTGATGCTGACAGAGCACGGGTCTGCGGACCGTGTGCTGAACAAGCGCTGGCCCTGCAATCAGGTTTACCAGTAGCTGCGCCTCGCTTCAATACTCCTGTCTCTCCGTGCTTAAATCTCACTCCAGATGAGTCACACTCGAGCGGGGATGACCAGCAGGTGGTGCCGTGCAAGCTCCCCACAGCAGAGCAAGTAATGTCAGGTTTGGCGGAGCGCTTGGGCGCTGGAAAGAAGCGGTCCCTGACGCCTCCCAGTTATAGGTTTCCCACTGAAACTGAGGAACCTGCTGCTATGCAGGACCCTGATCCGTCCGATGATGGTGAACTGTTCTCTGGTTCCAGTTCCTCAGACAAGTTGTCTTGGAGCCGCGACGGCTCTGGCCCGGGTTCTTGGGGCCTGTGTGACACTGATGAGTTACTTATAAAGATCTTTGAAGTGCTATCCATCTCTCCTCCGGGAGAGTCTCCCAAGCCCAAGAGGGAGAGTTTCCACACGGCGACACCGCGCCTGGAATTTTTGGATCAGGATCATTTCCAGTATTTTATATCTAAGGAATGGGAATCGCCTTGTAAACTTACAGGGGTTCTGGGGGTTTGGGATTGGAAGTACCCCTTTCCCCATGATTTGGTTAAGCAATGGTCAGTCCCTCCAGAGGTGGATGCGCCTATTATTGGGGTTGCTAACCCTCCCTTCATGGCGGCCTCCTCTCCTCGTACCCTTCGGGATGCTGAGGACCGGCGCATTGACAGATTGGCTTCCCATGCCTTCTCGAGTGTAGGGACGGCTCTGCGCCCGGTCTGTGCTGCGGCTGTCACCGCGGTGGCCGCCAGGACCCTCTTCAGGAGGATAATTGACCAACAGCCGGAGGATCTTTCTTGTGAGGTCTTTAATGCACTGTCTGATTGTGACGTTTTTGTAAGGTTTATTCTCTCAGCAATGGATGACACTATTAACCCTTTCAGTGGTTTCACTTGTGTTACAGTGTACCCTGGTTCGTAATCTCCCTACGGGGTGGCATTCAGATGGGTTCAGATTAAAACCCTCCCTTCTGCTATGGGTGCCTTGGTATGAAAGGGGTCTTGCCCTCTTTGTAGTCACACTACCTTCACCTTGCAGCTGGTGGGCCTATCGGTGGCGGCCCAGATGCCGTTCTCTCTTCTCAGATGCCCTTGGGCCCTGCGGCACCTTGGGTTATATTATCCTGGAAGGGGTTCCACCACCCCTGGAAATGGGTCAGTACACTCCCCCTTGTTTATGGGGGTCCCTTTTGGGTTTGTAAACTCAAGGGAATCGTTTGGGACCATCCTTTCCTTCTTGCTATCCATGTAGATGGGGACCAAGTCTGGCAGGTTCACTAGGGGGTTCTATTTCCTTTGAAATTCCCCGAGGTTCCTAAGGGGGGTCCCCTTTAGGGGGCCCATTTTCATACTGTGCTTCGTTTATCACATTGTGCCCTTTGGGCCCTATCTTGCTGGGCTACTTTCCTTAGGTCTTGTCTCTTGAGACTCTCGGTCAGTCTGATCTCAGTGGCCTGTCTCTGTTTTTATCTGTTAAGGTCTCGGAACAGGTTGACCCTTCCAGAAGGGTCTGGTTCTGATCTAGTGGGGGTTTACGCTCCTTGCGTTTCATTGGTATTGGCCTGGCGGCTATCCTACTGGGCTAGGAGGGCCTTTCCTAATGCCTCACTGAGCCCTACTGGTGTGGGCCCATGGGCCTCGTGACTGTTACAAGGACTCTGTCCTGGTTATTGTCCTGATTATTGTCCTGCGTGATTGTTACAAGATTCTCTGTCCGTGGTCATGGCGACCTAGTTTGGCCTTCTGTCAGGGCATTACACCCCCTATGTCTGATCTTGTTACACCCTGCTAGGGGGGGCTCTGCACAGGCTTGCTGTGGCAAGGGTGAACCGTTGCATTTGGGGCCCTGAATGTCCCAGTGTGGTCTGGCTCGCAATTTCTGCTAAAGACAGTGGTACTGTGTGCCCTCTCATGAGGGCTGTTCTGCCTAGTTAGGCTCCTGGCTACGTCACCCCTATTTTTAGGGTTTGGACGATTGTTATTCACCCTATTGGAGATGGATCTCTCTGAGTGTCTTTTCCCTTTTTGGAGGGTTAGGCCTAGATCCCTCCCCTTTATTCTTCTCCCTCCTCTGCCGGCTATGTTGTGAGATGGCGCCCTAGTTGGCTTGCTTGGACTAGCTCTCTCTCCTGCGGGATGTTGTCCTATCCTTAGGTCCTGGAGTCCCTTACGGCATGGTTGGAATTGGTTCCCCAACTTAGTTCCTTGAGGGTTTCAGGGCTCGCTCTGTCCGCCCTCTGTAGAGTCTAGTTTCAATCTTCTGCGTTGGGCATTCCCAAGGGAATTTTAAGTTCCCTTGAGGGGGAGTTACTTATCCTGTTGCCCTGCTTAGGGTTTCCCTGGCTCTTATTCAGGTTCTTGTCTGAACTGTTCCTTGCCTCAGAAGACTTTCGGGGCGGTCGCCTCAGTCTGAGGCGTACCATAGGAGGTGGCTTTCTTAGCCTAGTCCTTTTATTTTGATACATCTCTATATATCTGTACACCGTTAGGTGAGGATGTTTCCGCATTGCACCGATTTTGGGTCCAGGTGGAGTTTTTTATTCTTCTCTATTCCAGAACCTCCGGCCTCTGGACTGGTGTTGCTTCTCTGAGCTTTTAAGGGGATCTGTATCCCTCGATAGGCATTGGAGACACCTGGGCTGTCTCCAGTCCATGGTTGGGACTATGCCCCTTGGGGCTTATAGGCGTCTCCATCCCTTATGCAACGGGATCTGGTTGCTTTCATGGGTGTAGGAGCTCGTTGGATTGGTCTTGCTCGGTTGACTGTCCTTCTGGGCCTATGTTTGACGTTTCGGCTCTTGCGGAGCCTTGTTAGCGTTGTTTCCAGTATTCCGCTGGTCTCGCCGAGTCCAGGGTTCGTATTCCCTGACGGGGAAGTTTCTACGGTTGCCATGGCTACCCTGTTGTTGTAGTAGCGTGGTTAGGCTGTTACTCTGGCCTATTCGTTAAGGGAGATTCATTCTTCTCTCCTGGATTTTGTTCTCTTCTACTTGTGCTTGGCTTGGGCCTTCAGCACTCGGTTGTTGAGCAGGCTGACTAGTTCCCTGCTTGTGTTTCATTCAGCCTTGTAAGGTTTCAGAAGTTGAGTTAGAGCTTTGCTCACGTTGCTCTTGGTAACAAGGTTACAGGTGACAGCGCTGTTACGGTTGGCTGTGCCTTTTCTCATGGGGATCCCACCCTACTTATGGACACTGCTATTGGATGTCCCACACGTTATTACTATATCTGGAGCAGGACGTGCTGTATGCTTAGAATAATACAACTCTATGAAGTACTCACCTGTAGAGTTGGTATTATATGCATACAGCACGTCCTGCTCCACCCCACCCTGGTTCACCTTGTTCTGGATCCCCTGTATGGTGATTATTATCTTGGATGTTATTGCCAGTCTCTGGGTGGTTGTTTTCCTCCTGGCTTCTCTTCTCACTACTTGTCAATGCTGGGGATTTGTGGGAGGTCCCTCGGTATATGTAGGGCCGGGAGGAGCTTGTTTCCTACATGTCTGCAGGGCACGGCGCCCGAGGCGGAGGATTACTCACACGTTATTACTATATCTGGAGCAGGACGTGCTGTATGCATATAATACCAACTCTACAGGTGAGTTCTTCACAGAGTTGTATTTTTTACTTGTATTGTGTGCGCTCGCCGCCGCGCAGTTTTGCACAGCGCTCCGCGGCTGGCGGCGACATTCACCTCATGCATTGCTGCGCTGTCATTGGCGCTGGGGGGGGTCACGTGGAGCGCGATCCGCACTCTTCGGGGGCGGGTCCTGCGGATGACGCTTTTGCCGTCATCCCTCCGCGGCCCGCCCCTCAAGGTCCTTGCGGGCGCCATTTTGTTTGAAGTTTTTGCTTCTGACCTGCGGTACTGCGGCGCGCTGCTGGCCTGCCTGGTTGTGCGATTGGCTTCTTGGTCCATGAGTCCAATTCGGGTTTGTATTGTGCTCTTGTCTCCACATTTTGGGAATTTTATGTGTGGTTTTCTTTGGTCTTTCAGGCAGGATTAACGTGACTGTGGTTTCTCCCGGCCCTCTTCCCTTTGCATCTCCCACCTAGCGGGATTTGGGGCATCCCGGGTGGCTCTTGTTAGCCTTAACCCTATACTGGCTAGTGTGCCCACTCTAATCACCATATGAAGGCTTCCAGGGATAATGTGCTTGGGGTGCCTTCGGGACAAGCCCAGCTGTGTGTCGCGTGTGGGGTATCCCCTGTGAGTGACTGTGTCGGGGTATGTGTGCCCTGCGCCCAGAAGGTACTTGCGCTGCAGTCTGGTTTGCCTGCTATGCTGCCCAGCTCTGCGCCCCCTTCTACATCACCTACCCCCCCTCCGCGCCTGCATTTGACCTCTAGTGAGGGACATGCTAGTGGGGAATCTAACTATGACTTGGCCTTGCTGGTGGCCAGCCTGGAAAGGCAAATGGCTGGGCCGGTCTCCCGTAAGGCTTCTGGCAAGAAGCGGCATTTAACTCCCGCTGTTTCCCTCTTTCCTGAGGAGGATGAGGGACACTTTTCTTTCCCTGGCCTGTACCCCCTTGAAGAGGGGGAACTTTTCTTTGATTCTGAGTCCTCTGAGGAGCAGCAGGAGGTTTATGGTGGTGCTGGGTCTCCTTTTGGAGAAGACCCATGGTCTCCTGAGGATTCGGACAGGCTGTTGTCTCACATTTTTTTTGAAGTACTGTGTATTACACCTCCTGTCCCGGCTAAAAAGCAGCAGGGTGAACTTTTTCACACTGCTAAACAACGCTTGGAGTTCCCTGAGCAGATCCACTTCAATAATTTGGTGCTCAAAGAGTGGGAACGTTCTAGCAGATTGCCCGCGGTGCCTAAGAGTTGGGACAGAAGGCATCCATTTCCTGCTGATGTGGTTAAGCGCTGGTCGTGTCCCCCCGAGGTGGATGCTCCTGTGCTTGGATTGTCCAATACCTCGGTCATGCATTCCCCTGACACTTCTACTCTGAGGGATGGCGAGGACCGGCATGTTGATCAGCTGGCCTGTCACGCTTTTGCTTGTGCATGGACTGCACTGCGCCCTGTGTGCGCTTCTGCCATCACGGCTCTTGCTCTTAAAGGGTTACTCAAGTGCCTTCTGGATAATGCCTCGAATGCCAATAAGGGGAAGGAGTATAGATCCCTCCTGCTTTGCTATGAATTTGTGGCATTTATTCTTTCTGCTATGGATGATGCGGTCAGGATGTGTGGTAAGACTTTTGCCCTTTTGGTGGCTATACGCTGCTCTGTTTGGCTGCGTCAGTGGACGGCTGCTAAGAAAGCTCTCATTGGCTTTCCCTTTACTGGGCTACGGCTCTTTGGAGAGCGTCTGGTTTTGTTTGCCAAGGAGGGTAGGCTGCCTCAACGCAGGAGGCAGCCGCGGTCCTTTCAGGGGGCTGGTTCTTCCCTCCTTCTGTGCTCCCAGGTCCGGTCGGGGTGTACCATTTGCAGGGGCACGTAGAGACCCCTGGGTCCCAGGGTAGAGGCCGTGGTCGCCCCGGTCTCTCATGGGGTCCCAAGTCCAAATCTTCCCCCAAGCCCCCTCAGGCACGAGGAGGCGCCCTCACCCGTCCGGGTGGGGGGACGGTTGCCACTCTGCTCACGTTTGTAGACTGCGCGTCTCAGACTGGTGGATTCAGGAGGCGGTGTCCGGGTACAAGATAGTTTGCAGCCTGGCCGCCCCCAAGATTTAGCAGATCCCGGATGGCTCAAAACCCCTTGTCAGTTTAGGGCTTGCGCCCCGAAGCCTTTTGGATTTGGGGGTCATTTGCCTGGTGCCCCTCCAGGTAAGGGGAAGAGGCTTCTATTCCAATCTGTTCACTGTTCCCAAAAAGGATGGGTCCCTGAGGCCCATCCTGGATTTGAAGCGCCTCAACAAGTTTGTCCGGTTCAGGCATTTTCACATGGAGACCCTGCGCTCGGCAGTCAGTACCTTGCGGCCGGGGCGACTTCATGACTTCTGTGGACATCAAAGATGCTTACCTTCATGTTCCTATCTTTCCAGGTCATCAGAGGTTACTCAGGTTCACTCTGGAGGATCAGCATTACCAATTTTTGGCCTTACCTTTCCGTCTTACCTCAGCCCCTCGGGTCTTCACCAAGGTGCTGGCAGGGGTGATGGCTCTGTTGAGATCTCAGGGCATTCGCATCCTTTCTTATCTGGACAACATTCTGATTGCGTCCCAGTCTTTCCATCAGGCCGAGCTGGATACCCAGATGGTGGTCGCCACGCTCGAATCCTTCGGTTGGGTGACCAACTACCCCAAGTCTTCTCTGTCTCCGTCCTTGGTGAGGTCCTTTCTGGGCATGACTCTGGATACATCTCAGGTCAAGGTTTTTCTGCCTCAGCAGAAGGTGGAGGGCCTGCAGATGCAGGCACGGTCTCTGATTTCTTGCCCTCATCCCTCCATCTGGGAGGGGATGCAGCTGGTGGGCCTGATGGTGTCATGCTTCGAGGCGGTTCCCTATGCTCAGTTTCACATGGGACCTCTTCAGTTGCACCTCTTGTCAGTTTGGGATCGGGACCCCGTGTCCCTGGATCAGTCCTTTGTTCTGTCCCCTCTGGTCAGTCGCCTCTTGTGGTGGCTGGACTCCAGGAATCTCCTAGTGGGCAGGACCTTTCTGCCTCCTTGCTGGGAGACTGTCACCACAGATGCCAGTCTGACAGGTTGGGGGGCTTTTGGAAGTCTCTGAAGTTCCAGGGTCAGTGGGGCCCTCAGGAGGCCCATGTTCCCATCAACATTCTGGAACTGCGGGCGATAAGGTTGGTTCTTTTCCAGTTGACTCCGCACCTTCGGGGTCGGGCTGTTCAGGTCCGCTCGGACAACCGGACGGCGGTTTCCTACATCAGTCATCAGGGAGGGACTCTGAGCAAGCGAGCCCTCAAGGAAGTGTCCCTGATACTGTCCTGGGCAGAGGAGAATGTCCCCTGCATATCGACAGTTTACAGCCCGGGAGTGGAGAACCTGGAGGCAGACTCCCTGAGCAGGGGGATGTCTCGGCTGGGGAACTGGTCCCTCAGCGTAAGGGTGTTTCACTCTCTGTGCCACCGCTGGGGTCTGCCGGATGTGGACCAGTTTGCTTCCCGTCACAATCACAAACTTCCATTCTTTGTCTCTCTGTCTCAGGATCCTCTGGCCTTTGCCACAGATGCGCTAGCAATGCCTTGGAAGGGGTTTCGGCTCCTCTGTGTTCCTCCCGTTTCCTCTGTTGGGCAGGGTGCTGCGCAAGATAGCCCAGGAAGGGGTGCCAACCATCCTGGTGGCCCCCTGTTGGCCAAGAAGGGTGTAGTTCGCAGACATGGAGCAGTTGCCAGTAGATCAGTACGTCCTGCCCAAGGATCCAGATCTGCTCACTTAGGGGCAGCTGTGCCATCCCAATTTACAAACGCTGGCTTTGACGGCTTGGCTGCTGAAATCTCCATCTTGATGGAAAAGGGTTTGCCTGCCTCTGTTACCATGATTAGGGCTAGGAAGAAGTCCTTGTCTTTTATCTACTACAGGGCATGCTTACATTGCCTGGTGTAAGTCCAAATCTCTTTCCTGTAGGGTGTTTTCTGTTCCTAGGATTCTGGAATTCTTGTAACATGGTTTGGATTTGGGCCTTCAACTTAGTACCCTCAAAGGTCATGTTTCAGCTCTGGCAATTTTTTCCAAAGATCTTTTGCCAGTCACCGCTTGGTTAAGACTTTTTTCCAGGGGGTTTCTCATGTGCGTCAGCCACATAAGCCTATGTTACCAGTTTGGGATTTAAATCTAGTGTTGTCTGCTCTGCAGGGCCGTCCTTTTGAGCCTCTCCGTGAGGCCGCTTTGCCCATTTTGACTCTTAAGGTAGCCTTTTTGGTGGCCATTAGTTTTGTCAGGCGTGTTTCTGAGTTGGCGGCGCTCTCCATCAAACCTCCTTATATTGAGCGACACCAGGACAAGGTGGTGGTTCGTTTTAGACCAGATTTCTTGCCTCAGGTTGTGTCTGCTTTTCATCTCAATCAGGACATTGTCTTGCCTTCCTTGTGTCCTAATCCTGCTATTTCCAAGGAGAGGACTCTGCATTCTTTGGATGTGGTCAGGGTTCTTAAATTTTACTTGGTAGCTACTGAATCTTTCAGGAAGACTGATGCTCTTTTTGTTCTTCCTTCTGGTCCTAGGAAGGGTTTGGCTCCGGCTAAGTCCACTATCAGCAAGTGGATTCGCCAGGCGGTGGTGCAAGCCTATTCTGCTAAGGGGAACCTCCCTTCTGCCTTACTGCTCATTCCACTCATGCTATTGGGGCCTTTTGGGCTTTCAGCGCCAGGCTTCTGTTGAACAAGTTTGTAAAGGCCGCTGTAGCGATAACCCTTATCGCCGGAGGGCTTCACCGCCCGAGACGTCCTTTTCCCAATGGTGAGAGGTGCTGCTGGAATTCCAGAGTCGTCCGTGAGGAAACAGGAACAGCCCTTACAAGGGCTAGTGAACTGTAATATAGCGTTTCCCCCAATAAGAGACAGAACTTCAGTATTGAGGGTGAAGGTGAAGTGTACTTTTAGTGCCACACTGGGCCTTATATGCAATGCTCCATGCAATGACAACCACACTGACCAATAGCAGCAGGGCACACATCCCTCAACTCTGCCGGTGACGCAATCAGTAGAACAATAGCAGGCCGTAATACAATCAATCAGGACAATGCCATTGACTGTGACGTAATCAACAATACACAATGGCAGTCAAAATACAATGACATTGCCTGTAACAGTATCAAAATACAATGACCTAATTAAGAAAAGGCCAGTGAATGACCCGGTGGGCAACTGAATAGTGATGACATCCAAAAGACAGAGCGTCTGTCACAATGCCCCCTTTTTGTGGAACACCCGGCAGACCCGGATTGACCCTGTTCGGGTTAACGTGGGGCTGTCCGGACTCTTGTTAGGGGCAGAGTTCTGTTTGCCAGGATAATCCATCTGCATTACTGGTTTGTCTACAGGGCCTACACACACACACACACACACACACACACACACACACACACACACACACACACACACACACACACACACTTGTACTCACAGGGTGCTGGTCTTGTCATTTCCCCCCAATAAGAGACAGAACTCAGTATTGAGGGTGAAGATGATACACCCACACACACATACAGTTGTACTAACAGGGTGCTGGTCTTGTACACACATACAGTTGTACTCACAGGGTGCTGGTCTTGTACACACATACAGTTGTACTCACAGGGTGCTGGTCTTGTACACACACATGTACTCACAGGGTGCTGGTCTTGTGTACACACATGTACTCACAGGGTGCTGGTCTTGTACACACACACAGTTGTACTCACAGGGTGCTGGTCTTGTACACACACATGTACTCACAGGGTGCTGGTCTTGTACACACACATGTACTCACAGGGTGCTGGTCTTGTACACACACATGTACTCACAGGGTGCTGGTCTTGTACACACACACACACACTCTTAGCTCTGGTTGCAAGGCATTGAGAAAATGTTCTAGTAAAAACAACTGTAGGCTTCCGGGGTGACAGCGTGCCGGGCTAACAAAGCCTCCTTTACCAGATGGTAGTGTGGTAAGTCCGCATCAGGGATGGCCCGGAAAGCATCGGAAGCTTTCCCAGATAATTTCCCTGATAATATGGTGACCCATTCCTCCGTGGGTACCCGGTGTAAAGCGCACTGCCGTTCAAAATCGGCCAAAAATCCATCACTCATCGTCACTTTCCTGGAAGGACTTAAATGCTGCAAATGGAATCTTTTTTCCCCCCCAGTGTAACTGAGGCTCGGAGACACAGGGCGCTGAGAGGCTGCTGGGTTGCGAGTCGCCGATCTTCCCTTCGCTTACTGGCCTCTGCCTCCGCTGCGGCGAAGACTTGGTCGATCAGTTCTTGTAATGGATTCGGCCATAGACCGACAATCTGTTCTGAACCGCTTGAACGAGAGCAGCGTCTTCATCGATCTCTATATTGGTTTCGGTCCTCACTGCTGCACGATCCATTTCGATCAGCTCGGCTATCAGTTCCTGACGTGGGCGGTTGCTAGCCGACCTTCCCTGGCTCTTGAGTAGATCCTTCAGGGTCAGCCTTTTTAACTTGTCCTACTGACTCTCCATCAGGGTAGCACTCTCTCTGGGTACAAAGGACCATCCGACCGCTTGCCACCAATTGTAGCGATAACCCTTATCGCCGGAGGGCTTCACCGCCCGAGACGTCCTTTTCCCAATGGTGAGAGGTGCTGCTGGAATTCCAGAGTCGTCCGTGAGGAAACAGGAACAGCCCTTACAAGGGCTAGTGAACTGTAATATAGCGTTTCCCCCAATAAGAGACAGAACTTCAGTATTGAGGGTGAAGGTGAAGTGTACTTTATTAGTGCCACACTGGGCCTTATATGCAATGCTCCATGCAATGACAACCACACTGACCAATAGCAGCAGGGCACACATCCCTCAACTCTGCCGGTGACGCAATCAGTAGAATAGCAGGCCGTAATACAATCAATCAGGACAATGCCATTGACTGTGACGTAATCAACAATACACAATGGCAGTCAAAATACAATGACATTGCCTGTAACAGTATCAAAATACAATGACCTAATTAAGAAAAGGCCAGTGAATGACCCGGTGGGCAACTGAATAGTGATGACATCCAAAAGACAGAGCGTCTGTCACAGCCGCAACTTGGTCTTCTGTTCATACTTTTTCCAAGTTTTACAAGGTTGATGTTAGGGCCTCAGTTGATGCTGCTTTTGGCCGCAAAGTTCTTCAGGCGGCAGTGGTTTAAACTGCCCGCTGTTGTTCTTGGGGATCCCACCCTACTTTACGGACACTGCTTTTGGACGTCCCAAGCGTAAAAAATATTTGGGAAACAGGACGTGCTGTATACTTGGAAAAATACAATTCTGTGCGTACTCACCTGTAGAATTGATTTTGTAGTATACAGCACGTCCTGTTACACCCCTCTCATAATTTTTCTTGGTTACCTCTGTATGGTTATTTGATCAAATGTTCGGTGGGGTTCCTTCATTTTTATTCTCCCGGCTTCTTGTCTAACTGCTTTGTAACACTGGGAATTTGTGGGAGGTTCCTGTCCTTTTATGGGGCCGGGAGACGCCACAAGTCTCTTCTGCAGTCCACTGCGCCACCTTGTGGCGGATATCCCAAGCTTAAAGAATATTTGTGAAACAGGATGTGCTGTACACTACAAAATCAATTCTACAGTTGAGTACTCACAGAATTGTATTTTTCCTTCACTCTGCTTCTCTCTACTCCCTCTCCTGTGCTGCTGACAATTCTGGGAGCAGACCACACGCTTAATTGATTTTTCATGATCAGTGTGGGTTTACTTACTGTAACAAATAAAGTTGATTGCATTGATGCCTACTTTTCTTGAAGCACCTGAAAGGGTTACCCCATGATACCACTATTTGTTGGTGTTCCTACAGGAGTATCAAAGTGCTGGATTGCCAGCCCAACACCCTCCACAGTCCTGTAGTGTTTCATTTTTTTCTGACCATGACCTTGAGTATTGTCTTGTTAATGCGATTTTATGCTGATCATTTAGAGCAGAGATGTAGAACCTGGGGCCCGCACTGCCGTCCGTTGTGGCCCCCAGCCCCTCTGCCCACTTTCTTTCTGCCTCACTTTTGCCCACCTCACATTTAGTTGCCTCTCCTCACCCAGCCTCACCTCCGTTCACTTCACTTGTTGCCATCTCATCTCTACCCATCTCGCCTGTTTCTACCTGCCTCTTTACATTTCTTGCTTCATACTCACTTCTGCATATCCCTCCCCTCTCTACCTCACCTCTGTCTACCTGCATCTGCTCCCCTCAACTTTTCCAGCTTCACCCCTGGCCTTTATTCACCACCTCACCTCTGCTCACATCACCTCTGCCTACCTCCACCCAGCTTTGCTCACCTCTGCCTGCATCTACATGTACATACACTTATATACAATACTGCAGGCAAGCTATATCTTGAAAGCAAACTGTTGCAGTTTTCTTTGCTCACATTTTATTGCGGGCCTTGAAGTGAAACAATGCGCCAATGTGGCCCTTGGACCCATAAAGGTTGTGCACTCCACGGCAAATATGAAATCCTATTCAGGTTGATATGCTTTCCTCCCCATGATCAGATGCTTTTGTCAGTCCTCTTCTTGGGGTTTCCCTTTTCCCATGTGGTCCTTTTGATGGGACTACTACACAGACTATTTTTCCCCCTGCTGTAGTTTCAAGAGAGAGGCGCCTACCCCCCACCCTTTTTCCTTGTTGGCAGTCTCCCCCCCCCCCCCCCCCCCCCAATTATTTGCTCTTTAGTTTGGTGCAGAATGGTATGACTTAAATGTGTATTTGTCTCTTTTGGTCACTGCCCACTAATTGTTCATCCTGTTAGAGATAGTAGTCCTGGCCTAGTGTTTGAGGATTTTGCCTTTTTCCCCTAGCTGCCAAAAGACCCTATCCGTTTCCTAGTAAAAGAATATGTATCTCTTAATATAGCTTGGTGCTATCAAGGGACTACTAATGGGTACTTCTTTCTTCATTTTTCATAATTAAGGTAGCAGACACATGTCAGATGGCTTTTTAATCGTGATTTTAATGTGCTCTGCCTTGGATCCTTGACACAAATTCTAGGGGCAGGACTTTCTGGCTTGGCAGAGCATGCCTGTCTTCAAAATACAAACGCTGCATTTTTGAGGGTGTTAAATTGCAATTAATGCCAGAAACATTTTAGTGCACTACAGCTGTGACTAGCAATGTCATGTGTAGTAATATTGTTAAAGTAGACCCAACTGTCAAAAATTACTTAAACCGGACCAACTCAACAAACAGTGGTCGCATGCCCAGGGCATTTCAGATTGTTTACCTTTTTTCTAATTTACCTTTGTCTAACTCCTTCTGTGGTAAATGTTAAAAACAAAATGGCAGCTCGTGAATCTGCAGGCCTGCTGCAAACGGAAGTGCAGCTGGGTTTTCTGTTACTGTGCATCGTCAGTTGAATCCAGACAGCAGCATGGCTGAGATGCTGGGGAAGAAAGCTCCGAAATGGCCGTTACCACTAGAAAATCAGTGAGGAGGAGTTTTAGCTTTGAACTGGATGCAGATCCAAATGTATCTGCTGACAATGATTCAGTATCATGCGTGCAAATGGGTCAAGTGAGTTTTGGAGATTTTTCTTTTCCAACTGTGCGCAGCTGTTGGTCTGGTTTAAAGTGTTTAAGTACTAAAATGTTCACCACTTTTGGTACATAGCTGTAGTAGACCTAAATAACAGAGGAATCGGACTGCAAACACTGCAGAGACACAGTTCTCTTAAAGCATGGTGTTTTGTTCCGTGCCCCAGGGTCATTGCCTGTAACAGCTTACCTTTCCCGGGACCAAAAGTGTGTGCGCGGGCTGTCACCCAATTTGGGATGCCCGGGGGAACCGCTAGGATTTCAATCTAAACCTGGATTTGGTGAACTCGTAGAAGAATGCTGCAAATGTGCCATCTTTTCTTTTTTCTAATCTTCAAAATATTCTTTGAAGGCTTTCTAATTCTGCAAAATAGCAGCTTTGTCCAATTCAGTATACATTTTTGTGACTAGTCTGCTCTGGCCAACACCACGCTTTATAATAACTTTTATATAGTGTAACCTGTGAAGAATGACAAACTGTGAATGGAGCCAAGCATTACATGAGACAAATGTACTAATGTGAATACCTGGTTTCTGTTCCTGAGAAATAAGCCATTAAAATCAAAGTTAAGGTTACAGGAATTGCCCAGCACGCTAACCTACTGTTATGGAGTCAGCCCTCTTGCTTGAAGTTGAGGGTGTGTATCAGGTACAGTAGTGTTGGGTAAAGTATTGCTGGACTACTTTTAATCTGGATACTGTAAGTATGACCTCCTTAAGGGCCTACTAAAGTTTAAGGTAATCATTAGTTACCAGGCCACCTGCTGCTGCTATTGGGTCATGCACTGTCTTGAACACTTTTCATATTAAATATCTTACAGTTCTCCTTTAATGCCTAGTACCATCATAATATTTAATAAATAAAAAACAAAACGTTCTCATCTGTTCCATTCCGGGGCACCATCTGTAGCAATATGTGGGATAATATCAACAGTAGGCAGCGACTGCAAAATAAAAATAAATTCCTGGCCTATATAGGGCAGGCTGTGACAGGATAGCCTCAGTTTTTTAGCCTCAGTCTTTTCTTGCAGTGTACTTGCAAGGGACTGTGTAGATGTCTGGATTATTTTTTTTTATGGTTACAATGCTGACCAGGAGCGGCGGCTTCCAGCCCCAGCGTTCCTGGGGATCCCCGATAGATGCCTCGATAGGTTCCTAAGTTGATGGCGTGGGATCATGCAGATTGAGGGGAGCACGTGCAGGGGTTCGTCCAGATTGGTTTGAGCCCCGAGGATCAGGACCCCGCTGCCCGCAGGGTACTTCATATCTGAGACTTGCATGATGGCTCTGCTATATCTCTCCCACTGAGCCCCATTTCCCTCTACCCACCCTGGCTGCAGTCTGCCTTCCCCATGGCTGCTTGGGGGGGTGAGCTAGGTGGCTGGGCTCCCAGGTGTCTGTGTGTTTGTGCTTTACTTCTGCTGGCAGCCATGCGGGTCAGAGCTCATTTGGGGCTTATCTAACAGCGCTTTGGGGGGGGGCTACGGGCGTGGCTCTGCCCTCCTCGCTTACCGCACAAGGCAGCGGCATCTTGTGCGGTCCCCGGAGGACCCTACTATATCCCTGGATCGTCGCTTGGCAGCTCCTGCACTTGCCTCCCTGTTCCTGTGCTGAGGATCAGATCCAGTGCAGCTACCACCCCACAGTTTTCCCTTGTCATGTAAGGGAACCCCTGGGGGCAAAGCCTTTAGACTTCCTTTTGGAATCTGACATTTGTTCATGTTGTCACAGGGAGGGGGTCTGGAAGCTGCTGCATTCTTGGCCAGTGGATTTATCTCAGCTGCAGGGAGGTTGCTTCCAAAGGCATCAGAGGCACTGGGGTTTTGTATTTTAACATTGGTGGTGGTGCTGTGTGTCCCAATCGCCTGACATTGTGCATGCTGTTCCACGTCTCAGTTGGATCGTCCAGTTTCCCCTGTGGCTTCAGGCTCTGACTCGTCGGAGCAAGATGCCCCCTAGGGGGCTGCCATGTCCATTTTTGTCCCAGGGTCCACCCACGGAGGAAATTCCCCCTTTGGTTGTGGCGGACAGGGCGGCTTGGTTGGAGAGCATGACCTTCATCAGCAGGGGCATCCCGAGTCTCTCTGCCCACCCAGTCCTCTGAGTATTCTAGCTTCTAAGTTAAAGGGATTATTTAGGGGTCTGTATCTAGTTACGGTTAGTCGGAAGGGGGGGGTGTCCCCTCTCGGAGTTTGCAGGTGTCGCATCATGAGGCGAGTGGTGAGGGCCTTCGCGTCTTGGTGCGAATCTAAGGGCCACTCCTGTAGGAGGCCCTTGGTACCCAAAATTTAGGAGTTCCTCCAACAGTGCCTACACCATGGCCTACAGCCCAGCACCCGTAAGGGCCAGGTTTCGGATCTTGTTGCCCAAGGTGGTCTCTCACTTTCATTTTAATCAAGAGATAGTGCTACCCTCCTTGTTTCCAGACCCCACTCACCATAAGGAGTGACTCCTACATTCCCTCAATGTGGTCAGGGCATTAAAGTATTACTTGGCTGCTACTCGAGAGGTACGTAAGGCAAATGTCTTGTTTGTGATCCCATGAGCCAAGGAGGGTCAGGCAGGCAGGTGTTCATACGAGCCTACGCCTGCAAGGAGAAGGAGGTACCCTTCCGGGTCACCGCTCACTCCACCAGGGTGATTGCCACATCTTGGGCTTTCCAATATCTGACATCTGTGGAACAGGTCTGTAATGCAGCGACCTGGTCGTCTCTCCACAACCTCACCAGGTTTTACAGACTTGGGGCGTTAAAGTGGACCAACTTCCAGGATTTTGACTATCCTGGGTTTTGGTCCACTTCGGTGGGGCACCCCGATCGCTGTGTGAAACCCCCCAGAACGCCCGGAAACACCTCACCACGCTCCCAAGTGACTCGCTCGTCCAATCATAGCGCTCAGAGCCGCTGTGGTATGCACGTACAAGCGGCGTCCAACCACAGCGGCTCTGAGCGCTGGAGGCTGCGTCTCGCGCTTCCCTCTAACAGGGAGCGCGTCCGCGCCGGCCATTCACAAATGCTAGAGGGAAGCGCGAGACGCGGCCCGCACATGCGCCGTTGGAACGGGGTTGAGGCAAGGTTTCTGGGCTTCCTGGGGGGTTTCACCCCACGGGACATCCCGATTTCGGATGCCCCGCGGGGAGGGATCTTATAGAGGAGGGTCAGGCAGGCAGGTGGTCATACGAGCCTACGCCTGCAAGGAGATTCCCGGGCCGATCCCCCCTGGGTGTTGTTCCACTTTAAGGTGTTGTAGATGGTGGGTAACCCCTCTCTGGACATCTAAGCTTGATCTGTCTATGCTGCTGTTATGGTTATGTTGCTGTTGGCTGTTCTTGCACAGTCCCACCCTTATTGAGGGTGCTACTTTGGGACGTCCCACGCATTGCTACTGATGGTGCCCTAGAATGGAAGAGATGAGAAAAGGGAAATTTGTGTATTCAGCGGTAAACCACCACCAATGCAGTAATAACACAACAGAAGGGCGGTTGTGGTGCCCTAGCATGGAAGAGGACGAGGAAGGAAATTTACCAGTGAGTACATATTTCCCCTTTTCTTAAAGTGAGGTATCCTTGTTGCACCTGATTTCATTGTCTTTCTTGAGGTGGGTAAAAGTTTGCTTAGTAGAAATGCAGGTCCAAATATCCTCTTTGGGGATCTGGAGGAACTTGTGGCACTCAAGCAGATAAAGTAGCTAGAAGAATGGTCTACAATGGCAAAGTAGACCAGGTAGTGCACACTCTGTTTGATATCCTGTTTTACAGGGTTCCTTCTTTTGGTTGTTGCGATAATTTTTTGTGGTGTCATCTTGTTGTGCTCGGGCCTTTGTAGGGACCCCGTTTTTGTTTTGAGGTCACCGGGCGTCCAGCTTCATGTAGTGTGAATGTCCTTATAGTAAGCAGAACATTACTCATGTGTCCACTGGCACTAGAGCTTAATTTTGGTTTCTTGTATTTTACTAATGTTACCAGAGTCTGTTCTTGCTGTTAGTTTTGCAGCTTGTTCCCACCTTATATTAAACTGCTTTGGGGCGCCTGGGACATATCACTGGATGTTTTTCTGGTGTCTGACTGCTCTCAGCAGGCTATGTATTGCAAAAGGAGACACCAGACTGAAGCCCGCGTGATGTGGAGGGAGTGGATGTTTATAACCCCGAAGACAGCACAGCTTAGAATTTGGGCATGGCTTTAACGCATACATGTCTGTCAGCTGTGTCTATGTTCAGCAGGATTAGAGTTCTTGAAAAGCCATGTAAGATGCATCTCAATTTGAGAATTTTAGCTGCATAAGCACTTTTGGTTGCCTATTTTTTTAGCCTACCCGCCCAACCCCTTCTCCAGCCACCATCATGTCATGTTTTGTGATATGCGAAATAGCGATCTTTAAAGCACTAATTTTTTAACCTAAGCGCATGTTTGGAGAGTTGCAAAACATGGCCTGTTGGTGGCCATTGAGACCTGGGCAACCTTGTTTGGTCACATTCGCAAGCCTAGCAGTTTGAATTTGTTTTTTCCCAAAATTCATTTTTCGTTGTAGAACCACAAAAAGAAGGTATCAGTTCAGTTAGTATTGAATATTCAGTTGCTTGGTATGTTCTATTAAGAATGTACAGTGGTTTAAGCCCACCTTCATTCAAAAATGACTTTGGGTCCCTTCCATGAGTCTCCCCAAAGGGATCCTTAATTAACACGTCACTACAAAAAAGATCTTTATGAAGCTGAAAGGAAATGGCTTGCCACGGGGAAGATCTCTTATTGGAGAAGGTGTGGCCACTGAATGTGTGTGCTACTATTTTGTGCCTCCCGGTTGGAAGGTGCACTGATAGGGAAAAGGTATCTCTAATGAAAGGGCCACTCTAATGAGGTAAGGGAGTTTGTTAGGTTCTCTGTGTACAATCTGGCGGTTTAATTATAGGCTAGATTGAGAAACAACAGTCTTTTCCATTTTGAGACACAATGACAAAGGGGTCAATTCAGCACTGGGGCAAAAAGTGCTCTTTGGAATAAGAGTGAAAAAAATGTTAAATCTGAAACTTAAATGGAAAAAGAGGGACTTTCCTTCGTGCCAAAACATGGCAAAAGGCACAGAATTTCCCTGTATGGCTGCCAGGTGCTCCTGTGTCACACAGCTCTGAGAATCCAGTGCAGTACGCTCTCATTGACTTCAATAGGTGCACTTTATACCTACTAGGCCAGCTTCTCATACTGGCGCTGTGGGTAAAAGGTGTATATTATGGGAGCGAGTGGCAGGTAAGTCGTTCATGGCATTTTTTTAAAATGTATCTTCAAATTGGGACAAGAGGCTTGTCCTTGCTATCAAAAACATTTTTTTTTGGAAGGAGCAGAACATTTTATGGTTTTATTTTCTGAATGTTCAATTTGGATCATCAGATTTCCAAGTCTCTTCTGTGTTCTGTACAACAGTGTGTAATACATTTTGTTTTCTAGACTAAGTTTAGACATTTTATTCAACAGCAGTGAATGGAAGACCATCTGCAATCTCAAACACTCCTACCCACAGCATTTCCCAGCCTCAGACGCCAACTCCAAGCCCTATTATATCTCCCTCTGCCATGCTACCTATATACCCCTCCATAGATATTGATGCACAGGTAAGAACCATTTACCAGGTTAATTGAGTGACTAAAAATCTATGCAAACTTTAATAAGCATTTTTTGAGTCTTGATACTCTAAGGTTAGATTGATTGATGTGCCTAGACATTTGGATAATTTTTTATTAGAATGATGGGGTTACGTTGCACACTGCTCCAATAACCTAATAAGTTGTGGTTTGATTACTTTTCCTTTTTTTGCTCAACGTTGATGTTCGGTGGGTTCCTGGATGTGGGACATGCACTCTTTATTGTGTATTTGCCCTGTTCAATTTAATTCTAATATTAGGCAATTTGGGCTACCAGTTAGTGATCCTTTTCACACAAAGGCAACATGTGACCCTGGCAGGTAGTTATCCCAGACAGCCATAGAGGTTTAACACCTGTTCATACAACTAAACTTTTGACCACCTCACGCTCCAAAATAGTCTTTAAACCGGACCTTCAGCATCATTTATTGAAAAGACAAAACCCTTAAACTATTCCCCAGCATCTAAAATTAATATAATTTACGTCTTTATTTTATTTTTTATTCTTTGCCTTACTGGGCAACAACTCTGTTCAGGACGGGTGTCGCCATCTTAGTTCAGTAGCATTACATACTGAGAGGCGAGGGGTCAAAAGTGGGGGGCGAGTTATAGCCATGCTTTTGCACAGAGCGAGAAAAGCTGAGGTCAGAAATGAAACAGCAATCCCAGAATACAGAGCAGCACAGTCAGAAGACCATTCCTGTTTGCAGGCAGCCTGAGACTCCATGTGCTGCCATCTTTGATGTTTAAAGGCTCCGAAAATACAGTAGCTGCAGGTAGTGTGATATTCCAAGTATGTCACACATCCCACTTCCACTATTCATGACATATGGATTATGGTCCAGTAGAGGGCGAACTTCTGCATAGATGAAAGCAAAAAAGAAGCCTTCCTGGTCCATAAATACCTGGGACCTCCCGCACATTCCCCAGTTCCTTCTCTGCAGGACGGCGAGCAAGTCAGAAGATGTGGGCTGCTCTTCCTTCCAGGTAAGCCGGGCTTACGCCCGACCATGCGGTACCTTATTTCTGCCCAGACCTTTATTTTTTAATTCCAGTATAGCCTCCCAGCCTTGGCTGCAGGTCCGGGTGATGGTAGGCTTCACCTTATAGGTGTTAGGGAGCCATGCTCCCCCGTGAGACCCCATACAAGGGGGTAGGCGGCTTCCGGGTTGGTGATCCCGGTTTGGGATTCCCTGTCCCCATTCGCTTCCCTGGCACTTTACGGTGAGGGATTCTCCCCCTTCCGGGTCCCCTCGGATACCCTCCAGTGGGGGGGAAGGCATTGTGCTTATAATTTTCACCTTGTTACCTGTGTGTGAGTGTGCGTTTTTGCTGCATGTTTTGCGCTTTGCGCTCTGCTGCCGGCGGAGTTGTGAGGGGCCGGGCGCTTGCGCGTTGCCGGACTAGGGGGTAAGGGGGCGGGGCCTGGTGCGGCGTGCGATCCACGCTGGCCCGCCCCTTCTTCTTCTTCTTCTTCCTCTCTCTCTCTCTCTCTCTCTCTCTCACGGAGGCTGCTGCACTGGACGCCATTTTGCGGTGTGTCTGAGTGCCCTGCCAGACTTTCCCTTCTAATTGCTTGGCCAGTATGTCCCAGTCGCGCTTGGGGCAGCGCTGGCCCCCCTCTGTCACTGTGTTTCATTACATGTATATTATTATTCTGTGGTGTGCATGTGCTTATGGCCATATTTTGTGTTTTTCAGGAGGACTCCCTGTGCATTGCTTAAAAGGTCCTAGGGTCCCTAGCAGTATTTTGGGGCACTTATAAATCCTCCCACTCGGGACAAAAAAGGGGCATCCTGGGTTGCTTACCAGCGTAATTCCCTCTGGTCATTGCGACTGCCTTAAAAAATCACCATATGGAGGCTCCACAGGATACCAGACTCGGGCTCCCTTCGGGACAATCCAGGATGTGTGTGGGTTGTGGGGTACCCCTTACGGGGGAAAATGTACTGATTTGCATACCTTGTGCGCAACAGGCCATAACGCGGCAGTCTGGTTCCCAGGCTTCTGGGTCCGGGCCGTCCGCCTCATCGCCTACCCCACCCCGCATTATCTGTACCCCAAGTGACCCTGTCATTAGTGGGGAGTCGCACTCGGAGGTCTGTGCTAGGCTGGCCAACCTCGAGAAAATTATTTCTAGCTCAGTGGGCAAAAAGGCCCCTGCTAAGAGAAGGCATCTGTCACTGGCTACGCCGGTAATTGATTTTGATGATTGACTCCCCTGACTGGGCTGATTATTCCCCGCTTGAGGAGGGGGAACTGTTTGAGGAATCGGAGACTGAGGAACTGCAGTTCTTTGATTCGGATGCCGGGCAGGCGCTGGGGGATGCTGTTGATACCCCCAAGGTCCTGGCCCATCTCTTAGAGGTTCTGGATATTTCCCCTCCAGTGGAGGCCCCCTAAGAAGGGGGAATTCTTTGGGTTCTCTAAGCCCCGCTTGGAGTTTCCAAATCAGAATCATTTTGACTGCATGATTCTTAGAGAATGGGAGAGGCCGAGTCGGCTTCACGGTGTTCCTCAGGGATGGGATAGAAAGTATCCCCTTCCGGTGGATGCGGTGAAGCGCTGGTCTTCCCCTCCCGAGGTTGATGTGCACGTCTTAGGACTGTCCAACACCTCCGTTCATACTCCTGATGCCACTACCCTTAAGGATGGCGAGGACAAGCGCATTGATCAGATGGCTTGTCATGCCTTTGCCAGTGTGGGTTCAGCCTTGCGGCCTGTCTGTGCATCTGCACTCGTGGCTGTGGCTACCAGGTCTGAGATTAGGGACATGTTAAATGGGTCCCAGCTCAACCCGGACAGCGTTGAATTCACAACCATTAAGAGGTGTGAATTGTTCATGAATTTTGTTTTGTCGGCTATGGACGACACTATAACCATGTGTAGCAGAACCTCTGCTCTTCTTGTGGCCATGCGCCGGTCGGTCTGGCTACGCCAGTGGGCGGCTGACATTGCGGCCAAGAAGTCACTTATTGCCTTGCCCTTCCTGGGTACGCGGCTGTTTGGAGGCACATTGGATTCTGTGGCGAAAGGTTGGAAGGCTACCTCAGCGTAAGAGGCAGCGTCGCTCCTTTCGGAGGGCAAGCTCCTTCAATCCTTCCTTTCGCGGTGCCAGAGGGGGCAGAGGTCTTGCCTACTCTGGCTTCAGAGGTGATTCCTGGAACAGGGGCAGAGGACGTGCCCGTCCAGCCTCTACCTGGGGTTCCAACCCCGCTGCCAAGCCAGCTCAGCAATGAGGAGGCGCCCTCACCCTTACGGGTGGGGGCACGGCTGCGGCTCTTCTTCCAGGTCTGGGCCCGGGAGGTTACAGACAAGTGGATATTGGAAGTGGTCTCGTCTGGGTACAAACAGGAGTTCACGTACTGGCCTCCTCCCCGATGCCTAAGGTCTCGGGTGCCTTCGGATCCTCGGGCGGCACAGGGGCTCCTGTCGGCTGTAAAGAACCTCCTGGACATGGCGGTCATATGCCCCGTGCCTCTTTCAGAGAGAGGCTGGGGCTATTATTCCAACCTTTTCACGGTTCCCAAAAGGGTGGCTCCATAAGACCCATTCTGGATTTGAAGCTTTTCAAGAGGTTCATCAGGACCAAGAGGTTCCGCATGGAGACTCTGCGCTCAGCCATCGGTTCCCTTCGTCAGGGGGATTTCATGACGTCCATAGACATCAAGGATGCTTACCTTCATGTACCAATTTTCCCAGCACACCAGAGATTTCTCAGGTTTGTGGTCGGAGATCAGCATTTTCAGTTTGTGGCCCTCCCGTTCGGGCTGACCTCGGCACCGAGGGTGTTTACCAAGGTTCTGGTGGGCATTATGGCCCTGCTCAGAGCCCAGGGCATTCGCATTGTGCCATATCTGGACGACCTGCTCATTACAGCTTCCTCCCTCTCCCGGGCGGAGCTGGACACCAGGACGGTGGTGACAACGCTGGAGAGGTTCGGATGGGTGATCAACCACCCCAAGTCTTCTCTCTCCCCATCAAGGGAGATTTCCTTTCTGGGCATGAATCTGGATACCAGTCAGGCCAGAGTGTTCCTACCTCAACCAAAGGTGCAGAGGGTTCAGGATCGATTAAGTGTTCACCTGACCAACCCTCGCCCTTCCATTCGGCTAGGGATGACTCTGGTGGGTTTGATGGTGGCCTCCTTCGAGGCAGTCCCCTTTGCTCAATTCCACATGAGGTCGCTACAACTCCATCTATTGCTGAAATGGGACAGATGTCCACAGTCCTTGGATCAGTCATTTCTGATGTCTCCCAGGGTTCGGCAGTCCCTTCAGAGGTGGCTGGAATCAAGCAATCTGAGGGGCAGACCGTTCCTGGCCCCTCGTTGGGAGACGGTTACCACGGATGCCGGCCTGTCGGGCTGGGGAGGTTTCTGGAAAGATCATCAGTTCCAGGGGTTGTGGGGTCCTCGGTAGTTTACATCAATCACCAAGGAGGGACTCGCAGCAGGAGTGCCCTCAGGGAAGTCTCTCTGATTCTGACATTGGTGGAGAGCAATGTTCCTTGCATCTCGGCAGTATACATTCCGGGAGTGGAGAGCACGGAGGCAGACTCCCTGAGCAGGGGATTCTCTCGCCGAGGGGAATGGTCTCTCAACCACAGGGTGTTTTGGGCCCTGTGTCACAAGTGGGGGACTCCGGAGGTGGATCTCTTTGCCTCTCGGCACAATCACAAGCTCCCAACCTTTGTATCTCTGTCTCAGGATCCTCTGGCCCTGGCAGTGGATGCCTTGTCCCTTGCCTGGAGGGATCTGGGGTTTCTGTACCTGTTTCCCCCCTTCTCCATGGTGGGCAAGGTAGTGCGCAAGCTGGCTCTAGAGGGGGCACCAGCAATTCTAGTGGCCCCAAGGTGGCCAAGACAGGTTTGGTTCGCAGACGTCGTAAGATTGGTGGTAGATCAGTACAGGCTGCCCCTGTCTCTGGATCTGATCTCTCAGGGTCAACTACGTTACCCCAATTTACAAACGCTTGCTTTGGCAGCGTGGCTGCTGAAACCTTCATCCTGAGGGAGGAAGGTTTGTCTGAGGCGGTTATTCAAACCTTGATTAGAGCTAGGAAGAGGTCTTCCTCTACCATTTACTATAGGACTTGGTGATCCTATATTGACTGGTGTGAGGCTAGGGCCTTACCTTACAGGGTGTTATTGATTCCTTGGATTTTGGAGTTTCTACAACACGGGGTTCCAGCTCAGTACTTTGAAGGGTCAGGTTTCTGCCCTGGCTGTCTTTTTTTCAAAGGTCTTTTGCTTTGCATCATCTGGTCAAGACTTTTTTCCAAGGGGTCACTCATGTTCGGCCCCCTAGAAAGCCTTTGGTTCCCGTTTGGGACCTAAATTTGGTTATTTCAGCCCTCCAGGGGCCTCCCTTTGAACCGATGCAGGATGTGGCTCTTTCTGTGCTCACTCAAAAGGTTGCCTTTTTGGTGGCTATTACCTCTTTTCGGCGTGTCTCTGAGTTGGCGGCTCTGTCTATTCAGGCCCCTTACTTTGAGAGACACCAGGATAAGGTGGTTTTTCGCTTTAAACCAGATTTCCTTCCTAAGGTGGTTTCTGCCTTCCGTCTCAATCAGGATGTAGTTCTCCCTTCCTTGTGTCCTAGGCCTAGCAATGACAAGGAGAGGGTTTTGCACTCTTTGGATGTGGTTTGTTGTGTGAAGTACTATTTGGTTTCTACTTCTCCTTTTCATAAGACGGACGCCTTGTTCGTGGTGCCTTCTGAGCCCAGAAAAGTTTTGGCGCCCGCCAAGTCTACCATTAGTAAATGGATACGCCAGGCCATTGTTGGGGCCTATTCTGCTAAGGGGAGGGTTCCTCCTTTTAAGATCTCTGCTCATTCTACTCGTGCTGTTGGGGCTTCCTGGGCTTTTCAGCACCAGGCATCTGTTGAACAAGTTTGTAAGGCTGCTACTTGGTCTTCCGTTCATACCTTTTCAAAGTTTTATAAGGTTGATGTGCGGGCCTCAGCGGATGCTGTTTTTGGCCGCAAGGTTCTGCAAGCTGCAGTGGTTTAAATTGGTGCATTTTTTTGCTATGTGCTCCGGACACTGCTATTGGATGTCCCATATGTCATGAATAGTGGAAGTGGGGTGTGTGACATACTTTGAATAATACCATTTTGTGATTACCTTTAAAATGGGTATTATAAGTATGTCACACACCCTGCTTCATCCCGCCCTTTTGTATTCTGGATCCTTTATATGGTGAAACTTTTTATGGTTAAGAATGTTTTATTAGCTCTTCCTGGTCCCCTTACTGCTGTCATATACTGGGGAATGTGTGGGAGGTCCCAGGTATTTATGGACCAGAAGGGGCTTCTTTTTTGCTTTCATCTCTGCAGAAGTTCGCCCTCTACTGGACCATAACCCATATGTCATGAATATTGGAAGCGGGGTGTGTGACATACTTATAATACCCATTTTAAAGGTGAGTAATCACAAAATGGTATTTTTTAATGTGAGCAATCCATGTATAGAGTGGGAGAAACACATATAATAGGCTCTTATACAGGGTGAAGGTCCGGTTTAAGAAGATGTCTGTACCTCATGTACATAACATAAAAAAAACCTAGACTTTTTACCATTTAGTGTATCCTATAATAGTTTGTGTGTCTTGACAGACTGAAAGTAACCATGACACCGCTCTAACTCTGGCTTGTGCTGGTGGACACGAGGAGCTTGTGCAAACGCTGTTGGAAAGGGGAGCAAACATTGAGCATAGGGACAAAAAAGGTAAGATAATTTAATAACGGTTTTTTTTTTCTCCATTTATTGTTCGTTGTGGTGTTAACTTTTCCTAACATTTACTGGTAATAAAGTAAAATGCCAAACTGAGGTGATGTAACTGGCTTAGTGGATGTCCTGTCTCCTGCCAAGGCAAGATATGTGGGGGAGGGGGTTGCAACAAAAAATGATAGACCTAAAAGTTTGTTTTTAGTACTTTTTCTGAGGATTGCGGTTTTGCGTCGTGTACTCAATAGAAGCCAATTGCAGTGTATTCTTGTAATGTGATTTTCAGAATGAAATGATGCTTTAAGCTGGCTACTACTACCACCAAGAGTCACGGTTTCCCTTTGTATCTGCATTTAAGGTTTTACGCCACTGATCTTGGCTGCAACGGCTGGTCATGTTGGCGTCGTTGAAATCTTATTGGACAATGGTGCAGACATTGAGGCGCAGTCTGAAAGGACCAAAGACACACCATTATCGTTGGCCTGTTCTGGTGGCAGGCAGGAGGTAATTTGCTCAATTACTTACTATATGTATCTGAATTAAATAAATACGTATTTTTAAAGCGGACCTCTGGGCCACTGCTTTTTGCTGCCCAGAAGAGAGGCTGCAAGTATTTTTTTTTTTTTTTTTTTTTTAAGGCATAGCCTGGGGAGAGATGGAAGAGAGGTGGTGATTTTTGACTGACCGTCCGCTTTAAAGTGAACCAAAAGCGACCCTGGAGTCTATAAGACTCCAAGGCTGCATGATTCCCTCCTCTCGCGGCATCCAGAATCAGGATGCCTTGCTGTGAGAAACCCCTTTAGTCCTCTGTAAAACTAGGCTTCTCCCTGGTCCAACGGCGCATGCACGATGCGGGGCCGCCATCTGGTATACCTTTTAGCAGGGTGTGTGCGCCAGGCATTTGTAAATGGTAGAAGGGATGCAGCCACTGGCATGCTAGACTCTTGGCTAGACCCTTACAGATTTTTGAAGAGCGCAGCTAAGCGTGCTGAAGTTAGAAGTTATCACTCTCTCGCAGGTGAGCGGGGCTTTTAAGCCTGCGTCCCTGTTGGACTATTCCCACCCGTTCCTCGTGTGATGTGCCTCCCAGCCTGGGCTGCGCTGGTCGGGTGAAGGTAGGCAGCACCATGCGTGCTTATGGAGCCCTGCTCCACCGCAGTCCCCCACCAAAGGGTAGGCGGTATAGGCTGATGGTGAGCCTTTATGAATGCCCCTCCCGCATTATTGCCCCATGCCCTGTGTAGCGGTGGGTCCTGTACAGAGGGCCGCCACCCCCCCTCATTCTCCCTGTAGCCTTCGGGAGGGAAAGCAGGGGGGGGGGGGTGGGGGTGAGCGTCTAGCGTGATTCCGTGCACACAGCGTTTTGTCATGTCTTTTGACGAGTATATGTGGTGTCTGCCGCGGCGCTGACTTGTCTTTTTTACTATTGCAAATGCCGCCTCTGCGCGCGTCTTTTCCTTCATTTGGATGTTCCGCGCCGGGCGGCGGCATTACCTCAGACGCTTCTGCGTTATCATTGGCTGCTTGTCTGTGGGCTTCGCGCTCTTCGGGGGGGGGGGGGCGGGGCCTGGCTTGGCGCGCCCTGCGTCACGGCCCCGCTCTGGCCTGCCCTTCGAGGTACTCTCTGCGCCATTTTGTCAGCGCGCGCGTGTATACTCATTGTAGTGTGTTTGGTTCTGACACCCCTTCTTCCACACTGTGTCTTTCAGACGGGTGAAGCCATTGACTTCTCCCGGCCTGGTGTAATTGATAGTTGGGCCTTGTATAATTACTCCCACTTCCCTAGCGGGTTATTGGGGCATCCAGGGTTGCTTATAGCGTAAATCCCTACTGGCATATTGTGCCTAATAATCACCATATGGAGGCATCCCAGGATAATGTGACCGGGGTCCCTACGGGACAAGACCGGCTGTGTGTAGCGTGTGGACAGCCTCGTGCTGACACTGACAAGGCACAGGTCTGTGTACCCTGTGCTGAGCAGGTGCTTGCATTGCAGTCTGGCCTGCCAGTGGCTGCACCTTGTTTCACTTCACCTACTCGCCCAAGCTTAAATCTTACTCCTGTTGAGTTGCATACTAGTGGGGATTCTCAGCCCGATGTGTCTTCTAGACTGGCTGAACAGATTATTGCGAGGTCTTAGCGCGTAAGGGCCCTGGTAAGAAGCGGTACCTGATGCCTAATGTTACTGTTTTCCCTATGGGAACTGAGGAGTTTATGAATCTGTGTGGCTATACCTCGTCTGATGAAGGGGAGCTCTTTTCTGATTCAGGCTCATCTGATGAGAGACCAAGGGGTCATGACGATTCTGCCTCTGACCCCTGGGCCCCTGATGACACTGACGGATTATTGACCCAGACCTTGAGGTTCTGTCTATCTCTCTCCCTGTTGAGGCTCCCAGGCAAAGAGGGGAGCTTTTCCATACAGCAAAATCACGTTTGGAATTTCCAGAGCAGGCACATTTCCATGACCTTGTGCTCCAGGAATGGGAGCACCCCAGTACACTTCCCGAGGCTCCAAAGATTTGGGATAGGAAGTACCCCTTTCCTGCTGAGGTGGTTAAATGTTGGTCATTCCACCCCCGTCAAGATGGATGCCCCGATCCTAGGGCTATCTAACACCTCTGTCATGCATTCCCCTGATTCTACTACCCTGCGGGATGCTGAGGACCGGCGCATTGACCAGCTTGCCTCCCACGCCTTTACATGTGCGGGGACGGCGCTGCGTCCGGTCTGTGCCTCTAGTACTGCTGTGGCTACTAGACCCCTTATCAGAAATATGCTTGATAGTGCCCCTGATGATTTGCCTTGTGAGGTGTTTAATGCACTCTCTAGTTGTGATGTTTTTGTAAATTTTGTCCTGTCAGCATTGGATGTCACCATCAGAACGTCTGCCCTCGTGGTGGCTATACGCCGCTCGGTTTGGCTGCGCCAATGGGCCGCTGACAATGCTGCCAAGAAAGCCCTCACTGGTTATCCCTTTAAAGGACTGCGTCTGTTGGAGACCGCCTGGACCTTTCTTGCTAAGGGAGGCAGGTTACCCCAGCGCAGGCGGCAACCTCGGCCCTTTGGGGTTGGGGTTCCTTCCCCTCCCCTTACCGTGATGCAGTACAGGGTAGGGGGGGTATCCTTCCCCGGGGAGACGTGGACGTCCTGGCTCCTCTTGGGGTCCCAAAAGCTAAATCCTCTTCCAAGCCCCCTCAGGCATGATGGGGCGCCCTCACCCATCCTGCAGCACTTTGTTCAGGTCTGCAGGATTCATGTCTCAGACCGGTGAATTCAGGAGGTAGTGTCCTCCGGTTACAAGTTGGAGTTTGCTGCCGATCCCCCCTCCAAGATTCATCAGGTCCCGGATTCCTCAGGACCCTGTGTCAGCTCAGGAGCTAGTGCAAGCAGTGCAAGGCCTCCTGGAGCTGGGGGTCATCTGCCATGTGCCTTTAAGAGAAAAAGGCAACCTATTCACAGTAACCAAAAAAGTATGGTTCTGTTAGGCCCACCCTGGACTTAAAGATTCTCAACAAGTTTTGTCAGGGGCAGGCGCTTTCGCATGGAGACTCTGCGCTCTGCCATCAGTTCCCTGCGCCAAGGGGATTTCATGACTTCTGTGGACATCAAAGATGCTTACCTTCATATTCCTGTGTTCCCAGGTCATCAAAAGTATCTCGGGTTCGCTCTGATGGATCAACATTACCAATTTGTGGCCTTGCCCTTAGGCCTCCAGCTCCCAGGGTGTTCACCAAGGTGCTGGCTGGCGTGATGTCTCTGCTCAGATGTCAGGGCGTCCGCGTGCTTCCCTAGCTGGACGACATCCTCATCACTTCCCAGTCTCTACATGAGGCAGAGTTGGATACTCAGCTGGTGGTGTCCACTCTGGAGTCATTTGGATGGGTGATCAACCACCCCAAGTCCTCACTGTCCCCTTCCTTGGTAACTCCATTCCTAGAAATGAATCTGGATACAGTTCAGGCAAGGATCTTCCTTCCTCAGCAGAAGGTGGACAATCTGATTGCTCAGGCTCAGTCCCTCCTAACTTGTCCTCATCCCTCCATCAGGCAGGGGATGCAGCTGGTGGGCCTGATGGTGGCGTGCTTCGAAGCGGTCCCTTATGCTCAGTTGAGGCCTCTGCAACTTCACCTATTGCCTGTATGGGACAAGGACCCAGCGTCCCTGGACAAGGGTCTGTGTGCCCCCCCCCCCCCGGTCAGGGGGTCCCTCTTGTGGTGGATGGACTCAAGGAACCTGTTGGGGGGCAGATCCTTTCTTGCCCCTTCCTGGGAGACGGTCACCACGGATGCCAGTCTATCAGGTGGGGGGGGGGGTTCTGGACGTCCCTGCGGTTCCAGGGGAGGTGGGGCCCTTAGGAGGCCCACTCATCTATCAATGTCTTGGAGCTGCGAGCGATCAGGTTAGTTCTGGCTCGCTTAACTACTCATCTTCAGGGCCTGCCTGTTTGTTGGCGCTCGGACAACCAGAAGGCAGTTGCCTGCATCTATCATCAGTGGGGGGCCCGGAGCAAGAGGGCCCTCCAGGAAGTGTCTCTGATCCTGACCTGGGTGGAGGTCAATTTCCCCTGCATATCAGCGGTGTTCATTCCGGGGGTGGAAAATCTGCTGGCAGACCCTCTGGGCAGGGGGACCTCTGCAACAGGGCGTTCCAATCTCTGTGTCACCGTTGGGGCCAACCAAATGTGGATCTGTTTGCGTCCCGTCACAATCACATGCTCCCGGCCTTTGTCTCCCTGTCCCAGGATCCTCTGGCCTTGACCACGGATGCTGTAGCAATGTCATGGCAGGACATTCAGTTCCTGTATGTCTTTCCTCCATTCCCCCGGCTGTGCAGGGTTCTGCGCAAGATTGTTCTGGAGGGGTGCCAGCAATTCTGGTGGCCCCCAGGTGGCCATGAAGAGTGTGGTTCGCAGACGTAGTGCAGATGGTAGTAGACCAGTACGTTCTGCCAGGGGTGCCAGATCTGCTCACTCAGGGCCCCTTCCGCCATCCCAATTTACAAACTCTGGCTCTGACGGCCTGGCTGCTGAAACCTCCATCTTGATGGAGAAAGGCTTGTCCGCCTTGGTGGTTGATACCATGGTGAAGGCTAGGAAGAAAAACTTCTTCCATCTATTATAGGGTATGGCGTACCTACTTTGACTGGTGTGAGTCTAGGTCTCTTCCCTGTCGGCTGTTTTTCAGTACCCAGGGTTCTGGAGTTCTTACAGCATGGTTTGGAGTCGGGACTCCGCCTCAGTACTCTGAAGGGTCAGGTTTCTGCCCTGTCTGTTTTCTTTCAGAAGTCTTTTGCTCAGCATTCTCTGATTAAGACCCTTTTTTCCAGGGGGTCGCTCATGTGCGTCCCCCATGTAAACCTGTGGTCCCTGTTTGGGATTTGTACTTGGTTTTGTCTGCCTTGCAGGGTGTTTCCTTTGAACCTATGCAGGATGCTGCTCTGGCGGTTCTTGCCCTCAAGGTTGTCTTTCTGGTAGCCATTACTTCGGTCAGGCGTGTGTCTTGAGTTGGTGGCTCTTTCTATTCAGCCCCCATACTTTGGGAGACACCAGGACAAGGTGGTGTTCCGCTTTAAGCCAGATTTTCCTAAGGTTGTGTCTGCCTTTCATTTGAATCAAGATATTGTTCTTCCTTCTTTGTGCCATAATCCTAGCAACGCTAAGGAGAGGGTTTTGCATTCCTTGGATGTGGTCAGGTGTTGAAGTATTACCTGGTGGTTACTGCGTCCTTCAGGAAAACTGATGCTCTTTTTGTGGTCCCTTCTGGGCCCAGGAAGGGTTTGGCTCCTGCCAAGTCTACTGTTAGCAAATGGATCCGTCAGGCCGTGATTCAGGCCTATTCTGCTAAGGGGAAGAGTCCTTCCTTTTCGCCTTACTGCTCATTCTACCCATGCTATTGGTGCCTCTTGGGCCTTCCAGCACCAGGCTTCTGTTGAACAAGTTTGCAAGACCGCTACTAGGTCTTCTTTTCATACCTTTTCAAAGTTTGCAAGGTTGATGTTAGGGCCTCAGCTCATGCTGTTGTTTGACCGAAAGGTTTTGCAGACGGCAGTGGTTTAAACTGTCTGTTGTTATCTTTTTTGCTGTGGATCCCACCCTACTTTATGGACACTGCTATTGGATGTCCCAAGTGTAAGTAATCTATCTGAAGCAGGACGTACTGTATACTAAGAATAATACAATTCTGTGAAATACTCACCTGTAGAATTGATATTATAAGTATACAGTAGTGAAAAAGGGAAAATTATGATTTAATATTATCTAATATTTGCTTAACATTAACCTCCAATATCTCTATTAGAGATCAATGCTATAAATGTTGCTAATACTAACAATCATATCAGCCCAGCGGCCACCAATCTGATTCACAACAATGGCCGCTAAGGCTCTCCCAACACAACCAGTGACCTGTCCTAAGAAAGAAATATATTAATACCTTAAATACTTTGCAACTTACAAACTATTGTGTGAGAAATTATCCACTACACACAAAGTAAGATGTATTTATAAAACGGGTTTAATTAGCAGCACCGTAATTAACCTTACTAATTACAAAAAACTAAATATGTTCCTAAAGTCCCCCAGATAACCTTATATTACAGGTAGTCCTTATATTAAAGAATAATAAAGTTACAGCAAGTTACGGTACAATATATGTTATAATGGATATACAATATAGAGAGAGACAAAGCAGATGTTACACAGCGATACTTAAGTTTTCAGGGCATTTAGGTCCAGGTGTCATCCCCCCGCCATCCATCGACCCCCTGGCCCCCAGCACAAAGCTTACTAATGTATGAACAATAGAGGGAGTGGCCAGCATTCCCCGCCTCGTGGGAGTGTCTGCCAAGCTCGGCCCCCCATCAGGACTCTTACGAATTAGATGTATATTTCATAAAGGCTATAACTCTCACAATATGCATGCTATCAACTTGTAAGCAAGAAATTCACGATCCCCATAAATTTCTTAGTTAAATGAGCCCAAACACCAAATGTATATCATCCAGGGTCCAACACTGTGTAGATTGTCAGGCCCTGGACAATATATGTACGCCATGTTTGATATCAAATGAAAGGTCTAATAGTTCTGAATGAGAATCTCTCATTAATATAGTTATGAGTGACATATTACAAGAGTTACAATGCTTCCCAGAAATAAAAGCCAATTCCCAGTGTCCAATGTATATTGGCCGTCTGGAGTCCTGACTAGGAATTCAAGGAGGCCCTTTCAAGTACAGCTAGGTGTGATAGGTATCGTTCTGTTTACCATAGACATGGTAGGACTACCACACCCTACTTTGAGTGTCTTTTTACAAGTACAGCTCGTTGCCAGCTAGGTGTGAATAGGTGTTTATAGGATGTAGGACCACTATTTGAATGTATGTATGAATTAGGGGCAGCGTCCTATAACACAGTATGTCCTGCTCCACCCCACCCTTGGTTTTTGCATTATTCTGGATCCCCTGTATGGTGATTGTTATCATGGTTGTAGTTACCAGTTTGGGTGGTTAAATTCTCCCGGCTTCTCGTTCACTGCTTTTCAATGCTGGGGATTTGTGGGAGGTCCCGGGTATTTGAGGGGTCGGGAGGAGCCTGTTTTACATGTCTCTGCAGGATAACCCAAGTGTAAGTAATCTATCTGGAGCAGGACATACTGTATACTGTATACTTATAATATCAATTCTACAGGTGAGTATTTCACAGAATTGTATTTTTGGTGGCTATCACTTCTGTAAGGCGAGTTACTGAGCTGGTGGCGCTTTCCATCAAACCTCCTTATTTTGAGAGGCATCAGGATAAGGTGGTGTTTCGGCTTAAGCCGGATTTCTTGCCCAAGGTTGTGTCTGCCTTTCATCTCGATCAGGACATTGTCTTGCCTTCATTGTGTCCTAATCCTGCTAATTCCAAGGAGCGGACACTGCGTTCTCTGGATGTGGTCAGGGCTCTGAAGTTTTATTTGGTCGCTACTGAGCCTTTCAGAAAATCTGATGCTCTTTTTGTTCTCACTTCTGGACCTAGGAAGGGTTTGCCTCCGGCTAAATCCACTATCAGCAAGTGGATCCATCAGGCTGTGGTTCAAGCCTATTCTGCTAAGGGGAAGGAACCTCCCTTTAGAATTACTGCTCATTCCACTCGTGCTATTGGTGCCTCTTGGGCTTTTCAGTTTTTCAGTTCAGTTAAGTTTTACAAGGTTGATGTTAAGGCCTCAGCTGATGCTGCTTTTGACCGCAAGGTACTTCAGGAGGTAGTGACTTGAACTGCCGGCTGTTACTTATTGGGGATCCCACCCTACTTTTGGACACTGCTTTTGGATGTCCCAACTGTTGAATGAATACGGAAGCAGGCCATGCCATGCAATAAAGAATAAAGCAATTCTGTGAGTACTCACCTGTAGAATTGTTTTTGTTCTTGCATGGCACGGCCTGCTTCGACCCACCCTTGTTATCATTATTCTTGGTTGCCTCTTTATGATTGTTCCAAGTTAATTGGGTTTTTTTACCTTTATTCTCTCCCGGCTTCTTGTCTCACTGCTTGTCTACGCTGGGAACTCTATGGTTAATCCCGTTTTTATAGGGAGCCGGGAGATGTCACAGCTTTCTGCAGTACCATTGCGCCACCTTGTGGCGGAATAACCCAACTATTATGAATACCGAAGCAGGCCGTGCCATGCAATAAAGAAAATATCTATTTCTAGTTCTACACCCTAAGATGGGATTACAGGTGAGTACTCACAGAATTGTTTTTTTCCCCATCCTGCATTTGGCGGGGGGGGGGGGGGGGGGGGGGCAAGAACCAAAACCCAGGAAAGTCAAAATCCTGGGTTTTGCTCCACTTTGTCATATTTTTTTTTGCTTTTTAATGTAAACATCTATTTAAAACTAGGTGTTCCTGTCTTTTGTGTCTTTTAGGTTGTAGAGCTACTGTTAGCTCGTGGGGCGAATAAAGAGCATAGAAATGTTTCAGATTATACGCCATTAAGCCTGGCTGCCTCTGGTGGTTATGTTAACATTATTAAAATCTTGCTTAATGCAGGTGCTGAAATAAATTCCAGGTATGTAAACCATCATTGCCATCAAATGTTTATTTTTTTATGTCCATGTTATAAAAATAATTTTGTTTTTCCCTATATCCAGTCCAGGGCGTCGCTGTGAGGACATGTGGGTATTCCGCCCCCAGGGGGCGCTCGACTGCAAGATCAAAAGCTGTCGCTCCTCCCGGCCCCCTATAAAGGCAGGTGTCCCTCTATCATTTCTCAGTGTTCATCTTGCAGTTTGGCTGCTGAAGATCATTGGATACTCTCTCTTGGAATTTTTGCAGCTGAGCTGGCCCTCCTAGCCCATCGGCAGCTGCGGACCCTATTCCCACTGATCCCGTGAGACCCACTCCTGCCTCCCAGCCGTGGATTGTGACGGTAGGGAGAACGCCGGGGTCAGGCGTTTTTGGCAGAGCTAGGCTCTGGGCCGCAGACCCTGTTTAAAGTGGACCAACACCCAGGATTTTCACTATCCTGGGTGTTGGTCCACTTCAGCGGGGCATCCGAGATCCGGATGCCCCGCTGTGTGAAAGCCCCCAAAAACGTATCTTTTCGGCGACGGATAAGCCGCCGCCTCCCGCGCATCCCTCTTACAGAGCCAGCGCCGGCCATTCACAAACGGCCGGCGCGGGCACTGCTAGAGGGGCGCGCGGGAGGCGGCGGCGGCTGATCCGTCGCCGATAAGGTAAGGTTTTTGGGGCTTTTGAGGGACATCCCGATCTTGGATGTCCCGCGGTGAGGGAGGCGATCGGCCCGGGAATCTTATAGATTCCCGGGCCAATCACCCCTTGGTGTTGGTACACTTTAAAGGGTAGCCGGCCATAGGCTGATGGTGAGCCTTCTGGGGGAACCACATTGCTGATTGAGGTCTTATATCCCTCCCCATCCCACAAGCTTTATTTTGGGTTGCTGTGTGTTTGTGCAACTTTACTATTTGGTGTGTGCGTTTGCACTTATACTTACCTCCCTCGGTTCTGGCTGCCTCCCTCTCCCCTCCATCTTGCTCAATGCACATACGCTGGGGGGGGGGGGGGGCGCCGTTTTTTGTATGTGACAGGTGGAGGTGGTGTGCGGGCGTGTGATGCGCGCAGCACGGGCTGTGTGTGTGTGTGACCGTGGCGGGCCGCCCTGAGGCTATGGCAGCCATTGTCTTCCTCGCCTTGGACCTGGCCTCCCTGGTGGGCTGGCGCTTCTTTTCGCGCCGCCGGGGAAGGGGGGGGCGGGACCGCACGCTGCCGCTTTTCGCGTCATCGCCGTGCGGCCCGCCCCTCGAGGATCGCGCCGAAGCTGCTGCATGGTGGGGACGGCCCCTCTCGCCATCTTGTGCTGCTGCCTCTCCTTGCCTGGGACCCCTCCGCTGCTGCACCCCGCTACTGTCGGTGTCGTGAGTCCCTCTATTAATGATTTTTGTGATTTTATGCATGTGCTTGTGGGATACTGATGGCCCTCTCTTTTGTCTCTGTTTAGGTGGGCCCAGTGATTGAGGGTTGTATTCTAAGCATACAGCACGTCCTGCTCCATCTAATAATACTTACACTTGGCTAATCCTCCGCCAGAGGGCGCTGTTCACTGCAGGCATGCAGAAACGGGCTCCTCCCGGCCCTTCATATACCGAGGGACCTCCCACAAATCCCCAGATTTCTCTGCAGTGCTGAACTGCGAAGACATGAAGTATCACGCTCTCGCAGGCGAGCGGGGCTTTACAGCCCGTGGCCCTGTGGGACTATTTCCAACCGTCCTCTTTGTGAAGAATATGCCTCCCAGCCTGGGCTGCGTTGGTTGGGTGAAGGTAGGCAGCACCTCGTGTGCTTAACGGAGCCATGCTCCACCGCAATCCCCCACCATAGGGTAGGCGGTTTAGGCCAATGGTGAGCCTCCATTAGATGCCCCTCCCGCATTGTTAACCTGGCCCCTCATAGCGGTGATCCTTGGGTGCAGGTCCGCTTCTCCCTCGCTTCCTCCCGTAGCTCGGGGGAAAAGAAAGGGTGGGGGTACGTGTGGCAGTCCCAGTGTAATGTGACACATTTAAGGCCGTTGATCTTTTATTTGATTTTGGGTGTCGGTGCCGCGCTCCTTGCTCCATAAACCTTTCTTTGCTTTAGTGTGCAGCCCGAGTGTGAGAGCAATCTCCTTAATTACATTAGGTATGTGTGTATATCCACTTCTGTCATTCACGTTGAGCTGGTTAGAGCTTCGCGCTCTTTGGTGGAGGCGGGGACTCGGCATGACGTGCCCCGCGTCACAGCCAGAACAGGCCTGCCCCTCGAGGTTCGCTTGGCGCCATTTTGACCGTCTTCGAGCGTGGTTGCGATAACCGCCTCCTCCCTTGGTCATGTAAGTGCCCTCCGGGGCGGTGTTTTTTCCTATGATTTTTTATTTGAGCTGCGCATGGCACTGACACCCCCCTCTTATCCCATTATGTCTTTCAGACGCCAGGATTTCGGTGGCTTCTCCCGGCCTGACATATATTATAGGGGGTCCACTTAACAAATTCTCCCACATTCCTAGCGGGTCTCGGGGCATCCAGGGTTGCCTATTGCGTAATTCCCTGCGGGCATATTGCTCAGATAATCACCATATGGAGGCATCTCAGAATTGTGTCCGGGGTCCCTCGGGGACATGACCGGCTGTGTACAGTGTGTGGTCAGCCCCATGCTGATGCCTGCGGACCGTGTGCTGAACAGGCACTGGCCCTGCAATCAGGTTTGCCAGCGGCTGCACCTCCCTTCAATTCACCTGTCTCCCCAGACCTAAATCTCACTCCTGATGAGTCTCACTCGAGCGGAGATGACCAGCAGGTAGTGCCGAGCAGGCTGCCTACGGCTGAGCAGGTGCTGTCTAGTTTGGCAGATCGTTTGGGCCCTGGAAAGAAGCGGTCCCTGACGCCTCCCTGTTTCTCCTGTTCCCAATGATACAGATGACTCTGCTGCTATGCAGGACCTTGATCCTTCTGAGGAAGGTGAGCAGGCAACGCCCTAAGTCCAAATCTGCCAAGACTTCCCAAGCATGAAGGGACGCCCTCGCCCTTCTGGGTGAGGGGCCGGCTACAGCAGCTTACTCCTATCTGGGAAGGTATCTTCTCCTTCGGGTGGTTCCAGGAGGTAGTTCCCCTGGACACAGGATGGCATTTGCTGGGCGGTCCTTCTCAAATGTTGTCAGGGTGCTTCTAGCCCCTGTTTTCCTCTCAGGAATTGGTGCAGGCCGTACTAGGCCTACAGTGTTGGGCTAACTTACAGGTTGCCCTTAATAGAACGGGGCTAAGGCCTCTATATTAACCTTCACCCTTCCCTCAAATGATGAGGCAGTCTGGGCCATGCTGGTCTATGGTAGGCCTGGCAATTCTACACTCGCATGTAGTTCCCATATGATATCTCTGTCTTGGGACACAGGCGCCCTGTACAAGGGGGGGCTTCCGGTCTTCTTTGACGTTCTGGATCTGGTTAGTTCCCCCGATGTCCTTAGACACCAAGCCCGTTGCTAGTCAGTTTTTGCAGGATCAACCCTGCGGATTGAGGCCTTATTTTTTGGTTCCTCTTCTGCTCCCAGGCTACTCGCCCTGGGGCGAATGGGGGTGTTGTCTCGGACATGCCTGTGGGACGTCCACTCTAGGACCTACTGGGTCGTCTTTCCTTACTCCCCCATCTCTACGTCAGGCGGCGTGGGTTAGTCGGCCGGAGGTGTCCCCTGGGAGTTACTAGATGGGTGCTCAGTCACCTCAATCCTTCATGGTCCCCCGCTATCTCCATTCCTTGGATTCGGTTCCGGCTTGAGCCTTCTTACTTGGCAACAAGTGGGCTCCTGGTTGCGGGGGCTCTGCCCCCCTTTGGCTGACATCTTTCACCAGGCAGGGTTGCAGCTGGTGGGCTCGTTGGTAGCGTATCAGATGATGTCACTTATATACCGAGCCCTTGGGCTCTTTGGCACAGTCAGTTATTGATCCTACACCGGGTTCCAGCATATATATATATATATATATATATATATATATATATATATATATATATACCATTATGTGGTGGTATTCCGCCTTACGTCGGACCATTTGTCTGAAGTGGTGTTTTATGATCCTTATTTAGGTCCTTTTTGTCTGCCTATGGGCCTTATTCTTGGTAATACTGAAGTAAGGGGTCTACATTTCCTCACCAGGTATTGTACCTTTCCTGGTCGTTTTCTTGTCCCTTAGGGGGACTGGTGCCCTTGGGGTCGGCGGGCGCCTCCACAAGTATGCGCCTGATTTCGTTTGCTTCCAGGTCCTATGCACCCTTTGGACTGTTCTTACTTGGATACCTTGCCTTCCTGGTCCTGGGTACAGGTTTCGGCTTCTTGCTGATCATTGTTAGTGAAGGGGTCAGTATCCCCGTCTGTTGCGGGAGCCCTGTTTTCATTTCCCCGAACGTTCCTCTCTTTCTGTTCTGTTCCGCTTGTGCTTGGGTACTTTTGGCCCTTCAGCACCGGGTTGCTGTTAAGCAGGCTGCTAGACTGCTGCTTGTTTTCTGTTCGTACCCTTTCAAGGGTTTTGTTGTGGAATTGACGTTAGAGCCTTTGCTCCTGTCGTACTTGGTAGCAAGGTTTGCAGGTGACAGCGCATTTACTGTCGGCTGTGCCTTTTTGTTGGGGATCCCACCCTACTTTATGGACACTGCTATTGGATGTCCCATGTGTAAGTAGTATTAGATGGAGCAGGACGTGCTGTATGCTTAGAATAATACAATTCTGTGAGATACTCACCTGTAGAATTGGTATTATACGCATACAGCACGTCCTGCTCCACCCCACCCTGGTTCTCTTTGTTCTGGATCCCCTGTATGGTGATCGTTATTACCAGTTGGGTGGTTGGTTTCTCCCGGCTTCTTTTTCTCACTGCTTTTCAATGCTGGGGATTTGTGGGAGGTCCCTCGGTATATGAAGGGCCGGGAGGAACCTGTTTTTGCATGTCTACAGTGAACAGCGCCCTCTGGCGGAGGATTACCCATGTGTAAGTATTATTAGATGGAGCAGGACATGCTGTATGCGTATAATACCAATTCTACAGGTGAGTATCTCACAGAATTCTATTTTTTCCTCCCGGTCCCCTGCCCCCCTCCCTTATTAAGAGGGATCATATAAGAGGGATTGTTTAGGTTTGGGCCGTTAGTGCCTTGTAACCTGCATTTGGCAGTTTTTGTCTAATCACCATAATGGAGGCATCTGGGGATAGTGAGCTAGGGGGCCCCTTCTGGGCGGGTGAAGCTCTGCCCCTTGTGCAGTGCAAGCCCTCTGGGCGGATTCAGCACTGTTTGTACCACTTGCGCCAGGAGTGTCATTTTGGACCATGACCGGGCGGGCGTAGCTGCCACTAGCCCTTCATTGCCTGCGGCCTCTCGAGAACCCCCTCTGCTGCACTCGGCCCCCAGTGAGGGGGAATCCAGCAGGGGGGTCCCATGTTGATTTGGCATATAGGGTGGCCTGTCTTGAGAGACAGATCTCTCGAACGGCGCCTAAGAAGGCCTCGAGTAAGAGACGGCACATCTAGTCCGTTTACTCGGTATAATGATGATCTTTTTGATGGTCTGGGCTCTGTGGAGGAAGGCGAGTTGATTCACGGTCCACTGTGGATTACTCTGCTGGTGAGGACAGTTTGTCTGGTTCCTCCTCGGATGAGGATGTGTGGCTCCCTGATGATACGGAGAAATTGCTTGCTTCAGTTTTTGAGACTTCACACATTGCCCCTCGAAGCGGCTAAGAGGAACCACGGTGATTTGTTTAGGCCTGAAAGACCGAGGTGAGTCTTTCCAGAGCAAGGCCCATTTTTCTAATATGATTTTCAAGGAATGGGAAAGGCCTAACAAGCTACTGTCGGTGCCTAAGGGCATGGATAGGCGATATCCCTTCCCTAAGGAGCTGGTCCGGCTATGGTCTCGTTCTCCCGAGATGGATTCCCCTTTGTCGGGGTTGTCCAACACTACTGTTATGCCTTCACCTGATACTTCCTTACGTGATCCAGCTGACAAGCGCATGGATCAGCTGGTCTGTCATGCCTTCACCTTTGTTGGTGCCTTATTTCATCCTGTGTGTGCTGCGGCTATTGTCCCCCTGGCCATCAGAAAGAAGGTGAGACGCCTTGTGGACAGCGCTAAGATTCGCAAGCGGGCAGAGGAGTATAAAGACCTCGGGGCTTGCGTGGATTTCATTGCCTTTGTTGTCTCTGCCATGGACGATGGTGTCCGGCTTGGTGCCAGGATTTCGGCCCTACTTGTTGCACTTCGCCGCTTGCTCTGGTTGCGGCAATGGTCGGCTGATGCTGCGGCCAAGAAGTCGCTTACTAGTATCCCCTTCATGGGGCACAGGTTGTTCAGGAGCGTCTGGACCGTCTGGTCAAGGATGGTAGACTCCCTCAGAGATGGAAGCCTGCTCGACCCTTTTGGAGCTCATCTGTCTATCGCTCCTTTCGAGGGGGAAGAGGTGCTTCATTTTCAGGTGGCCGCAGAGTTACCTGGGGTAGAGGTAGGTCCTGCTGAAGTCCAAGCCCCCTGCCAAGTCCCCTCAGGCATGAGGAGGCGCCCTCACCCATCCGGGTGGGGGGATGGCTTCTGCTATTTGCTCATATCTGGAGACGGCGCGTCTCGGATCGGTGGATTCAGGAGGTGGTGTCCTCCGGTTACAAAATAGAGCTGGCAATCAGGCCGCCCACAAGATTTCTTCGGTCTCGGATATCCCAAAACCCATTGAAGGCACAGGGCTTGAGAATGGCCGTGCAACACCTCCTGCGGTTAGGTGTGGTTTGTCCTGTGCCTCCTCAGGAGCAGGGTTTATTACAATCTGTTCACGGTTCCCAAGAAGGACGGAACATTGAGGCCTATCCTGGACTTGAAGGGTCTCAAACAGGTTTGTAAGAGTCAGATATTTTCGCACGGAAATCTTGCGGTCGGCAGGGAGCTTGCTTCGGCCCGGCGACTTCATGACCACAGTGGACATCAGGGATGCTTATCTGCACATCCCGATCTTCCAAGGGCATCAGAAGTTCCTGAGGTTTGCTCTGGAGGACCTGCAATACCAGTTTGTGGCTCTGCCATTCGGGATCTCCTCAGCACCCCGTGTTTTCACCAAGGTGCTGGCGGGCATCATGGCTATCCTGAGGAACCAGGGCATTTGTGTGCTTCCCTATCTGGATGATTTGCTGATTGCGGCTCAGTCTCTTCAGCAGGCCGAGAGCGATACCCGGACGGTGTTGTCCACCCTCAAGGCCTTCGGCTGGGTAGTCAATTACCCAAAGTCTTCTATCACTCCCTCAACAGTGAGGTCCTTCCTGGGCATGACGATAGACACCTCTCAGGTCAAGGTCTTTCTGCCACAGCAGAAGGTTTTTGGCCTCCAGATGCAGGTGCAGGCCTTGCTGTCTTGTCAGCGGCCATCGATCCGTCTGGGGATGAAACTGGTGGGCCTAATGGTGTCTTGCTTCGAGGCAGTGCCCTTCGCCCAATTTCACATGAGACCTCTTCAGTTGACCGGCTGGGACTGGATGCAGCAGTCGCTGGAACAGGAATTTTCGCTGTCTCCCCTGGCCAGGCAGTCCCTCTTGTGGTGACTGGACTCCAGGAAACTATTGGTGGGCAAGTCCTTTCTCACTCCCCGTTGTGAGATGGTTACCACGGATGCCAGTTGGACTGGCTGGGGAGGCGTTTGGCAGACGCAGAAGATCCAGGGTCAGTGGGGTCCACAGGAGAACCGCTTACCCATAAATCTCTTTGAGCTGAGAGCGATCCGGTTGTTGCTTCTTCGCTTGACTCCCCATTTAAGGGGTCGTGCGAAGCAGGTTCGCTCGGACAACCGGACGGCTGTCGCCTACATCAATCACAAGAGCGGGGCTCGGAGCAAGCGAGCCCTCAAGGAGGTGACCCAGATTCTGACTTGGGCAGAGGAGAATGTTCCCTGCATCTCGGCGGTTTACATTCCCGGGGTAGAGAACCAGGAGGCAGATTCCTTGAGTAGGAGCGCTTCACGCCTGGGGGAATGGTCTCTCAGCAACAAGACCTTTCACGCTCTGTGTTTTCGCTGGGGTCAGCCGGACGTGGACCTGTTTGCGTCCAGACACAATCGCAAGCTCCCAAGGTTTGTCTCCCTTTCAAGAGATCCTCTGGCCATTGCCACAGACGCTCTGGCAATTCCCTGGACGGAGTTCAGGCTCCTTTATGCATTTCCTTCCGTTTCCAGTCCTGGGCAGAGTGCTGCGCAAGATAGCCCAGGAAGGAGTACCAACCATCCTGGTGGCTCCTCGCTGACCGAGAAGGAGTTGGTTTGCGGACATAGTTCAGATGTCAGTTGATCGCTACATCATGCCCGACATCCCAGGGCTTCTCACTCGGGTCGCTGCGGCACCCCAATTTACAGATGCTGGCTTTGACGGCCTGGCAATTGAAACCTCACTCCTGACGGAAAAGGGGCTGTCGGCCACGGTTGTGCATACCATGATACAGGCACGGAAGAAGTCTTCTTCCATGATATATTACAGAGTTTGGTACGCCTACATTGCTTGGTACGAGTCCAAGAGTCTCCCTTGCCGCACATTCTCTATTTCTAGGATTCTGGAGTTTTTACAACACGGCTTAGACTTGGGTCTCCAGCTGAGCACCCTCAAGGGCCAGGTCTCGGCCTTAGCCATCTTCTTCCAGAGATCCATTGCCAATCATAGGTTGATCAAGATTTTTTTTCAGGGAGTCTCCCATGTATGTCGTCCACCTAAATCAGTGATACCGCTGTGCCACTTGAATTTGGTACTTTATGCTCTTCAGGGTCTTCCCTTGCTTTTTGTCCTAACACAGGGCTCTAGGAAAGGTTTGCGCCAGCCAAGTGCACTCTCAGTAAGTGGATCAGACAGGCGGTGGTGCAAGCATATTCTGCCAAGGGGGAAGAACCCCCTTTTTGTATTTCAGCTCATTCTACTAGAGCTATTCGTGCCTCCTGGACCTTTCAGCTCCAGGCATCTGTTGAACAGGTTTGTAAGGCCTCCACTTGGTCTTCAGTTCATACTTTTACAATGTTTTACAAGGTTGATGTTGGGGCCTCAGCTGATGCTGTCTTTGGCCGAAAGGTGCTTCAGGCGGTAGTGAAATGAACTACATGCTGTTCCACACTGGGGATCCCGCCCTAATGGACACTGCTTTTGGATGTCCCACATGTCATCACTGGGGCGACCTGGACTGGATATAGGGAAAAATACAATTCTGTGAAACTCACCTATAGAATTGTTTTTGAGTATATCCAGTCCAGGTCATCCCACCCCGCCCTTGTTCATTATCTCTTGTTTGCCTGTTATGGTGATTTTTTATTATTGGACTTGTCCTTAAGTTTTTTGTTGGAGAGAGTACAAGCTGAAGCTATGTGAAGTAACATGGTCTCTTGGCCTCCCGGCCTGTCTCCTTTTTACTCCTTTTTAAACACTGGGAAATGATAGAGGGACACCTGCCTTTATAGGGGGCCGGGAGGAGAGACCGCATTTGATCTTGCAGTTGAGCGCCCCCTGGGGGCGGAATACCCACATGTCATCAATGGGACGACCTGGACTGGATATACTTAAAAACGATTCCACAGGTGAGTTTCACAGAATTGTATTTTAAATTGTATTTAATTTTGGGAATGGTTGAGCTCCTCTAAGGTTTGTGTTGATATTGGTGGCTGTAGATTGCCCATTACTGCCGAGCACCCTGGGGGATGTAAGCATTAAATATGCTTGGCAAAGGGCTCTGATTGGACAATATGTGTTATAATGGGACAGGTGAGTTTCTCATTTCTTTCATTCCGGGGTACCACAATTAGCAAGGCATGGGTTAATCTCAGCTGTGGGTGGGGCTGCAAGATAGAAAAAGACTATCTCCTCTCTTCCTATATAGGGCTTGCTGTGGCAGGATCTCCTCAGTTCTTTTCTTGCAATTGCAAGGGACTGTGAAGTTTTATTTTTTTTCTTTTTAGTTAAAGTGGACCAACACCCAGGATTTTCACTATCCTGGGTGTTGACCCACTTCCGTGGGGCGCCCCGATAGGGGGTGCCCCACTGTGTGAAACCCCCCAGAAAGCCCCTAAAATCTTACCTGTTAGGCCTCTCTGTAAGCCCCCTGTAAGAGGGACGCGCACCCGCGCCGGCCATTCACAAACGGCCGGCGCGGGAGCGCGCCCTGCTAGAGGGACGCGCGGGAGGCGGCGGCAGCTTATCCGTCGCCTAAAAGGTAAGATTTTAGGGGCTTTCTGGGGGGTTTCACACAGTGGGCCATCCCGATTTCGGATGCCCCGCCGGGAGGGAGCTGATCAGGGGTGTGTGTTGGTCCACTTTAATGCTAAATGGGGGCTTCGACTCCGTCTGTCTCCCAGCCCCTCACCAGCTTCAGTGTTCCTGGGGACCCCCGATGCCTGAAGTTAGTTCCTAAGCTGATAATGTGGGATCGTGCAGAGTGAGGGGAAATCCTGGATTTCCAGAGGCTAAACAGTTACATTCTGGTGCGGAAGTTTCGCATGCAATCTCTAAGATCTGTCGTAACGACGCTGCAACAGGGATTTTCTGGCCATTATATGTCCACTGACATTTCAAATTTGTGGCACTGCTGTTCGGACTGTCCACTGCCCTACGTGCCTTGGCGGTGGTGATGGAACTCCTGCGATGGCAAGGTGTACACATCACCCCATACCTGGACGGCCTGCTCATCCAAGCCCCATCTCTGGCAGAGGCACTGCCGGACGGTTCTGTCGGACGGTTCTGTCCACGCTGGAACTTTTCAGGTGGGTTATCAACTACCCCAAGTACCAGGTAGTTCCATGATCATGTTCCATGACCTATCTAGGTATGACATTGGGTATTCGAGGGGCATGGGTCCTTCTTCGGTGCATGGCTCTTCCGGAGGTGGTAAGGACTGCTGACAGACATTCCATGATCAGACAGGTCACGCGTCTCCTTGGCCTGATAGTGTCTACCATCCAGGCAGTTCCATATGCCCAGTTCTGCTGCAGGCCTCTACAAATGCTGCTCCTATCGTAATGGCGCAAACCATTCAGGCGTTGTACCATCGCTTCCTCTTGACTGACCATGCCTGGTGATCCCTGAATTTGTCGCTGGCAGTGGGTTGGTCTTTCCTGCCAGTCCAGTGGTTTATCCTGACCATTGTGGTTTGTCCAGCTCCGGGGGGCCTTCCGGTCAGGGTCCAGTCGGGCAATTCCACAACCTCTGGCCTTCATAAGCCATTGGGGGGGAGGGTACCAGGAGCTGGCAGGCATTCCAGGAAGTGAGAGTGGGTGGTAATTCACATTCCTGCGCGACTGGTTGGGAGTATCGGAGGTGGACCTCTTCGCATCTTGGCGCAATGGGAAGGATCAGAGGTTCGTGTCCATGGTGCGAGACCCCCCCTGACCATGTTGGTTGACACACTGGCCATTTCCTGGTCAGGATACAGCTTGCTCTACGCATTCCCGTTGCTTCTGGGTTGCATGTTAAAGAAGGTCAATGGCGAGCAGATTCCAATCATCACGATCGCCCCACCCTGGCCCAGAAGGTTGTGGTTCGCAGATCTAGTCAGCCTGGCACTATAGCCCCCATGGTGACTCCCCAACCGCCCAGATCTTCTGCAACAGGGTCCTCTGATACCCCAATTATCCTGCGCTGACTTTAGCGACTTGGTTGTTGAGACCAGCATATTGGAGGAGAGAGGTTTTTCTGCCGCGGTCATTCAGACTTTGATTTGGGTGCGGAAATGGTCATTCTCTAGAATTTCCAGCTGGACTTGGAGGGCCTTCGTGTTTTAGTGTGAATCTAAGGGCCACTTCTCTAGAAGGTATTCGATACCCAAAAATTTGGAGTTTTTAGAGAATTTGGAAAAAAATGTTCCTCCAGCAAAGGCCTGCACACTGGCCTACAGCCAGCACCCTTAAGGGCCAGGTCTCAGCTTCGTCCATTTTTTTCCAATGGATAATCACCGAGCATAGGTTAATCTACACTTTCATGCAGGGAGCTGTCGGCAGGGCATTAAAGTATTACTTGTCTGCTACTCAAGATGTACACAAGACAGATGTCTTGTTCGAGATCCCAGAAGGACCGAGGAGGGGCCTGGAGGCTGTCGGGTCCACTCTTAGAGGATGGATCAGGCAGACGATCATATAAGCCTACACCTGCAGGGGGAAGGAATCGTCCTTCCGTGTCACCGCGCTCACGCCACCAGGGCATTTGCGGGGTCCTGGACTTTCCAACACCAGGCGTCGACGGAACATATCTGCCGTCTCTCCACACCTTCAGCGTTTTAAAGATTTAATGCCGGGCATCTGCCGATGCTGCTCTGGGGAGTAAGGCCTGAGTTTGAGGTGTCAGTGCCGTTGTTCTTGGTTATGTTGACGCTGTTCGCTGTTCTCGCACGGTCCCACCCTTATTGAGGGTGCTGCTTTGGAAAGTCCCACGCTATTGGTGGTGCCCCAGAATTGAAGAGATGAAAAAAGGGAAATTTGTGTACTCGGCGGTAAATTTCCCTTCTCTTCCATTCCGGAACACCACACCTGTTGTGTTAAGACTTTGCTGGTGGCGGTTGATTCCTTCTACACGGGTTTAGTTTTGTTGCACTGTTTGCTAGTTGCGTACATTATGGTTAGCGTTTTCCCATCCCGGGGCTGTGGCTGAACTCCAATTAGCTGAGGAGATCCTGCCACAGCCTGCCCTTTATAGGCCAGGTGGAGCTAGTCTCTTCCTACGTCTGAGATTAACCCACATGTTGCTACTGGTGATGCCCCAGAATGGAAGAGGATGAGATAGGAGATTTACCGGTGAGTATACAACTTTCCATTTTCAAAATTGGAATGCCCCAGAGCATGGAGCAAAAAAGATGGTGAAAATCCTAGATTTTCTTATTCCGCCTTAAGCAAAATCTATAAAACTGCTGATTTTACCCAACTTTGTATTTAATCTAGAAATATCCTTAGGCAATTGACTGGTACTTCTGGTTGTTTCCATAAATCTTAAATACTTTTAATTGTATATATAACCTGTTTTTCTGTGTGACTCTTGTTTAGAACTGGTAGCAAGTTGGGTATATCTCCTTTAATGTTGGCTGCCATGAATGGTCATACTGCTGCTGTTAAGCTACTGTTGGACATGGGCTCAGATATCAACGCACAGATAGAAACAAATCGGAACACAGCACTTACTCTGGCCTGTTTCCAAGGCAGAACCGAAGTAGTCAGTCTGCTGCTTGACAGAAAGGCGAATGTGGAGCACAGAGCAAAGGTAAAACAAAAACATTGTATTTCAATTGCATTTTTGGAAACATATATTTGTACCAAAAGTATGTCCTTAAGGAGCTGTGCTTATCTAAATTTTGTTTTTCTTAGTATTTGTGTGGCTTATGGACGCAGTTTGCTTTTGGCACCTGTAAGCCTAAGTCTCTGTACACAAAATGGTGCTGCTATGGAAGAGTTCTGTGTGTACAAGACTTGCATATCTTGTTGTAGGTGTTGGTGTACAGTTGCTGATAGCCACAGATTGTTGATAGTGGATAATTATTCAGCTCTAGTGGGAAGGGAATGGGTTAGTCATATCAGATCAGTCATATCACATGAGAATGTTTATTCTTGCTGTTGCAAAAGTCATTCATTTTTCAGACACTTGATACATAATACTTAATACTTTATTTTACAGACTGGTCTAACTCCTTTAATGGAAGCAGCTTCTGGTGGCTATGCAGAGGTGGGGCGGGTTCTTCTTGATAAAGGTGCCGATGTTAATGCTCCCCCAGTGCCATCTTCAAGGGATACAGCACTTACCATAGCAGCGGACAAGGGGCATTATAAGTTCTGCGAGTTGCTGATCAGCAGGTACATCTAGCAATCTCATATATGTGTAATTGAAATGACTATTCTAAGTATACAGCACGTCCTGTTCCAGAATATTCCTTACACATGGGTAATACATCCACAAGATGGCGCTGGACTGCAGAAAACCGCTTGTGGCTCCTCCCGGCCCTATATAAGTCAGGGACCTCCCACAATTTCCCCAGTTCTTTCTGCGCTGAGAAGATAGCTCTCTATGTGGCGCCGGTGAGCGGGGCTTACATGTCTGCGGCCCTGCAGGACTATTCCCACCTGTTCCGTACCATACACTGCCTCCCAGCCTCGGCTGACAAGGTTCGGGTGAAGGTAGGTTAGTAGCACCAGTTAAAGGTGCTGAGGAGCTAGGCTCCTACCGCAGTCCCTGCTCTGACAGGGTAGGCAGTTTAGGCTGATGGTGAGCCTTTTGGGATGCCCCCACTGCTTCTTGGGTGTTTGCCAGGTATCCTGTGCAGATAACCCTTTACAATAGGTGTTCCCCTCCTCCCTCACTTCTCCCTTTGTCCCCTGGGCGCTGTTATCCCCCAGGAATCCCTTATGTTAACTACCTGTCAGCTCAGGGTCTGTGCCTTGCTGTCCAAAACCTTCTGGAGTTGGGGGTCATCTGCCAGGTGCCTTTGAGGGAAAGGAACAGGCTACCATTCCAATTTTTTCACTGTTCCCAAAAAAGACGGGTCCATCAGACCTATCCTGGATTTAAAGTGCCTCAACAAATTTGTCAGATTCAGACACTTTTGCATGGAGACTCTGCACTCAGCTGTCAATTCACTATGCCCGGGCGACTTCATGACCTCTGTAGACATAAAGGATCAGGACCCTCGGTCCCTGGATCAGTTGTTGGTTCTGTCCCCTTTGGCCAGACGGTCTCTCTCGTGGTGGCTGGACTCAAGAAACCTGTTGGTGGGCAGATCCTTTCTGGCCCTGTATTGGGAGACAGTCACCACAGATGCCAGTCTGACAGGTTGGGGGGGCTTCTGGAAATCCCTTAAATTCCATGGTCAGTGGGGCCCTCAGGAGGCCCACACCCCTATCAACATTCTGGAATTGAGGGCGATAAGGTTGGTTCTCGTCCAATTGACTCCACGCCTCCGGGGTCAGGCGGTTCAGGTCAGTTTGGACAACCAGACGGCGATTGCCTACATCAATCAGGGAGGGACCCGGAGCAAGAGGGCCCTCAAGGAAGTGTTCCTGATACTGTCTTGGGCGGAGGAGAATGTTTGCTGCATCTCAGCTGTGTACATCCCTGGGGTGGAGAATCTGGAGGCAGACTCCCTCAGAAGGGGGACTTCTCGTCTGGGAGAATGGTCCCTCAGCAGCAGGGTGTTTAGCTCCCTGTGCCACCACTGGGGTCAGCCAGATGTGGATCTGTTTGCGTCCCGTCACAATCACAAGCTTCCAGTCTTTGTCCCTCTGTCCCAGAACCCTCTGGCCTTGGCCATGGATGCACTAGCAATGTCTTGGAAGAGCTTTCAGCTTCTCTATGTGTTCCCTCCCTTTCCTCTGCTGGGCAGGGTGCTGTGCAAGATTGCCTAGGATGGGGTGCCAACCATTCTGGTGGCCCCCTGTTGGCCAAGAAGGGTGTGGTTCGCAGACATCGTGCAGTTGGCAGTAGATCAGTATGCCCTGTTCATAGGATCCAGACCTGCTCACTCAGGGGCAGCTACGCCATCCCGATTTACAAACGCTGGCTTTAACAGCCTGGCTGCTGAAACCTCCATCTTGATGGAGAAGGGGCTGCCTGCCTCTGTTAATACCATGATTCGAGCTAGGAAGAAGTCCTCCTCATCCATCTACTATAGGGTCTGGCATGCTTACATTGACTGGTGTGAATCTAAGTCCCTTCCCTGTTGGGTGTTTTCTATCCCTAGGATTTTGGAATTCCTGCAACATGGTTTGGATTTGGGTCTTCAACATAGTACCCTTATAGGTCATGTTTCTGCTTTAGCCATTTTCTTCCAAAGATCCTTTGCTCACCATCGTCTGGTCAAGATTTTTTTCCAGGGGGTTACTCACTTGCATCCTCCACGTAAGCCTATGTTACCAGTCTGGGATTTGAACTTGGTCGTATCTGACTTGCAGGGGTCTCCCTTTGAGCCTTTGCATGAGGCCCCTTTGTCCAAAAGGTAGTCTTTTTGGTGGCTATCACTCCTGTTAGACATGTTTCCATCAAACCCACTTACTTTGAGAGACACCAGGACAAGGTGGTGTTTCGTTTTAAGCTAGATTTTCTGCCTAAGGTTGTGTCTGCTTTTCATCTCAATCAGGACATTGTTTTGCCTTCTCTATGCCCTAATCCTAGTAACCCTAAAGAGCGGGTTTTACACTCTGGATGTGGTCAGGACTTCTATTTGGTGGCTACTGAATCCTTCAGGAAGACTTATGCTCTTATTCTCAGTGTGTCACACACCCCGCTTCCCCTTTAATTCTTACGATAGGGTTATCCTCCAGCAGGAGACGACGTTGCAGAGAGAAGTCTTGAAAACGAGCCACTCCCGGCCTACATATACCTGGGACCTCCCACTTAACACCCAGTGTTTTCTCTCTGCAGATGCGACAAGACAGAAGAAAGAAGTCTCCTGCTTGCAGGTAGCCAAGGGGTCAAACCCCGGCACCCCCCTCTTGGTCTATTTCTGCCCAGTCAATTGTTTATATGCCTAGATAGATAACGGAAGCCTCCCAGCCTAGGCTGCTGGCTGGGCAACGGTAGATGGCACTGTATGGTGCCTAGGAGCTTATCTCCTCCGCTCGGGCAATGCGGTTATCTGGCATGGTGATCCGGATTTGGGATGCCCCTGTCCCGGTGTTCCCCTTGGCCACCTTCTCCCGCTTGGTCCCTTTTCCCTTCGCGTTGGGGGGGGGGGGTGGCTTGTATGGGGTGCTTTACACTTGTGGTGATTCTCTGTGTGTTTGGGGAGCGCTGGCAGCTGGCGGGGTCAGCGCCGCGGCGTGCGGGCGCGTGTCCCGAGCTACTGGGGCTCCTTGTAGCATATTTAAAACTTCTCCCGCTTGGTCTGTGGTGTATGGGGCGTCTGTTGGCGCCCGTTTGCACGCGGTGCCGCCATTCGGCCGCACTGCTCGTGTTTTGGGGGCGGGCCGCGCTCCCTCTCGGCCCACGCTGTATGGATCTCCGGCGGGGGGCGGGGCCGGAGCGCTTCGTGCGCTGAGCCCGGCCCGCCTTCCTTCCTCTTCCTCACCCGGAGTCCTCACTACACGGAGGCACTCAACAACAGGCCAGCGGTCCCTAGCTCGGCTGAGGAGGGCGCCGTCATTCAAGCAGGGTTTGTTTGTTTGTCTTGCTTTGTTGTCTGTGCAGTGCATGTTAATGGCAGTCGCTTGCGCAGTTACCCTGTCACTTTTGTATAGCTTCCCCCTCCTGGAGGCACATATTATTTATATATATATATATATATATATATATATATATATATATATATACATTTTTTTCATGGGCTGTATATACTTCTCTTGCTTTTGTATATTTTGTTTATATATTTTACTGTTACATTCTGTTTGGTTGTGTTGGTGTATGTGTGTGGCGCATGCTGGCAAACTTTCTTTGGGGAACTGATTGTGGTCTCTTTCCCTTACAGATCCTGGGATCCCCTCACTGCAGTGGGTCTCCCGGTCAGATATACCTGGCTAGTCTTATTCTCCAAATTGGGATTCTCCTATGCTTAAAAATCCTCTCACTCCCGGGACTTTAGTTATAAAAGGGGCATCCCGGGTTGCTTAATGTGTAAATTTCTGGGTTATTGCGAATGCCATAATTTCACCATATGGAGGCTTCCGACATTACCGGAAATGGCTCTTCGGGGCTATCCAGGCTGTGTGGGGGTTGTGGGGCTCCGCTCCCAGGCAATGATGTCATAATATGTATTCCATGTGCACAGCAGAATATTGCGCGCCAGTCCGGCACTCCGGCTTCTGGCTCCTCGCAACTTCTGTCATCTCCTACCCCAATCCCCCGCCCCCCACCTATTCCGGACCCCGTGTGACGTTGTCAAAGGTGGGGATTCGCAATCCGAGGTGTGTGCACGATTGGCCAGCCTCGAGAAAATAGTTTCCGCCGCGGTGGCACAGAAGGCTACGGCTAAGCGGAAGCACCTTTCTCCGGCATCTCCTGTTCTGGAGGATGAAGTGTTTGAAGTATTGGATTGGTCCGATTGCCCCCCTGCTGAGGAGGGGGAGCTCCTTGAGGAGTCGGACGAGCCTGCAGACCAGCAATTGGTTGGTACCGCTGGCGATCAGGCTGCGGGGGTGTTCCTTGACACTCCTTCCATTTTGGCTCAAATGTTTGAAATTTTGGCTTTATAACCGCCCGAGGCGGTCCCCCCTCCAAAGGGTGAGTTGTTCGATGGTTCCCAGGCAGCAACACTTTGTGAGGGTTGTCCTTAAGGAATGGGAACAACCCACGCGCCTTGTTGGAGTTCCTCCTAGTTAGGATAAGTGTTATCCCTTTCCGGAGGATTTGGTGAAGCTTTGGTCTGTTCCCCCTGACGTCGATGCCCCTGTGTTGGGGCTGTCTGACACGGCTGTGTTGCACTCCCCTGACACTACTACCATTAAGGATCGCCATGGTTTTATCAGTGCTGGATCAGCACTGGGGCCGGTGTGTGTTTCGGCGCTTCTTCTGATGGCTGTTAGGTCCATTGTTAGAGATTTGTACGCAGATCTTGATCCCACTTGTGATGAGTTCGCTTCTCTCAAGCAGTGTGAGTCGTTTATTTCCTTTGTCATGACCGCCCAGGACGATGCCCTTTGCGATGTGTAGCAGGACCGCGGCCCTGTTAGTTGCTATTCGCCGGTCGGTGTGGCTGCGCCAGTGGATGGCGGACTTTAACTCTAAGAAGTCGCTTACAGCTCTTCCTTTTGTAGGTTTGCACCTATTTGGTGACAAATTGGATTCGGTTACCAAGGGTGGTAAGTTGCCTCAACACAAGAGGCCGCGCCGTTCCTTTCGGGGATCGGCTTCCTTTAGTCCCTCCTTTCGGGGAGTCAGAGCGGGCAGAGGGGCCTCCTTTCCCGCTACCAGGGGTGCAGGTTGGACCCGGGGGAGGGGCCGTGGCTGTCCCGGTCAGTCCTGGGGCGCCAAGCCCAAGCCTGCTGGTAAGCCCGCTCAGCAATGAGGGGGTGCCCTCACCCGTGCGGGTGGGGGGACGATTGCAACACTTCTCCCTGGTTTGGGACCAGGAGGTTCCGGACAGATGGATCCAGGAGGTGGTGTCGTCCGGTTACAAGCTGGAGTTCGAGTCTCGCCCTCCTTCACGGTTTTTCCAGTCTCGGGTGCCCACCGATCCTTTGGTCGCGCAGGGACTCCTAGCGTCTGTGAAGAATCTTCTGGAAATGGCGGTCATCCGGCCGGTGCCGCACTTGGAAGTGGGCCTCGGGTTTTACTCCAATCTTTTCACAGTCACCAAGAAAGACGGGTCGGTTCGCCCCGTTCTGGATCTGAAGTTACTCAACAGGTTCATCCGTACTCTGAACTCTGTGATCGGCCATCGGTTCTCTTCGGCAGGGGGACTTCATGACGTCCATAGACATCAAGGATGCTTACCTTCATGTTCCCATCTGCCAGGCTCATCGACGTTTTCTTCGGTTCATAATGAAGGATCGGCATTTTCAATTCGTGGCACTTCCGTTTGGCCTTACCTCGGCTCCAAGAGTGTTCACCAAGGTGCTGGTAGGGGTGATGGCCATTCTCAGATCTCAAGGCATTCGCGTCGTACCTTATCTGGACGACCTTCTCATCATGGCTCCTTCTCTCAATCAATCGGAGACGGACACCAGGACGGTGGTCTCCACGCTGGAAAGCTTCGGTTAGGTGATCAACTTTCCCAAGTCCTCCCTCGCCCCGGCCAGGGTGGTGTCCTTTCTGGGAATGCGGTTGGATTCTTGTCAACACAGGGTGTTTCTGCCTCAATCCAAGATTGGTCTGATTCAGGAATTCAGCTTCAGCTTCATCTGTTGGCGTCTTGGGACCGGCGACTGCGGTCGTTGGATCGGCCCTTCCAGTTGTCCTCCCGGGTCCGGCAGTCCCTTCAATGGTGGTTGGTCTCGACCAATCTCTTGAGGGGCAGGTCTTTCCTGACTCCTCTCTGGGAAATTGTCACCATGGACGCCAGTCTTTCGGGATGGGGGGGATTCTGGAAGGATCTTCAGTTTCGGGGCAGTGGGGACCTCGAGAGGCCCACTTGCCCATCAATGTTCTGGAACTGAGAGCCATCCGTCTGGTTCTTGTTTTTTTGACTCAGTATGTTCTGGGCCTTCCGGTTCAGGTTCGTTCGGACAATCGAACAGCGGTTGCTTACATCAATCATCAGGGAGGGACTCGCAATCTGGGTGCCCTCAGAGAGGTGTCCCTGATCCTGACCTGGGCGGAGGCCCATGTACCTTGTCTCTCGGCAGTTTACAGGGAAGCGGATCTGTTGAGCAGTTGCTCTTCCCGTCTGGGAGAATGGGCTCTCCATCCTCAAGTTTTTCGGTCGCTGTGTCTCCAGTGGGGCACACTGGAGGTGGACCTGTTTGCCTCTCGTCACAATTGCAGGCTTCCGACCTTCGTGTCGCTCTCCCAGGATCCTCTGGCGGTGGACGCAATGTCCCTGAGCTGGGGGGATCTGGGGTTTCTGTACCTTTTTCCTCCGATACCCATGCTAGGCAAGGTGGTACGGAAGCTGGCTCTGGAAAGGGTGTCCGCCATTCTCGTGGCTCCAAGGTGGCCAAGGCGGGTATGGTTCGCAGACATCGTTCGGCTGGTGGTGGATTAGTTCGTTCTGCCTCTTCGGCCCGATCTGCTCACTCAGGGTCGGCTGTGTTACCCCAATTTACCAACGCTGGGTTTGACGGCTTGGCTGCTGAAACCTTCATCTTGAAGGAGGAGGGTCTTTCTGACTCGGTTGTTAAGACTCTGATCTGTGCCCGGAAGAGGTCTTCTTCTGCCATCTACTATAGGACTTGGAGAGCCTATATTGCTTGGTGTTAGATCTTTGCCTTGTAGGGTCTTTTCGGTTTCCAGGATTCGGGATTTTTTTTTTTTTTTTGCAATCAGGGCTGGACTCTGGTCTCCAGCTGAGTACTTTGAAAGGGCAGGTTTCTGCCTTGTCTATCTTTTTTCAGAAGCCTTTTGCGCTTCATCCTTTAGTTAAAACTTTTTTCCAGGGGGTTACGCATGTGCGGCCTCCCAGGAAGCCATTGCTCCCTGTTTGGGACTTGAACTTGGTTCTTTCTGCTCTTCAGGCACCTCCCTTTGAGCCCTTGCAGGATATTGCACTGTCTACCTTGACTCAGAAGATTGCCTTCTTGGTGGCTATCACTTCGTTTCGGCGTGTCTCGGAGTTGGCGGCCTTGTCAGGACAAGGTGGTTTTTCGTTTCAAACCGGACTTTCTTCCTAAGTTTGTTTCCGCCTTTCATTTGAATCAGGATATTGTTCTTCCCTCCTTGTGTCCTAAGCCTAAGAATGACAGGGAGAGGGTTTTGCATTGTTTGGATGTACTACGCTGTGTTAAGTACTATTTGATTACTACTTCTCCTTTTCGTAAGACTGATGCCTTTTTTGTTGTGCCCTGTGGGCCTAGGAAGGGTTTGGCTCCGGGCAAGTCTTCCATTAGCAAATGGATTCGTCAGGCGATTGTTGGGGCCTATTCGGCCAAGGGGGAAGGTTCCCCCTTTTCGTATCACTGCTCATTCTACTCGTGCTGTTGGAGCGTCTTGGGCTTTTCAGCACCAAGCCTCTGTTGAGCAAGTTTGTAAGGCTGCTACTTGGTCTTCTGTTCATACTTTTTCTAAGTTTTACAAGGTTGATGTGCGGGCCTCAGCGGATGCTGTTTTTGGCCGCAAGGTTCTGCAGACCGCAGTCGTTTAAGTTATGCTTCATTTTGCTGTCGGATACCCACCCCTTGTGGACACTGCTTTTGGATGTCCCTATCGTAAGAATTAAAGGGGAAGCGCGGTGTGTGACACACTGAGAATGCCATTTTGTGAGTACTCACCTGTAAAATGGATATTATCAGTGTGTCACACATCCCGCTTCACCCGCCCTTTTTTGGTATCCTGGATCCTCTATATGGTGAAGCTTTCCTTTATTTTTCTTTGAGGTTACCTTTGGATTTCCTAGTACCTAGTCTTACTGCTGTTTCGTATTCACTGGGTGTTAAGTGGGAGGTCCCAGGTATATGTAGGCCGGGAGGGGCTCGTTTTCAAGACTTCTCTCTGCAACGTCGCCTCCTGCTGGAGGATAACCCTATCGTAAGAATTAAAGGGGAAGCGGGGTGTGTGACACACCGATAATATCCATTTTACAGGTGAGTACTCACAAAATGGAAGAAGGGTCTGGCTCCACTATCAGCAAGTGGATCCGTCAGGCTGTGGTACTGGCCTATTCTGCTAAGGGGAAGGAGCCTCCCTTCCGCCTTACTGCTCATTCTACTCGTGCTATTGGTGCCTCTTGGGCTTTTCAGCACCAAGCTTCTGTTGAACAAGTTTGCAAGGCCGCTACTTGGTCTTCTGTTCATACTTTTTCCAAGTTTTACAAGGTTGATGTTAGGGCCTCAGCTGATGCTGCATTTGGTCGCAAAGCTCTGCAGGCGGCAGTGGTTTAAACTGCCCGCTGTTACTTTTTGGGGATCCCACCCTACCTTACGGACACTTCTATTGGATGTCCCATGTGTAAGGAATATTCTGGAACAGGACGTGCTGTATACTTAGAATAATACAATTCTGTGATTACATACCTGTAGAATTGGTATATTATAGCACGTCCTGTTCCATCCCACCCTTGTTATCATTGTTCTTAGTTACCTCTGTATTGTGATTGTTCATATTTTTTTTTTTTTGAATTCCTGTTATTATTGTTCTCCCAGCTTCTTGTTAACTGCTTGTGAATACTGGGGAAATTGTGGGAGGTCCCTGACTTATATAGGGCCGGGAGGAGCCACAAACTGTTTTCTGCAGTCCAGCGCCATCTTGTGGATGTATTACCCATGTGTAAGGAATATTCTGGACGTGGTGTATACATATAATACCAATTCTACAGGTGAGTAATCACAGAATTGTATTTTTTCTCTTCATTCACTCAGTCACACAGGCCAACTATTGTTTACACTTGGGTAATATCCTTCTGGAGCTAGGAGATGTGTGCTGGAGAATATGCAAAGCTGAAACCCCTCCCCCTGTTTGTTCCTTTTGGAAGTTTGGAGCCCTCCTGCTCATTCCCTTATTTTGCCAGGACACAGAATGCCTGCTCCTGCCATATATGAGGAGCTGGACAAAGAGCAGGGAGGCCCCCATCTGATAGGAGCCTTGACCAGCCGGATGGGCAGTTTTAAAGCCCAGAATACCTGGTTAGAGGTAAGAAGCCTGGTGATAACTTCAGGCCCCCTCCCCCCCCCCCCCCGAGAATCGCATGTGGCCTTAGTAATTAACAAAAGAGGTGTGGGAGAGTGCTAGGACTTGTAGTGCAGCACAGCTTCTTTTTCCCCTGTCTCTAGTGTAGTGGGGCAGCGACTGTATGGGAGCATGTGAGCAGGGACGGGTTGGGCATGCTTACCGAGTAATTTTGCTTCTGTACCTTTTTCTGCTAAGAAAAAGCCCCTTGATAGAGGAGAGCTTCTCTGCTCCAGGCAGCTCCTGTGCCAGTCTTGTGTTCCCCAGTGGAAGTTCGGTTTTTGGGGGAGCTTCCCTGCTACGGGTCTTCAAGGACCAGCCATGGGGGTGAGAGATGTGGGCGAAGCCATGGGCGGTTGTCGGCTGCAGGGCTGTGGTAGGAGGGGACAACACCATTAGTTGTTGGTGCCGCGCCTCTCTTCATATGTGGTAGGGAAGAGGCAGGAGTCGCGACCTTCCCCATTGCCTCTACCCGAGTGCCACCGCCCCCTGCTCTCCCCGTATGGAGCATAGCACCTTTCAAAAAAAAAAAAAAAAAGAAAATGGAGCTGTGGGACTCCCAGTAAGCCTCCAGCGCTGCTGAAGATCGCCTTGTGGTTAAGGGTATGGCGCACTCTGTTGTTGGCTCTGCTCCCCTTCATTATGTGATAGGGGCTAGAACTTCTCCTTTCCCATTTACTGCGGGCTGGGAAGTCTTTCCCCTGATCTACGCACCGCCCCCTCAGCGTTCGGGAGGACTTTTGAAGAAAAAAAAAAAACATGTGGCGTGCCGCCGACTTCGGTCCCGGCGAGTCTCTGCTGACTAGAGCTAAGCAGCCTATGTCAGGACGCAGAAATAAAAAAAGAAACCTATGTATTTGGGACCTCCAGTGGTAGTTCAGCAGATTGCTCCCTATTCCACTGCTGTCTCTTGGCCCGGCTCTGCTGGCTTAGTAGGGGATATCAGACATTCAGTGCCAGTTACACACACAAAAATAACTTTGGACCAGGCAGTTACAGGAGGCCTGAAGTGATGAAGCCAGTAATGCAGCAGGAGTGGGGTGTTGTCACTCCAGTGCTTACACTCAGGGGAACACCCCAAAAATATATAATCAGAGTCTGAAGCTGTGCTTCCCAGCATTATGTCAGAACCACCAGACACCTCCGTTCACTCACTTGATCAGCCATAGGTACAAAGCTTTGTGAAGTAGGGGAAACAAAGCAACAAAGAGTGAAGGTGCCCGATCACCGGAGAAACAACTCAGGACCACCATCAGGGATTATCCCCATGCAGTATTGTCTGGCTAATAACGCACAGCGGACATGAAAGGCTGTGAAAAATAGTGCCAAATTATCAGCAGTGCTTGTAAGAGACGCATTTCCTCAGCCCAACACATTTTTGGAAGCACAGGGTAAGTAGTGTGGCAGAAGAGATTCAGGGATACCAAGACGCCTCAGAAATCTTCATCTTGGAAGTACTTCCCTTTTATCACCATGGCCTAGCCGTTACCCCTGGCAAATGCACTATAGGGAGCATAAAGGGTGTATGAAAGAATGAAGTACCCAGATAACAGGCACCATCCTTATAAGTGTAACGTAACTGTGCGCACTGTAGTGGTCAAGAGAGTACCTGCTTCTCACGGTGATATGCCGAGCAGGGCTGAAACGGCATTGATAACTCCTAAGCTGCCTTAGCTAAACGTCCGTTTAGCCATGATATTCTTAATATACAGTACGTCCTGCTCCAGATAAGATTCTTTACTCTTGGGTATTACTCCGCCAGATGGCGCTGGACTGCAGAGACCGAAATTGGCTCCTCCCGGCCCCTCAAATACCCGGGACCTCCCACAAATCCCCAGAATTTCTCTGCAGTCTGGACTGCGAAGGACAAAAAGATGTCTCTCTTCTCGCTGGTGAGTGGGGCTATTAGCCTGCTGCGCTGTACGACTATTCCCACCCGTTCCATTATTAATGTGCCTCCCAGCTTTGGCTGCGCTGGTGCGGGTGATGGTAGGCAGCACCGTTGTCAGGTGCTTAGGAGCGCTGCTCCACCGCAATCCCCCACCAAAGGGTAGGCGGTATTGGCATATGATGAGCCTCTATGAGATGCCCCTCCCGCGCTATTGCCCCTTTCCCCTGTCTATCGGTGGGCCCTACGTTAAGTGGCCGCTGCCCTCCCTTGCTCTCCCTTGTAGCTCTCGGGGGGGGGGCGTTGGTGCTTCACTTGGCTGGTGCGCTTGTTTTTAGTTCAGTCTCCGTACTGACTTGGTTGCACTGGTTGCGTTTTTGAATATGCCGCCGTGCGCGCTTCCACTGCGTTCCACGTTTGGCTGCGGCATTACCTCAGACGCTGCTGCGCCTTCATTGGCTGCTTGTCACGTGTACTGCTTCGCGCTCTTCGGGGGAGCGGGGCCTGCGGATGGCGCATTCCGAGTCACTGTCTCTGCGGCACGCCCCTCAAGGGATACTCGGCACCATTTTTTTGGGGTTCTGTCAGCTGCGTGGCTGGCGCCTACCTACCGCGGTCCGTGAGTGCCCTCGCGGGCGGTTTTATTTACCCTAATGTCATTTTATGCATGTCGCTTATGTGGTTCTCTTCGCTTATGTCTTTCAGGCGGGTCAAACTCCATTGGTTTCTCCCGGCCCTACCCCTCTTTTTAGTCTTCAAACTTTGTGAGGCCTAGTGTGCTTATTACTCCCATTTCCCTAGCGGGCTATTGGGGCATCCCGGGTTGCTTTTATAGCGTGAATCCCTATCGGCCTATTGTGCCGCTATAATCACCATATGGGGGCCTCTTAGGATAATGTGCTCGGGGGTTCCTTCGGGACAAGCCCGGCTGTGTGTAGCTTGTGGGTGTCCCCTACAAGTGCTGACAATGTGTGGGTCTGTATACCTTGTGCCCAGCAGGTGCTTGCGCTTGAGCCTGGTTTACCAGCAGCTGGGCCTGCGCCACGTATGGCTTCACCTACTCCCCCAAGCTTAATTTTGACTCCCATTGAGCTGCATGCCAGTGGGGAATCTCGGCCTGATGTGTCTGCTAGACTGGCTAGTGTTGAGAAGTTGCTTGCTAATACCATGGCGCGTAAGGCCTCTGCTAAGAGGCGGCATTTGACGCCTGATGTCACTCTTTTCCCTATGGAGGCTGAAGAGTTCTTTGAGCTGTCTGGTTATACCCCCTTGGAGGAAGGGGAGTTCTCTGATTTAGAGTCATCTGATGAGAGGCCCAGGGGTCATGATTCTGGCTCTGACCCCTGGGCCCCAGATGATACTGATAGGCTGTTGGCTCAGATTTTTGAGGTACTGTCTATCTCTCCCCCGGTTGCGGCTCTTAAGCAGCAAGGGGAATGTTTTCATACTACTAAGCCACGTTTAGAGTCTTCTGAGCAAGCCCTAAGAGTTGGGATAAGAGGTATCCCTTTCCTGCTGATGTGGTGAAGCGTTGGTTATCCCCTCCAGAGGTGGATGCCCCAGTCCTAGGGTTGTCTAACACCTTTGTCATGCATTCCCCTGATTCTACTACACTGCGGGATAGTGAGGACCGGCGTATTGATCAGCTGGCGTCCCATGCCTTTGCCTGTGTGGGGACGGCACTGCTCCCGCCATTACAGCGGTGGCTATTACGACCCTGCTTAGAAGTGTCCTAGATAGTGCTCGTGATGTGTCTAGTGAAGAGTTTAATGCTGTCTCTCGTGAGGTTTTTGTGACTTATGTCCTCTCTGCCTTGGATGATGCCTCTGCCCTGGTGGTGGCTATACGCCGCTTGGTTTGGCTGACACAGCTGCCAATAAGGCTCTCACTGGTTTTCCCTTCAAAGGGCTGTGCCTATTTGGGGACCGCCTGGACCTGTTTGCTAAGGGAGGCAGGTTATCCCAGCGCAGGAGGCAGTCTCGGCCCTTTCGGGCCCTTTCTTCCCCCTACCGTGGATCCAGACGGGGGAGGGGGGTCTCCCTTACTGGGGCCCGAGGTGATTTCTGGGGTAGAGGACGTGGACGCCCTGGCTCATCCTGGGGCTCCAAGCCTAAGCCTTCTCCCAAGCCCCCTCAGGCATTAAGGGGCGCCCTCACCCATCCGGGTGGAGGACGGCTTCAGCATTTTGCTCACGTCTGGAGGCTTCATGTCTCAGACCGGTGGATTCAGGAGGTAGTGTCCTCCGGTTACAAGATAGTTTGCTGCCTCGCCGCCCCCAAGATTCATCAGATCCCGGATGTCTCAGGACCCCATGTCAGCTCAGGCTCTAATTCTGGCGGTGCAAAGCCTTCTGGAGCTGGGGGTCATCTGTCAGGTCCCCTTACGAGAAAGGAGCAAGGGGTTCTATTCCAACCTTTTCACTGTGCCCAAGAGAGATGGGTCAGTCAGGCCCATCCTGGACTTGAAGATCCCCAACAAATTTGTCAGGTGCAGGCGCTTTCACATGGAAACCTTGCGCTCTATCGGTTGCCTGCGTCCAGGGGACTTCATGACCTCTGTAGACATCAAGGATGCTTACCTTCATATTCCTGTTTTTCCGGGTCATCAAAGATTCCTCAGGTTCGCTCTGGAGGATCAGCACTACCAATTTGTGGCATTGCCCTTCGGTCTCACTTCAGCTCCCAGAGTGTTCACCAAGGTGCTGGCAGGAGTGATGTCTCTGCTCAGGTCTCAGGGCATTCGTGTGCTACCCTATTTGGACGACATTCTCATCACTTCTCAGTCCCTCCAACAGGCAGAGCTGGATACTCAGCTAGTAGTGTCCACTCTGGAGTCATTTGGCTGGGTGAACAACCATCCCAAATCTTCCCTGTCTCCCTCCTTGGTGACACCCTTCCTGGGAATGAATCTGGATACAGTTCAGGCAAGGATATTCTTAGTATACAGTACGTCCTGCTCCAAATCTAATACTTACAGTTGGGATATACTCCGCCAGATGGCGCTGCACGGCAGAGGCATCGAAAATAGGCTCCCCCCGGCCCCTCAAATACCCGGGGACCTCCCACAAATCCCCGGAATTTCTCTGCAGTCTGGCTGCGAAGGGCGAGAAATTGGCTCTCTACTCGCAGGTGAGCGGGGCTATATGCCTGCGGCCCTGTAGGACTATTCCCACCCGTTCCACTAGTAATATGCCTCCCTGCCTTGGCTGCGCTGGTCGGGTGAAGGTAGGCCGCACCGCCGTTAGGTGCTTAGGAACGCTGCTCCACCGCAATCCCCCACCAAAGGGTAGGCGGTTTACGCTTATGGTGAGCCTCTATGGGATGCCACTCGCGCACTAGTGCCCCCTTGCCCCTGCCTATCGGTGGGCCCTGTTTAAGTGGCTGCTGTCCTCCCTCATTCTCCTTGTAGCCTTCGGGGGAAAAGAGGGGGGGGATGTAAATGTGTATGCTATGCATTCTGTGTTTTACCCTCTTTCCATTCTGTTTAGTCTTGTGTCAGCCGCCGCACTGACTTGCCTTTACTGTCTTTTTAAAATTGCCACCGCCGCGCGCTGCCTCGGTTCCGCGCTTGGCGGCGGCATTACCTCAGGCGCTGGTGCGCCGTCATTGGCTGCTTGCTCGTTCTGGCTTCGCACTCTTCGTGGGGGGCGGGGCCCATTTATGGCATGCTCGCCGTCATCGCTGATACCGGCCCGCCCCTCGAGGTATACCTACGCCATCTTTAACCTGTTTGGTTGGCCCATGCGTGACGGACCCCTACCTACCACGGTCCGTAAGTGCCCTCGCGGGAGGCTTTACCTTTCACTTTTGTTACTGTGTGCTTACAGGTCTTGTCTGCTTATATCTTTCAGGCGGAGCGAACCCTTTTGGCTTCTCCCGGCCCTGTATTAGTATATAACTTGTAGGCCTTGTAAAAATAATACTCCCACTTCCCTAGCGGGTTATTGGGGCATCCGGGGTTGCTATATAGTGGTATTCCCTATCGGCGTATAGCGCCGCTATAATCACCATATGGAGGCATCCCAGGATAATGTGACCGGGGTCCCTTCGGGACAAGACCGGCTGTGTGTAGCGTGTGGGCAGCCTCATGCTGACGCTGACAAGGCGCGGGTCTGTGTACCCTGTGCTGAGCAGGTGCTTGCATTGCAATCTGGCCTGCCAGTGGCTGCACCTCGTTTCACTTCACCTACTCCTCCAAGCTTAAACCTCACTCCTAATGAGTTGCATACTAGTGGGGATTCTCAGCCTGATGTGTCTTCTAGACTGGCTACTGTTGAAAAATTAATTGCTAATACCTTAGCGCGTAAGGCCCCTGCTAAGAAGCGGCACTTGACGCCTAATGTCACTGTTTTCCCTATGGGAACTGAGGAGTTTTTGAATCTTGTGGCTATACCCCGTCTGATGAAGGGGAGCTCTTTCCTGATTCAGGCTCATCTGATGAGAGACCAAGGGGTCATGACGATTTTGGCTCTGACCCCTGGGCCCCGGATGACACTGACAGATTATTGACCCAGATTTTTGAGGTTCTGTCCATCTCTCTCCCTGTTGCGGCTCCCAGGCAAAGAGGGGAGCTTTTTCATACAGCAAAGTCATGTTTGGAATTTCCCGAGCAGGTACATTTCCATAACCTTGTGCTCAAGGAATGGGAGCGCCCCATTAAACTTCCCGGGATTCCAAAAAGTTGGGATAGGAAGTATCCCTTTCCTGCTGAGGTGGTTAAATGTTGGTCATCCCCCCCCCCCCCCCCCCCCCCCGAGGTGGATGCTCCGATCCTAGGGCTATCTAACACCTCTGTCGTGCATTCCCCTGACTCCACTACCCTGCGGGATGCTGAGGCCCGGTGCATTGACCAGCTGGCATCCCACGCCTTTGCATGTGCGGGTCCGTGCCTCTGCCATTACTGTTGTGGCCACTAGAATCCTTATCAGAAATATGCTTGATGGTGCCCCTGATGATTTGCCTTGTGAGGTGTTTAATGCACTCTCCAGTGCAGCCAGTCCAGCCAAGAAGGCCCTCACAGGGTTTCCCTTTAAAGGACTGCGCCTGTTTGGGGACCGCCTGGACCTTTTTGCTAAGGGAGGCAGGCTACCCCAGCGCATGCGTCAAATCTTCCCCCAAGCCCCCTCAGGCATGATGGGGCGCCCTCACCCACCCGGGTGGGAGGACGGCTGCAGCACTTCGCTCACATCTGGAGGCTTCATGTCTCAGACCGATGGATTCAGGAGGTAGTGTCCTCCGGTTACAAGTTGGAGTTTGCTGCCTGTCCCCATCCAAGATTCATCAGATCCCGGATTCCTCAGGACCCTGTGTCAGCTCAGGAGCTATTGCAATCAGTGCAAGGCCTCCTGGAGCTAGGGGTCATCTGCTAGGTCCTCTTAAGAGAAAAAGGCAAGGGCTTTTATTCCAACCTATTCACAGTACCCAAAAAAGATGGTTCAGTCAGGCCCACCCTGGACTTGAAGATCCTCAACAAGTTTGTCAGGGGCAGGCGCTTTCGCATGGAAACTCTGCGCTCTGCCATCAGTTCCCTGCGCCAAGGGGATTTCATAACTTCTGTGGACATCAAAGATGCTTATCTTCATATTCCGGTGTTCCCAGGTCATCAAAGGTTCCTCTGTTTCGCTCTGATGGATCAACACTACCAGTTTGTGGCCTTGCCCTTTCGCCTCACTTCAGCTCCCAGGGTGTTCACCAAGGTGTTGGCCGGCGTGATGTCTCTGCTCAGATGTCAGGGCGTCCGCACGCTTCCCTATCTGGACGACATTCTCATCACTTCCCAGTCTCTACATCAGGCAGAGTTGGATACTCAGCTGGTGGTGTCCACTCTGGAGTCATTTGGATGGGTGATCAATCACCCCAAGTCCTCACTGTCCCCTTCCTTGGTAACTCCATTCCTAGGAATGAATCTGGATACAGTTCAGGCAAGGATCTTCCTTCCTCAACAGAAGGTGGACAGTCTGATTGCACAGGCTCAGTCCCTCCTAGCTTGTCCCCATCCCTCCATCAGGTAGGGGATGCAGCTGGTGGGCCTGATGGTGGCATGCTTCGAAGCGGTCCCGTATGCTCAGTTCCACTTGAGGCCTCTGCAACTTCACCTATTGTCAGTATGGGACAAGGACCCAGCGTCCCTGGACAGGGTCTGTGTGCTTACCCCCCTGGTCAGGAGGTCCCTCTTGTGGTGGATGGACTCAAGGAACCTGTTGGGGGGCAGATCCTTTCTTGCCCCTTCCTGGGAGACGGTCACCACGGATGCCAGTCTGTCAGGTTGGGGGGGGGGGGGGGGGTTTCTGGAAGTCTCTGCGGTTCCAGGGGAGGTGGGGCCCTCAGGAGGCCCACACACCTGTCAATGTCTTGGACTGCGGGCGATCAGGCTAGTTCTGGATCACTTGACTACTCGCCTTCGGGGCCTGCCTGTTCAGGTGCGCTCGGATCAACCAGAGGGCAGTTGCCTACATCAATCATCAGGGAGGGACCCGGAGCAAGGGGGCCCTCCAGGAAGCGTCTCTGATCCTGACTTGGGCGGAGGCCAATGTCCCCGGCATGTCAGCTGTGTATATCCCGGGGGTGGAAAATCGCCTGGCAGACACTCTGAGCAGGGGGACCTCTCGCCAGGGAGAATGGTCCCTATGCTGCAGGGTGTTTCAATCTCTGTGTCACCATTGGGGCCAACCAGATGTGGATCTGTTTACGTCCCGCCACAATCACAAGCTCCATGCTTTTGTCTCTCTGTTCCAGGATCCTCTGGCCTTGACCTCGGATGCGCTAGCAATGTCATGACAGGACATTCAGTTCCTGTATGTCTTCCCTCCAATCCCCCTTCTGGGCAGGGTTCTGCGCAAGATTGCTCTGGAAGGGGTGCCAGCAATTCTGGTGGCCAAGAAGAGTGTGGTTTGCAGACTTGGTGCAACTGGCAGTAGATCAGTACGCTCTGCCCTTGGTGCCAGATCTGTTCACTCAGGGCTCACTACGCCATCCCAATTTACAAACTCTGGCTTTGACGGCTTGGCTGCTGAAACCTCCATCTTGATGAAGTAGGGGCTGTCTTCCTCGGTTGTGGATACTTTGATTAAAGCTAGGAAGAAGTCTTCCTCTTCCATTTATTACAGGGTTTGGCGTGCCCACATTGACTGGTGTGAGGCTAAGTCTCTTCCCTGTCGTGTGTTCTCTATTCCCAGGATTCTGGAGTTCCTGCAGCATGGGTTGGAGATGGGACTCCAGCTCAGTACTCTGAAGGGTCAGGTTTCTGCCCTGGCTATTTTTTTCCAGAAGTCCTTTGCTCAGCACCCTCTGATCAGGACTTTTTTCCAGGGGGTCACTCATATGCACCCCCCACGTAAGCCTATGGTACCTGTTTGGGATCTGAACTTGGTTCTGTCAGCCTTGCAGGGTGCTCCCTTTGAACCTGTGCAGGATGCTGCCTTGGCCATTTTTACTCTCAAGGTTGTATTTCTGGTGGCTATCACTTCGGTCAGGCGTGTGTCTGAATTGGCGGCGCTTTCCATTTAGCCCCCCTACTATGAGAGACACCAGGACAAGGTGGTGTTTCGTTTCAAACCTGACTTTCTGTCTAAGGTAGTGTCTGCCTTTCATTTGAATCAGGATATTGTTCCTCCTTCTTTGTGCCCTAACCCTGGCAATGCTAAGGAGAGGGTTTTGCACTCTTTGGATGTGGTTAGGTGTCTGAAGTACTATCTGGTGGCTACTGCACCTTTCAGGAAAACTGATGCTCTTTTTGTGGTCCCTTCTGGTCCTAGGAAGGGTTTGGCTCCTGCCAAGTCTACTATCGGCAAGTGGATTCGTCAGGCTGTGATTCAGGCCTACTCTGCTAAGGGGAAGAATCCTCCCTTCCGCCTTACTGCTCATTCCACTCGTGCTATTGGTGCCTCTTGGGCTTTTCAGCACCATGCTTCTGTTGAACAAGTTTGCAAGGCCGCTACTT